>CM076572.1:418562603-419184877 GCA_034641835.2 Pinus albicaulis
TTGTTAAATTTGGACAACTAGGTCCAAACTCCATATTAAGATGCTCAGATTAAGAGGCTAATATTTTTGTTGGATTCCTCTTTCGGAGAGGTGTAAAATCCATATATAATATGTCTTAATCCGATGAGCAGAACATTTATTTTTAATTTATTATTCTTAATAAATTATATGTGCAGGTCGGCCTTAAGGTTGCACGCCCCCAGCAGATGTGTCACACGCCCCAATGATGGATATAAATACAGGAAAAGTTGGAGAGCATATCATCACAACACAACTCACATCTTCCTCTCTCATCTGAAATAGTACGAGCTACCTGGAGGACGAGTTTCAGCCACACGTGGGAAGGAGAAGGAGGACAAATCGTACGGCTGAGTTGAAGTACGATTTTTCTGCAGCTAGGGTTTCGCAGAAAGTTTGACCAGCGTTGACTTTGGTCAACGCATGGTCCAATCAAGCTGAAAACTTGTGGGAAGTTTGATTTTGGAAGGCCGTACTACTTGGCACAGAAATCGAGGTCAAAGGGTTGACCAATCTGCTGCTGCGTTGACTTTTAGCTTGCTGCCCTGCGTTGACTTTTTCAGGACATCGTTGACTTTTTGGAGTTGACTTGGGTTGACTCGTTTGCTGATTGGAGGACTGTTGTGACACATGCTGGGTTGGCTGACCAAGGAGACTTTGCTGGTTGAAGCATCCTGTTGACCGCCGTAACGAACCAACACATTTTTCCTGTTTCTGATTTGTCTTCTGTAAGATCCACTTATATGTTCTATCTGCATTTTGCTTAACTATTTGTATAATTGCTGTGAGAAAAGTAAAATTGCTCCTAGCATAGAACATCTACAAAAATTTACATGGTATCAGAGGTGAGGTGAAGACAAACTCTATCTTTAGCAATCATCACCGGAAGAAATGGGTTCCACTAGTCTTGAATTCAAGGAGAATGACAAGCTGACTGGGAGAGATGACTTCCATGCCTGGAAGATGATATTAGACCTCAAATTGGAAGATCATGATCTCTTGGATCATGTGACGGGGAAGATTCAAGAACCTCCATCCAATGCCTCTGCGGCTGTTAGAAACAAGTATAAGAAGGGAGAAATCAGAGCAAAGCTACTAATCAGGGAATCCATACATAAGAGTCTGGTTGCCTATATATCTGAACTAGGCACATCCAAGGAGATGTATGATAAATTGATCCTTATGTTCAAAGTAAACAATGTGAACCAAGTGCTATTCCTCAAGAATAAGTTGAAGAATATGAAGAAGAGCCGGGATGAGTCTGTTCAAACTTACTTTCTGAAATTGACCGAAACAAGGAACAATCTGCTGGCTATTGGGGAGACAATAGCTGATCGTGAGATGGTTCTCAGCGCACTTGGAGGACTCCCATATGAATGGCAAGTATTCACAACTACCATTCTCAATAATAATACCATTCCTAACTTTGATGAGCACGCTCTAGATGTATGCAAGAAGAAACAAGGATGAAGGAATTCGATAATGAAAGAAATGCTGCCTATGGTGCTCATTCCCGAAGGAAGAACTCTGGTGGTTCTAAGGACAAAGGAAGGACAAAGACTCAAGAGAAGAAGGGTAAAGGTTTCACCTGCCATAGGCCTGGACACTATGCTGGAGAATGCCCCTTCAAGGAGGATTCTCCCGATGGTGACGATAACAACAACAATCGAAGGAATGGGAATCGAAGAAATGACAAATCCAATGGAAAGAGGAAGGCTCACTTTGGAGGAAACAATCAACCTTCTATAAGGACCAGAAATACCAGGTATGAGGAGTCTAATGTTGTTGATAAAAGAAATGAGTATATTCTAGTATCTGCTCTCTCGGGTGCATCTCACTTGAGCATGGATGTACGGCTAATCGATAGTGGTGCCTCAAGACACATCACCGGATTCAAGGAAGCACTTTCGACATGGTTAAAAGGGATACTAATCTAGAAATTATCCTTGGGGATAATGCCACTTATCTGTGAAAGGGACGGGGTGTTTGTGACCCTCCACTTGTCTCAAGGAATAGTCCTACATTTTGCAAGATGTACTCTATGTACCTAAATTGAAGAAGAACCTTGTGTACATGCTCATGCATGGAAGACAAAGGATTCAATGTAACTTTCTACGATGGAAAGGTACTCATGTGGAAGAAGAGCTTCAAGGAAGCTATCTCAATGGGTTTTAGGTTGGTACACTCTACTAGGTTGGAGGAAGTCCACTGGGAGCGATGACATGTGATACTATTCGACAGACTGAACTATGGCACCGAAGGTTTGGACACCTTCACTACAAGGCCCTTCCCAAAGCAAGGAAGGTGGTGACAAGGATGCCCGAGTTTTCAAATAATCATGAAGGTGTATGTAAGGGTTGTGCCGAAGGAAAGCATACAAGGGACCTTTCCCCTCAAGTGTCTAAAAGAGATGTCTTACAATTGATCCATTCTAATCTATCTGGTATGCTACCCATGACATCCTTGGGAGGATGTTCTTATTATATGACGTTCACAGATGACTTCGCTCGCAAAACCTGGATATACTTCTTAAAGAAGAAGGATGAGGCTTTCATATGGTTCAGTACCTTCAAAGCCTTGGGGGAAAATATGACAGGGAAGAAGATCAAGATTTTGAGAATTTGACATTAGCCCGAATATGAGTCAAATGAGTTCAAAAAGACTTTTGCGAGAGAAGGCGGCATTAGAGGGAGACTACCTTTGCATATACTCACAGGCGAATGGTGTTCTTCGAACGCAAGAATAGGACTATTGTGGAAGGCTTGCCCGTGCCATGCTATGTGACCGCGGGGTCTGAGGATTCTTTGTGGGAGTGGGTTTGCAAATCTTTGCGTAGTTTGTCGATTCACTAGTGTTACATTCCGCTTTGGACTCCAAAACTCAGAAGAGGTTTTCTGCAGTAAGAAACAAGATGTCTCACACATTTAGAATTTTTGGATGTCTGTCTAGATTCATGTGCCGAAAGAAAAGAGAAGTAAGGTTTGGATGCTGCGGGAAGAAAGGAATGTTTGTAGACTCTGAGTGAGACCTAAGGCATATATAGAGTACATGTACCTGGTCAAAGGAAGTAGAGATAAGCCATGATGTCACTTTTGACGAAGATGCTTCCCTGAGGAAAGTAGTCAATCTTCCGAGATCTGAGGAAGATCATGAAGCAAGGCCTAGAAATCAAGAAGAACCGAAGGATGAGACGATGCCCGATGTTGAAGGACCGATGGACCCAATTGATCCACCTCCTTCGATGAAGAAGAGACCATCATGGCTCAGGGACACTCTCAAGTATGTCGAGGGACATATGGCCCCATGGGGGACATTCCGTGAAAGCAAGAAGTCGAGTATATACCAAGGGCATCTAGCAGCCATGAGTACTATTGTACAATTTGAGCCTAGATCTTTTGAGGAAGCCATAAAGCATCAAGTCTGGAAGGATGATATACACGAAGAGTATGAGTCCATAATGAAGAATGATGTCTGGGATGTGGTTCCAAGACTGAAGGGAAAAGCGGTTGTCACCTCGAAATGGCTCTACAAGATCAAGCATGGATCTGATGGAAGTGCTGAAAAGTTCAAGGCAAGATTCGTTGCCCATGGCTTCTCTCAAAAGGAAGGCATAGACTATGATGACATATTTGCACATGTGGCCCGATATACCACCATTCGATCTACCATAGCCCTTGCTGCTACGCAAGGATGAGTCTTCATTAGATGGATATGAGGACCGCATTTCTGCATGATGCGATAAAGGAGGAGGTGTATGTAGAGCAACCTGGGATTTGAAGTTCAAGATCGAGACGCTTATGTGCAGGGTTGAAGAAAGCCCTCTATGGGTTAAAGCAAGCACCCAGGCTTGGTACGAGAGGATGGATAGTTGCCAGTGAAAGGCCCGGGCTTCACTCGAAGTAATCTTTGATCCAACCCTTTACTTCAGGTTGTGCGGGGGAAGCCTCTCATTCTAGTCTTTGTATGTGGATCGGATGACCTCTTCTGATAGGCAGGTGATGACCCTCTCATTCATCAATGTAAGAGGGAGCTTGCTGCTGAATTCGAGATGAAGGATCTAGGACTGATGCACTATTTCCTAGGCCTGGAGGTCTGGCAGAGACCTGGAGAGATTTTCTTTTCTCAAGGAAAATATATTGTGAAGCTTCTGGAAAGATTTGGAATGGTGGACTGTAAGTCCGTGTCGACACCAATGGAACTCAACTTTAAAAAGTTGAGTGGCAGCGCTACTGGGCCTATCTTGGCCAATCCTACTGAGTATCGTCAACTCATAGGAGCCTTGATGTTCTTAGTGAACACACGTCCGGACATATGTTTTGCAGTGAACACTTTGAGTCAACAGATGGTTGAGCCTCATCATTTTCACTGGGTTGGTGCCAAGAATCTTTTGAGATATCTTCGGGGCACGATAAACCATGGGCTGAGATACATTGCCGGGAGTGTGATACTCCGTGGATATACTGATGCCGATTGGGCTGGCAGTGTGGTGGATCGTAAGAGCACATCGGGATGCTGCTTCAATCTTGGTTCTGCTTCGATCTCATGGATGAGCAGGAAGGAGAAGTCGGTGGCTTTGAGCACCGCGGAGGCCGAATACATTGCTGCTAGTATGGCCTGTTGTGAAGCAGTTTGGTTGCGAAAGCTCTTTAGTGAGCTGTTTGGACATGTGCTAGATACCACTGTGATACTCTGTGATAATCAGAGTGGGATTCGTATGACTAAGAATCCTGTGTTCCACGACCGATCCAAGCATATTGATATCAGGTACCACTTTATCCGGGATATGGTACAGCGAGGCGCCGTAAGGCTCGATCATATAGGAACTGATGAGCGGGTCGCGGATATTCTCACTAAGCCCCTGGGGAAGGTCAAGTTCCTAACCTTCCGTGAGAATCTTGGTGTCGTGGAAAGACCCTATGATGTGGGTCCTGTTGGACGATGAGCTCTGGGAGCTCTGGGGGGCTTTGGGGATAGCTTCTCGGAGCTATAAGCACTCATAATGCTTCTGCCCCACCCTTGTGATTATTGAGCTAGTTCGCCACTCATTTATCTGTGCCCCGTATGCATCCTACCCATTGAGTTCAGGGCTCATGGGAAGTACCTCTCATTTGGCCAATGAGGTGGGAAAAGCTAGAGACTATTAGCAAAGACTGATGGACGCATCAGAGATTGCCGTACTCTCTATCTAGGATGGCACGGTCCAACTACTTGATCTGGGATCAAGTTTTGTGAGGTCTGGGACCTCTGCCTGACTTCGGGTCAGATGAATCAACCTTGGGTTGATTGGATACTCTTCATGAGTTTGATAGAGGTTTGGAACCTCTGGACTGATTATGTCAGTCGGGGGATGATGTCTTTGTGACTGACCCACTTCAGTTCTGAAATAAAGAGGCCAGCAAAGCAAGTTACGGCGGGATGACGCACGATGTTTGATTGCACTGATGGATGGAGTTCTCCCTAGTTGAGAGGGAGTGTTAAATTTGGACAACTAGGTCCAAACTCCATGTTGTGATGCTCAAATTAAGAGGCTAATATTTTTGTTGGAATCCTCTTTCGGAGAGGTGTAAAATCCATATATAATATGTCTTAATCCGATGAGCAGAACATTTATTTTGAATTTATTATTCTTAATAAATTATATGTGCAGGTCGGCCTTAAGGTTTCACGCCCCCAGCAGATGTGTCACACGCCCCAATGATGGATATAAATACAGGAAAAGTTGGAGAGCATTTCATCACAACACAACTCACATCTTCCTCTCTCATCTGAAATAGTACGAGCTACCTGAAGGACGAGTTCAGCCACACGTGTGAAAGAGAAAGAGGACAAACCGTACGGCTGAGTTGAAGGACGATTTTCTGCAGCTAGGGTTTCGCAGAAAGTTTGACCAGCGTTGACTTTGGTCAACGCATGGTCCAATCAAGCTGAAAACTTGTGGGAAGTTCGATTTTGGACGGCCGTACTACTTGGCACAGAAATCGAGGTCAAAGGGTTGACCAATTTGCTGCTGCGTTGACTTTTAGCTTGCTGCCCTGCGTTGACTTTTTCAGGACAGCGTTGACTTTTTGGGAGTTGACTTGGGTTGACTCATTTTCTGATTGGAGGTCTGTTGTGACACATGCTGGGCTGGCTGACCAAGGAGACTTTGCTGGTTGAAGCATCCTGTTGACCGCCGTAACGAACACACACATTTTTCCTGTTTCTGATTTGTCTTCTATAAGATCTACTTATATGTTCTATCTGCATTTTGCTTAACTATTTGTATGATTGCTGTGAGAAAAGTAAAATTGCTCCTAGCATAGAACATCTACAAAAACTTACAAGATCCAACCAATCATGTCCGATCTTTCCACATGTGGTGTTCCTCCAATTCCATTACCGATGACTCCATCCTTCTTCGTTTGTTCCAACGCACGCTTACCGGCGAAGCTTCTAAATGGTATGTTGAACAAGCCACCTCTTCCCATACCACCTTTGCGACCCTTGCCCAAGCCTTTTTATCTTATTTCCAACTCCCTCTCCGATACGATACTGGCACGGAGCTCTTGACTTCATTCAAGCAAACCTCTTCGACCCGCCTTTCCGCCCATGTTCAGGAATGGCGACGAAGACGGAGCTTATGTCAAGCCCCCCCCTTCAAAGATTGGGTTTACATGGACTGGTTCCTTTGCACCCTCTTAGCTCCTATCGGCAAAGATGTCGCCTCTCACTTTCCTCAAACCGAAGAAGCCGCCCTCCAAATAGCCTTGAAATATGACCTGATCTACGTTCAATCTAGTTATGTTTATACCGTTCTTCCTGACCTCCCTAGGCCCGGTGGCACTAATGCCTCGGGGGCATCTCATTCCGCCGACGGTATCGTTGGAGCCATTTCCCATCCATACGCTCAACCTCCTATGGGCTATGGTCTCCCTCAGGGAGGGGCCAGCACCTCTAGCACTCTTCCCCGTCCCGGTAGCATGTATCCAGGATACGGCATGCCTCCTCCTTTTGCCCAACCTCCTGCTTACCTCAATGTTGCCCAACCTAACCATTACCCTTATCCGCAGCTTGGTGTGCCAGCTCCTCCAGCATATGCGCTTCCATCTCCCTTGCCTCCTCAAAACCCACAACAACACTTACAGCCCCCTCCAGGCAACCTAAACCAATCTTCCCCTGGTACCTGTGGACCCAATCCTGGTGTTGACCCTAACACTGCCACCCAGCAACAAGGCACTCAGCCCAAGCCGGACAGGCCGCTTCGCACAAATAAGCCTTATTCGTGTTGCAGTGTTTATGGTCATTACACCCACGATTGTCCCCTCTTACCCCAGATGCGGCAGATGTGGGAGTCTCAAGCCACATTGCGCGGAAAACACGCCTCCCCTCATGCTCCTCCTAATGTGGCCACTACCCAACCAGCTGTGTTTACTGATCCTTTCCCTCAGCAAGGTTTTGTGGCTACCCAACCGCCTGACAGCTAGGTCGCCACTCCCCCTTCCCTTTCTGGTTCCTCCGATTACCAGATCCTTATGATGCACTCCGATCCTTCCCCGACCGTCGACCTTCACCTTCAAACTCGGTCTCGCCAGTACCCCAAGCCTCCTGCTCAGTCTGCCCCCGAGCCTCCTTCTTCAGGTTCTACAGAGCCTCTTTCGACATCGAGTGGCCCCTTACATATCCCTCAACCCAAAGTTGAGGTTCATACCAAGATTCCTAAGGGACCCCTACGTCAAAATGCTGCTTCCGGTCGAGCTGCTCATTCGTATAGTATAGTAGATGATTTGGTGCAATCTCCTGCTGCCATTTCCACACGGGAACTCCTCCAGTCGTGCCCTTCCAAAAAGAAGGCTCTACTATCTTCCGTGGGTGCTGTAGATCCTGCTGATGACCAAATGATTGTTTTCGACGCCACTCAATCGGACCATCCCCCTCTTCCTGCTTCTGTCGCCTTCCAAATCCCAGTCAAAATCCGGAATGCCAACGTTTCACGGTGCATAATTGATGAGGGGGCATCCACCTGTGTGATGTCCACTTCGGTTTGAAAACAACTCGGATCCCCTGAGCTGGCCCCTTCCACGATCACCCTTCGAGCGTGGGATGGCCATGCCTCCCAGCCCATTGGCCTTTTCCGTAATTGTCCTATCACCCTCGCCGATAAGACTGTTTGCATTGACGTCGAAGTCATCGACACCCCGCTAAACTACAAAATTCTATTGGGGCGAAGCTACACCTATGCTATGTCTGTTGTCCCATCCGCGGTTTTCCGCAAGATGTCTTTCCCCCATAATGGAAAGATAGTCACCATTGACCAGTTGACATATCATGAGCCAAAATCTCAGACCTCACCTGAGACGACCATCTCTTCTGTAGCCAACAAGCAAACCGTCGATTCCTTGACCAGTGTCTCCCCTGGCGTTTACAAATATTCCTCCCTGCTTGGAACTTTTCCTAATCTCCCTCCTCCTCCCATCACTGATCCCAGCTTATCAAATGTTTGCATGATGCAATCATCTCAGGCTGCCCGTAAGCGGCCTGCCTCGGCTAGTCAGCAACCTCCACCTCGCCCTCCGCAACCCGCTCCTAGCCATTCATCTCCGCCAGCCGGACTGCCTCCTTCTGGCCCTCCCCCTACAGCTGGTATCCCTGAACCTCTTTATCCTCCTGGATCGGTTCCCCCAGGCCTTAACCATCTTGGAGCTGTCCCTCCTAGTCATTTCCCTGCTGGGCAGATCCCTTTCCTGGCTCCCCCTCCCGGAGTATATTATGTCCCCGTCATGGCCACCCTCTCTCTCCCTAACCTGACCTTGGGCATACCTGTCTGGTACCTTGATCCTCCAGCAACTACCCCTCCTGGTCACCCTAAACCCTACATGGCTTTGACACCGGTCCAACCGGTCCTCCTCGCTTCCTCCATTGCCCCTGTGCCCCCAGCACCTCCACAGGACCCCTCTCCTGTCGTGACGGCTCCCGGGAAGAAAGGCAAAGCCCGCAAGGGGTCACCCAAAGACAAGACCACCGCAACTGACCCGGCCCCTCCTCCGCCCGCAAAACCTTGTGCCTTATGTGATGTTGCCAGTCATGCCACCCATGCTTGTCCCGAGTTGCCCCGTATTCAGCCCATGGTTAAAGTCGCGTTCCCTGAAGCTACGGCCCCTGAAGCCTCCATTCCTTCTTCGTCCGTAGCCAAGAACCCCAAGACTCTCCGCACCAACAAACCCTGTGCTTTGTGCGGAGTTCATGGCCATTACTCCCACCATTGTCCTCACCTGACGCATTACTGCGCCTCTTTAGAGGTGGTCCCCGAGTATGAGGTTGAACAAAATCAATCTGCCTCTCCCATCCTCGCGCAGTATGCTTCAGGTCAGCTTGAGGATCCCCCCGCTCCCATCGACATTTCCCCCCTTGATGTTCAGATGACAGAGTCTACTGTAACCATTCTTTACCTATCCTCCTCTGCGAGACACTCGGAGCCTAGCCACCCTACATTCTCCCCTGTTGTGTCACCTGACCACCTCTTTTCTACCCATACACGAGATCACTCCACCCGTGTCTCTGTTGACCTCCGCAGCCCGAGTCCTTACCATAGTTCTGATAGCCCTCATATACCACCCTCTAGTTTGTATATGAGTCATAGTCATCCTGCTCCTTGCACTCCCTCCCGCAGTTGCCGCTCGATGTCTTCTATGCACTCACGCTACCGTCATTGCCTCTCCTCCCCTCATTTGTTGTCTTGTAACACCATTCCGCAGGACCCCCCGTCCACACCCTTTATCGGTTACGCCGATGGTGCAAGTCGTTACTCTCGGAATCTAGCCTCGGCAGGTTGGGCCATCTTCACCCCCTTGCATGCCCTTGTTCTCTCTAACAGGGTCTGCATTGGTTCTGCCACCAACAATCAGGCTGAATATGATGCAGTGCGTGGTCTCTTAGCCGATGCCCTATTTCATCGCATCCTCCATCTGCACGTTCGTTTGGATTCCCTACTTCTTGTAATGAAACTAAATGGTGTTTATCTTGTGCATAACCCTGTGCTATTTAGACGCTATTTACGAGTGAAACTCTTGATACGTGCATTTGAAACCATAACTTTCAACCATGTACCTCGAGAACATAATCACTATGTAGATAATATTGCAAACAATGTTCTAGATTGGCATTTATCAGACAATAACATTCATAATAATTACAAATGATGCATATCCATAATATGTGTCACAAAAACATGTGTTTAGAGTCCATCTACTCTGATACATACGACATGCCCATAGCATGTTACAAAAAACTCAAAACTGGGGGCACCACCGGCCCCTACATACACACTAGGGGGCACCACATGCCCCACACCTAATCACTATCTGGCGGATCCCGAGCCAATGGCTCTGCCCCTGCAGCCTGTAGATCACGTATCCCCTGATCGGCCATCGCCATGCGCCACATGACCCCTCGTCATTCCGAGGGTAGACCAATACATGGCTCTATGTACTGGTCGTCTAAGTCCTGCCACCCGCGCTCTGATACTCCGGTTAGCAACCTTTCGCATCTACGGTGGATGTCCTCCAGCAGGGCGGCAGCATCCTCATTATGTGCTTCTCTCGACCCACTCGGACCTGTAGCTCCAGATGCTGCCGGTCGTCCCATGTATCCGGCCGGTTTTACCGGTGCTATATTTGCATACCAAAAGTACATGAATCAGCACCCTAGCTAATATTCAAAAAACTTTAACATGCCCATACAAGAATAGCAATCTGTCACTTACCATCGGGCCCCCAGACTCGACCAGGCGGAAGTGGCAGGTCCGGATCTCCACAATAACTCATCCCACTATAGGGATAGTCGTCTATGTATAACAGCATCTGATCCCAATGGGCAAAAAACTTAGGTCAAAACACTCGCCCGACCGCCCCTCCTCCTCCTCTGCACAGTAGGCGCCCCCACCAGCGCATCCTGGGCTCTCTCGGGCCCCCATCTGGAAGCTGTATACGAGGCCTCAAGGTCGGGATCTTCTCAAAGAAGAAGGCGCATAATAAAGTCCCATACGAGCAATCATGGTTCACTTGCCGCTTGCAGAGTGACAACTGTCGTTTTAGCGATACCAGCATCATTTGGGCCCACCCATAGTAGGTCCCACTCAACACACTTTCTACAATCATCATCTGCCCCCCAGTGATGTGATGGAATGCCTGGCTGCCCAGGATACGCAGCACAGCTACGGCCACTGCATGGGTTTCTAGCCTCTCTAGATCCTCGATCAGTACGCGAGTCCCCTTGACTTGGAGACCCGGTCGACAATGTCGTTCCACAAACTCCATGATATGCCGCCCCCGCGGTAATACTGGCTGCGTGTTTCCCACCATCCCCAGTGGTGGGAGACCCGTCAGGAAATATACATCCTGGACTGTCAGTTCGATCCTGTGCCCCTGCACTACAAAGACCTCATGCTCTGGATCCCAATAACTGAGAATCCGGGCCAACAAGGGCTCTCCTGCTCTCATCAACAGGTTCTCCAAAAACTTTAGAACCCCAAACCTGGCCAACACACGACGGACACCCTGATCCGCCTGGATCTCTGCCCGTAATGTACCCAGGTCTCTCTCTCTCCATTTAACCCGTAAATCTGCCATACCTGTACAAAAACATCATCTTTGTCATCATACAGTTCAGGAATACCATCACCAAACACAAAAACCCAACTCCCAGCCATAAACATCACCAAAACCCCCTCATCTCCTAGGTCACAGTTTTCTGCCCAGTTCTGGACCAGGTCGCAGTTTTTGCCCTGAAACCTGCGTCCCAGGTCGCACTTTTTGGCCCAAAAAGTGTGACCCGGCCGTAGAGATGAAGGAGGATCTGTTTCTGGGATTTTGGGTCCTAAAATGAACTTTCAATCCATCAAAATGAAAGAGTAAGGTTAGGCCTCTTACCTGCAACTGACGGATCTCGATTCCAACGGTCGATTTGTCCGCTATGCTCGCCGCAAGATTTAGGGCCTTCTCTCCTCTCTACATTCACCACAGCAACAATAGCAAATGAGTGAATTTGGAGGGAAAACTGCCTTATTAAAAGAGAACCCCTGTTTCTTCTTTCGACTGCTGCGACCACACCGTAGCCCCGTTTGATAAACCGTCTACACCGTTGGAAAGCTCTCACCGAGCCCTCAAATGGGTATCTGTTAGTTTTTTATGATCTGATACTTCACCAGGACACATTTTGTCCAAGAAGGGTCACTTCCCCCCTCATTAAAATCGAACTTCCTCACTTACGACACTTGTACTCGGGGCACCACTTCGCCTCCTTACTTGTCTTTGTTCGTGTCAATTTTCGTCATGAGTTCCCATCTTGTACTCATGTTTTGATGGCCCCCCACTAGGCCTTTACTGTGTGGCATCACCATCGAGTCGCCCTTGTTTAGAGCATCCAAGTTGAGTCATCATCGCATCCATGGAGTCTATCCCGAGTCCCTTTGTGCCCCGCTATAGCCCTCCATCCTTCATTGCTTGGTCTCTCTCTTGCGTCGCACTTTATGACCTTCAGTCCCACTGTTCCCTATCCCTTATGATCTTGTGTCAGTCGCTGCCATGTCATTCATGCCCTTTATGCTCTAACAAGGGAAGTCATCCATTCGCTACTCAGTCCTTTCCATTTCCCTATCATCATTAGTTTCATTCTGTCCGTCGCTCCACTATTTTCTCTCGTGCCTTAGTTGAGGATGTCTCATTGCCTCACCTATGGCGGACCTCCTTCTATCAACATCAGCTCATTCCTTCCAGAAGCCAGGTCTAGAGGGCGGTGTACCTTGGTTCCAACTTCCACTCTTGTTCGGTGCCTCAGATCAGGCAAAGGGACGTCTCGTTTCCCTTTGACTTGATTGTTTCTCCAGCTCCTTTCAGCATGATCGAGATCCATATACTTGATGGTCCAGTGATCCAGCTGCAGCTCTTGATGATTCCCGGGTGTGTGTGAGATGTCTCAACCCTCATGAGGGCGTGGCCTTGCAGGTAGCCCCCCACATGCCCGGATGACCTCTTCCTTGCAGCCTTCGATGCAGCTCCAGATATTTGATGATGTTGGCCTTAGCCACTTGCAGCGCCTCTTTGATTTGCATGTATCAGTCAGATTTTGTGAGCCCTTCCCCATTTTCAGGGGGCATTTGGGTTGTATTTGTATCTCATGTACTCAGATATTATTGTACAAGTCCTGGCTGTTATCCCAGGCACAACATGTATATGGGATTCCTCATTGTATTTTTATCTGGCTCATGATTATGCCAGCTGTACTTTATGGTTCGGTCCCTTGTTTACTGGACACACTATTCTTTTGTACTTTGTCTCGGCGGGCATAGGTATGCCTCCCCCGCCGCCTTCAGCACAGGTACCCTCTCATAAAAAAGAGACTTGTTGCACCTGCGAGTCTCGTCTCCTCAGGGTCTAGTCCTTCAGCACACTATCTACCTCACCTTTCTCTCTCTGACTTCCCTTTTGTTGTCTAGTGATTGAGTTCTTACAACGTACTTCGGTCATACGATTTGCTCATGACACTCGCACGCTGGGGGGCAATCTGTTACACCATTTTTTGGTCATCTAACCTATTATCATTAGATGGACCCAAGTACACCATGTAAGACCAATTTTACCTAAGTAAAATTGCCTTCACTATGTTAAATAACTTAATAAACCACATTTATTAGGTTGTTTATGGTCTAAACAGGAAACCCCAAAAGGAAATATTAAACAAACCTATATTTGTTTGATTTTCCTCATGGAGTAATTAATTAAACCATAATTTAATTATTATTCCCAGTCATGTTTAACCCAAAAACAAAGAAATTAATTAGATAAACCTTTATTTATCTTATTATTTTCTAGGAATAATTATTTAAATCTTATTTAGATAATATTCCTTGTTAAATATGACCAAATCACCCACAAATAATTAAATAAATCATTATTTATTTAGTTATTTTTCAACCACTTCCTTAAATAATTAAATAAATCATTATTTATTTGATTATCTTCTAACCGCTTCCTTAAAAAGATAAATAAATCATTTATTTATTTATTTTTGACAAATTAAGGGATTTGACCCTAGTCAAATACCTTTTCCCTCCAACAAATATAATAAAATATTCCATAAAAAGTGGATCTAGATCTGGTTAACCCATGCACCAAGATCTAGAATGACCCAATATTTTGTTATAAATAGGAGGGTTTTCCTACCATTCTTCACCTTTTGTTGCCTATTAGATCACTCTGGATCTATACACTTGGTCCCATTTTTCTACCATTTGCTGTGTGAGCTCCCTTTGAGTTCCATTCTTTGTGTGGGTTCTCTACACCAACAAGAGAGAGAGATCTTAGATCTGAAGTGCTGAGGACTTCCAAGAACCCATCCCACTGAGGAGAATTGGATACACCTTCTTGTTTTCCTCCCAGGTGCCCAATTAATATAAAAATTCTTTCAAAAATTGTTCTTGTCTTGTCTATTCGTATATGGAGCAAACCCTTGTTTTTTCTGCTTAATGTCTTTCCATGCATAGATCTGGTTTTTTGCAGCTCTTTTATGTTCAACTAACTGCAGATATGAAGATATCGGCAGCCACTTTTGTTGTTAGGGCTATTAGTTATGCGTAGCTAAAGTGGTCCTTTTTCGTACACTTCGACAAAGGATTCATACTAACACATATTACTTAAAGGATATTAACAAGTTTTCAGGAGCATATTGTTACACCATTTTTTGGTCATCTAACCTATTATCATTAGATGGACCCAAGTACACCATGTAAGACCAATTTTACCCTAAGTAAAATTTCTTTCACTATGTAAAATAACTTAATAAACCACATTTATTAGGTTGTTTATGGTCCAAACAGGAAACCCCAAAAGGAAATATTAAACAAACCTATTTTTTTTAATTTTCCTCATGGAGTAATTAATTAAACCATAATTTAATTGTTATTCCCAGTCATGTTTAACCCAAAAACAAAGAAATTAATTAGATAAACCTTTATTTATCTTATTATTTTCTAGGAATAATTATTTAAATCTTATTTAGATAATATTCCTTGTTAAATATGACCAAATTACCCACAAATAATTAAATAAATCATTATTTATTTAGTTATTTTTCAACCACTTCCTTAAATAATTAAATAAATCATTATTTATTTGATTATCTTCTGATCACTTCCTTAAAAAGATAAATAAATCATTTATTTATTTATTTTTGACAATTAAGGGATTTGACCCAAGTCAAATACCTTTTCCCTCCAACAAATATAATAAAATATTCCATAAAAAGTGGATCTAGATCTGGTTAACCCATGCACCAAGATCTAGAATGACCCAATATTTCGTTATAAATAGGAGGGTTTTTCATACCATTCTTCACCTTTTGTTGCCTATTAGATCACTCTGGATCTATACACTTGGTCCCATTTTTCTACCATTTGCTGTGTGAGCTCCCTTTGAGTTCCATTCTTTGTGTGGGTTCTCTACACCAACAAGAGAGAGAGACCTTAGATCTGAAGTGCTGAGGACTTCCAAGAACCCATCCCACTGAGGAGAATTGGATACACCTTCTTGTTTTCCTCCCAGGTGCCCAATTAATATAAAAATTCTTTCAAAAATTGTTCTTGTCTTGTCTATTGGTATATGGAGCAAACCCTTATTTTTTCTGCTTAATGTCTTTCCATGCATAGATCTAGTTTTTGCAGCTCTTTTATGTCTAACTAACCGCAGATCTGAAGATATTGGCAGCCACTTTTGTTGTTAGGGCTATTAGTTATGCGTAGCTAAAGTGGTCATTTTTCGTACACTTCGACAAAGGATTCATACTAACAAATGGCGACTCCACATGGGTTTTAAATTACGACCGCTGTCGTTTTTCATATTCCTGCATATCCAGCTACTTCAGACCCTAGGGTTTCTTTTCAGCTGTTTATTTTTCCTATTTTTATGTTGTTTTTCTCACATAAAAACCTAAAACATTAAAATTTCTAACTTCCGTGTGTTTCTGGCCCTATTGCGCAGGTAAGCGACACCAGCCGCAACTGAGACAGAAAATTTTCTGAAAATCTGCCGCCGAGACAACCAGAATGGGGGGTCGCACTTTTTGGCCCATAACCTATGATCTGGACCTCCAGGTCACACTTTTCTGCCCCTTTTCTGCGACCTGCACTGAAAATAGGTCAGAACCTGCGACCTGCCATTTTTTCAGTGATTTTTCTGCAATTTTTTTGGGTTCTGCTGCAGCTTCTGTCAGGGTCTTCCAGCCTCTGTTCCAGCCTGCTTTGACCTGGTTTTCATCTATTTTAGCTCATCTAAGTGGGAACCTAGCCCCCTAGGGCTTCAGTACCCTCCACTTTTTGTGGAAGAGTTTTTAGCTGTTTCAGCCTCTGTTTTTCTGAGTTTCAGCCTCTCCTTTCCCAGATATGTTACCTCCTTTTCAGATCCCTTTAAATCAGCCTCTCTTCCTTTCAAATCACCTCTTGTTGTTTTTTTTGGACCTCTCTTTAGGACCTCCTCCCCGTCCTTTCCGCTTTTTGCTGATTTCCTCCCTTTTTCCAGCCACCTTGCCTCTGTCTCTTGGTTGTGATCTGCGCCTCTTTTCAACAACGTTATCCTCTAGATCCCTGTCCCTTTTTGACCTTAGATATATTGGCCTCTTGTCCGTGTGTTTTGCCTAGATTTTTTCCCTTTTTTTAGCTGAGTTTTGAGAGACCTGCCTCCTTGGGTTAGATAGATGCACAAGTAACTGTTAATTTTCTGTTTTTTCAGCATTATATACTGTTCTCTGTAGGTTTCTTTTCAGTTACGCAGCACACCTTTTTCTTGCTCTCAAAATGGAAAGGGTTTAAAAATTAAAATTAACGCACGCCACACATTGACCCTAAGCGAAGAAGCACCTGGTTAACACCGCCTGGCAAAGACTCTAAAATCAATTGTCACTGCACCTTTTTTTGCCCTTGACCTCACTTGATTCTATCCCTTTCTACCCCTGTCGGTTTCCTTCTTCCTGTCGTCATTGCGCCCCCAAGGCGCCTTTCCCGGAGACTTCTTGGCCTTCACCCTCAGTTTCCGGTCGATCGACCTGCTCCGACCCGCCGTCGTCGAGCCAGTCCTCCTCCGAGTCCGCACTCCGACTCCTCTCCTGATTCATCGGGTTCCCTTTCTCCTCCTGGTTCTCCCCCTGTCACCTTCACCATGTCTGGTCCAGGGCCTAACGCTGGTGGTGCTCCAGGCCCTAATGCCGGACCTACCACTAGCAGAACCGCCACAGGAACTACCTTGGTCACACCCTTGCTGTCGTACATCGCAGGCCTCAGCCTCCCCGATTTCAATCAGTTGATCAACGACCCTATCCTCCACGATGTTGGTTGGCCTGCTATGCCAACCAATCTCCCCTCCAACATCCCTAAGTTCGAAGGCCTTGCTGGAGAAGATCTGTTAAATTTGGACAACTAGGTCCAAACTCCATGTTGTGATGCTCAGATTAAGAGGCTAATATTTTTGTTGGAATCCTCTTTCGGAGAGGTGTAAAATCCATATATAATATGTCTTAATCCGATGAGCAGAACATTTATTTTGAATTTATTATTCTTAATAAATTATATGTGCAGGTCGGCCTTAAGGTTGCACGCCCCCAGTAGATGTGTCACACGCCCCAATGATGGATATAAATACAGGAAAAGTTGGAGAGCATTTCATCACAACACAACTCACATCTTCCTCTCTCATCTGAAATAGTACGATCGGGTTTACATGGACCGGTTCCTTCGCACCCTCTTAAACCTATTCGCTTCGAATCTTTGCCTCTCACTTTCACCTCAAAGCCCCGAAGAAGCCGCCCTCCAAATAGCCTTCCAGAAATATGACCTAATCTCATCAATGCGATTTTGTTGCTCACCATTCTTTACGACCTCCGGGCTCGTGGGCGTATGCTTGCAGGGAACGCGCATCGTTAAAACGCGGTGTCGTTGGAGCCCTTTCCCATCCAATCGCTCAACCTCTCTATTTATGGTATCCCTGGGGAGGGGCCAGCACCTCTAGCACTCTGCCCCCTCCCGGCAACATGTATCCGGGATACGGCATGCCTCCTCCTTTTGCCCAACCTCCTGCTTACCTCAATGCTGCCCAACCCAACCCTTACTTTTATCCGCAGCCTGGTGCGCCAACTCCTCCAGCATATGCGCTTCCGCCTCCCTTGCCTCCTCACCACCTGCAACAGCCCTTACAACCCCCTCCGGGGCAAGTATTTGCACAGCAGGGTGCGTTTATTCCCCCTTCTTCTCAAAGAAGGCGGAGAAACAGCAATATTCATACCCCGTGCCGTGGACCCAATCACGGGTATTGACCCTAACACTGCCACCAATAACAGAACCTCGGTAGCCGAGACGGTAGCCCGCACAAATAAGCCTTATTCGATATTGCGGTGTTTATGATCATTACACCCATGATTTTCCCCTCTTACCGGATCACGAGCGGATATGGGAGTCTCCGTCCAAATTGGGACAACACGCCTCCCCTCATGCTCCTCCTAATGTGGCCACTACCCAACCCAATTTGTGTTTGCGAGTCCTTTCCCTCGTGATTAATGGCTACCAGCACTTTGTGACCGGTCGCCACTCCCCCTTCCCTTTACGAGTTTCCTCAAACTTCACCAGATCCTTATGATCACCTCAAGTCCTTCCCCGTTCCCCCGACCATCGACCTTCACCTTCAAACTCGGTCTCGCCAGTACCCCAAGCCTCCTGCTCAGTCTGCCCTCGAGCCTCCTTCTTCAGGTTCTACAGAGCCTCTTTCGACATCCAGTGGCCCCTTACATATCCCTCAACCTAAAGTTGAGGTTCATACCAAGATTCCTAAGGGACCATTACGCCGAAATGCTGCTTCCAGTCGAGCTGCACATTCGTATAGCATAGTAGATGATTTGGCACAATCTCCTGCTGCCATTTCCACACTGGAACTCCTCCAGTCGTGCCCTTCCCAAAAGAAGGCTCTACTATCTGCCGTGGGCGCTGTAGATCCTGCTGATGACCAAATGATTGTTTTCGATGCCACTCAATCAGACCATCCTCCTCTTCCTCCTTCCGTCGCCTTCCAAATCCCCGTCAAAATCCGGAACGCCAACGTGTCCCGGTGTATAATTGATGAGGGGGCATCCACCTGCGTGATGTCCACTTCAGTTTGGAAGCAACTTGGATCCCCCAAGCTGGCCCCTTCCACGATCACCCTTCGAGCGTGGGACAGTCATGCCTCCCAGCCCATTGGCCTGTTTCGTAATTGTCCTATCACCCTCGGCAAATAAGATGGCACATGTTGTGTGAGTCATGAATGCCACCGCTAGACCACAACATTCTATTGGGGCGGCTACTATCTTTATGTTGCTTTCCCATCCAAGTGGTTTTCCCTAAGATGTCTTTTCCCATAATGAAGCTAGTCACCATTGACCGTTGACATATTACATATCATGAGCAAAATCTCGAGACCTCACAGAACGACCATCTCTTGTAGCCAACAAGCAAACGAGTTGATTCCTTCATTCCAATGTCTCCACGGCATTTCTGAAGATTCCTCACCACTTGGAACTTTTCCCTAATCTTCCCCCCTTCTCCTATCAATCCCGGCTTATCGAATGTTTACGCAGTCGATCGTCTGGAGGCCCTGCCAGACGCGCCTCGGCTGGTGGCCCCAACCTCCCCCTACTTCTCCGTAATGTTTGCTCCTAGCCATTCATCTCAGCCAGCCGGACCTCCTCCTCCTGGCCCTCCCCCTACAGCTGGTATCCCTGAACCCCTTTATCCTCCCGGATCAGTTCCCCCTGGCCTTAACCATCTTGGAGCCGTCCCTCCTGGTCATTTCCCTACTGGGCAGATCCCTTTCCTAGCTCCCCCTCTCGGAGTATATTCTGTCCCCGTCATGGCCACCCTCTCTCTCCCTAACTTGACCTTGGGCATATCGGTCTGGTACCTTGATCCCCCAGCCGCCACCCCTCCTGGTCACCCCAAACCCTACATGGCACATGCAAGTTCCAGCCAGGTCCCTACTTCTCATTTTTATACCCCTAGCACCTCCAGCGGTTTATCTCATCGTGGCGGCTCCGGGAAGAGCCTGTAAGCACAAGAGGTTTCGAAAAGCAATGCCATAAGCGGCCGCCGTCCTCAGGTCGCAAAACCCTTACATGCCTTATGTGATGTCACCGGTCATGCCACCCATGCTTGTCCCGAGTTGCCCCATATTCAGCCCATGGTTAAAGTCGCGTTACCCGAGTCTATGGTCCCTGAAGCCTCCATTCCTTCTTCGTCCGTAACCAAGAACCCCAAGACTCTCCGCACCAACAAGCCCTGTGATTTGTGTGGCATTCATGGCCATTACTCCCACCATTTTCCTCACCTGACGCATTACTGCGCCTCTTTAGAGGTGATCCAAGAGTACGAGGTTGAACAAAATCAATCTGCCTCTCCCATCCTCTTCGGTATGTGGTCGACCGAGGGATTCCCCGCTCCATCGAAATTCCCCCACAGTGTTGGGGGATAGCGGAGTCTACTGTAACCGTTCTTTACCTATCCTCCTCTGCGAGAGACTTGGAGCCTAGCCCCCCTACATCCTCCCCTGTTGTGTGATGATTGCCAAAGGTGAAATGTCCTAAACGCCACTTCCTAACATAGGGTAGACTTTTAAAACAGATGTGGATTTTCCTTTTAAGGCTGCTGGGCAGGTCAATAAAGCTGAAGCCAGATAGGATTGTGATATGAGGTTTTTGATGTTGCCAGGGGTGGACTGAATAGGTAGAAAGGCGAAAAAAGTTTTGGGAGGGTTTTCTGGATGACATATTGACATAAGGAAATCAGTTTCTAGAAAACTCAGCTGAAGATATAGTCCTCACTAACATGTAAAAAATACTGATGGCTAACAAATACGATGCAGTGTGGGGTCTTTTAGCCGATGCCCTCTCTCATCGCATCCTCCATCTGCATGTTCGTTTAGATTCCATACTTATTGTCATGCAACTAAATGGTGTCTATCGTGTGCATAATCCTGTGTTGTTTAGATGATATTTACGAGTGAAACTCTTGATACATGAATTTGAAACCATAACTTTCAACCATGTACCTCGAGAACAAAATCACGCATGTAGATAGCATTGCAAACCATGTTCTAGATTGGCATTTATCACACGCATTTTATACAAGACAATAACAATCATAATCATTAAAAAGATGCATATCCATAATATGTGTCGCAAAACATGTGTTTAGAGTCCATCTACTCTGATACATATGACATGCCCATAGCATGTTACAAAAAACTCAAAACTGGGGGCACCACCTGTCCCTACATACACACTAGGGGGCACCACCTGTCTCACACCTAATCACTATCTGGCGGATCCCGAGCCAATGGCTCTGCTCCTGCAGCCTGTAGATCACGTATCCCATGACCGGCCATCGCCATGTGCCGCATGACCCCTCGTCATTCCGAGGGTAGACCAATACATGGCTCTATGTACTGGTCGTCTAAGTCTTGCCACCCACGCTCCGAAACACCGGTCAGAAACCTCTCACATCTACGATGGATTCCCTCCAGGAGGGCGGTTGCATCCTCATTATGTGCCACTCTCGATCCACTCAGGCCTGCAGCTCCTGATGTTGCCGGTCGTCCCATATATCCTGCCGGTTTTACCGGAGCTATATCTGCATACCAAAAGTACATGAACCAGTACCCTATCTTCTGTTCAATAACTTTAACATGCCCAAAAAATATTAGTTACTTGTCACTTATCATCGAGTCCCCATACTCGACCAAGCGGAAGTGGTAAGTCCGGATCCCCACAATAACTCATCCCACTATAGGGATAGTCATCTATGTATAACGGCATCTGATCCCAATGGGCAAAGAACTCAGGTCGAAACACCCGTCCGACCGCCCCTCCTCCTCCTCTGCACAGTATTCGCCCCCACTGGCGCATCCTGGGCTCTCTCGGGCCCCCATCTGGGAGCTGTATATGAGGTCGTAAGGTTGGGATCTTCTAAAAAAAAAGGAGCACAATAAAGTCCCATACGAGCAATCGTGGTTCACTTGCCACTTGCAAAGCGACAACTGTCATTTTAACGACACCAACAGCATTTGGGCCCACCCATAGTAGGTCCCACTCAACACACTCTCCACAATCATCATCTTCCCCCCAGTGATGTGATGGAGCGCCTGGTTGCCGAGGATCTGCAGCACCGCTGCGGCCACTGCACGGGTCTCTAATCTCTCTAGGTCCTCGATCGGTATCCGAGTCCCTTTGACTTGGAGACCCGGTCGACAATGTCGCTCCACAAACTCCATGATGTTCCGCCCCCGCGGTAACAATGGTTGCGTATTTCCCACCATCCCAAGTGGCGGGAGACCAGTCAGAAAATACTTATCCTGTACTGTCTGTTAGTATGAATCTTTTGTAGAAGCGTACGAAAAAATACCACTTTAGCTACGCATAACTTATAGCCCTAACATCAAATGTGGCTGCTAACATCTTCAGATCTGCAGTTAGTTGATCGAGACAAGTGCTGCAAAAAACCATATCTATGCATAGAAAGACATTAAGTAGTAAAATCAATAGTTTGCTCCATACATCCAATAGACAATACAAGAACAATGTTTTTTGAAAGAATTTTTGTATTAAGGGCACCTGGGAGGAAAACAAGAAGGTGTATCCAATTCTCCTCAATGGGATGGGTTCTTGGAAGTCCTTAGCACTTCAGATCTAGAATCTCTCTCTCTTGTTGGTGTAGAAAACCCAAACAAAGATAGAACTCAAAGGGTGCTCACGCAACAAATAATGTAGAATGTGACCAAGTGTATAGATCCAGAGTGATCTAATAGGCAACAAAAGGTGAAGAATGGTAGGAAAAACCCTCCTATTTATAACAAAATATTGGGTCATTCTAGATCTTGGTGCATGATTAAAATAACATTAACCAAATCTAGATCCGCCTTTTATGGAATATTCTATTATATTTGTTGGAGGGAAAAGGTATTTGACTTGGGTCAAATCCCTTTATTTGTAAGTAATAAATAAATAAATGATTTATTTATCATTTTAAGGAAATGGTTGGATGATAATCAAATAAATAATGATTTATTTAATTATTTATGGGTGATTTAGTCATATTTAACAAGGAATATTATTTAAATAAGATTTAAATAATTATTCCTAGAAAATAAGAAGATAAATAAAGATTTATCTAATTAATTTCTTTGTTTTGGGTTAAACATGACCAGGAAAATCAAACAAATATAGGTTTGTTTAATATTTCCTTTTGGGGTTTTGTTGGGGCCCTTGTTTTTGAAATCTTGGTTAGAACATTTTGAATTTTGACCTTTTGAGTTGCGGCATGAAGACACATGGAAATCGCGACTGCGTCGCAACTACCAGGAGTTGCGACTCTGTCTATATGATCGATGCATTGTCCATCATGAGTTGCGACTCTGTTCCTTACCATTGGTCTAATCCCCTTCTGCATGTGGTTGCGGCACGCCTCGGGTGAGACTCACTGCTCTCCGGAGTAGGGTGAAAATGCCGGCGTGATCCTAGACTACATCGGACTCCATTGTTGGCCACAACTCCTGAACCTGGGTCTTGTCCGCAAGACCTGACTTCTCGCCAACAAATGGTTCCGTTGCCAGGACCTGCATGTTCTGAGGGGAACTAGATCATGGTATCGAGGATTTTTGAAGGAGAGATACGGTGATGGTGGAATAATCATCTCGACCAGTTCATTGCTCAGAAAGCAGAGCTAACCAAGCAAAAGGAGGCAGTGATCAAGGAGCTCATCCTTTTCTCTGACTCATCCAGTGATACATACAAAATTTTCTGGGGAAGGTTCCCTACCGACCTTTACAATTGGTTGTGGAGATTAAGAGCGACGGTGCCTCGAGAGGGTTTGCGGATGATAAACCGCAGGTGGGCGCACGAAGATCTGGTGGCGCTGCATCGGGTGAACATTGAACTAACCCCCGCGGTGGACTTTTGGGTAAGGACCACGTTGGAAGGATACATTGTGGAGTTTGCTGCTGAGTGCTATCAATCCTTCTCGAAGGCCGAGGCTGTCTTCCACTCAGGGCTAAGAGGGAAGCTTCTTAAGGAGATTCCGCTGTGGATTAAAGCTCTGATGGTGGATGAAGAGTTGATTGAATTCCACAAAACGAGTATGGAAGCGTAAACCACCCATGTTGGGGGAAGGGAGAAGGGATAGATGCTACATAGAATGTGAAAGCGGGAAGCAGGGAATGGATGTTGAGGCCGCACGCAAGTTGAGGGAGCGACGTGCGCATCGGCGGGCACAGATCGCCGATAGGTGGCGAAGAAGGGTGATGCGAGATTTGAAGAGACGGGAGATCGAGGGGAAAAATCAGAAGGAGGTGCCTCAGAGGATAAGGATTATGGACACGGGTACCCAGGGACGAGAGGAGACCGCTGCAGGAGTGCAATGGGTGCATGGGAGCCCAGCGACGCGAGGAAGAGAGATGGTGACTAACGAAGACGATGGAAAGATGCAGCCCGAAGAGAGTTCCAATGACGAATGGCACGACGTGATGCAGTGGATGTTTCAAGAGCAGATGGCACTCACCCCTCCAGGCAGCCCTACTTCCCACATTCTGCATGGCCAGGATCCCTAACTTCCCCTGGTACTGTATCAACCTTTAAGTAATATTTTCATTCAGTTACAAGCATTGAGTCAGTTATACAGTAGTTCATCAGCGTCAGTAACGTCCAGTAATAGCAGCGTTACTAGTAGTGTTGTATTCCCTAGTGGAACCATTACGCAACCAGGACCTGGAGGATTTATCTTGGTCAATACTTCACAAGTACACATGGCTGGGTCTTTCACCCGGTATCCAGAGTTCTCTGGCCGGGGAAATGATGATGTAGAGAAACACTGGTATCTGTGCGAAGCCATCTGGAGGGCTCGGTAGACGCCAGATGCAGGGAAGTTAATAGAGTTCCAAACCATGGTTAGAGAGAGGGCTCTGCGATGGTTTATCAAGTGGTCCGAGGCTCATCCTAACCCCGTAATTGCGGACGTAAAGCAAGATTTTGTCCGAGAATTCAAGCTTCCCCAGACAGACCAGCAGGGCCTGTCCGAGCTATGGGAAATTAAGCAGAAGGAAGGTGAGACCGCATGGGAGTTGATGCGGCAATTTAAGGACGCGATTGGGAAACTCAGCTACCCAATCGATCCAAACCACCAGAGGGACTGGTTCATCAAGGCTCTGCTTCTCTTGACACGAACCCCTCTCACTCAGCAGAATATTGATAATCTGTAGGACACCTTGGAGCAGGCCATGAAGATTGAATCCATGGCGGGCTATCCCCAGGAATATCGTGGGGCCGGCCCCACAAGATCCTTCTTTGATAGGGTTGCAACATCAGATCGCTAGCTTGACTGAGAAGCTCAAGGAGCTCCAGCCGGTGAGACTAGCACGGCCGAATGTTTGGTGCACTCATTGCCTGGTCGAGGGCCACGTCGCAACCGAGTGTCCCCAGTTGCGTGGCGCAGAGGTAGGACCCTCAGTCGCGGCAATCCAGGGGGGTCCACCACCTGGTGGTGGCATGGTGATGAATCCGCAAGGGGTATACCAGCTGCAACAGCCTTACGTGGGGTTCCCACCTCAACCGGGTTCCTCCACCACAAAGTACTGCGAGATTTGCCAGACGTTGGGGCATCCTCCTTGGATGTGCTCGATACTACAGAAGTACTCCACGGTCCCAAACAATGTGTACTGCGAATTTTGTGTTTCCACGACTCATAAAACTGAGTAGTGCAGGGTGCTCGACGCTCTTTCAGATCGATTGGATCGTCCCTCCTACAGGGTGAACGAGGCCCCAAGGGGAAGAGGTGGCGGCATGCAGGGAGGCCGCACAGGTAGAAATGGTCCAGTGAAATGTTACAACTATGACCAGGAGGGTCACGTGGCTCGAGAATGTCCCCTTCCGCGATGACCCTGGTGTTCCCAGTGCCGGGTGAACGCCCATGCCACAGAGGACTGTCTGGAGCTAATCAAGAAGTGGGAAGAACGGGCGAGGCAGAGGGGAGCGAACCTGATAAACTCATATTCGCGAGGGACCGTGACCCCAGACATGCAAAACGTTGCAATTGTGACGAGGGGCGGGAATAAAACTGGGGAGGATGTCCATGGGAAGGAGCCAGCACGAGTGGTTCGGCCGGCATCCCCGAAGATGTTAATCAGGCCCGAAGCCCAGAAGAAGTATTTCCAGGAGGCAGTTGAGGTGTTCGCCCAGCTGTGGGACGCGGGAGGTCTGGAGGAGCCCGTGCCACCAGAATCTGGGGCGCAGAGCGTCACAAGTACTGTGATCGAGGATTGGCTCCAGCTATTCCTCAGGATTGTTGACAATGCTGCGCTGTGGCAGTAGCTCAAGCATGCTGTGGAAGGAGCACTACAGGGGTGCACAGGACTTAGAGATCCGGCGAACGCTGCCCCTCAATACGTGCAGTGCCTCAAGCGAAACAAGCAAAGAAGAGGCAAAGAATTCCGGCTTAACACGCAGGTTGCGGGATTCCAAATCAGCGATACCATGCTGGATTTGGGGTCCGACGTCAACATCCTGCCACGAAAGACGTGGGAGGCCCTTGGAAGGCCACGGCTGGCCTACTTTCCAATCCAACTCAGGATGGCGAACCAGTACTGTATTCTGCCAATCGGCCGGCTCGAGGGTGTCGAGGTCGACATTGCGGGGGTGAAGACATACACTGACTTTGAGGTTATTGATATCATGGGAGACAAGGATCCTTATCCTGCCTTACTCGGCATTGACTGGGCTTTTGAGAATTATGCCATCATCGACCTTAAAAAGGAGCTGATGATCTTTGAGGATGGGGAGGTATGGGTCACCCAGCCCCTTGACCCGTATTAGGGCCCGCGATATACAGAAATAGTGGATAATCGGGAGGATGCTTAGATGGACCACCTTTATTAGATGACTGCAGGAAAGCGGGACAACTATATTAACCTGACCGTGACTGGCTCTGTCAGTTCGCGGAGTGTGCAGAGCTCGGAGCTCGGATCCGAAATCGCGTGGGAAGACTGGCAGCAAGGGGGGTATGAGACCACCATGCGGAGATGTGCTACCATTTCCCAAGTCCGGTGGGTGGGGACTGAGATCCGTAGATATCCCACGCTGTCAAACATGCAAGTTGTCAATACTTTTATTACCAAGGTGGAAGACCTGGTCCCAGCCGAAAGCCGGATGCCACTTTTGGATGTGGCCTTGCAATCCACGTCGGCTTGGTGGTGGAAAAATCACTGCAACACTCTGTTGCGATGGGATTGCGTGGCGGATGCTCTACGGGCATGCTTTAAAGAGGATGAAGGACCTCACAGTATACTTAAGTATCACAGAACTTCCAACCCGCGACACCATTTGCGGGCCTGTGAGGAGCAGTGGTGCAGTACCAGGTACCCGAAGGAGCTGTGGTTCCATAGGTTTATCCACTCCTTGGATACAATCCCCCAGGCCTGGTACCCGGAGGAAGAGCGGAAACGGGGAACCCACTCTTGGCAAGAAGTCATGGACAAGTTCGTTCGGTGATTCTTGTTCGAAGGGGAGATGGCGCAGGAGTCTCAGGCCCTACAGGCAATCAAGGAAGTCTTGTTTTTCCGCCATCCCGAGCCCGATGGGGGCCCGGTTGTGTCACGACCTGAGGCCAGGTGCGAGTTGGTTTGCCAACGGATTGACGGCGATCCAGATGATGATAGTTTGGAGGACCTTAGGCATCTCTATTTTGATGAGAAGGAAGGTGAGCGAAACATCAGTGAAGAGTCGACGATTGAAGGAGTCCATTTACAGCCACTAAAGACGAAGAAGCTGAACATTGGAACAGACGAGAAACCCAAGCTGGCAACGGTGGGAGATTACTGGGATGAGGAAACGACAAAAGAAATTTTCAGCCTCCTTCAGGAATACAAAGACTTGTTCCCGTCCTCGGTTGCAGACCTGAAGGGGATCAAGGGGGACCTTGGAAAAATGCACATCGTGCTGAAACTGGGGGCTAGGCCGGTGAAGCACCGACCCTACCGGCTGAACCCACGTATCAAAGAAAAGGTCAAGATGGAGATCGACAAGATGCTGGCTGCAGGTCTTATCTTTCCAGTAGAAGAAGCAGAGTGGGTGAGTCCCATTTTCATTCAGAAAAAGAAGGACAAAGTGGAGATACATGTCTGCGTAGACTACTGGAGTCTGAACAATGCCTACATCCACGATCCATTTCCCACTCCTTTCAGCGATGAAGCTCTAGATCATGTTGCAGGAAACGAAGCCTATTCCTTCACTGATGGGTTTTCGGGCTACCATCAGGTGCACATTGCCGAAGAAGACAAAGCAAAGACGACATTCACCACTGAGTGGGGATCATTCGCATACCACGTTATGCCGTTTGGTCTGAAGAACGCACTGGCTATGTTTTCCCGGATTGTAATTGCTACTTTCTAGGAGTACATTCACAAGTTCCTAGAGGTCTACATGGACGACTGGACCATCTGCAGTCTGTTGAAGAAACACGCCACCCTTTTGCGTATTATGTTTGACCGGTGTTGTCAGCTGCAGATTTCCTTGAACTTGAAGAAACGTATTTTTGCAGTTCCATTCGGCACACTCTTAGGCCACATGGTGTGCAAGCAGGGGGTCTGTGTCGATCCCGCCAAGGTCACGGTCATAGTTCACACGGAAGCCCCCAAAACTGTGAAGCAGTTGCGTGCACTGCTCGGGCACACAAGATATTACAGGCGGTTTATCCGCAACTACGCAAAGATTACGGCCCCTTTGGAGAAACTATTGCGGAAGTCAGAAGTATTCCAGTGGACGGAGGAGTGTAGGAAGGCCTTTGACACCTTGAAGGAGAAGTTGGCGATGACACCCATACTTGTTCATCCTGACTGGGATAAGCAGTTCCATGTGCATATCGATGCGTCCGGTATTGCACTTGGAGCTATCTTGGCGCAACCCGGGGAGACGACAATTGACCACCCCGTCTACTTTGCCAGCCGCAGGTTATCGAATGCAGAGAAGAATTACACCACGACTGAGCGGGAGGCATTGGTGATGGTGTACTCCCTCCAGAAGTTCCGCCACTATCTCTTGGGCGGAAAATTCAAATTCTTTACGAACCACTCTGCATTGAAGTATCTGGTGAATAAGCCTATTTTGGAAGGACAGATCTGTCGCTGGCTTCTACTTTTCCAGGAATTCACGTTTGAGGTGATTTTCAAGCCCGGTAGGTTGAATGTCAGTCCCCATCATTTATCCAGGTTGGAGACGGGAGAGAATGAAGGCTCGTTGGACGATCAGCTGCCAGATGCCGACCTCTTCCGAGTCGAAGCAGTACCGGATTACTTGGCTGACATTGCCACTTATCTGACCACGGGACAATGCCCTCAGGATTACACCCCGCTCCAGAAACACCACCTGGTTGTCCGGGCGGCTAACTACCAATTGATCGCGGGGTAGCTATACAAACTGGGCCTCGATGAGGTGTTGCGCAGATGCGTCCTTGACCATGAACGGGAAGCGGTAATGTGGGAATGTCACAGCGGTGTTGTGGGAGGGCATGTGGGTGCGAAACCCACCGCAAGAAAGGTGCTCCAAGCTGGCCTGTGGTGGGATACAGTACATGTTGACTGTAAGGCCTACGTGAAGCACTGCGATGTTTGCCAGTGGACGGGAAGGCCCTCTCACCGGGACAAGCTTTCGCTACACCCAGTGCATGTGTTGCGGCCGTTCAAAAAGTGGGTTGTCGATTTTGTAGGTCCCATCGCCCTGATCGCTAGACACTCCAAGACCCGGTACATCATTACCGCCACGGATTACCTCACCCGGTGGGCTGAGGCAGCGGCGGTACGCGACTGCTCGGTGGAGACAGCTGCCCGGTTCATTTTTGAACACATCATCAGCCGGTTTGGCTGCCCACGAAGCTTAACCAGCGATCAGGGTACGCATTTCATTAATGCCACGGTCAAGTCACTACTGGACACATTTATGATTCAACATCACAAAAGCATCCCATACCACCCGCAGGCCAATGGTACTGTGGAAGCATTTAACAAAATTCTTGAAAAAGGCTTGACTAAGATTTGCAATGCTCAGCGCGACAATTGGGATGAGCGTCTCCCAGCGGCATTGTGGGCCTACCGGACCATGGTGAAACGCTTAACCAATCAGACGCCATTCCAGTTGGTGTATGGCCAGGAAGCTGTGATTCCCGCCAAGTTCACTGTACCCAGTCTTTTAATCGTTATGTCTCTTTAGTTCTCAGAAGAGGAGTCACTTCAGGAATGCCTCCAGGAGCTACAGGAGCTGGATGAGGCCCGATACCTGGCGGAATTCCACCAGAAGGTTCAGAAGGCCAGGCAGAAAGCATAGCACGACTGCCACCTCAAGAACAAAGCCTTCCAATTTGGTGGAAAAGTTCTCTTATATGACAGCCGGTTCCAGAAGTTTCCAGGCAAACTCCAGATGCACTAGTTGGGACCCTACTTTGTCATTGAGATTCGCGACTCAGGAGCCGTTCGGTTGGCATAGCTTGACGGTACAGTTCTCCCTGGGTGGGTGAATGGCTCATGCCTTAAACCCTACCAGGAGTAAGTACCTTTCACTTCTCATCAATAACCCTCGCACCCGAGAGCACCCGTAGCGTAGCTTAGTCGAATAACTCTCCCACAACTGGGATGAGCGTAGGGAGTCTTTTCCGTTCATAGGTAGTCTGTCAATAACCACTCAGTTGCGGGGGCAGAACTGCAACCGACTGTGGTCGGGGCGACGCCTGTCCAGCGTGTCATCCTTGTAGGATCCATCCACGTGCCAGGATCAGTCCAGGTCATTTCCGTCAGTCCTTTATTTCAGTCCGTAGGATCGCTCAAATTTGCATCATAAATTACCATAAGTAGGCAGTAACCGTACCATAATCATTTGCCATCATCCGCAGTTCCCTCAGCCATCGCGTCTGCCCATTTTCCCATGCCGCCATCAGCAACTGTCAGATTACACACAGGCATGCGATCGATCGCACGATTATCGCAGGCAAGAAGGCCAACAGGAATTAATTATCGTTATGGGGTCTCATCAACTCCGCTCGTGCCAGGTGATGACATAACTTTCATGGAGACCAATAGCATAAGAATGCCGGACCAGTTCAATTTGTCAATTGCAGCGACACCGGAGCGGTTGAAGTCTCAAAACGCACCGCACCAAGATAAAAGCTCCAGGAGAATTCTCCAGGTTTACCAGTGCTGTGCCAAAATGCCAAAGGCTCTCCTATCCGTTGCTGAATTGGCGTTGGACAGTCATATCCACAGAAAAGAGTCGCTGGTTGGAAAATACGACAGTGCAGCATTGATAGATGCCAAACTGTCCGACCCGGTCGAATTCCCCTCCCTCCATTGGCAGACATATATGGAGCATCACTACACACCAGGAAGTAGCTCAACCAACCGAATGCGACCAGAGTACAGGGGCCTCCAGCAATCGTCCCTGATGAATTTAAGAACTCTTCCTGTCTTTGGGACTACAGGACCAACCCTGCAATGCACCCGGTTTTTCCTCAGCCGAATTCAGAATGGGTCCTTGTGGCTAAACGAGGAGATCCCCATTCATGCTGAAGACATTCATCACCTCACAGGGTTGTCTCAGAATGGCGCAGACGTCTCCGCTGCCGGTCAGACATCTTCTAAGCACGCATGAAATACGGGTGATACAGACCTCTATGCAAAATATGGCACTCGCCGGGGGAGGAAGGGCACCAAAATTGATTTGATTAACAAGCTGGATATTCGGTTTGCTTGCTATCTCATTGCTAGCAAGATGATGCAACATTATACAAAAGGAGAGTGCACCTTGGATACCATCTCCATTGTGGAGCACTGTGTCCAAGGCACCAGGCTGAATCGGTGTTCTTTCATGCTCAAAGAACTGTTCGCGGCATGCGAAGAGAATTATAAGCGCACCACTAGTTTCATCTATGGTTACCTGATTGTAGCTTTTGCAATGTGGAAATGACACATTCCTCCTGTCCGGCTGCGGGCAGAAACTACCGCGAGCCAGCCCCTCACGATGAAATTCACCCCGTGGCAGGTGTCCTTTGACCCCAGCACTAAACAGGTGAATGCGGAAGCGTTTCGGGCTTGGTACAGGCTAATGATAGATGTGGTGGCTAACCAGCAACGGGTGCCCAGGAATCTGTTGGACGACTATAGTGAGCAGGTATGGTTCGGGGTAAGCCACAAGCACACTTACCTCCGCCCCACTTGCATGCCGGAAGCCACCTTCCACATGGCGCCGCTCAAATTCCAGCTGGACAATGCTACCTTTCACCGCAAGGTCTGTTCATGGCCGAGGGTCACAAAGCACATCCGTGACGGGATCCCCAGATACAACTTTGAGCAGATGCTGCCGGCGCAACGGCCTACCGAGACGGGCGTGGCAGGGCCCTCATAGGCCACGGCGGGACCTTCTCAGGATGCAGTCGGGACCTCACAGGAACTCCCCAAATCACTGGTCCCCGTTGTCCAACACTTCAATACTCAGGTACGAAGTCTCAACGTGGTGACCCAAGTTATTTCAAGCGGTGCCCCTTTGTTTCCTTTATTTTCTGAATTCCAACTCAGTCGTTCTCTTTCTCTGTCCCATACTGCCCCTCTCACTTCTCCCATCCCTACCAACTTATTCACTTCTACCAGCCCCATCATCACCCCAATGGGCGAAACGGGCCCGGGACCTGATCAATTAGACCCCCCTCCATCCAAGCGGGCCCGCACCACCGTCACTGCTCTGGTGGTGGACCTTACCACTGCTCTGGTGGTGGACCTTACCACCGTCCCTCCACCGTCCATCCACCTACCACTACATTTGTTCCATCAAACTCATCTGCCACTATATCCGACCCCCTTATCCAGGAACTCTTTGGAGGAGACCACGGGGCTGAAGTCACCTCCAGTACTGCAGCCGTAGTACCACCAGTCGACCCTGTGGACACACCCCAGGGTTCTTTCTCTACTATATTTACCCAGCTGGCCAACGTTGGGGCTGACTCGGTCGAGGCTCCGCCTGAGCATGCTGACCCTCCCCCCACAGGCCAGACCACTCAGCAAGAACGTCCAGATTCCGACATGGGCACCTCAATGCAGCAATAGACACCGGTGTCCCCTCCTAAGAATTCCAACAGATCAGTGGCCAGTGGGCAACCTTTGCAGGAGCGAATGCCAGAGCAGGGCGCTTCCGGCACCGCCAACGTAGAAACATGGGGTACAGCCCAGTTGTACCTATTCATTCAGAGGGCAGCCCTGCAGGCCGAACAACTTCATTCGGAGCTGCAGCAGTGGTGCGATGAGCACCACCACCAGATCATGGTGCTTACTGAACAGCGCGACCAGCTGACCAAGGAGAAGGCCTACCTGCAGGAGCAGGTCACCATTTTCATTTAGGCATTCTCAGACCTATGGCCCGCTGTAAGGGCTCACCATGCCCCACTTCCTGACAATATAGTGGAGAGCAATGTAGCCGTCCAAGCTTACCACATTCGGTCTGCCTTCACTGGTCTACACAGGGAGAATCAGGAACTTCAAGCGGCGTTAGCCGCACGGCCCGCGCTCCCCGACCCGCAGATTGTATACTCTGAACAAGTAGTATCCAAGCAGACCCAAGCAGCTCACATGCAGGCGACCCTTCACTCCACGGCGCGCGAGGCCTACGACCTCCTACGAAGTCTACAGGAGTGTTCACTCGCCCTCACGGTCAAAACGTAGCCCATCTCCGCCCAGCTGCAACAGATTTCCAGGGAAATTTAGGAGACTGCAGATCCCGCGTGGTTAGATCAACTATATGCCTAGGCGAACGTGCTTGAGGTTCAAATGGACCAGACTGAGGCCAACTCAGCAACGGCCAAGCAGATAATTCGGGAAATCCGTCTGCCCATTCAAGCCAGTGCCAAATCAATACAACAGATAGCTGCAAAGGCCGAGACCCAGCTTACCACGATGTTCGGGGCTGTCCCGGTGAATATAGAGGAGGCCGCTGCCACCAGGATCACTGAGGAAGCAGACTCGCTAATGCAGGGATGGCAGAAAGCTGTGTCAGACTTCACCGGGCTTAAAGATATAGCGCTCTGCAGGGTCCCGGAGTTGGGGCCCTTGTTTGAACAGCCGCTTGGAGGCGCACAGCAGGAAAGGGCACGAGACAAAGACACACAGGCCGAATAGGGCACGGGAGCCAGCGGGGCAATGGAGGTGGAAACTGTCATTTGTGATTTACTCGGGGATGAGTCAAGGAACTGTGGTCGAGGCCTGTTGGGGCCCTTGTTTTTGAAATCTTGGTTAGAACATTTTGAATTTTGACCTTTTGAGTTGTGGCATGAAGACACATGGCAATCGCAACCGCGTTGCAACTACCAGGAGTCGCGGAGCTATCAAGGTGGCGTGAAAGCATGAGATAGCTGAAGAAAGAACATGCACAAGTACAGATGAAGAAGACACACATCAGAAGACAAAAAGCGGAACACACAGATAACAGGAGAGAAGCTGGAAGCAGTTGAAGAAAAGACACAGAGGAACTGATAGTCGCGATAGCGGGTGAATAAATAACAGTCACCTGGCTGAAAGAAGGAGGATGCTGCAGAGGTTGTGAGGCTCGCGACAGGAGAAGAAGCACAGAGAGACTGCGGGAAATCATGCATGACACTTCTATGGTTCCTAATCTTCTCTATTCTACCTTTCTGTTCCGTAAGACATCTGTATCAGAGTTGTAAGATATCGCTGAAAATGCTATGTAATCATGTGCTTGGCCAAGAGATTAATATAATTAAAGGTTTTTGTCTCAATAAGAGGTTTACATGCATGTAATGTGTTTATGCTGGTTTAAAATTTTATTTGCTAATATCTGAATGCTTCTTAAGTGCTCTTGCGTACATGACTCTGTCTATATGATCGATGCATTTTCCATCATGAGTTGCGACTCTGTTCCTTACCATTGGTCTAATCCCCTTCTGCATGTGGTTGCGGCATGCCTCGAGTGAGACTCACTGCTCTCCGGAGCAGGGTGAAAATGCCGACATGATCCTAGACTACATCGGACTCCTTTGTTGGCCACAACTCCTGAACCTGGGTCTTGTCCGCGAGACCTGACTTCTCGCCAATAGGTTTCCTATTTAGACCATAAACAACCTAATAAATGTGTTTTATTAAGTTATTTTACATAGTGAAGGCAATTTTACTTAGGGTAAAATTGGTCTTACATGGTGTACTTTGGTCCAACTAGTGATAGTGGGTTAGATGACCAAAAAATGGTGTAACACTATCAATTCGATCCTGTGCCCCTGCACTACAAAGACCTCATGATATGGATCCCAATAACTGACAATCTAGGCCAACAAGGTCTCCCCTTCTCTCATCAAAGGGTTCTCCAAAAACTTCAGAACCCCAAATCTGGCCAATACATGACAGACACCCTGATCTGCCTGGATCTATGACTTTAATGTACCTAGGTCTCTCTCTCTCCAGTTGACACGTATATCTGCCATATCTACACAAACACATCATCTTTGTCAGTATACAGATAGGAAACACTGTAGCCAATAACAAAAACTCAAGATGACAACAAACTGATATACTTTGCTTTTACTTGTGGTGGCAATGCTTTGGACAATTTCACCATCTTTGGATTTTCAGCTGATCTAATGTTCACATCTTCAACTCCCTTTTCAGTTGGCCACAAGGTTGGTTTTCAAGCTACGTCATATTGATCAAAAAGCTCCTCTAAAGGTATTAGACCTTTAGGAATGACATTATCCTTTAGCTGCAATACTTCCATCTGATTTATTTGCACATCAGCCCCACTATCATCATGCTCCATGTAAATAGAGGTGTCTTTGAATTTGCCTTCATTTTGCAGAAATTCATCAATCTCTTCGTCATCTTGAAATACTTGCCAATACCTTTGATTGTCCAAGACATTCGAACGATGCTTCACATGAATTTCAAATTTGTTACTTGATTTCATCGAAATTTTCAAATTACTTGCTGCCTTTGCAAGTGCATCTGCAATACCATTCTGAATACAAGTGACACAAGTCAAAGTATAGTCTGAAAACAATCTCAAGATATCAAGAACTACATTTCAGTAAGCCTGCATTCGAGGATTCTTAGCTTGGTATTCACCTTTCACTTGCTTGATAACTAACTCAGAGTTGCCATACACTGCAATCCTCTTAGCATTCAAATTTCTAAGAATTTTCAGACCAACAATTAAAGCTTCGTATTCAGCCTCATTATTTGAACAATCAAAAGCCAATTTATAAGAACAGACCCTTACATTACTCGATACTTTGTTTGGGGTGGAAAAAGGGTTGCGTACCCAAATTCCAATTCCAGCACTGTTACACCATTTTTTGGTCATCTAACCTACTATCATTAGATGGACCCAAGTACACCATGTAAGACCAATTTTACCCTAAGTAAAATTGCTTTCACTATGTGAAATAACTTAATAAAACACATTTATTAGGTTGTTTATGGTCTAAACAGGAAACCCCAAAAGGAAATATTAAACAAAACTATATTTGTTTGACTTTCCTCAAGGAATAATCAATTGAACAATAATTTAATTATTATTCCTGGTCATATTTAACCCAAAACAAAGAAATTAATTAGATAAATCTTTATTTGTCTTATTATTTTCTAGGAATAATTATTTAAATCTTATTTAAATAATATTCCTTTTTAAATATGACTAAATCACCCATAAATAATTAAATAAATCATTATTTATTTGATTATCCTTCAACCACTTCCTTAAAATGATAAATAAATCATTTATTTATTTATTATTCACAAATAAAGGAATTTGACCCAAGTCAAATACTTTTTCCCTCCAACAAATATAATAAAATATTCCATAAAAGGTGGATCTAGATTTGGTTAATGTTATTTTAATAATGCACCAAGATCTAGAATGACCCAATATTTTGTTATAAATAGGAGGGTTTTTCCTACCATTCTTCACCTTTTGTTGCCTATTAGATCACTTTGGATCTAGACTCTTGGTCTGACTTTGAGCCATTATCATTGTCATATTTTCCATTTTTTGCTGTGTGAGCTCCCTTTGAGTTCTATCTTTGTCTAGGTTTTCTACACCAATAGGAGAGAGAAATGCTAGATCTGAAGCACTGAGGACTTCCAAGAACCCATCCCATTGAGGAGAATTGGAAACACCTCCTTGTTTTCCTCCCAGGTTCCCTTAATACAAAAATTCTTTCAAAAAATATTGTTCTTGTCTTGTCTATTGGATATATGGAGAAAAACCTTATTTTTACTGCTTAATGTCTTTTTATGCATAGATCTGGTTTTTTGCAGCACTTGTCTTGATCAACTAACTATAGATATGAAGATATTGGCATCCATATTTGATGTTAGGGCTATAAGTTATGCGTAGCTAAAGTGGTCTTTTTTCGTACACTTCAACAAAAGATTCATACTAACAAGCACCATCACTTCCCACTACACCATCAAAATCCATGGTCCATAAACCATCTTCATCCTCTTCCAAGTGCTGAAATTATGTTTGCTCTGTTATTTCTTCTTGCTATCCATCAAATTTTTGCTGCTGTCGGAAGGTTGATTGCTCAGCGGAACTTTCAAGTTTTTTTCTCTCTTTCTTTAAGACCTCTCTAAAATTCTCTGTGATTTTTGGAATGTCTTCTACTTCAAATAATTGGCTATTTACATCATTGAAACTATCTGAATACAAAAAAAATGACTCTAAATCTATATGTACATAATTGATTGGATGATTTCTCGGTTTCTCCTTGCTGGTGATCATATACTTCATCTTTTGCTCCCGATATAATTTTCTCATCTGACCAAACACAGGAATAGTAGCATAGGAGAAATAAAGCTGCAATGTTCCTTTAAGTTTCGCTCCCCAAGACCTGGAAAGAAGCATGCCAAATCTGGGAGGAATATCCGCCACAACCACATCCATCAAAACATTTTTAGTAGGAATCTGATCCAAACTGACCACCAAATCTTTGATAAGCCCAATGCATCTTAATCTACTGGAATCAAAAGAGTAAATATCATGATACTTTCTAGTGATATCCAATCCCAATTTCTCCATGATTTCCCTCGGCATGAGATTATGAGATGCTCTGGAATCAAACATAGCATTGTGTAACACAAAATCATGCAATCTAAGGCTGATATAAAAAGGAGGCACATCACTATCTGGGGACTCACCATCCAATGCTGGACCAAAAATCAAATCAGGTTGATCATCTTCCACATTCACCATATCAGACAATGGATCTAAATTCAAAATCTTAGACACCTGACCCTTATAGCTGCTATTCTTCATCAATTCAGTCAAAGGAATGGAAAATTTCAACTTAGCAATTTCATTTTCTAAGTTAAAAATTGAAATTTTCTCTACCTCTTTAGCTGGAACATCCTTCTTTTCAGTTTTCTCCTTTGATACAATTGGCTGATTGGATCTTTCATTTTCTGATGGGGATTTTATAGTAGTGGGATCAGCTATCTCTTTTCCCTTCTTCTGCGCCACGAGTGAATCATTCTTTGGTGCCAAAACTTCCTTTCTCTTTTGAATTGTATTAACAAGGACATCTCTGTTTCTAAGTGAATATTGCTGCTGTTGGGCTATCAAGGCATTCATGTATCCCCTCTGATACTCATCAGACCCTTCTTCAAGAGCTGTCTCATTTGCCAAGATGAAATCCTCGTCTTTTTGTACAGCAGAGTTTTCTAAATACTCCTCATCTTCAGTGATGTAAATTGGCATATCATCAGGTGTAAAGAAATGATTCTCTTCTCCTATTACATTCTCTTCAGGCTTATCAAGTGTTAATATTTCAAACATATTTTCCATCTTCCAAAGCATTTGATCTGATTTGGAAACCTCTTCCTTTATTGCTACTTTCTTTTCATCTCTCATTCTAGCTCTCCTGTCATTCAAATTAGCTTCAACACTGAATGCAATTTTATGCATATCTTCTAATGTAGCCAGACTTCTTTCTCTCAATTGATAAGACATGTCAGGATCAAATACATCCGGAAACTTAATCAAAGCTGAACCCTTAGGCAGCTTTATATCAGCAGGGATTGCATTGTAAACAATATTGAATCTAATACAATAATCTTGGACAGACTCACCAACATTCCTCTTGATATTTTCATATTCGGAAAGGATTGAAAGAGGATCTTTCTACACTTCCCATCGATCCAAGAATTGTATATGAAGATTAGCCACTGTAGCAATACTTCTAGGCGGCAAGGCTCTGAACCACTTTCTGACTTCTCCTCCAAAGGTTTGAACAAACAATATCATTGTTACATTTTCCGCATCGATCTCATGAAGGTCAAAGAAATCTGCCATTCTATCTACATGTTGCTAAGAAGTGACACTTTGAGGAGTGCCATCAAAAAGTGGAATTTTGCTTTGATAATCTGTGGGCATGTCATCTAAGTTTTGAGGCAACACGAGAGGTGCAAATCGGGTAGCCATTGCTCTGGGTGGATTCACAACCGGTCTTGGGGATATATGAGGAGTCGGAGTAGTTGATGTATGAGGTGTATGTGGTGTGGATGGAGGCGATACTACTGCAGAATGTTGATTGGAAATAGATGGTTTCACGGGAATGGTAGGAATGAAAGGAGGCTCGGTATGAATTTGTAAACCAGATGTAATTGCAGATGACCCAAGAGTTTCAAATGCAGACTCTATGAACTCAGGAATATTTGTTGCTACAATGGAATTCTGAATATTAAAAATGTAACTATCAATGGATCTATTAGCCTATTCAATTTCAAGATATTTGATAAACTCAGGATTTTGGACAGTAGAATCAATAGCACTTTCAGACTTCGTCTCAAACAACGACAACTCAAATTTTTCGTCAAACTCAAGATCTTCAAGGTACTCAAAAACAGCAGGACATGAATGAGATTTAAATAGAGGAATCACAGGACTTTCTCGACGAAGGATTCTTGAAATAATATTGGGATTTTCATACAAAGGAGGTGGATTGGGATCCAGATTTTCTCTGGTATGTCGTCTGGAAGCCAGTGTGTTGAATTATTTTCAAAAATCAAAGGGAAAAAACCAACTTGTTCAGCCTATCAAATTCTAAACTCATCGTCCAAAGTCTAGAATGATCTAATGTACTGGGGAAATTTACAAGTTAGATGTTATGTTTACAAAATAGACCAAAGATTGACTGAAGCAGCGTTTATCTACTTTCACTAATGCAAAGCAAGAGCATTTGGAAGGCTACTTGACATAACTTCAGGCTCCATCTGTAGCTTATAAAACAAATAACACTAACAAGCAAACCATTTGATGTCCCCAGTATGGTCACCACTATGTTATTTCCTAAATCTACCTCAGGCTGAAGAAGGAAAAGTCAAGGGTAACATCAAACCATGCTAATCTGGTAGCTAGCCCTACCAGATCGGGAGAGGACTCTCTCCTTGTCAATATCAGCAAAAATAATCAATAAGGCTTGAGATGACTTGAAATAAAAGCTTATTTTAGGCTAGGTATATATGTGGAAGAGTTTGATTTGGTGTTGGGGGTTTTTGTTGGAATCAAAGGGAAAGGCAGTTTTAGGTCCGAGAAAATGATCAGTTTTGCAGAGGGATGAATGGGGCAAGGAAGGCAATTGTTTTGATGCTTAGAATTGAATGAAATGGATAGCTAAGACTGGTGAGGAGTTGAAGAGGGAAAGAGGCATTCAAGAATCCTCTTCAAACAGTTGAAAACATGGAAAATTAAACAAAATTTCAAGGTAGAGCACTGCAAATCTGATGGATTCCACCTTTATCACTTATTTGTTTAATTTAAGAAGAAATGAGAAGGTAAATGATACACATGAAACTTCAGTAAAATTACAATCACAGAGAGAAACACATCATCAAAAAATAGAGCCACATGGATCCCAAAGAGTGCTGCAAACCCTGGTCTATTCCTTTTCCAAAATGCAGAGATGAAATGTACAATGAAGCTCAAAGCAATCCCAAGTGTCCAACCCTGAAAATGACTGAGAAAATACAAGAGATAGACAAGAATAATTCATCCCCATGCCTCTAGGGGTTGAGCTCACTAGTTTAGGATCTGTTTCAACAATATCTAAACTAAGAACTGGAAAATAGGCAGTGGAACAACTTGCCTCTATAAGATAGGAAACTGATTCATTCAGTTACAATTCACTTTTTGGTGAATGAATCTACTTACATGAGTGAAAATTTGTCAAAATTACATCAAAACCATGAAATTACATCAATTTACATCAAGAGATATACATTTTGAGATGAAAAAGTCAAACTGGCTAGAACTAGGCGAAAAACTGAGTTACTGAGTGAAAACTAGGCCAAAATTCCCAATATGCCGCGCCTGAAATCTCTATGCGTCGTACCACTTTGAGGCTGATTTTGAGGGCCTTCCTAGAGTCCAAATTGAGTGTAGGATAGCTCGTTGGAAATATATTCCTGTCAAATTTCCAACCCAAGTGGAATTTCTGAATTTGGTTGCCATTTTCCCCTCCAAAAATGAGTTTTCCCAACACTGCTTCCTGTGTGTCTAAAAAGTGGCAGAAAGGCCATTTTTAAGGTGTTTTTGACCATTCAGGCAACCCAAAACTTGTCAAAATCCTTATGTAATAGGTAGGCATGCATAAATTTTGATGAAAAATCTATAAATACAAAAAAAAATTCAAGAGGAGCTGCCAATTATAAGTGCGCGCCAAGTGGCGCGACGCGTCGGGCAGGAAAATCTGTGTTAAGGCCAAAAAATTCAAAATTGACAAAAATTTTCCAAAATTTCTTGAAATTTGGGCTGAATGTCCACCATAAAGCACTATGTTGAACCAAAGAAGCTTCGGCCAAAATTTGGATTCTATCATGCCTTTTGCGATGCTTTAATGCCCTCTTTAACTTTGCCTTTGGGATCTTGATTCGTGCCTTGCAAACATGATTCCTCGCCCAATAATGATTCTTCATGTGCCTGAGCATGTTATTTTCCTTGTTGGCCTTCTCCAATAGCTTCTCAAGATGAATATTGACCCTCTCAAGCCAAGTCTCTCTATCAGCCTCAATCTCTCGCTCAATGAATGTCATCTCGGTTTGGCTTCTTTGGGCAGCTTGCCGGTTCTCATGGATGTTTTGCAACTCCATGATTGTTTGCTGATCTTCCAACTGTTTGTTTCGTTGCTCCCGATAATTTATGATCCATTGGGCTCTTTGTAATTTAACATTCAATGTGTCTATCTCCGCCTTTTGCTCCTGAATAGTCTCTCTCAACTTTGAGTTTGGAGAGCTCAAATCCTCATCAATGAGTATGAAACCTGGATCTTGGCCTCCTGAAGGCCCCTCATCCTGCATAGGCCTCTTACCTCTATCCTGTACCTGTACCTGTGTTTCTAATGACAGAAGTGAGACCCCTTCCACCCTAGGTGGAGATAATACTCGCCAGGTTGCTGCAAATAATCCTCTAGTGCCTCTCTGATAAGTGACATATGTCAGCACACTAGTAGTCTCTATCTCCTGACCTCCATGATGATATGAAGGTTCGCCTGCATCATGAACAACCTCTGGAGGAACCTAAGCAGCTGTGAAGAAATCATGGTAAATTAAATCCTCCCATGAGATAACCTGCAATCCAAGTTGATGCACAACCACTATCTTAATGAGTGCATAGTGATAAATATTGTTGTACTGCTGCTCGGGAGTTTTCCTCTACACAAGAGTGGTCATTCTCTCGATGTTCCGGCACATGAAATAAGGGAGGTTCATCATCCTCACCCTGGTGAAATGCATCAATAACCTGATATGATAGGCATAGAGGCATGAAAGCCGACCCTCACAACTGAAATATCTAATAATAAGTTTCATCAGAGGTGCATAGGACTCCTTTAGGAACCAAAATGGGAACACATTACTGAGTTGTCTTACAAAGCTAGGCCTGATATATGGTTCATAATGCACCCTATTCACCTACTTTATTTTTTTCCACTTTTCTCCCACATTCGGTATTCCAGTTGCTTGAGAAATATTTTCCGATGTCAAAGTGAAAGTTACACCAGCAAGAGTTACCTAACCATCATGTAAATGAAATACAAACAAACGAGCCAACTCCTGATGATAATGGATCCTAGCAATCATTTCACAAAACTGATAGCATGATTGTTGTTGGAAACATGCCATGGCAAGTGGGAAAGCCTGCAATTCAACCAATGAGGTGGGCTCTTCTCTCACATTAGGGGAATTTTGAGGTCTAAAATGGGCCTCCTAAGGAAATTATATAATAATAGTGGAAAGAATCAAATAATATTTGATGACATCATCAAATTTTAGAGGGAAAAATGAAAAAACTACTTTTTCAACTCATATTTTCAACTTATCTCCCAAAGTTTTTACTCCAATTTCAAGCGGGAGTACTCGTTGGATGCGAAATTTAATTCCTCATCCAAGGAGTACCCATGTTGCATACTTTCGATGGGTCCTACTACACGAAAAATGAGAAATACATGAAAAACGTGATTGTAATCACGTTTTTTTATGTATTTCTCATTTTCGTGTAATTAGTTTCAGAAAAGTATGTAACATGGGTACTCTTTGGATGAGGAATTAAATTTTGTATCCAATGAGTACTCCTGCTTGAAACTTGAGTAAAAACTTTGGGAGATAAGTTGAAAATACGAGTTGAAAAAGTAGTTTTATTAATTTATTATTTTTTAATATTTTTACCCTTTTACTTAAAAAATGGTGAATCATCCCCCATGGTTGATATCATCATCTTGAATCTTATTGGTTGTTATAAAGTTTATTTTGGTTTTACATTTTTCTTAGGAGGCCCATATTAGACCTCAAAATTCCCCTAATGCATGTCTGCCACTTTTATAAGGCCTTCTAGGTGCATGTAACTCAGTGGTGGAATCACTATCTCGGTCATATGATGTATCAGTATCTGTCTCCATGATGTCCGAGGTTGATGCAAGGTCTATGTTTTATTGGATAGATGAAAATGAGAATTTTGGTGCTTTTGTCTTAGTGTCAAATGTATGGTAGTATGGGAGAGACTGTAGAGAAATAGGGCAGTGGGGATAATGGGGTTTAATCAAGTGAAATTTGAAGTGTAAGGACAGTCACTTGACTCCTTGGGAAAACTTGAGGTTTGGGAAATTTTACAAGTGAAATGGGAAAATGAGAATGATAGGGAATGAAATGGCTTTAGGGATAGGGAAATAGGCTTAGGAATGAGTGACTTGGGATATAAGATGAATAATGAAATGGACTGTTGTATGGATATAAACAATGAGGAGGGGAAAAAACAAGGTGATGGGAATAGAATGATTGACACCAAGACAAGTTTCAAAACCCTAAGGAGGCACTTCTCAATCAAGATAATAGGGTTTAGTTTTTGTACTCAAATTTTCATAACCAATCTCATAATCAACACCACGCACGAGTTATGAGCAATAGAGGAGTGGCTTTGACTTACTCGAACATGGAGCAACCGAGCAAATTTGATGTTGGAGAAGAATGGAAATTTTTTTTGTGTTTAGGCCCAATGCGTTGCGCAGTCAACCCAGTGTGTCACGCCCTTCTGATGCACTGCGCTGGAACAATTTAACACACAGGGGAGCGACCCTATGCGTCGCACTCAGCCTATGCATCGCGACACTTGCCCAGTGCGCCGCGCAACCAACTTCAACACAGTCCGCCCTCCAAACTTCCTTATTCACTATTTTTCTTGGCTCACTCAGTCTCTTGGCATGCAAATGAATCTTTGAAACATGAAAATATCTTTTATGCCAAAGATTTTAATTTTTGCTTCTTGAAAACCCACTTTGTAATGTTTGAAAACTTTGACACTTTTAAAAAAGAACTCTGTTTTGCTTGTTTTTTATTTTTGGACTGAATGATGAGCTTCTTGTCTATTTTGCAGGGAATGGATGGCATGGAGTTTTGGCAAAGGCAACCAGGGGTGCGAGTGGAGTACTGTTACAACTGAAGAACTTGAAAATTACATTGGATTTATTACATACAGATGAAATAGACAATTTTTCTTCAAAACAGAGTTTTGAAGAAAAATCATTATCAAGCATTACAATGATGAAATTTTTGCATTGAAACCTTATTTGAAGCTTCCACATGTGCCTGCTGACCATTATTAGGCATTTCGAGACCTGATTGATAAAACCCTAGACCTAATAAGACTAAAAACCCTAAAATGACTCTTTACCAAAGATTGAGACCAAACATGACTGTAAATGATTTTGATGAACATAACTAGGCCAGCAGGTACAAGACATGAGGAATATGAGTGACAAGACCCTTCCGTCAGATGATTCATGCTCCTAATGGAATGCAGCTGACTGAACTGAATGAGACACCTAAAATGAAATGCAACAAGAGAAATTTGATCGCTGACGGAGGGATGAGTCTGCTCTAACACTCCCAACAAGAATCAATAGCTTCCTCCTTAGATGAAAAATACTGGGACCAAGAAAGAGAAATGGCTATTCCCGATCTTGAAAATGAAAATCATCAAGCCAATGTTAACTGCTATAAAACTCAAGTTTCTCCTTTGTTTGAAGATGAAATAGATCATCTCCTAAAAAGTCATGTTACAACCCAAGCTAATGCAGGTTTGTAGTGTTCACATAGTCAAGAATGTGTTAGTGAAACTTCTTCCATTATTGAAAATGAAAATCTTAGTTTAAATGATGACAATAATGAAACTGATGAAACTATACAGGAGGTTGTTGTGAGTAAGAAAATTTGTGATGATGATATCCTACAAGGAGATCAACTAATAGGGAATATTTTCTTTCATGAAGAGGATAAGGTGGTCATGCTTAACAATCTTGAAGAATTTTGTATGTTCAAGGATGATTTAGACTATGAATTTGAGGAGTATGAGCCTAAGATAGACAATGTACAAGAGATAGAGTCATAGTTTCCCATGCTTCAATAATTTACAACCAAGACTCATATTGCAGAAGGTCATACTTCCATATGCCTTCCTATGGATCAACAACGAAGTATTCTTTTAGATCAAATTGAAGGGTGTACTTTTGTTTTTGTTGGATCTCGAGACAAGGTAACATTTCAAGTTATTGAAGATCCTTACATTGATTTGTTGTAGCCAATAGGGATGATATATTTTCTTGAATTTATGGATCATGAGGACATATTGGACACTTGGAATGGCCTAGTTTTTTTTTCAAGTAAGTAGACATCTGCTGGATTAGTTACACTGGAAGGATCACTTCACATGATTGTACATATGACTTCAACATGTGTTAGGTCCCTATATTACTAGTATAGTCCCTTATTGTTATTAGTGTAACCCCCTTATTGTTATTACTGTACCCTTTTAACCCCCATTTTGTTATTATTGTGCCCTTAAATTATTATTGTTAGGTCGGCTAGGATACATTGTGGCCCACTAGGATTACATTATGGCCCCATGGACTCCTATATATAGAAAGGAGGTTTTGTAAATTGTATCATCCAAGAATTGTTCATTTATGTAATGTATTGGAGGTTTCCTCCTCAAAGTGGCTTATTTCTAAGGCGTTGATATCTCTTTTCTTCTATTTTTGGAGTTGGTTACCCAACATTTGGTATCAGAGCCTTGGATTCTAGGGTTTCACTGCTCCAAACAAGTCATTGTGGAATTTATGCTATAACTTTTTTTCTACGAAGGTTCAGAATCTGAAATTTTTAGGGTGTGAAGCTGAAATCCTGAGGAAACTCGTCAAAAAATTTCAGATCTTGATTCGCAATATTTTTGGAGATATGATCTGTGGAAGGTGGTGCTTTTTCAAGCTCCTGAATTTCATCTCAAAGAGATGATCATGGGAAAAGTTCAATAACTCTCTCTCTGAGAATAAGATTGGAGTGTTGTAAATAGTGGTCGCAAGTACACGGACTGTAGTTTCTTGGCTAACAATTTCAGAGGCGAAGGAGGAAACAGTGACACGTGGCAAGTCGTACAAGTTCACTCTACTAAACCAGTCCATAATTAGGTCATTGTGGGAGATTGGACACAACTTTGTCTTGGAGAATCTAAATCAGGTCAGACCTATGGAATTTGAAAGATAATTCAAAGGGATACATTGGTACCAAAATTCAAATATTTAAGTGCTTCAATCACAGAGATAATCCAATTTCAATATCGAGCTCCTCAAAAGCAAGAAAAAGGTGTGTATTTTTTTTCCGAATTGCATAAGTCTTGTTTGAAGAGTCAATTTGAATTGATTCCAAGGGCATATTGTAGAATAAGATATCACTATTGGGTTCTAAAATATGCCTCGTAAAAATAATTCAACACCCATTAAGCCTTCAGAAGGCTCTACTATGACTCATGAAGATGAAGAATTGCAACATGATCTATCAAAATTACAAGAGCAAGTGCAACAAATTTCACTCTCGCAAAAAGAAACAAAAAATGAAATGGAAGTTTTGAAGAAAGGCGTGGAAGCGAAGATGGATGGCATGGAAGCTAAGATGGATGACATGAAAGACAACATGGAAAACATGAAAAACGATCTAAAAGAAAACATCGAAGGTTTGACAAAATTGATACAACAAATGTTTCCTGATGGTGAAAAGATAGTAGAAGAACCTCATGATGAGAAAAAAATAAATGTTAAGAATGATTTCATATACTCTAATGTTGGCGGGAAGAACCACCATATTCCAAAAATGGATATGAGGAAGTTTGATGGAAAGGATCATGTAACATGGATACTACAGATGGATCAATATTTTGATCTCCATAAGGTGTAGAGCACACAAAAGGTATGCATTGCAACTTTACATTTAGAACAAAATACATTTGTATGGTATCGATAGCTTTGCTCCTGTAAAAAAATTGTCACTTGGTCATTTTTTATGGAGGAAATGATAGCACATTATGAGGATACGAAGAGCAACACCTTCTTTAGCCAATTGATAAATCTTAAACAAAAGCGTTTAGTGGGGCAGCACATTGAAGACTTCCAAAAATTGAATATAAGGGTAACAGATATTCCAGAGGAACACAGGATCAATCTCTTCATAGGAACTTTAAAGGATAACATCCAACATGAAGTTCACGTTTTGGAACCGGATTCATTGGAGAAGGCATTCAGGTTGGCAAGAAAATTCGAATGTAAAATAATGGCGACAAGGAAGCCTACCACTCAATTCTATAAAGGAAGTGTTGCTACGCGTAGATTTCCACAACCTACAAGTTTGACACCACAACAATTGGAAGAAAAAAGAGCAAAAGGGCTTTGCTACAGTTGTGATAGAAAATACACTAAAGGTCATAAGTGTGCTGAGAATAAATTATTTTACATATATTGTGAAGAGAAAGAATAAAATGAACAAGAAGAGGATATACACCAGGAACCAGCCCTAGAAGAGGAAGAAATAAATCCGACCATATTGTGTAATGCACTGGCAGGAATTACCACTCCTCAAACTCTCAAGATAGAGGGGCATATCAATAAGAAAAAGGTAATAGTTTTGATTGATTCAGGTAGCACCCATAATTTTATTCATTGTAAGGTAGCCAAGGAATTAAATTGTTTCCTATACCCAGCAACAGAATGTCAAGTAATGGTTGCAAATGAAGGAACTATAAATTGCTCTGGAAAATTCCATAATATCAAGCTAACCATGGGGGAATATGTATTGACTAGTCTAATGCTTTCCATTCCTATGGGAGGTGCTGATGTTGTACTAGGAGTACAATGGTTACAATCTTTGGGGACGGTAGCTTTTAATTTTCAAGAACTTTTATTGAAAATTTTTTCAGAAGGAAAGGAAGTCGAATTACGGGGTATTGTGGGGAAGCCGGGAAAGATAATAAGTTATAATGTCATGACAAAGCTTCTAAAGAAAGAACAACGAGGCGTAATTGCACAATTATTCTCACTAGAAGTTCCAACATCAAAATCATCTATTTCTACAGATCTCCAACAAGTTTTGGAAAATCATTCCAAGGTGTTTGAAACTCCCAAAGGACTCCCACCTATTCGTGATCATGATCATTCTATTCGTTTGATTCCAAGAAGTGTTCCTCCAAACATCAGGCCTTATAGATATCCTTATGTCCAAAAGAGCGAAATTGAACGTATGATTGCAGAAATGTTAGAGGCGGGTATAATTCAACCTAGTCAAAGTTCTTTCTCTACTCATGTAGTATTGGTACACAAGAAGGATGGATCATGGCGAATGTGTCTGGATTATAGGAAGCTCAATAAGCTCACCATTAAAGATAAATTTCCCATTCCTGTGATTGATGAATTATTGGATGAATTACATGGAGCAATTTATTTTACCAAGTTGGATCTTCGTTCGGGATATCATCAAATTAGAATGAAGACTGAAGATATTCCAAAAGCAGCATTTCGAACTCATGAGGTCCATTATGAATTTTTGGTCATGCCTTTTGGCCTTACCAATGCACCTTCTACATTTCAAGGGTTGATGAATTCCATTTTCAAACCCTTCCTTAGAAAATGTGTGCTAGTATTTTTTGATGATATACTAATCTACAACAGGTCTTGGAAGGATCATGTTGAACATGTTGACGGGGTGCTCAAACTATTGCAGGAGAAACAATTATATGCAAAAACATCCAAATGTTTCTTTGGAGTACAAGAGGTGGAATATCTGGGTCATATTGTATCTCACAAGGGTGTTAAAGTAGACCCTAACAAAATTAAAGCCATTAAGGAATGGAAAGTCCCTACAACCATAAAGCAGTTGCGAGGATTTCTCGGGTTAACAGGGTATTATCACAAGTTTGTTAAGAATTATGGGAGAATAGCAGCACCTCTAACAACATTATTGAAGAAAGATGCATTTTCATGGACTCCTGAAGCAACTAAGGCCTTTGAACATCTTAAGGAGGCAATGTGCCTAGCACCGGTCTTAGCTATGCCAGACTTCACAAAAACCTTTATTGTGGAATGTGATGCCTCAGGAAATGGAATTGGTGTTGTTTTAATGAAGGAAGGAAGACCCATTGCTTTTGAAAGTCATCCAATCAAAGGAAAGTATTTACAGAAACCTATTTATGAGAAGGAAATGTTAGCAATACTGCATGCACTAAAGAAATGGACAACTTACCTAATGGGAAGACATTTCAAGGTAAAAATTGATCATGATAGTCTTAAAAACTTTTTGGAACAAATACTATCTTCAGAAGAGCAGCAAAAATGGGTGACAAAGATGTTGGGTTATGACTTTGAAATAATCTACAAAAAAGGAAAGCTTAATGTTGTTGCAGATTCACTCTCAAGAAAGAATGAAGAGGTGGAAGCATTTCTTTGTGCCATTTCTATTATCCAACCAGATTGGATAACCGAAGCAAGAGATGAATGGAAGAAGGACAAAGATATATGGACACTCATTCAAAATTTGCAGCAAGATCCTAGTACATCTGATACATTTAGTTGGAAAAATGATTCCTTATGGTACAAAAATCGCTTATATCTTTGTAAGAATTCCCAACTAAAACAAAATATTCTTCTGGAATTGCACACTTCTCCTTTAGGAGGACACTCAGGATTTTTAAAAACTTACCACAGGGTGAAGAAAGAATTTTTTTGGGATGGATTTAAATCTGATATTCAAAAGTTTGTGGCGGAATGTTTGGTTTGCCAGCAGAATAAAGTGGAAACAATTAAGACCCCGGGACTTCTACAACCTTTATCCATTCCAAGTCAACGTTGGGAGGAGATTTCAATGGATTTTATCACGGGTTTACCTAAGTCTGAAGGAAAGAGTGTCATCATGGTGGTAGTTGATAGACTTACCAAGTATGCACACTTTTGTGCATTATCTCATCCATTTAAAGCAAGTACAGTTGCTACTACATTTATGGACAGAATTCAAAGCTACATGGAAGCCCAAGGGTTATTGTGAGCGACAGAGATCCCATTTTTACTGGAAATTTTTGGACGGAGTTATTTTCTTGTTTGGGTACTCAATTAGCTCATAGCTCATCTTATCATCCTCAATCTGATGGTCAAACTGAGATAGTAAATAAATGTTTGGAAGGATATCTTCATTGTTTTGTATCTAATAAACAAACATAATGGATCAAGTGGTTACCTCTTGCTAAATGGTCGTATAACACTTCCTTCCATACTGCAGCAAAAATGACCCCATTTATGGCACTTTATGGATATCATCCACCATCCATCACATCATCTTTAAGGGAAAATTCGAAGGTTCAAGCGGTGGAAGATCACATCGAGCATCAGCAAGAAGTTCTCCAACTCTTAAAGGATAACCTGAATTTGGCACAAAATCGAATGAAACAACAGGCAGATCAACATCGCAGCGAGAGAAGTTTTGATGTAGGAGATTGGGTATTTTACGGCTACAACCATACAAACAAATGTCCCTCAAGCAAGCTAAGAAGGATAATAAATTATCGCCAAAGTACTATGGTCCTTACAAGGTGTTGCGAAAGATTGGTACTATGGCATACAAATTGGAGCTTCCTGCTTCTTCGCGAGTACATCCAGTTTTCCATGTTTCATGCTTAAAGAAGGTTATAGGTGAAAATCTTCCAGTTCAAACAATATTGCCAGAACTTGATGAGGAAGGAAAAATCATATTGGAACCTGAAGCGATCATGGAAACAAGAACTCGACAGCTACGGAATCGATCAATTTCAGAGTATCTCATCAAGTGGAAGAACTTACCCACTGAAGATTCTACATGGGAGGATGAGAATTTTATACAGAAGCACCCGGAGCTACTCAAGCGTTGAGTACAACACTTTTTTGAAGGAGAGGGGCATGTTAGGTCCCTATATCACTAGTATAGTCCCTTATTATTGTTAGTGTAAACCCCTTATTGTTATTATTGTACCCTTGTAACCCCCATTTTGTTATTATTGCGCCCTTAAATTATTATTGTTAGGTCGGCTAGGATTACATTGTGGCCCACTAGGATTACATTATGGCCACATGGACTCCTATATATATAGAAAGGAGGTTTTGTAAATTGTATCATCCAAGAATTGTTCATTTATGTAATGTATTGGAGGTTTCCCCCTCGAATTGGCTTATTTCTAAGGCGTTGATATCTCTTTTCTTCTATTTTTGGAGTTGGTTACCCAACAGCATGCAGGTGGTTTTCATTATGATTTGAAGGTCTCGGGGATATACTCCCATCAATAAGTTTTGAAATTTTTTATTTCAATTAGATTCAGTCATTTTATCATGTCAAATTTTCAATATTTAGTTTGGTTTTAAACTTATGACTCCATGCCGAATGGTTAGGCTACTTGGTCTATGGTGTTCTTGACACCTACAAGGATTTGTCATCACTAGTTGGAACCAATGTTAGTGTCAATCTTTTCAGCTTGTCACTAGTGATCAAATATTCTCTTAAAAGGTTTCCTTAGGGTGTCAAGTCAATTTTTTGTCATTTAAGAGAGTCTTCAAATAAAAATTTGGTCACTGGCTAATGTGTTTAGGGTTATTTCCACTCTCTCAATAATTTCACATGTCGGTCACTCTCATCACTCAACTGAGTGTACCATCATTCAGAGATTATCATCATCATTTCATTCATCACCATCATAATTTCATTCAGTTCAATGTCTCCATTAGGTCATTAAGTTTTCAATGTCACCAAAACTGCCCCAAAATCCCATGTTTTCCCAAGAGAAAACCCTAATTTTTCTTCCTAGTAAGATAGGATTTTTCCATGGAAGCAGAGACCACATACATTGACAAGAATAAATACAATAATGGAGGGCATGCCTCAAGATTTGAGACATATAACATCAAATATATCAATGCCTCAAAAACTCATCAAGAGGTTATTTTCTAGACATAGGAACAATTATGCTTCAAAGTATTATTCTGACCAAATGGAGATGAATTTAGAGATTTTTGTCAATAATAGAACAAGGAAAAAAAAAAATCCTTCAGTTTATACACAGGTGTTATGATTTGGGATAAATTCCCAAAATATAGTTTCTATAGGAGAGTTGTTATACTTCTGGAGTACTCTTGGGAAAATGTGTTTTATCTGTCACAAAGTGTTCAAATGACCTACTAGATGAGTCAAATGATAAGTAGAGAGCAAGATATTTCCAATGAGCTATCATGAGCTCATTTGGGAATTCAAGAAGAACTCCAAAAGTGGTTTGCAATCTCACGTTGTGCTTTTCCTCAACCATGATGTGTGTTTTTTACCATTCTTGGGAGAATTAATTTTTGAGGGGCTATACTTGATCATTTTCAGCGCTTGAGGGGTCCATTATGTAGCAGGAAACGATATATTTCCAGTGAGCTATCATGAGATAAATTTTGAGTTCAGGAAGGCTTCCAAAAGTGGTATGCAATCTCACATTGCACTTTTCCTTCTGACGTTGTGCTTTTCCTTCTGGCGCTGCACTTTTCCTTCTAGCGCTGCACTTTTTGCAGAGGTGCTAAAATTTGTCTTAAAAGGATTCTAAAGAGTTGTAGAAAGTATCCAAGCTCATCACAAGCTTTCACAAGGGTAAAACAAGTAATTTGAAGCTCTCCACACCCTCTTTCACTTAGTTTCTTAATTCATGTGGTGGAAAACTTGCCAATTTATTCCTATGCTACACTTTTCTTGAAGCCTACTTTTTTATAATTTTCAAACCCTAGAATCCATATCCTACCATACCCTAACCTCATACACACCCAAATACATCCCTATAACCCTAAGACCCTCTCACTTTCATTCCCTAAGACCTATCCCCAAACCCTATCCCTACTCGATGCGTTTTTTTGGAAACCAAGAGTATAGGCCTTTGTAAAAATTCCCTAGCCCTGTTCCATCATCATTTTAATCTCCCTCCACTTCCCTAGGTTCTCTAAAATCCCTACCCATCTCCATAAATTTTCCTACTCCCATCCCCCTTCCCTAACTCTCTCATTTTATCCCTTTACTCTCTTTCCTCTTTTTCCCTCCTATCATCTAGGGTTTAATTGTGGAAGTTTATTCATCACCATCAGACAAAAGAAAATAAAACAAAGGGGGCAATATATTGAGGTTTGAGCCCTCCAAATTTAAGGAAATCACCCCCTCACCATTCATCAAAAATTTCTTTGAATATGTCAATTGTTTAGGGTTATGTGAGAGAGCAGAGGAGGTAGATTTTCATGAGCAACTCATAGATATGTTTGCACCATTTTGAAAGGAGAAAAGGCCATCATTGCAGGGGTTGATTCATATTCTCAATAGATACCGTATCTAATGCTACAAGGATACCTAATCAAGGTGAGAAATGGTTCAAGAACCAAGACCTAAAGATTCAAAACTACAAACCCTATTCAAGCAGAAAGAGAAGGATAAGTTATATTTTCTTATTGATGCATCCATGATAGCATATAATACCATCTCAGGTCTCCATGAAGTAATTCTGGAGCAATTTTGAGGAAATTTGGAGAAAAATTGTGAAATTTGAAAGAATATTTGAAGGCATATTTTCCAAAAATGTCCTATTTAGTCATCTTTTTACATAACATATTGTGGCCAAAAAAATATGAATTTTGGGAAACTAGAGGAGGTTTTTGTTCCTAAGATATCAAAGTAAAATAAACCACTTCATATTTTATACAAGTATTACAAAATGAGAGATCCATTTATATCTTCACAGCCTATTTTATGACTGTGCAATGTCCTGTTTCAAGTCACTTTATTACAAAGAATATTGTGGACAATCAGAGAAGAATATTTGGAAATTGGAGATTTTTTTGTTCCTAACATGCCAAAGAACACAAATATCTCTCATTTTTGCAAAAAATTTCATGTTTAGTGAGATATCACTCCATATTTGAGCCCTATTTTTCCATAAAACCCATAAATTTAGCAATTTTTGGCAGAGTCACCCTGCAAAAAGCATAGCATGGGCCACACTACATTTTTTCTGGAGAGCTCCAAAAGGCACAAAATATACATGGTTGGATATATTATGACTCCTAGATCAACTTTGGACAGCTTGCAACTCAATTCATCAGCTTTTATAGGGATAAAATGGTCAAAAACCACCTAAAAAACACCTTTCTGCCTTTTTTTTTAGGCCACACAACACTTTTTGACCAGTCTTGGGAGAATGAGTTTTGAAGGCCTTACCATGGGTAATTTTCAAAAATTAAATATGTTCTGGAAACTAGACAGACATGGCTAGTTTACCATTCTCTTATATTTCAATTTTTACCTCATGAAGGTGCCTATAAATGGCCTCGAACAGGGCATTATGCTTTTTTCATTTTTCTGACATTTTTATTAAATTTTCACTGTGTCATTTTTGACACTTCCTAGTTTGAATTTTGTTAAAGTGAAAAGGTGAATGTGGATGAATGTAAAAGTACAAATGGAGTTGAATAGGTGTCTTATCCTTCATTTTTTTCTTTGAGTATATGTCTCTAGTGGTTAGGAAAAGGAGGAATTTGTTGTGCAACCTCCCTAATGTGTAGCTGACTTCAGATAGATGCATGTATTTGAATTTATTACTGGAAAATTCGACTTCCAAGGGAGGATTTAGACCTCAATAGCTATATTAGGCCTTTTTTAATAATTTTCAAGGGTTGGATGTTGGAATTTTGGACATTGAAATAGTGTATTTGAGTTTGACAAAGTAATACAGTGAATATAGAGAAAAGTTGCAGCTTAAATTTCGGGATTCATGTGGTGAGCTTGTATGGCTATATTTATATTTTTTAAGTCACTAAATTTAATTCTTTCTCTTTCCATTACATATTTACTACTTTCACTCATTGTCTTTAAAGTTTTTAAGAAATATTCATGAGGAATACATACCCTATTTTGATGAGATGTTGTGTTTAATTTCTTCTTAAGGAATGAATTCATATTTATATGTGTGTTCCTGATCTTTCTTTTCATCCTACACCATATTCATATATCCTATTTGGTCATTTGAGCTTTCCTACCTTGCCCCTTCATTCCCTTGCAATTTTTTCTCTTGTAACCCTAAAAGTGTTTCAAGCCTAGTTTCTAAAGGTCCAATTTCATCCAGAACAAAAGTACAAATCAAAAAAACCCTAATATGCATATATAGCCTAAAATATCCATGATTCAGCCAATTTGGATGTGAATTTCATTAAGAGAGCCCTCTCGGCCTTGTAGGGCTAGGTACTAGGTCAAAGTGGTCCATAGATTCCTTCGTTGGTCTCCTTCTCAGCCTTCAGAGATCCAGTGGAGTGCTAACATCTTGGCGCTGTTGCCGGGGAGCTAGGTGACAAATCTTCCCCAGGAAAGAACAAAAATTAGTAGATCTGATCATTGATGGTGAATAGTGATTGGACACACAAAGGCTGAAATCATCACCTGGTGACTCCAGTGTCGAAGAATCTAAAGGTTCATAATTTTCATGGTGACTCCACTGTTCAAGAATCGGTAGTTTGAATATATTCTTGGTGAAATAATTGTTGTCAAAATGGATCCAATTGCTAGAAGGTATGCTCCTATGAATAAAGCTCATATTCCTGGTTTTCATATTTGGATTCATTTATAGATTGGAAAACAACGATGCCAAAGTTTAAAGGTGAGGACGGAGAAGATTCTAGTTTGCATTTGGTCAAATTTCATTCTCATATTCATAGACTAAAGATTGTCTGATGAAAATGTTCATGGCTACCTTGGAGGAAAAATCGAGATCTTCGTATGAAGGTCTACCATCTCCTACTTTATATTCTCTAAAGGAATTTCATTCAGTTTTCTTTCAACATTATCAAAGCTCTAATTCTTCCTTGTCGATGATTGATAGTTGTTGTGAGATTTCTGAAAAATTCATTGAGTTTCTTGAAAATTTGTATGGGGATGAAGAGTGTCTAGATGATGAGATCATAGAAGTCATTCATGATTTTTCCTCCCAACAAGAATCAATAGCTTCCTCCTTGGATGAAACAGACTGGGACCAAAAAATAGAAATGCCTATTCCCAATCTTGAAAATGAGAATCATCAAGCCAATTTTAACTCCTATAAAAATCAAGTTTCTCCTCTGTCTGAAGATGAAATATATCAGCTCCTGAAACGTCATGCTACAACCCAAGCTAATTCAAGTTTGAAATGTTCACATAGTCAAGAATGTGTTAGTGAAACTTCTTCCATTATTGAAAATGAAAATATGAGTTTAAATGATGATAGTCATGAGACTGATGAAACTATACAAGAAGTTGTTGTGAGTAAGCCAATGTGTGATGATGTTTTCCTGCAACGATATTAGCTAAAAAATATTATTTTCTTTCATGAAGAGGATAAGGTTGTCATGTTTAACAATATTGAAGAATTTTTTATGTTCAAGAATGATTTAGACTATGAATTTGAGGAGTATGAGTTTGAGATAGATAGTATGGCATAGATAGAATCAAAGTTACCCATGCTTCAGGAATTTACATCTAACACTCAGATAGCAGAAAGTCATACTTCCATATGCCTTCCTCTAGATCAACAATCAAGTATTATTTCAGATCAAAATGAAGGGTGTGCTTTTTTTTTTTGTTGGATCTTGAGACAAGGTAACATTTCAAGTTATTGAATATCCTTCCATTAATTTCTTGCAACCAATAAGGATGATATATTTTCTTGAATATATGGATCATGAAGACATTTTTAGTGGACACTTGGAGTGACTTATTTTTTATTTTTTCTACCTTCTTGAGGAAACTGTGAGCATGATTCAATTAAGTAGCCATCTTTTGGATTGGTTACACTCGAAGGATCACTTCACATGATTGTACATATGTCTTCAACAGTTAAGTGTTTGTCATTAGGATTTGAAGCCCTCAAGTCTCAGTGATATTCTACCATAAATAAGTTTTGAAAGTTTTTATTTCAATGACATTCAATCAGTTTATCATGTCAATTTTTCAGTATTCATTTTGGTTTTAAAGTTATGACTCCATGCCCAAAGGTTAGGCTACTTGGTCTACGGTGTTTTTGACACCTCCAATGAGCTGCATCCCTAGTTGGAGCCAATGTTAGTGTCAGTATTTTCAACCTGTCACCATTGATAAAATATGTTCTTACAAGTTTTTATTAGGGTGTCAAGTAATTTTTTTGTCATTTCATAGAGTCTTCAAATAAAACTTTGGTCACTGGCTAGTGTGTCTAGGGTTATTTCTACTCTCTCAAGAATTTCACATGACGGTCACTCTCATCACTCAACTGAGTGTACCATAATTCAAAATTTATCATCATCATTTCATTCATCACCATCATGATTGCATTCAGTTCAATGTATCCATTAGGTCATTAGGGTTTCAAGGTCACCAAAACTACCCCAAAATCCCCTGTTTTCCCAAGAGAAACCTCTAATTTTTCCTCCTAGTAAGATAGGATTTCGAAATAAAAGAAGAGACCACATACATTGACAAGAAGAAATAAAATAATGCAGGACATGCCTAAATAGTTGATCCATCTAACATCAAAGAGATCAATTCCTCACAAACTCATCAAGAGGTCATTTGTTGCACATAGGAACAATTATGATTCAAAGCATGTTTCTGAACAAATGGAGATGAATTTGACAAAAATTAAAGAGGTTTTTGTCCATAATATAACAAGGAACAAAAAACCTCCTTCATTTTATACACAGGTGTTACTATTTGGAAGAAATGACCAAAATATAGTTGCTACAGGAGAGTTGCTATGCCTATGGAGTACTCCTAGGAAAATTCATTTTCTCTATCACATAGTGTCAAAATGACCTTCTTGAAGAGTAAAATAATAACTAGAAAGAAATATATTTCCCATGAGCTATCATGAGCTCAATTTTGAGTTAAATATGGCCTCCAAAAGTGGTCTGCAATATCACACTGTGATTTTCCTCAGCCATGCTACATTTTTTTTACCAATATTGGGAGAATTGGTTTATGAGGGGCTATACTTGATCATTTTAAGTGATTTAGGGATCCATTGTGTAGTGGACATAGATATATTTCCAATTAGCTATCATGAGCTAAAATTTGAGTTTAGGAAGGCCTCCAAAAGTGGTATGCAATCTCACGTTGCACTTTTCCTTCTGGCACTGCTTTTTTCCTTCACACGCTGCACTTTTCCTTCTGGCGCTGCACTTTTTGTAGAGGTGATACAGTTTGTCTTAAACTGATTCTAAATATTTTCATAAGGTATTCAAGCTCAGCACAAGCTTTCACAAGGGTAAAACAAGTAATTTGCAACACTCCACACCCTGTTTCACTTAGTTTCTTCATTCCTATGGTGGAAAAGTTGTCAATTTATTCCTATGTTACGCTTTTCTTGAAGACTGTGTTTTTCTAAATTGAAAGCCCTAGAATCCCTATCCTGCCATACCATAACCTCCTACACACCAAAATACATCCCTAAAACCCTAAGCCCCTCTCACTTTCATTCCCTAAGACCTATCCGCTAACCCTATCCCTACTCTTTTCATTTTTTGGGCAGCCAAGAGTATAGGCCTATGTAAAAATTACCTAGCCCTATTCCCTCATCCTTTTAATCTCCTTCCACTTCCCTAAGGTCCCTAACATCCCTTCCCATCTCCCTAAAGTTTTCTACTCCCACCCCCCTTCCCTAATTCTCTCATTTTATCCCTTTACTCCCGTCCCTATTTTTCCTTCCTATCATCTAGGGTAAACCATCATGGAAGCTGATTCATCACCATCAAAGAAAATAAAATAATAAAAAAAGGGGGAAAGATATTGAGGTTTGAGCCCTCCAACTTTAATGAAATCACCTCCTAACCATTCATCAAAAAGTGCTTTTAAGATGTCAATTGTTTAGGGTTTTGTCAAAGAGTGGAGGAGGTACGTTTTCATGAGCAGCTCACAGATACATTTGCCACCACTTTGAAAGGAGAAAAGGCCATCATTGCAGGGGTTGATTTTATATTCTCAGTATATACCATATATCATATTACAGGGATACCTAATCAAGCTGAGAAATGGTTTAAGAACCAAGACCTAAAGATTCAAAACTAAAAACCCTAATCAAGCAGAAAGAGAGGGATAAATTGGATTTTCTTATTGATGCACCCATGATAGCATATAATACCATTTCAGGTCTCCATGAAGCAATTATGGAGAAATTTTGAGGAAATTTGGAGAAAATTTGGGAAATTTGAAAAAAAATCTTTGAAGGCACATTTTCCAGAAAATATCCTATTTAGTCATATTTTTTCAGAACATATTGTGGAAAAAAAAGGATGAATTTTTTGAAACTGGAGGAGGTTTTTGTTGCTAATATATAAAAGTACAATAACCTACTTCTGATGTTAAACATGTATTATAGAATGAGATATCCATTCTTTTCTTCACAACCTATTTTTCTGATTGTGCAATGTCCTGTTTTAGTCACCTTTTGCATAGAAGATTCTGGACAATAAGAGAGGAATATTGGGAAATTGGAGGAGGTTTTTCTTCCTAACATGCCAAAGAAAAAAAACCTTTATAATTTGTGAAAATACATTCACTTTTAGTTAGATATAGCTCCATATTTTAGGCCTATGTTTCCTGAAAACCCAAAAATTTGGAAATTTTTGGCACAGTCACCCTACAAAAAGCGTAGCGTGGGCCATGCTATGCTTTTTCTGGAGAGCTGCAAATGGAAAAAAATATACATGGTTAGATAGATTATGAATCCTACATCAAATTTGGACACTTGGAAGCCAAATTCATCAGCTTTTACAGGGATAAAATGGTCAAAACCACCTTAAAAACACCTTTTTGCCTTGTTTTTTGAGGCGACGCTACGATTTTTTACTAGTCTTGGGAGAATGAGTTTTAGAAGGCCTTATCATGGGTTACTTTCAAACATTAAAGATGTTCTAGAAACTAGACAGACAGGGCTAGTTTTCCATTCTCTAAAATTTCAATTTCTACTTCAGGAAGGTGCCTAAAAATGGCCTCCAATAGGGCGCTGTGCTTTTTCTAGTTTTCTGATATTTTTATTAATTTTTCACTATGTAATTTTTGACAATTCCTAGTTTGAATTTTGTAAAAGTAAAAGGTGAATGTGGATGAATGTAAAAGTAAAAATGTAAATTTAAATAGTAAAAATGGAGTTTAATAAGTGTCTTATCCTTCATTTATTGCTTTGAGGATATGTCTCTAGTGGTTAGGAAAAGGAGGAATTTGTTGTGCAACCTCCCTAGTGTGTAGCTGACTTCAGATAGATGCTTGTATTTGAATTTATTGCTAGAAAATTCGACCTCCAAGGGAGGATTTCAACCTCAGTAGCTATATGAGGCCTTTTTTAATCATTTTCAAGGGTTGGATGTTGGAATTTTGGATATTGAACTAGTGTATTTCAGTTTAACAAAGTAATACAGTGAATACAAAGAAAAGTTGCAACTTAAATTTAGGGATTCATTTGGTGAGCTTGCATGGCTATGTTTCTCTTTTGTAGATCACATTGAATTCTTTATCTTTCCATTAAATATATATTTCTTTCACTCATTGTCTTTAAAGTTTTTAAGCAGGATTCATGAGGAATACATGCCTATTTTGATGAGATGATGATGTTGTGTTTGATTTCTTCTTAAGGAATGAATTCATATTTATATTCTTGTTCTAGACATTTCTTTTCATCCTATGCCATAATAATACAACCTATTTTTTCATTTGAGCTTACCTACCTTGTCCCTTCATTCCCGTGAAATTTTTGCTCTTGTAACCCTAAAAGTGTTTCAAGCCTAGTTTCTAAAGCTCCAATTTCATCCAGCACAAAAATCCAGATCAACCAAACCCTAATCTGCATATCTAGATTAAAATCTCCATGATCCATCCAATTTGGTTGTGAATTTCATTGAGATATCCCTCTTAGCATCGTAGGGCTAGCTACTAGGTCAAAGTGGTATGTGGTTACCTTTTTTGGTCTCCTTCTTAGCCTTCGGAGATTCGGTAGAGTGCTAACACCTTCAATGTGGTAACCAGGCCTTATTGTTTTTCTTTTGGGGTAGTTGTGGCCAGGACTATTGTAAATTCACTCCACACATGGTCGATCTTTACTTCGATCGCAGTGCACTAGGCTTCGGCTGCGCGGTAGGTGTCCTCCACTGCTTGTTATTTCTATTGGGCTTCTGCAACCTGCTTCTTTGACTCTACAGTAGTTGTGTGAGAATGGGCCTAATGGAACTTAAGTTCATCGAAAATCATACTATGCATTAGTTTCAGCTTTCCTGTAGGTAAAACAGACAAGTTAATATTAATATTACCTGCACCTCTGAACTAGGCACTCCAAATAGGGTATACATGGATGGTCGATGCAGGTATTTTCACAGGTCAAACATCTCTAGTCGTTGGTAAGGCTATTTCCAATGGCTACGTGCTGGTTACATGTGCACTCATCTGTGTCTGGTTTGCCTGAGAAATGCTTACTTGAATCTGGCTCACTTGCATTTTTAGTTCTTGGACCCCAACCTGCACAACTTCAAGCGCAGTCTTATACTAGACCTCCATATTTTTCCATCAATTCTCTATTAAAAACGAGAACGTGTTGGAAATTTTATTTAATTCGTCTTTGATCAGCATCAAGATCTCCTCTCCAGTGTTCTTAGAACCTTTTCTCTTCTTCCTCGAGCCTCCAGAAGTTTGAGAACGACGCTTTGTACCTTTGGAATTTTGCGCTTCAACTTGCACCACTATGTCTTTTGGTGCAGTACTATTTTTCTCTCGCTCCGTATCTTTCTCTAAGTCAATATTTTCACCAGTTGTTGTTAGTGTGGTTTCATTCTCTGTCATATTTTTTGTTATTTTCTCGGAGGTTTTCTCTGGATGAGTACCAATGCGTGGCTTCGTTGGTGTTTTAGGAATGGATGTGGACACACTAGGTTCTAACCATGCTAGTGGCCATTCTGAAATGATGTGGATCATAACATATTTTGTGACTAAATATGGTAACTCATACCAAACTCCCTCCATGGTGCCTTTCGTGCGGATGTGCATATTATAGAAAGTTGCTTTAAAGTCAATTATCATTTTATACTGATCATAAAATGTTGGACACAACCTCAACTTAGACTTCACCGCTTGAGAGAGTGAGGCATCAAAAAACAAACAAAAAAACTTATTATCCTTAATGCACGCAGGTTTTGATGAATTCCAAAGTTTTGCGCACTGCGCGGCCTCACACATCTGGAGCTCTATCTTGGGAAATTGGGTGTGCTCATAGGTATTCCACCCAATTAATGAAATCAATAACAGTAGCAAACCATAATGAAATTTCTTTCCCTCTTCCTATGCTTCGCACACATTCTCTAAAAATTCCTTGCACAAATAATTCGACCAGTAGTAGATCACCCCATTTTCACATCGGCTAGCGAGACCATTCACTTGCACGAGAACCTCCTTTGGTCTACATTTTTGCATCATCTTGTAGGTAAACATGAGCAATCTGAACTGAACAACAAGTTCGTTTATCTCACTCACAACGAAGCCTCTGCTCTTGCATGAGACTTGGTATTTGGCTTTGATCTTGCATGTGACAACTTTCTCTTGTGCTTTGCCCCCAAAGTCAGCTATTGGATCTGCGCCATGATCAGGTAGGCTAGTGATCCTATGGATCAGCACAACATCAATGGGAATTTTCTCTCCCAACCATAATGCATCATCATGCACTAGCACGAGAAATTTTCAAACACATATCGTTTATTGGGTTGCACCCAAAGTTAGGGATCTAAAGTAAATTCAACAGAACTGCCTTGTGTAGACCCAACACCCATCTCTTCGGCTCTAGGCACACCATTCCCCCTTCATACTGGACATGGTATAGGTAGAGTTCTGGCGCAAGTTCAGGAAATTTATCCATGTCCGTGATGTCCCAATCCTCCATTCTGAGCTATGACACTTTTTCAAATATGTCTCCTTGGGATGTTTTCAGCAATCAAGGCATTTGGATGCTTTCTCTCACCTTGTCAAGATCTTTGGGAACCCTTACCGTCGGTTTGCACGATGCGACATAGGTGGGCAACTGTGATAATGGGACCACTTTGACCATATCCTCCTCTTCCTCCATAATTGTCTCGAGGAGCTTCATCATTTGTCTTTTCAGGTGCTCAGCCATAATATTGGAGCGCAACTTCAGAGTCTCCTCCCTCGGTGATTTCCTTGTTCCAGATGTTTGGCCCTTCTTAGACTTTGTGGTCGCATGTATTTCAGAAATCAGCACAAACTGTATCTTTGGCACATTAGGGTCATCTCCGGGTCATGTAGCTATCATATGGGCATAATTACGTAACCCAATCCTCTGTGGCACAACTCTTCCTCGAATCCTGGATCCAAAATAGATATAGAAAATTTGTATGCAGCAGAAATCAAGGAGCTCAAGGAAAATAATCCACTCAGAAATAAAAAGGAACTATTGTGACCCCATAGGTCATATTTATACTTGTGGCACATCTTCAACGGTTCCTTCTTAATTAATGCGTCTCCATAAATGACAAAACGGTCCCAAATCTGGCAAAATCCCTTCATTAGTTACAACCTAGATGCTCCCATAAATGGTAATAAAGCTGTCTTTTCTAGATTTAATGTTCCAATGGCTAGTTTTTGGCACCTCTGTGACCCAGTTAACCTCCTCGCGCAGCTATCGCACATGTGCCGCACCTTTCTATGCATTCACCATCCCATCTGCGCAGATATGATACTTATACCATATAGTCATTTGGTACGCATAGGGTCATCCCTGTACGACTTCAATCAGCCTCCATTGACATGCCCGAGAAGGTATTCTCTGCTCAATGTGGCCAGTTGCATTGCACCTCCATTAGTTATTTCCTTAACAACATATGGCCCTAGCCAATGCATCTTCAAATTCCCTAGGTGGCACGCAAACTTGCTGTCATATAACAAGACCAAATCATCTTCCTTAAACACATTTTTCCTGATGTGCCTATCATGCCATGCTTTTTCGTGCGCCTTCTAAACTTGTTGGTGATAATTGGTAATAAAGAAATCTTCTTCCAGTGCGACTAATTGTGACAACCAATCCTCCATGGCATTGGCTTCTTCCATATTGTGAATGCTGCAATGCGTAGACTAGGCACAATGAAATCCATCGGAAACACAGCTTCCTGCCCATATACCATCCTAAAAGGTGTCCTAGCCATCAAATTTTTACATGTAGTCTGATATGCCTAGAGAAACACAAATACACACTAATCCCAATCAGTCCAATTAGCATTGAACAACTTTGTAAGTGTAGTATAAAATATCTTATTGAATTCTTCAACCGCACCATTCGCCTAGGGATGATAAGGAGAGCTCTTCTGATGATGTATCTGGAACTCCTCTGTCAATGCTTCAATAGTTTCATTCACAAAATGCATGATCGCTTATCATAATCTTAAAAAATCTAAATCAAGTCACAATATTCTCAAATATGAACTGCGCAGTTGTATCTGCAGTACAATCCTTCATGGGTTTAGCTTTAGCCCATTGGGTTACATAGTCCATCATAGTGATAATGTAACGCACACCACTCTTCTTGCCTGGAGGATTGATAGTTCCAATACATTCTATAGCCCATTTCTCAAATTCTTGCAGCGACATCTATGGATGCAAGGTCATCTCATCTCTGCGCGATCACTTTCCAGTCCTCTAGCATACATATGTGCGGCAATGCGCATTGGCATCATTATGCAATGTGGGCCACCATAACCCAGCTCGAAAAATCTTCTGCGCAATTTCCTTACCTACATAATAACCACTGGCAACCCTCCGTGAGCTTCATATAAGTTTTTTCATCTTTCATACTCCATAACATATCATCGTAGAACTTCATAAACACCCATTTTGTACAACTGTCCAGCAATAATAGTGAAGTTTGTCGTGCGCGCCATGAGCTCTTTCTTTTGTTGAACTATATATTCTTCAGGCACGCATCCAATAGTTAGAAACTAAATAATATCAAGGAAATTCACATCAACTACCTTAATCGCAAACAACTACATGTATGGAAATCCATCCTCCAAGTTCGTAGGCTCTTCACCAGTCTCAATGCGTGACAGATGGCCTATCCCAACATTCCGTCTTCCAAGTTTTACAATAATCTCAAATTCATATTCATGGAATAACAATAACCACCTACATATCTCCCCCCCCCAACACAGGCTTATTGACCATGTAATTTAAAGAAAAATGATCAGTAAACATCTTGAAATGACCTCCTAACAGATAGTGGTTGAATTTCTGTAGCACGTACACCATTTCTAGTCCTTATCTTTCCATGGTTGAGTAGTTTTGTTTTGTGCTTGAGACTTTTTAGCTTGCATAGGCAATAGGGTGATCAATCTCTCCTACTCCTGGATGCGTAAATTTTGAGATTCAACAAGAAAATTTCAGCACCCACGCCTAGTGCATTAAGCACCTACACTAGGGTGGGGCCCACAGTGTTATTTTTGGGTGCATGTCTATTTTAGTTATCCCTTAATTAAGATGGACAATAAAATGTAATCTATTCTCAATGATGACTTGAAATAGTTAACTGAGAGTGATAAACTCAGATAGCTAGTGGATTTCGATTTAGAGGTAGTTGGTGAGGCATGTAGAGTAATTCTAGTTGTAACAGAGTTTGAAGTGAAGTGGTGCATTAGTTAATGTAGGTTGTAATCAGTTTAACTCAGTTAAGTTAGTTAAAATCAGTTTTGCTAGTTGTAATTGAAGATACACTAGTGAGAGATCAAGTGAAATAAATATTAATTAATTCAAAATCAGTGATCTCACATGCAATTGAGGATTTACTATTATTAGCTACATGCATGTTAGATCCAGTGGAGACCCAGTTGAGATCTAGGTGAAAGGGAAGTTGACTACCAGTTGTAGGATTATTAGGTTGCACCCATACAACCAAACACCCATTGGAGTGCCCATGATACTTGTGCATTAAAGGAAGGCAATAATTCCTATATTTTATGGATTGCATTCATTAGGGATTGTGCAAGAAAGGCAAGCTGTCTGGAAGCAGTAAATTGACTAAGTATTGGTAAGTTTTTTCCATGACGGTGTCAGACAATTAGTTGAGTATTGGAGGGCTCTTGTGAGAAGAGTTTTGTGTGTAATTTTTTCATGATCCATGCTGACTATACGATAGAAGATAGTGGGGTTTTGAGCAGCAATATTTCCCTAGGAAATTATCTATCTTGTGTTTGAATTTATTCTTCTTTGCTTCATGTGATTAGCAATTGTGTTTTTAATTCCGAAAAATATTTGTAGAAGAGATTCAGTATTTAAATTTAGTACATTGTTAGATCGGGTGAATCCATGATATACATTCATGCTGTATAATTTCTACACTAAAATAGCTCCGAGCACAATATTGGAGGCATCAACATGCACATGAAACACCTTAGACCAATCTCGAAAGACTAGTATGGGCGTAGTGACCATATTTTCCTTCAACAATTCAAAACTCTTCTAAAAATCCTCATCCCAGCAGAATGTCTCATCCTTCTTGAGAAAATTCTCCATGGGCACAGTTGTCAAGGCATAACCCTGACTAAACTTCTGATAATACTCATTTTTCGCCAATATTGAGTGCAATTTCTTGACATTCTCAGGAATCTCTAGATTAACCATTACTGCGATCTTTGCCAAATCTACCATCAACCCTTGTTGGCAGATAATGTGTCCCAGTAGTATCCCAAATGGCACACATAATATACACTCACTACTACATTTGGGGGAAATTCCGACACTTGGTTTTAACGCTTTTGACCAAATGTCGGAAATTTCCCCAAAATTTTTCAATCCCGCATGAAACCGTCACTATACCGACATTTATAGAAAAGTTTCGCAATAATGACACTTACACAAAGTGTCACATTTGCGACATTTGGAGGAAGACGTCGCAATTGTGACACTATGCCCCAAAGCGTCGCTATTGCGACGGTTGCCTCCAAACGTCGCAAGTGCGACACAATTTCTAAGTGTCGCAATTGCGACGTTTGGAGGCATCCGTCGCAATAGCGACGCTTTTTTCGCCATCGACATAACGACACTTATATGCACGCTACATAAAAAAACGAAACTTATATGCGCACTACATAAAAATGATTTTATTAAAAATACGAAACTTATATTCGTCGCAATAGCTACATTAACGTCTGATATCGCGCATGCATTCTCCCTCAGCATTCGCCCTTAGCTCTTGCAGAATAGAATTTTCCCTCAAAATTCACCCTCAGCTCTTGCAGAACATCATTTTCCCTTAGCATTCGCCCTCATCTCTTGCAGAACAGCATTCGCCCTCAGCATTCCCCCTGAGCTCTTGCAGAACAACATTCGCCCTAAGCTCTTGCAGAACAGCATTTGCCCTACATTCTCCCTCAGCTCTTGCAAAACAACATTCGCCCTCAACTCTTGCAAAATGGTAAGTTCTTACTGTAGGCCCTTCCTCCTATAGTAGGGTTGACTCTATTTTGGTTTTTTGGTCAATTCCATTGGATTGTGTTAGGCTGTAGGGTTCTCTCTAGATGTCAAGAATCAAGATTCAATACCCTCTATTATCTTCATCACCCAATACGAGATTTAAATTTTTCCCAAAGAAACGCTTATTAATTTGGCAGCCATTATTTCTCCCCGCTTTAAAAACCCTACATTTAAATGAAAACAAGCATTGCATTTCAACTACAAAAATCTATTAGTGTAGCCTCGCATTCACCCTTAGCTCTTGGCACGGGGGGCCGCATTCGCCCTTAGTTTTGCACGAAAGATCGCCCCCCCGCATTCACCCGCCCCCCCCCCATCACACGCTCAACATTCACCCCGAGCTCTTGCACAAAGATTCGCCCTCAACATTCGCTCTTAGCTCAGAAACAGCATTCTGGCAAGATTCGCCCGAGCTCTTGCACAGTACGGCCTTGCATCTACCCTCGCATTCACCCTCAGCTCTTGCAGAACAGCATTCGCCCTCAGCTCTTGCAAAATGGTAAGTTCTTACTGCAGGCCCTTCCTCCTATAGTAGGGTTGACTCTATTAGGGTTTTTTTGGTCAATTCCATTGGATTGTGTTAGGCTGTAGGGTTCTCTCTAGATGTCAAGAATCAAGATTCAATACCCTCTATTATCTTCATCACCCAATACAAGATTTAAATTTTTTCCCAAAGAAACGCTTATTAATTTGGCAGCCATTATTTCTCCCTGCTTTAAAAACCCTACATTTAAATGAAAACAAGCATTGCATTTCAACTACAAAAATCTATTAGTGTTCAAATGTACATGCGTGCATCACTTGTGTAGGGTATTCCTTTTCCACTTTCACATTATCCAAGAATGTGTGCAGTATAGTTCATATTTTTTGTGATTTAGATTATCTTGAAAAAGGAAACGTAAATTATTTCCCATGGAAAAAGAATTTTTTCCCTTTTTACTACTGGAAATGGTACAACAAAGTTCCATTTCTACCCGAAACTCCTATGAAACAGGAACCAAATAAAGGCCATGTCCTCAATGGACATCATTTGGCTTTGAAAATGGACATTGCACCGTGTTGTTTATTATATTACATCATGATAGTTTCTTAGGTCATTTCTTGTTTCTTGAGATTGAAAACAACCAAAGAAATCATGAAGATCCTTTCAAGAAATAAATGACCATTTCTCAATCATATCTCAACTATTTTTTATTTTATTCAGTGGTTGCTTACTTTGAGAGAAATTTGACACTTTTATAAGGAATATAACATAAAAACACAAAATGGGAAGGAATTGATGAGATATATGTCCTTTAGTTGTTGTCAATTAAGAATTGATAATACACTATGCATGTTCTGTACTACAAACTAGATTCCTTCCTGGAGTTAGGACACAGAGTATTGAATCAAAGTTGTAGTTTCTAACTTCTTGCATTGGTTCATCAATATTGAAATTCAGACATTGCATGTATTCATTGCTTCATGTTTGAATAATTTGCATCATATCCTACAATAGGAAATTAGGAATTATGATTATTATTACTTTATGGATCTGTTAAGTTACTTTTAAGTTTGCATGGTTTAGTGTGAAATTATTCTAGTGTGCCCCTAGGCCCAGGTGAAGGAATGCCAAGGACTAAGAACCCTAGTTTTTAAATGGTATTGTTTCTTATACCCAAAAAAACCTCAACATCACTTCTTATTAGTTCTTAACAATAGTGTTGTAAACAATTTGAGAATTGATATAGCAAAATCTCGCACTTATCAAGATAAAGTCCTAAAGCTAAAGTGTGATACCATGTGTAATTCAATATCCCCATTGTCACCTCACCAACCTCTTTTCACTTCGGGCTAGCTCTCCTCCAACTCAAGGGGGGTTCTCCCTAGTAGATGTTAGGGATCTAATGGCCCAACCAAACCAATTCAAGAGCCCCATAACTCTCTATGTTTACTACTATCAATCAAAATATTGAACAATAGGGTCAGACATGCATCCTAAAGATAAAATTGCCAGGGTATTTTTGGGTAATTTCAAAGGGAAAGTCCCCAAACACATATAATCAAGGAATTATAATGTGATTTCAAACATTAAATATCAACAAAATCGTTTAAAGGATATTGAAAGGAAAAAGGTGATGGAAGATAGAAAGTGCCTTACTTAAATGCTCTAAGGATTTTTCAATAGTTTCTCCAAAAGCTTCACTTCAAGGCCCTTCAATATCGTCTCCAACAATGCTATACCATCAACTTCAACAATGTTGCTCCAAAAATGTCCTCAAGGTCTTCACAACAAGTTTACTAGAAGTTGCTCCAAAAATATATTCAATAAGGTCTTCATTGTCAACTAGTCCCTTGTTTGGGTGCCTTAATGTGTAATGACATGTTTCCAGGACTGAATTCAATGCAAGGCATATTTGAAACTCTAACTCTATCTTCCGGTGTCTTATTAGAAATTATTTTAGTTTTCATTTTGTGTTTTCAAGTTAGAAATTGTTTTCAAGTTTTTACATTTATAATTTTATTGCAATGTGGCAGATTGATCAGGGCAGTACAGGAACAACCCCGGGATGGGATGATCATGGAAAGAGGCCAGTGGAAGAACATGTAAAGTGCCAGCATTGCTCTATCTTCAGGTATTTTAGTTATTTAAATAATTGAAATAATATTAATTTTTTTCAAATATGTAGACACCTAGCCATGGTACACCTGATGATTCCCTCTTTGAGGAAGAGTTTTCTTCATCCCTATCTCCAGTGTTCTTGTTGCGAAAAAAGGCACGAGATGCAAGGTCGGAATTTAATACTTTGATAGACGCGCCTCAAACACCTGAAACAGAAGAGAGGATAAAAAAACTTATGAGCTAGCTAGAAACATATCAGGTAATAATAAAAATTCAAAAGGATATTTTTTTTGTTCTGCATGAGATGAATTGTGATAGTTTGATTTTTAATTTTTACATTGACTAAACTAACAAAAAGTTCTTTTGTATGTAGCGTTTTCTGGCACTTGCTAAACCCGGTGTTGGTGGTAGTGGGACACAAGGGCAAGATATTTCCCAGCAACCCTCTCGTACACCTTCTACTCCTTTAGGTGCCAGCCAAGAAACACACCCTGCCCAAGCAGACACACAACCAACCGCTGAACGTGTTGGCAATGATGAGGCTGATATAGCCAACTACATTATTGCGTTTCCTGGAGCTACACATGTCAGCTCCACAGGGACCATTAACGGCACGTTGTTGGTGAACGATGAAGGTGTCCCTATAAAGCACGTACAACTCCCAGGTAAATTTTAGCATTTTAACTATTTCATGTACTTTGTCTAAAACATATTTATCATGATTTTTATTTTTAAATTAATGATAATATCTTTTTTTTTTCTGTGTAGGAAACAATGAGTTCTACAGGTTTTTGGAGAGCCATGCATTGTTAATTTTTGGCCCAACCATACGCACAAGGTGGAATTCCCAGAATTCCAACCTGAAAAAAGAACTTCTAGATTATTTAGAAGCCCTTTTTGGGGTCGGCACATTTGACAGAACAGCGGTGGCTCGGGTAGCCGGAAAATATTTGAAATATACCAGGGACACCTATAGGACGCAATTGTAATTTAACCCTAGATACGAGCGTCCTCTCACAGTTCCAGAGAGTGAGTGGAGAGCACTCATCCATGAAGGAAAAGAGAAAAGGGAAAAGAAAGAAGGAAAAATGCCAACTGGACCCGCAAGGTAAATTACAACTTTAATTCAATAGCTTTAATTTTCTCTATGTCTAAAATAAAAGTGTGCTACGTCATATCTGACTTCAATATTTTGATGCTAGGTTGCCTGACACCTCAAAAGAAACCAAAGCTAGGATTGAAAAAAAGGGCCATCACAAGCTAGGCCAGGGCGGCTACTTGAAATTAGTCGCAAGAATTGTAATTAAGTAGCTAAACATCTTATAATTAATTATATCGCCTTCCAACGTTTTTGTAATCCTATCAAATATGATTAAAAATACACAATCATATGTAATGTAGGGTGATGAATTCGGAACAGAAACTACAGAGGAAGATAAAAATATCGCTTTCCATTTCGGCTATCAAGCCGTAGTTGAACGTCGCAGAAGCTTGGGGCGGGTCCCAAGATCCAGAATGCCTGATAAGGTAAAACATTAACCTTTCAATATGTTTGTTTTCATCCATAAATTTAATGTCTAACAACTTTGTTTAAATCAGGGGAGCAACACTACCGACGAGGAAAATAACCCAGTTTTAGAGCCAGATGTAGATGATCCTCATGTGCAACCTGATCATTGTAGTGGGGACCAGGCCGACAATGCTACTATCAGTGAGGGCCGTGACGGTAATTAATTTCCACTTATAATTTTTTCTAATTATAACTTGATGGTTGTCCTTATAACGTTTTTTGTTTAAATGACAGAGAATGTTTCCCTTGAGGATCTTACCACCAGAGAGGAAGACAGGGCAACAGTCCCAACGGCGACAACTGGTGCACCAGGTAAATAATCTCATTGCAATTTTTTTTATTAATATTACCGAACTAGTTCAATGATATTTAAAAAACTGAAAATTAAAATTTAATATTATCTGTTTTTGTAGGCGATGCCCCGTCACTGGATGAGACCAGACATCGTGACAACGCAACTAGGTCAGCGGTGACAACTAGTGCACCAGGTAAATAATCTCATTGCAATTTTTTTATTAATATTACCGAACTAGTTCAATGATATTTAAAACTGACAATTAAAATTTAATATTATCTGTTTTTGTAGGCGATGCCCCATCACTGGATGAGACCAGACATCGTGACAATGCAACTAGGTCAGCGGCGACAACTGGTGCACCAGGTAAATAATCTCATTGCAATTTTTTTTATTAATATTACCGAACTATTTCAATGATATTTAAAAACTGACAATTAAAATTTAATATTATCTGTTTTTTTAGGTGATGCCCCGTCACTGGATGAGACCAGATATCGTGACTACGCAAAGGTCAGCGGCGACAACTGGTGCACCAAGTAAATAATCTCATTGCAAGTTTTTTTAATTAATATTACCAAAATAGTTCAATGATATTTAAAAACTGACTATTAAAATTTAATATTATCTGTTTTTGTAGGCGATGCCCCGTCATTGGATGAGACCAGACATCGTGACTACACAACTAGGTCAGTAGTGCGAGTCGAAAGGCATGAAACAGGAGTAGAGCACAATGATATTGATGATGTAATTAGAAGCTTTAGAAATAGGAAGAAGAAAAAGAAAATTTGATAATGTAAAATATTGTATTATTATAATACAAACGTTACCATACTTGGAACGTTTTTTGCGTTATATAAAAAACTCATTTATCATACTATTTTTATGTCAAGCATTAATTGCAATGTTTCCTTGCGTACTTTTTGTTGAATTGTTTTTTTATTAGTTATTGAATATTTTTTTTTATGCTCATGAAATTAAAAAATGAAATATAGATTGGGTATTGGGGAATTGAGAGTGATGTGAGGGGGGGAGGGGCCATAAGAGCTTCCACCTTCACGTGGTTGGCCCTGTTTAGTAGAGAATAATTTATTGGAGCGATTTAATCTTGGAGCAAACCTCCCTTGATCCAGCGTAGCAACAAAAAAGTCACTGTTGACTTAGTTGCTACTCTTTCAGATCGTGGGAGGCTTTTTCCAAGTTCATGCGACTCCAATAAATTGTTCTTGAAACGAAGAGGAGCTTATTCAGGTATGTTTTGACATTTTCAACATATGTTCTAACATTATCTTAAGAATTCATCTTAGAGTAAAAAATACTACATCAATTATTTGTATTTATTGTATAGATAATGATGGATTTTGATTGACTTGGCAGTGCAGGTACAAATCCTCTTGCATCATGAGCAATATAACTTGTCAACCATGGTCATGTCCAGGATATTTTTGCTTGTGCGCTTGACCAGGTTCGTAATGTCACATTTTGTAAGTTCCTTTACAGTTCATAATTCAATATTAAGCTTGTTCATGATTATTATATAGGTTTTTTGTATGTGTTTTTTCATCTATTTGATTGTAAGAAACTCTGCATGTTTCATGTTGTTCATTATGATTTTTTCCATTACCACTCCCAGGATGAATCCGAATTTATTGTTACATAGGTTACTTTATTGTTACTATGATTTCTCCATTTACGATTTCATAGGTTACATCATGTAAAGTTGTCAATCTCAGGTTGGTGATGAGCTTTAGTTTTCTAGATTTGGGGCTTTTCTGATATTTTCTCCCTCATGTCATTCCTGCATCACCTCGTTGTTTGAGCATGCCAATTTTCTACCACTTGTACCAATTGGCACATATCAATCTCTGAGTGGTGCCACATTTCACCTATTTTCAGTGAGAGTTTAGGGTTTCTCTAACATAGCTTCAGAAATCCAATTCAGTGCCTGCTTGAATATCGTCACATAATACTCATGGTTTGGATTTATGAGCATGTTCTGAATGGTTGGTTGATTCATAAGAACCACCCATATAGTCATCTTGAGATATTTCAGAAGTTTTCTCGGGTTTCCTTTTTCACCATTTCTAGTGGGTGGGATGGTGTGGGGTGATCCATCAATACTAGTGCTCTTGTAGTAGGGAATTTATTTTTGGGGATATAAAGGAGAATTTGATGTAGATATCCCATTGGATGCATTCATATATGGGCACGAGAGGTCAAGAATTTAAATTAAAAATATGTAACCTCTAGCATGGCAACCTGAAGGCTGCGAGAGACACTGGTTAAATATTGTTTTGTGTTGGCCTTAATATAGTCGTGATTTCTTTCTATTATCTTAATGCAAATATATAGTCCGATCTCATTAAAATGAGGGTTTTGGTTGTATTTCTCTTTGGTTTTTTCTCTCTTAATGCTCCAGAAGTTGCCAAAAGTTGCGATAGTTGTTTAGTTTGCCTGTTACAACTTAAAAGTGGTTTTTAGCAATGGGAGTCATGTTTTTTAAGGTTCATACTAATATGAAGATCTTGTAATTCTATATTTAGGATAAGAGAAGATGGCCTCTGCTTTGGGCAGTATGACAAAAATTTCCACATCTACCTCATTGGGTAACAATGGAAAGGGGAAGAAGTTGGGTGCAATGTTTGATAATTATGGCAGACAATTGTATTCTCTTTCAGTTTTTTCCCCCATTTCCTTTAATTGCTCAAGCAGAAGAGGGAATCTGAGATTACGCGACAGAGAGAAGGTAGTTAATACAAGAGCTATTGAAAATGAGTTGTACTTCAACAAGGATGGCTCAGTGAAAAAAAAATTGCAGGTCAAAGAAAAAATTATGTTTAAAGGAAGTTCACCTGCACGTGAAACTTCACTGCGGTGGATCTTTCCTTGTCCACTTATATTCTATTTTAATGTGTTATTTTAATTTTTCAGGGAGGGTTGTTTTGGCATATGGTCTGGCATTCAATTGCACACTTACTGAAAGCATTGTCAATTTGTCTTGCAGGCGGTGTGAACAAACTTGTTGATCTTGTTAGAGTCACCCTTGGGGCGAGGGGCAAAATGTTGTCTTGGAGAGCAAGCATGGTTCTCCAAAAATAGTTAATGATGGTGTGACAGTAGCTAAGGAGGTAATTTGTAGATGTGTGCTCTGGTTTTCTTTTTAATGTTGTATTAGTTCTCCCTCTTAAATGTCTTAGATTTGGTAGGCATAATTTGAAAACTCAAAGGTGAAAGGAAACATATTTGTTACCCAGTGGTCTACTTGGCCTATGGACTAGCCACATTAGAGTAATGCATAAATATTTTCACAACAATTAAAGGAAAGGGTTATGGCTGAGTCAAATTTTATTGTTATTGACAGTGTAATGAAATGTATCTCAATGCTATGGTTTTGGCCTTTTTATTGGTTGAATTAGAGGACCCAGTTGAAAATATTAGGGCCAAGTTGGTAAGGCAAGCTGCGGCAAAGAAAAATGATTTAGTTGGGGATGGAACCACAACATCTGTTGTTCTTGCACATGTTGGAATATTGAAAAATTCCAGAAAAATGAATGGAGAATAAATCTCCCTTCCTCTAACATAGAGAAAATAAAAATTTCTTTGACAGGAGACAGAGTTTCAATACTTTGAAAACAAACTTCTATTCCCTTCAATAACTCAAAAAAAAACTATTACACTACTTCCTCACTGAGAGGGATTATAAAATTATGACTGCTACAAAACGCAGTGCATAAAACCAACTCACTGTCTGTTCAAAACAAACATACTCTGTCTCTAAAACACTCTGCTGTGTTTTTCCCTTTCGCACTGCTGTGCATACACACTTAAAAAGTTACACTCAGTCTTTCACTTTTTACACACTGCTGTGTAATAAAAAATTTACGTATTGTCTATAAAAAAAACTACCAAGATTTTTTGTCCTTTTTATTTTTATATGCCGTAACATATAAAACATATTATAATAAACCCTCTTTTAAAAAAAAAAAAATTAAAACTAAATTCTATGGCCCACCTTTCATTTCACATATGATATATATATAACATATGTTTAAGACATATGTATATATATATATATATATATATATATATATATATATATATATATATATGATATATATATAACATATGTTTAAAACATATGTATATATTAAAGAATACATAAAATTAAACTATCAAAACATTAAAGAACCCTTTCCGTCAGAATTCAAAATTCTGAATAGATTGAATTTCAAACCAAATTCGCGTTCCAAAATGGGATGTTGACGTCTGCCTAATTTGTAACGTGAATTCTCAATCCAATGTGCCTTATAAAAAATCCGGGTCCGGTTTTCAGGTTTTTAGATTCCCTTCAATTTCATGTGATCCAATATTAATGCTCCACGTGTCCTCCTTTTGAATTTACAAAACTGGGGGGTAAATTTCTGTTTGTTTAATTTTTGGTTGGTGAATTGCGTTAATGTTGGTTGTTGTGTTTAAATACAATCCTGTACAGAAATATGGTTGCGGCCGTCTACAAAAAAAACTTGCAGGAATTTTAAATGCTGAATTAAATTTTTGGATGGCATGCAAGCAACCTCCAAAAAAAAATGTTGTTGCTGCATCCGTCCTTCTGCTGCAGCAGTTGAAGTTAAAATTCAATAGCACAGGGTTTAATAAGTGAGGGTGTAAAGGTAACTTTTTGTCGATGGTACTGGATTAAGATCATCTATTCATTTTTGTAGGGTCTTATGGTGTTTGGTTTTTTAGTTTTGGGTTGGGTTTATTGAGTCTAAGAGAGTTTTTGAGTGAAAAAATTGCTATCAGGTATTAAAAAAATTTGGTTCTTTTGTCAAAATTTATGAGCTTGTTAGGAAATACAAAACTGACAATGGTTGTATCTTAAATTTGTGGAAAATAATTTGAAATGAAACCTTTTTTTTAGGTTGTTGCAGCAGGTGCAAACCCCATTCAAATTACTAGGGGCATTGACAAGACAATAAAGGCCCTTGTTTCGGAACTCAAAACTTTGTCAAAGGAGGTAAACGCTTGCCTTTTGAGTAGGCTGGTTTTCCTTTTTGTTGATGGTTTGGTGTATCTAATTGAATTAGTTGCCTAAGGTATTTTTGGTTGCAAACTCATTTTCATTTTTCATACAGTATTGGCCTTGTGGAATACATTTGATTGTGTGGTCTTGTTAGATCTACAACATTTGTAGTTGTTTAGTCCTATGGCCGAGGTGCACATTTATTCTGGAAATAGTTGATGCAATATTGTCATTTAATCCTTACTACAGGGTATCATGTTGAGAAGTTTCTTGTGAAACATTTGGTATTCAAAATGACACTTGATCCTATACAACATCATGCACTTGACTTCAAAATTAATATTCAAAGTGTGCCAGACAATTCTTGCAAAATTTCAAATATTTATATTGTTTTAAACCATTATCTTTTTCATGTATTGGATGCTGAAAATGAGAAAAATACTTTGGTATGAAACCAACTGGTGAATAATTTCCAGCAAAAAAACCACTTCCAAGACATGATTTAGAAGTAGAACATATGTACTTATGAAGCATAGAAAGATATCCTTGATGCATTTTCAATGCTTGGCTAGGGTTATTTTTGGAGAAAATAACTTCTTATTCCTAGAATAGTGATCTTCAATACAAGTAAATGCCAGAGAAGAGAGATCATCGTGTGACATAAACCTATTAAAAAAAGTGAACATGGAATGATTATTAATTATGGCATACTAAGTTGTCAGTGATTTTGACTATTTGTCTTTAACATGTAAAAATGTTAAATTCCAAACTTACATCATCATGGTTTGGCATCATGAGCTTGAATAATTGTCCACCATGCTCATAATTTCATTTTTGTCTTCATATCTATAAACAACGTTTCAAATAATAATAATAAAGTTCTAAAAGAAAAATCCAGACCTCCATGTTGCTGCTCCTTGTGAGACAAAGTCAAAATTGCATTACACAATCTGACACATAAGAATCTCCTATATCCTGGTGGTATGTATCCAAATTCTTATAATAGTGTCTTCAAGACTTATGTTGACATTTCCAATGAGATATTTAAGCAATGAAAGATGGAGCCTTCTTCATTGTTGTATATGTAACAATCTTTTATTAATATAAAGATTGATAGTTTTGTCTTTCTGAAAATGAAATGTAAAAATAATTTATTGTGGTCAATTGAAAAGTTTTTTTTTTAAGCTTTTCATTATGGAAGGGAGACATAGATATATGCCCTTCTAATTGAAATTCGGACCTGCCCTTCAAATTTTATCACTGTGTGGGACCTTAACAAACAATAAAACTATTCCGCTACACGTTATATAAAACATATAACAAAACTTTTGTCAAAACTTCAAACGAACCCTTTAGCCATGGGTATTTCATCACGAATTGATCATTTTACCATGTACCTTCTTCTAGAGGAATATTCTTCCACTTGATTAGGTACTTCATAATGGTTATATTTCAAAGAGATACAGAATGTTTATCTATAACTTTTTGTCAACTTTCATTCTTCATCTAATTTTGGAAGTTCTATTTACATTGGCATATTTTTTCCCAAAACCTTTTTTAGGCAAGATACATGAAAAACCTTATGAATGCAAGAAGGAGGAAAATATAACTTCTATACCACTTGTGCAATCCTATGAATAATTATTTAGGGCCATAACATTTTTGAGCTAATTCTTTATTCTTCTTTTTCTTGAATGAAGATTGCTTATAATGCTATAATCTAAAAAATACCCAATTACCCTCCTCAAATTATCTTTCACTTCAATGTTGTTCCCCTTGTTGTTTTATCACGTTTCATGTCATTTGAAGGTTTTCCATAATAATTTTCAAAGTTTCTTTATTATTTTCCATATGTGACTCTGTTTCCTATACTTTGGACTTATCTTGCAAAAAGTATGAGATACTAGGAGTTGGATATCCATAAAAGGCCTTAAATGGGGAAATTTTAGTAGATGTGTGATAGGTAGTATGATAGTATCATATTAGCATTCTTCCTTGAGGAACCCACTTCATCCATTAAGATTTCTTTTCTAAAGAGTAACATTGTAGATAACCTTAAAAACATTTGTTAACTATTTTTGTTTGACTATTTGATTGTGTTTGATATGTAGAACTCATGGCAGCTAGTGTTTCTCCACTCATATTAAATAATTATTTCCAAAATTTTCTTGTTACTATTACTTTAGGAAAACCATGAAGACTATGAATTTCTTTCACGGACACTTCTGCCACTTGGCTTGTTGTTTATGTAATTTTATCTCTACAAAAAAAATCTACAAAATTTGTCTATATAAATGACCACAAAAATGTAATACTTACCTTTATATTTCAGTAACCCTGTAATAAAGTCTATTGATATATCTTCTAGTATTTGAATATGTATGTAGAATGGTTGAAGTAACCCTAGAGATTTTACTATCTCTCTTTTATTTATTATGCAAACCCGACCTTCTCTTACAAAATTTTGAATATCTTTCTTCATTCCTTCCAAAAATATATTTTTTGATCCTTTGAGATGTTTTAAGGAACCTTGCATCCTACCATCAGAGAGACATGGGACTCCCTTAATATTTGTTTATTCAAATATGCTTGCGTGCATAAAAATATTCTACATTTGCACCAAAGTATATCTCTGTTTCACTCCCAATGCTCCATAGATTTCATCCCATCCTTTATAAATTTTAGTTTTTATTTAGTACTATTGTCATTTTTCCATTATGGCAAGCTTCTTCTAGCCACTTAGGAATAGAAAATGTAATTGGATATAAATTTGAGGCCTCTTCTATTTTATAAAGAGCAACATGTACTAAATTTTTCTTACCCTTTTTGCAGATTATCTCAAAATTAAAACTTTGCATTTTTTCTCCTCATTTTTGTTAATCTTCTAATGAATATCATAGATGCAAAAAATACTTTATGCTATCATGGTATATCTTGACTTTAAAGTACCTCCCAATGATATACTATCCCCATTTTTTATTGCATGTAATATTGCTTCCATTTATTTTTCATACGTAGATTTCACCAAATATTTTCTTTGAATTCCTTTCTTTTAAAAGCCACTGATATCCCTTATTGTGTTAATGTTATGTAAATTCCTTGTCCTAGTGCCTCACACTCTACTATGAATGTTTTACCAAAAGTAGGTGCAATCGATGTTGGTGTAGAAGACATGGCATCCATTAAAAGAGAGAATGCCAAAGTAGCCTCATCATTCCATATAAATGATATTTTCTTCAAGAGATATGTGAGTGGACTTGAAATGCATGCATAATTCTTAACAAATTATCAATAATATCATTTAAGTCTAAAAAATCTTCTAAGAACTTTGATTTTCTTAGGAATAGGTAATTTTCTAATAGCTTGCATCTTTTGAGGCTCCAACTTCACTCCTTCCTTTAAAAAAATATGAACCAAATACTCGAATTCTTATTTCCCAAAAGCACATTTGGATATTTTTACATAAAAATGATTGTTCTCAATAATTTATATAAATTTTCCACATGTTTAGTGTGTTATTCCCATGATTTATTATAAATATGTGTATTATCAAAGAAAACCAACACAAATTTTATAAGATGGGATCAAACAAAATTGTTCTTAAGTCGAGCCCGCTGGACTTCAAATGGTGATAAACCATAATTCAAACCAAATTCTCGTTCCAAAATAACCTGCTGACGTCGGCCAATTTTGTGACGCGAAAACCAATTGAATTCCGCCTTAATATTTTTCGGGTCCGAAGTTGGGTTGGAGTATGGAGGGAGAGTTGTGACGCAAATTTCTTATCAAATTCACCCCAATATTTTTCGGATCTAGATTTCCATTGCGCGAGCGGCCCAAACAAAGATCCGCTCCAATCAATTTCTGCCATGTGTCCTCAATCAAATGTTGCCCTGTTCCCGGATGCGGGTGCATTCTATGGCGTTTAAGGCGATTGGACATGGATGTGGTGATTTCATATCAATTGCATTAAGTTTTAACGTTGTTCAATTAAGTTCCAATGTTTTCACATCTAATTGCATTAAGTTTTAACACTGTTCAAGATCACACCTCCACTCTTGTTAGCGATTCTGCATGCTCCAATATGATCCGGCCTTCGGATCTCATTAATGATCAGAGATTAATTATGACAGGCGTCCTTCGATTGCATTGCAGTCGGGTCGATAAAATGGAGTTTCGCTATGGTTTTTCAGACGAGCCGGTTTCTGGGTTACACTTCCTCCTCACTGTGATGAGAAGGAGAAGTGGCCAGCTGAACTGCTGCTTAGACCTTGCTGCATATCTGCATTTCTCTCGGTCTGGTCCTTGTCTGTCTTCCTCTGTTTCTTGGAATTATGCTTCTTCGTCTCCTCTTGTGCCCACTGCTGAGACTGCACCCATGCCTCGCCTGCGTCAAAGGATGCATTGCCGCAGGGGGAGCACTAGAGGTCAACCCCCGCATGCTACCTCCAGCCCCTCAACCGAGTCGACTTCCTAGTCCAATGATTATCACGCAAGTTGCTATCCAGATACTAGAAGTGGGTGGGGTCGGGTTCTAGGATCTGGCCACCGTATGGGCTCCCCTGCTCCTCATTTCCCCACCGCTTCACCTTCTCCCATGACGCGCACTGCGATTTTTTCGTTTAATTTCTCTCTGAATCGCCCACGAATCAAAGCTTCAATTACTGTGGTTTTCCGTGAGGAGGCCCAAATGGAAGAACAATGCACCCGTCCGGTGGGTCTGAGCTCATAAAAATCCGGCCAGCATTCGGGCCTTCAGGAGGGGAGCAGTGGCATGACTGTGGAGGTAGCACCTAGCGATCCTAGAACTTCCGAAGGATGGTGCCGAATCGTCGAGGAGCCAAAGGAGTAGTTTGGTTAATTTATTTTTTTTGCTTCGCAACCCACTTAATTGGGCTGCTTTTAGATTATTTTACTATGCTAGACCTCTGTAATATTTTTGAATTATGTAAACGTTCAAGACTGGTTTCCCCGTATGAGGGCAGTCTTCTTAATTTTTTTATTTTTTGATGACAAATTTGCAATGAGTCTGGGCAATTTTTTTGACTTCGATGTAATTTTATTCCCACTGTTAATAGATTAACTTTACTTAGAAAAACAATGTTTCCCTGTTTCTACTTTAAACCTACTTTTTTGAAATACAGAGCCATGTTTATATGGTCTACGTATTATACTCTTTCTCTGTATATCTACAGGAACCTTTTTTCTATGAACAAGGTGGATGCTGTAGTGGGCTACTAATGGAAACAAGCGAGCCTGAACCTTACATCTTGGATGCAACAGATGGTTACCAATTTTGGAATCAAGCGAGCCTGGGTTTCTACAGATGGTTTTTATTTCCGGGAACAAGCGAGCCAGAACATACAATCGACCCTGGGTTTATACATATTTTTGCTCTATCATGGATGCTTTTTGTGTGAGGTGTATATCAACAGTACATGTCTCTGCACATTTCCTGTATCCGCTTTATGATACTATTTTATGTGTTGACAGGTTATCACTCTGCCTTCAAAAATAGCGATGCTGGTTTATTGATATGGTCTGATGGTCTTTTTATATTTTGGACATGTCACACTCCTCACATGATTAGCGTTTTTCTCTGTTCAAGGATTTTGGGTACTTTAATTTGTATTTGGAACAATGGACGTCGATACTCTATCTGTTGCTTTACTATTCTATGCTGGCATGTGTTGTCCTTGATGGCAACCTACTTGATGAAATGAGACTTTTGGCATGTATTGTCCTTGATGGCAACCTACGTGATGAAGTAATATTTTTGGCCATATGATGCAGAGTGTTGTCCTTAATGGCAACCTACTTGATAAAGTTGATGACAACCTCTTGATGAGTTAAAGGGGAGATTGTTGGCAATATGACACAATGTATTGAATTTGATGGAACCTGCTTAATGAAGTTGTTCGTGATGGAAACTGACTTGATAAGTTGTTAATAATTTAAATCTAATGTATCTATAGATCAGTTCAGAAGTAGCAGAAGAAAGAAATTCGGAAAGTGTCAGAATAAAGTTGAACAAGGTATGTCACAAGGCATACGTGGGTTTGTTAAGGCAAACTAGCATATGCACGTGGAAATATATTTGCCAAGTCACGTATGGCTATTTGCGCTCTAAATTTATAAATCCAGGGGTGTTACCATGGTATTGACCGATTGTATTGAGCGCTTGATTATCTATTTGATCCCGTCCATGAATACCATCGGAAGTGGTGTGGTTTTGACTCATGGTATTGATAAAGGCTAAATCTATATAAGGAGAAGAAGATCATTGTGCAAGGGAGAGCATGAGTAAGGGTTGTGAATGAAAAAAATCTCTCTAAGGAATATCTGCATGGATGAACTCTGTTCATAATTGATAGATCTGAATATATGATGCACCAATGAAGAAAATGATGATCTGAAATGTATATGTATTTTCTAGATCTGTTTATGGAAGGTTTAGATTTGAGATGAGGCGAAATACTTTCTAAAGTAAAGAATTAAATTTGGGTTGCTTATCTGATCTGAAGAGCTGCACAGTCCTAAAAAGTTAGAGATGTATACGCAGGTTCGCTTCAGCAAAAGCGCGTGTATACGCGGTTTTGCTTAAGGTAAAACGCGTATGGGAAGACAGGGTTCTCTGAAGAATGCACAGAAGTATATGCGGGTCGGCATGCATGAAAGTGCGTACATACGCAGGTTCAGTGAATTAAAAGCGCGTATGGAATCTAGGGTTTTCTGAAGTAAGTGGAATGAAATGTCTGATCTGTTGTGTTGTTTTACTGCTATCTGTCTATGATGTATTCATACAAAACTGGGTTGTTTGAATGTTGAATATGCTGCTGATTATGTTAATTGAAGATCAAGTTGATGGTTGATTGGTTGATGATTCAATGAATGAATTGATGGGGTTATAAGTTTCAGTTTGATGAATGTTGAGCTTAAATGTGTGGAGTGGGTCCAATCTGAAAATATGATGAAAAGTGGCCTACAAGATGTGTTGTATGGAAGTTGTTGGATCCAATATGAAAATTGATGAAACGTGGTCTGCAAAGGTGCTAAAGGTCGAAGCCTTCAGTGAGGGAGTAGTGGCTCCCTTGCAGTGGTAGCTGGTAAACGAGTGCAGGGGGTAGTGGCTCCCTTCCAGGAGAGGCTGGTAAACGAGAGCAGGGGGTAGTAGCTCCCTTCCAGGAGAGGCTGGTAAACGAGAGAAGATTGTAGCCTTCTGCAGGTGGGTGGCTGCGTGCTAGTATGAGTTTGTGGCAGTACATGGTTGTAAGATGTTTTCTTTATAATAAAAATATTGAAGACAGATACGACGAGGGCGGTGGTTTTCTCCCGACTTGGGTTTCCACCTTAAATCCTGGTGTTCATGTGTTTTGCTTATGTGTGATGGTTTATTCGGTTATTACTGCACATGCTTACTGCTAACTAAACATCTGATGAATGAATGATGCATAGATCTAAGTAAAGAACTAAATGCTTAATAAGATCTCTGTATATACGCGATTTTTATGAAGGTTATCCTTGTGTATACGCGAGTTGTGTTCAGTCAAGTAGCGTATGGGTTTTAGAGAAAGAAAAAGTAAAAATTTCTGAGTATGCTCTAAATACTGATTCACCCCCCCCCTCTCATTATTTTTCCCAACAATTGGTATGAGATCAGGTTCTTCTGTAGAAGCTTCATCACTTGAAGGAGATCCGTCGTAATGGGAAGTCATGAAGGAGTATTGTCTCTAAAGCCACCTCTATTCAATGGAAGTAATCTGTTATTCTGGAAGATACGAACAAAATCATATTTGCAAAGTCTTGGTACAGAAGTTTGGGAAATCGTGGAAGAAGGTTATCAGTATTCGACAAGTATTCCTACTGATGCAGTAGAAAGGAAGAAATATGAAATCAATGCCAAAACAGTCAATGTTTTATTAGGAAGCATGTCTGAACCAGAATTTGCTAAAGTGATGCAGCTAAATTTAGCAAAAGAAATATGGGATAAAATCATTCTATGCTATGAAGGAGATACAAAGGTAAAAAGTGCAAACTCCAAACTCTCAGAATTGAATATGAAAATTGAAGGATGCATAGTGATGAGAGTATTGTCAGTTTCTTTTTACGTCTAGATTACATTGTAAATCGTATAAGAATTTTGGGTGAAACCATAACCGATACTACTCTGGTTGAAAAAGTCTTAAGATCTTTGACTTCAAAATTTGAGTCAAAAGTATCTGCTATTGAAGAAAGGCAAGATCTGCAAACTCTTACTGTTTTTCAACTACATGGTATTCTAACTGATTTTGAAATGATAAAAGAAGGTCCCTCTCAAATCAGAGAAGTTGCCTTTAAGACATGTGCAAAAGGAAAATAAAAGGAAGTTGTCAAGGAATCAAGTTACATATCAGAAGAAGAAGAAGAAAATTTTGTGAGAAGACTCCAACCAGGTACTGGAAGATTCAAAGGTAAGCTTCCCTTCAAATGTTTTAATTGTGGAAGAGTTGCTCATTATGCTGCTAAATGTCCTTATGAAGAAAATCATGATAAAGGGAAACAATTTGAAAAGGGAAAGAGCTATTATACAAATGAAGATAATGATGAAATGTAAAATTATGATGAAGAAGATCCTGACCAATATCTGCTAGTACTCATGGCAAGGAAGCAAAAGAAGAAGGCTACTCAAAGAAAGGAGATATCTCAGAAAACATGTGAAGAAAAAAATGAAGAAGATGAAAAAGGTACTAATCTTTGTGATTCACTTCCTTATGAAAGCAATGGTGAAGATAGTGAAAATGATAGTGAAAGTAATAGTATGGGTCTAGAAACAAATCTCAAGATTAAAGTTGAAGATCAACAAAGATCATTTAAAAGGGAGGAATCTATCTACAAAGAGATGATCGCTAGTATGAATTGTCAGATAGAAATGTATCAAAGACGGATAGAAATGTATAAAAACGTAACCAATTGAAGTGAAAGACTTGAAGTAGAAATCATCTCTCTGAAAGAAGATCTGGAAGCATCAAATAAGAAGAATGAAGAACTTCTACAATCATTCGAAAAAGAAGGACGTGAAGCAGAAATCATCTCGCTCAAAACAGATCTGGAAAAGTCAAATAAGAAGAATGAAGAACTTTTACAAATTTTTGAAGAACAAGAAAATGGGTTGAAAGAAGAGATTTTAAAATTGAATGATCAAGTAGAAGAAGGAAAAAGGGTTGAAGAAAGTATGAAGAATCAATGCCAAATATTGGAAGTTGAGGTAAATATTCTCAAAGGTAAATTAGAAGAAAAAGATAAACTCTTGAGGTTTCAAGATAGTACTAAGATTCTGGATAATATTCTTAGTAGTCAAAGGTCTCCTTCGGTTAAATTTGGTCTTGGTTTTCATGAAAATGTTAAAGGAGAATCTAGTTCACAAGGAAGTGCTAAAGATTCAAAGGATATCAATGCAAAACCTGAAGTGTTGGAAGAAACAAAATGTCAACCGACAATCATGAACTCTCAAAAGAAATCATTCCCTCCTAACTATAGAAGCATCAATAATGTTGAATGCTTTAAATTTCATAATTATGGGCATGTTGCAGCCAATTGCAGAAGCAGATCATTTCAGTCACATACAAACAGATTCTACACAGAAAGGTACTCTGGTTTCTTCAATGGATATTGTTTCTCATGCAGCAAGTATGGTCATAAAGCAGCTGATTGCAATAAAAGAAAGAATAGAAAAACACATTATGATCCCTATGCTTATTTTTCTGGTCACATAAGATGTTATGCTTGTAACAAGTATGGACATGTAGAAAAAGAATGCAGGATGAATAGATCTGATAAATTGGATAATTTCCAGCACATAATTAGAAAGTTCAAGCAAAGCTGGAAAAAGAAGGAGGACCGGTCAAAAACGTAGGGAATATTGACCCTACTGCAGTCATCCGCTTCTAAAATAATGACTGCAGGATGATGTGAGATACATTATAGATATTAGTAATGTATCATCACAGGGGGAGAAATGTATGATGATTCCCATAGTTGGTTTGGTAATTCTGGTTATGTTTATTTCTGACAGAGCATCTGATGTAAAGAAGATAGGTACAGGTGGTACAAATTCAGGGGGAGATGAAGTTGTGGAAATTTTCAGTGTTTCACTTTCCATACGCGGGTTTTGTGAACAAAAGTCGCGTATACACGTGAGTTCCTTTGGATACAGAAGCGTATGATTTTCTGTTAAGGAAAACAGTGATTCAGCTCAAGAACAAGAGTACTGGTTCAGGGGGAGCACCAGTCTATCTATTGCATTTTTGGCATTGTATCTGCTTATTCCTTAGTTCTTGTAATACTCATGCTCAAATGATGATGACATGATACATGGTTTCTTATGATGAGATTATAGATGAGCCCTGATTGATTTTTGCTGAAGAATATCTTTTGTTTTCACACATGGATGAGATGAAAGTTTTATGATGCAGAGATAAGGATAGATCATGTAGAATTTGTTGCTGATGACTATTGAAATAATGTTACATCATGATAAATCTTGAAGATCTTGGTGATAACAGATCACATGGATGATTGCTTGACACATCTTGTCTATTGAAGAAGTTGTTCTGGGAAGCATTCGAATATCTCAGACAGAAACTGGGAGTAGTCTCTGCCAAGTAGAAGATCAGAACTACTTAAATTCAGATAATTGAACGGGATACACGGATTTACTAAAGGACAGTTGCATATATACGCGAGTTAATACACATGAAACCGTGTATGGTTAGTTGCTGACAGAATTTTTCTGAGTCAACATTTTTCAGCAAAGCAGTAGTGCTGTTTGGTATCTCTGATGATGTTTCAGCTCTTATATTTCTTTTTCATTCTCTAATATTGGGTAAAGATGCCTTGATGATTGGCTGTTGAAATTCTTTAGGTTTCACAAGCTAAGGAGGATTTTTGGTCATATGGAAAGGATGCATTGGATGCATAGTCTCATGGGAAGCATTAGCATTGCTGAATATAATGCATTGTTGGCATTATGATGGTTCTAAAATATGATCTCTCTCTTGAGGTCTTTTTGGTCTTGGTTATAAAAATTCATATTTGTAATTTGATGAAAAGGTCATGTTGAGACCTATGATGTAAAATTGTAATATTCAGTCATGTAAGGACTTGTTCAAATGTGTAAACTCACTTGGTTGGGTACTTGAGTCAAATTTGTAAACCCTCTTGATTGGGTAGCTGAGTCAAAACGTGTAAACCCACTTGGTTGGGTACATGAGTCATATATGTAAATCCACTTGGTTGGATCTTTGATGTAAGTATGAGTCCTTGGTGATAGGAAAGGTCATAGAGTCATTGAAAAATATGTTTGAAGATTCAGCATGAACTCAGGGGGAGCATGGTAATTTCAATACACATCAGATCTGCAGAGCTCTTCTTTCTACATGAGAAGAAAAACCTTGTTTTTGTTTTCATCTGCCCTTTGCCCTTGATGTCAAAGGGGGAGAGTAGCATGGTGTTTGAATAGGGGGAGAATATCATGATGATGGTTATATTCAATGTATCTATCTGTTGTGGTGATCAAACACCATCATATTTGCCATCAAGTCCAAAGGGGGAGATTGTTGGCATGTGTTGTCCTTGATGGCAACATAGTTGATGAAATGAGACTGTTGGCATGTGTTGTCCTTGATGAAAACCTACGTGATGAAGTAAGATTGTTGGCCATATGATGCAGAGTGTTGTCCTTAATGGCAACCTACTTGATAAAGTTGATGACAACCTCTTGATGAGTTAAAGGGGAGATTGTTGGAAATATGACACAATGTATTGAATTTGATGGAACCTGCTTAATGAAGTTGTTCGTGATGGAAACTGACTTGATAAGTTGTTAATAATGTAAATCTGATGTATCTATAGATCAGTTCAGAAGTAGCAGAAGAAAGAAATTCAGAAAGTGTCAGAATAAAGTTGAACAAGGTATGTCACAGGGCATACGCAGGTTTGCTAAGGCAAAGTAGCATATGGATGCGGAAATATACGTGCCAAGTCGCGTATGGCTATTTGCGCTCTAAATTTATAAATCCAGGGGTGTTACCATGGTATTGACCCATTGTATTGAGTGCTTGGTTATCTATTTGATCCTGTCCAGGAACACCATTGGAAGTGGTGTGGTTTTGACTCATGGTTTTGATAAAGGTTAAATCTATATAAGGAGAAGAAGATCATTGTGCAAGGGAGTGCATGAGTAAGGGTTGTGAATGAAAAAAATCTCTCTAAGGAATATCTACATGGATGAGCTCTGTTCTTAATTGATAGATCTGAATCTATGATGCACCAATGAAGAAAATGATGATCTGAAATGTATATGTATTTTCTAGATCTGTTTATGGAAGGTTTAGATCTAAGATGAGGCAAAATACTTTCTGAAGTAAAGAATGAAATCTAGGTTGCTTATCTAATCTAAAGAGCTGCACAGTCCTAAAAAGTTACAGATGTATACGCAGGTTCGCTTCAGCAAAAGCACGTGTATACGCGGGTCTGCTTAAGGCAAAGCACGTATGGGAAGACAGGGTTCTCTGAAGAATGCACAGAAGTATACGCGGGTCGATATGCATGAAAGCGCGTACATACGCAGGTTCAGTGAAGTAAAAGCGCGTATGAAATCTAGGGTTTGCTGAAGTAAGTGGAATGAAATGTTTGATCTGTTGTGTTGTTTTACTGCTATCTGTCTATGATATATTCATACAAAACTGGGTTGTTTGAATGTTGAATATGCTGCTGATTATGTTAATTGAAGATCAAGTTGATGGTTGATTGGTTGATGATTCAATGAATGAATTGATGGGGTTATAAGTTTCAGTTTGATGAATGTTGAGCTTAAATGTGTGGAGTGGTTCCAGTCTGAAAATATGATGAAAAGTGGCCTACAAGATGTGTTGTATGGAAGCTGTTGGATCCAGTATGAAAATTGATGAAACATGGTCCGCAGAGGTGCTGCAGGTCGAAGCCTTCAGTGAGGGGGTAGTGGCTCACTTGCAGTGGTAGCTGGTAAACTAGTGCAAGGGGTAGTGGCTCCCTTCCAGGAGAGGTTGGTAAACAAGAGCAGGGGTTAGTGGCTCCCTTCCAGGAGAGGCTGGTAAACGAGAGCAGGGGGTAGTAGCTCCCTTCCAGGAGAGGCTGGTAAACGAGAGAAGGTTGTAGCCTTCTGCAGGTGGGTGCCTGCGTGCTGGTATGAGTCTGCGCTAGTACATGGTTGTAAGATGTTTTCTTTATAATAAAAATATTGAAGAAAGAGATGACGACGGCGGTGGTTTTCTCCCGACTTTGTTTCCACCTTAAATCCTGGTGTTCATGTGTGTTGCTTATGTGTGATGGTTTATTCTGTTATTACTGCACATGCTTACTGCTAACTAAACATCTCATGAATGAATGATGCATAGATCTAAGTAAAGAACTAAATGCTTAATAAGATCTCTGTATATACGCGAGTTTTATGAAGGTTATCCGTGTGTATATGTGAGTTGTGTTCAGTCAAGTAGTGTGTGGGTTTTAGAGAAAGAAAAAGTAAAAATTTCTGAGTATGCTCTAAATACTGATTCACCCCCCCCCCCCCTCTTAGTATTTTTCCCAACAATTGGTATCAGAGCAGGTTCTTCTGTAGAAGCTTGATCGCTTGAAGGAGATCCGTCGCAATGGGAAGTCATGAAGGAGTATTGTCTCTAAAGCCACCTCTATTGAATGGAAGTAATCTGTTATTCTGGAAGATACGAACAAAAGCATATTTGCAAAGTCTTGGTACAGAAGTATGGGCAATCATGGAAGAAGGTTATTAGTATCCGACAAGTATTCCTACTGATGCAGCAGAAAGGAAGAAATATGAAATCAATGCCAAAGAAGTCAATTTTTTATTAGGAAGCATGTCTGAACCAGAATTTGCTAAAGTGATGCAGCTAAATTTAACAAAAGAAATATGGGACAAAATCATTCTAAGCTATGAAGGAGATACAAAGGTAAAAAGTGCAAAACTCCAAACTCTCAGAATTGAATATGAAAATTTAAGGATGCATAGTGATGAGAGTATTGCCAGTTTCTTTTTACGTCTAGATGATATTGTAAATCGTATGAGAAGTTTGGGTGAAACCATAACCGATACTACTATGGTGGAAAAAGTCTTAAGATCTTTGACTTCAAAATTTGAGTCAAAAGTATCAGCTATTGAAGAAAGGCAAGATCTGCAAACTCTTACTATTGTTCAACTACATGGTATTCTAACTTCTTTTGAAATGAGAAAAGAAGGTCCCTCTCAAATCAGAGAAGTTTCCTTTAAGGCATGTGCAAAAGGAAAAGAAAAGGAAGTTGTCAAGGAATCAAGTTACATATCAAAAGAAGAAGAAGCAAATTTTGTGAGAAGACTCCAACCAGGTACTGGAAGATTCAGAGGTAAGCTTCCCTTCAAGTGTTTTAATTGTGGAAGAGTTGGTCATTATGCTGCTAAATGTCCTTATGAAGAAAATCATGATAAAGGGAAACAATTTGAAAAGGGAAAGAGCTATTATACAAATGAAGATAATGATGAAATGTCAAATGAGGATGAAGAAGATCCTAACCAAAATCTGCTAGTGCTCATGGCAAGGAAGCAAAAGAAGAAGGCTACTCAAAGAAAGGAGATATCTCAGAAAACATGTGAAGTAGAAAATGAAGAAGATGAAAAAGGTACTAATATTTGTGATTCACTTCCTTATGCAAGCAATGGTGAAGATAGTGAAAATGATAGTGAAAGTAATAGTATGGGTCTAGAAGAAAATCTCAAGATTAATGATGAAGATCAATTTAAAAAGAAGGAATCTATCTACAAAGATATGATGGAAATGTATCAAAGACGGATAGAAATGTATCAAGGACTACAGGATAAAGTAACCAATCGAAGTGAAAGACTTGAAGCATAAATCATCTCCCTCAAAGAAGATCTGGAAAAATCAAATAAGAAGAATGAAGAACTTTTACAAAATTTTGAAGAAAAAGAAATTGGGTTGAAGGAAGAGATTTTAAAATTGAATGATCAAGTAGAAGAAGGAAAAAGGGTTGACGAAAGCATGAAGAAGCAATGCCAAAGATTTGAGGTTGAGGTAAACATTCTCAAAAGTAAATTAGAAGAAAAGGATAAACTCTTGAGATTTCAAGATAGTACTAAGATTCTGGACAATATTCTTAGTAGTCAAAGGTCTCCCTCTGTTAAATTTGGTCTTGGTTTTCATGAAACTGTTAAAGGAGAATCTAGTTCACAAGGAAGTGCTAAAGATTCAAAGGATATCAATGCAAAACCTGAAGTGTTGGAAGAAACAAAAGGTCAACCGACAATCATGAACTCTCAAAAGAAATCTTTCCCTCCTAACTATAGAAGCATCAATAATGTTGAATGCTTTAAATGTCATAATTATGGGCATGTTGCAGCCAATTGCAGAAGCAGATCATTTCAGTCACATACAAACAGATTCTACACAGAAAGGTACTCTGGTTTCTTCAAGGGATATTGTTTCTCATGCAGCAAGTATGGTCATAAAGCAACTAATTGCAATAAAAGAAAGAATAGAAAAACACATTATGATCCCTATGCTTATTTTTTTAGTCACATAAGATGTTATGCTTGTAACAAGTATGGACATGTAGAAAAAGAATGGAGGATGAATAGATATGAGAAATTGGATAATTTCCAGCACACAATTAGAAAGTTCAAGCAAAGCTGGAAAAAGAAGGACCAGTCAGAAACATAGGGAATATTGACCCTACTGCAGTCATCCGCTTCTAAAATAATGACTGCAGGATGATGTGAGATACATTATAGAGATTAGTAATGTATCATCACAGGGGTAGAAATGTGTGATGATTCCCATAGTTGGTTTGGTAATTCTGGTTATGTTTATTTCTGACAGAGCATCTGATGTAATGAAGACAGGTATAGGTGGTACAAATTCAAGGGGAGATGAAGTTGTGGAAATTTTCAGTGTTTCACTTTCCATACGCGGGTTTTGTGAACAAAAGCCGCGTATACACGCGAGTTCCTTTGGAGACAAAAGTGTATGCTTTTCTGTTAAGGAAAACAGTGATTCAGCTCAAGAACAGGAGTACTGGTTTAGGGGGAGCACCAGTCTATCTATTGCATTGTTGGCATTGTATTTGCTTATTCCTTAGTTCTTGTAATACTCATGCTCAAATGATGATGACATGATACATCGTTTCTTATGATGATATTATAGATGAGCCCTAATTGATTTTTGCTGAAGAATATCTTTTGTTTTCACACATGGATGAGATGAAAGTTTTATGATGCATAGATAAGGATAGATCATGCAGAATTTGTTGCTGATGAATATTGAAATAATGTTACATCATGATAAATCTTGAAGATCTTGGTGATAACAGATCACATGGATGATTGCTTGACACATCTTGTCTATTGAAGAAGTTGTTCTGGGAAGCATTCGAATATCTCATACAGAAACTGGGAGTAGTCTCTACCAAATAGAAGATCAGAACTGCTTAAATTCAGATAATTAAACAGGATACACGGATTTAATGAAGGACAGTCACGTATATACGTGAGTTAATACACATGAAACCGTTTATGGTTAGTTGCTGACAGAATTTTTCTGAGTCAGCATTTTTCAGCACATCAGGAGTGTTGTTTGGTATCTCTGATGATGTTTCAGCTCTTATATTTCTGTTTCATTCTCTGATATTGGGTAAATATGCCTTGATGATTGGCTGTTGAAATTCTTTAGGTTGCACAAGCTAAGGAGGAGTTTTGGTCATATGGAAAGGATGCATTGGATGCACAGTCTCATGGGAAGCATTAGCATTGCTGAATATAATGCATTGCTGGCATTATGATGGTTCTAAAATATGATCTCTCTCTTGAGGTCTTTTTGGTCTTGGTTATAAAAAGTCATATTTGTAATTTGATGAAAAGGTCATGTTGAGACCTATGATGTAAAATTGTAATATTCAGTCATGTAAGGACTTGTTCAAATGTGTAAACTCACTTGGTTGGGTACTTGAGTCAAATTTGTAAACCCTCTTGATTGGGTAGCTGAGTCAAAATGTGTAAACCCACTTGGTTGGGTACATGAGTCATATATGTAAATCCACTTGGTTGGATCTTTGATATAAGTATAAGTCCTTGGTGATAGGAAATGTCATAGAGTCATTGAAAAATATGTTTGAAGATTCAGCATGAACTCAGGGGGAGCATGGTAACTTCAATACACATCAGATCTGCAGAGCTCTTCTTTCTACATGAGAAGAAAAAACTTGTTTTGGTTTTCATCTGCCCTTTTCCCTTGATGTCAAAGGGGGAGAGTAGCATGGTGTTTGAATAGGGGGAGAATATCATGATGATGGTTATATTCAATGTATCTATCTGTTGTGGTGATCAAACACCATCATAGTTGCCATCAAGTACAAAGGGGGAGATTGTTGGCATGTGTTGTCCTTGATGGCAACATACTTGATGAAATGAGATTGTTCGCATGTGTTCTCCTTGATGGAAACCTACGTGGTGAAGTAAGATTGTTGGCCATATGATGCAGAGTGTTGTCCTTAATAGCAACCTACTTGATAAAGATGATGACAACCTCTTGATGAGTTAAAGGGAAGATTGTTGGCAATATGACACAATGTATTGAATTTGATGGAACCTACTTAATGAAGTTGTTCGTGATGGAAACATACTTGATAAGTTATTAATAATGTAAATCTAATGTATCTACAGATCATTACAAAAGTAGCAAAAGAAATAAATTTGGAAAGTGTCAGAATAAAGTTGAACAAGGTATGTCACAAGGCATACGCGGGTTTGTTAAGACAAAGTAGCGTATGCATGCGGAAATATACGTGCTAAGTCGTTTATGGCTATTTGTGCTCTAAATTTATAAATCCATGGGTGTTACCATGGTATTGACCCATTGTATTGAGCGCTTGATTATCTATTTGATCCCGTCCAGGAATACCATCAGAAGTGGTGTGGTTTTGACTCATGGTATTGATAAAGGCTAAATATATATAAGGAGAAGAAGATCATTGTGCAAGGAAGTGCATGAGTAAGGGTTGTGAATGATAAAAATATCTCTAAGGAATATCTGCATGGATGAATTCTATTCTTAATTGATAGATCTGAATCTATGATGCACTAATGAAGAAAATGATGAGTTGAAATGTATATATATTTTCTAGATATGTTTATGGAAGGTTTAGATCTGAGATGAGGCAAAATACTTTCTGAAGTAAAGAATGAAAGCTGGGTTGCTTATCTGATCTGAAGAGCTGCAAAGTCCTAAAAAGTTACAGATGTATACGCAGGTTCGCTTCAGCAAAACCACGTGTATACGCGGTTCTGCTTAAGGCAAAACGCGTATGGGAAGACAGGGTTCTCTGAAGAATGCACAGATGTATACGCGGGTCGGTATGCATGAAAGCGCATACATATGCAGGTTCAATGAAGTAAAAGCGCGTATGGAATCTAGGGTTTGCTGAAGTAAGTGGAATGAAATTTCTGATCTGTTGTGTTGTTTTACTGCTATCTGTCTATGATGTATTCATACATAACTGGGTTGTTTGAATGTTGAATATGCTGCTGATTATGTTAATTGAAGATCAAGTTGATGGTTGATTGGTTGATGATTCAATGAATGAATTGATGGGGTTATAAGTTTCAGTTTTATGAATGTTGAGCTTAAATGTGTGGAGTGGGTCCAGTATGAAAATATGATGAAAAGTGGCCTACAAGATGTGTTGTATGGAAGCTGTTGGATCCAGTATGAAAATTGATGAAACGTGGTCCGCAGAGGTGCTAAAGGTTGAAGCCTTCAGTGAGGGGGTAGTTGCTCCCTTCCAGAGGTAGCTGGTAAATGAGTGTAGGTGGTAGTGGCTCCCTTCCAGGAGAGGCTGGTAAATGAGAGCAGGGGGTAGTGGCTCCCTTCCAGGAGAGGCTGGTAAACGAGAGCAGGCGGTAGTAGCTCCCTTCCAGGAGAGGCTGGTAAACGAGAGAAGGTTGTAGCCTTCTGCAGGTGGGTGCCTACGTGCTGGTATGAGTCTGCGCCGGTACATGGTTGTAAGATGTTTTCTTTATAATAAAAATATTGAAGATAGAGACGACGGCAGCGGTGGTTTTCTCCCGACTTGGGTTTCCACCTTAAATCCTAGTGTTCATGTGTGTTGCTTATGTGTGATGGTTTATTCTATTATTAATCCACATGCTTACTGCTAACTAAACATCTGATGAATGAATGATGCATAGATCTAAGTAAAGAACTAAATTCTTAATAAGATCTCTGTATATACGCGAGTTTTATGAAGGTTATCCACGTGTATACGCGAGTTTTATGAAGGTTATCCACGTGTATACGCGAGTTGTGTTCAGTCAAGTAGCGTATGGGTTTTAGAGAAAGAAAAAGTAAAAAGTTTTGAGTATGCTCTAAATACTGATTCACCCCCCCCCCCCCCTTCTCAGTATTTTTCCCAACATTCTACATACTGCTATTTCACTTTCTTATAGATGCCTCAGGCATATTTGGATGCTTTCTCAGATTGGTCAATAATCTCCATGTGGACCGTTACTGGGTTTTATATCATGTCCCTGTATGTGACATGGGGTATTTTTCTATCATTGTCTAGGGTGGGACTTCCACTTTTCTGGATGGATATTTGGGTTCTAATATTCAGATGTGAAAATGTAATGACTTCATGGACTGTTTTACTTCATATAATATATTCAAAACAACTTTTTTTCTCTTGTGAAAAAAAAATGATTAATGTTTATCACTCTGCCTTCAAAACTAGTGATGCTGGTTTATTGATATGGTATGATGGTATTTTTATATTTTGGACATATCACACTCCTCACATGATTAGCGTTTTTCTTTGTTCAAGGATTTTGGGTACTTTAATTTGTATTTGGAACAATGGACTTCGGTACTCTATCTATTGCTTTACTATTCTACATACTGCTATTTCACTTTCTTATAGATGCCTCGGGCATATTTGGATGCTTTATCAGATTGTCGATAATCTCCATGTGGACTGTTACTAGGTTTTATATCAAGTCCTTGTATGTGACATGGGGTATTTTTCTATCACTGTCTGGGGTGGGACTTCCACTTTTCTGGATGGATATTTGGGTTCCAATCTTCAGATGTGAAAATGTAATGACTTCATGGACTGTTTTACTTCATATAATATATTCAAAACAACGTTTTTTCTCTTGTGAAAAAAAAACGATTAATGTTTATCACTCTGCCTTCAAAACTAGCGATGCTGGTCTATGTTGCTGGTTTATTGATATGGTCTGATGGTCTTTTTATATTTTGGACATATCACACTTCTCACATGATTAGCGTTTTTCTCTGTTCAAGGATTTTGGGTACTTTAATTTGTATTTGGAACAATGGACGTCGGTACGTACTCTATCTGTTGCTTTACTATTCTACATACCGCTATTTCACTTTCTTATAGATGCCTTGGGCATATTTGGATGCTTTCTCAGATTGTCGATAATCTCCATGTGGACCGTTACTGGGTTTTATATCAAGTCCCTATATGTGACATGGGGTATTTTTCTATCACTGTCTGGGGTGGGACTTCCACTTTTCTCGATGGATATTTGGGTTCCAATCTTCAGATGTGAAAATGTAATGACTTCATGGACTGTTTTACTTCATATAATATATTCAAAACAACGTTTTTTCTCTTGTGAAAAAAAAAGATTGTTTATAGTCGAAGTGCTGCGGGGTGGTTTATTATATTAATATTTCACGGTCATTGGAATGCCCACAATTCATAAAAAATATTGGAGATTTACTGTCCTGTTTTAAAGTTTCATTTTTTTTTCTTTAAATTGAACCCACCATCGGTATACCGACGCCTTGTAAGCGTCGGAATTGTGATAGCTTAAAAACGTCGGAAGAGCGACAGTATAAAAAACATTGGATGATCGACGTTCAAAACGTCGGACCACATTTCGTCGGAATTGCGACAGTTTACAAACGTCGGAAGAGTGACGTCCAAAACGTCGGAAGACATTTCGTCGGAATTGCAACAGTTTACAAACATCGGAAGAGCGACGTCCAAAATTTCGGACCACATTGCGTCGGAATTGCGACAATTTACAAACATCGGAAGAGCGACGTTCAAAATGTCAAACCACATTTCATCGGAATTGTGACATTTTACAAACGTCAGAAGAGCGACATTTAAAACATCGGACCACATTTCGTCGGAAGTGCAACAGTTTACAAACATCAGAAGCACGATGGTTTGGGAAACGTCGAAAGAGTGACGCTTGTTTGGAAGCGACGGAAAAAGTGTTGATAGTGCGACTCTTTTTAAGTGCGTCGGAATTGTGATGGTATGGCAAACCACGTTTTTCCCGTCCTCAAACTGTCGCTCTTGCGACGACTATGTGTCGGAATAGCGACGAATTGGCTGTCGGAAATTTCACCAAATTTTCTAGTGACTTCTTCAAATTCAATGAGATATGGTACTTTCTATAGGTATCCAGCATTAAGCGTAGATTTGAAACATGCTTCTCCAATATCACAAACACAGTCCAATCATCAAAGTGTACCTCCAAGAACTTGTGGATAAATTCTTTGAAAGAAGCTACTACTATGCGCAAGAATATGGCAAGCACATTATTCAAGTGAAAGGGCATGATTTTATATTGGAAATATCCCCATTCAGTTGAAAAGGTGGTCTTACTGTGATATTTTGGCGTAATCGTATTGATAATACCCAAAAAACCCATTTATGAATGAATAAACTTCTTGGCCTCCAACATTATCCAGGATTTCATCAGAGAATGGAGTTGGGAATCGATCATTCACACAATAATCATTCAATTTGCATAGATCTATATAGATCCTGATTTCTCCTTTGCTCTTCTTGTCTTGCACTACCATTGGACTTACCCAATCAAACTCTTCTATTAGTTTTGTGATGCCTGTAGAAACCATTTTATCCAACTCTTCTTTCACCTTCTTCTTATTTATTGGATTCAGCTTGTATGGGCACTGCTTCAATGGGTGCGCATCAAATTTCAAAGTGATCTTCATAAATCCAAGTTCCCCAATAATTCCTTTCAATTCTGAGAAATTTGTAGGGAAAAAGTCCTAATACTCAATCAACAACTCAGCAAATTTTCCTACTATATCATCAACCCAGTAGTCTCCAATATTTTCTAAATTAGGTTGCTCTTCAGATCCAATATTCACCTGCTGGATCTTTAAGGGTTTTGTCACATCTAGAGAGGTGATCAAGGGCCCAACCACTCTGCGTTGTCCCTCATATTCCAGAATCATGATATTCCATGGATTCTCTTCACTCTCTTCAATTGTCAGATATTTTCAATTCACAGTATATTTCATCTACGGATCCCATGCTGGTGGAGCGCACTCGATTGCAGTATTTGTTGTATCCAATATGACTTCTTGAATATTATGCAAAGCTTTTCCAATCTGATAAAATTCACTCTCAAAGCTGAGTGTTAGGATAAAACTATCCATCATCACAGACCATTCGCCAGTACCTCGGGACAGCTTTGTCTCCAGATACCAATCAGTAGGCACCTTCCCCAATGCGTGAATAAACATGTCACATCTTGGTTCTACGCCCCATAATTGATTCCATGTAGCCAAATTTATACGCGGATCATCTTTTCCAAAGTATAATTCTTCTTTTCTAATGGTTGGACATTCAAATTGTAACCTCATCATGCGTGCACATTCCTCCCAATTTCCCATGTTTTCTTTATGAGTTTCCCACCATCTTGTTGGAGTAGAGCGCAATCTGAGATCCAAAGCATGGAATCTCTGCCCTTCTAGTACAATTCTTTCAATCTCTCCGAAAAACATGTTTATATCAGTTAAAATATCATAATGTAGTAATTCATGTACCTCAAATTTTATACATCGAAGAGATCTAGTCACACGATTACAACGTAGCACAAATACTTCATGCAACCGGTTCTGCCAATTTTCTAATTCCTCATCAGAATCTGAGAAGCATGAGCTATCCTGTTCCCAATTAATATTTCCATCTTAGGTTGGCTTAATCCAATCTTCCTTGCACAAAGTCAACTTATAGATTTTATCGATATCATCATCAGCGCACACAAGATTTGTTTATGTTTGTCCTTCTGCAGAGTCTAGATGATTGATGACCCTGATTCCATTGCTTTCAAACTACATTCTTATCTTCATTAGGTTTATGACACCATCCATATCAATAACCCAGTCCAACTACAACTTGGGTTCTCCCATGCATTGCCATGTTTATTTAGGTAGGACATTTGCATCACACCCCAGATCTAAAATAACTTGATCCATCTCATAAGCACCGATCTGCACGGTCATACGCATCTCTCTACTCGTTCTCTTCTTATTCTTATATATTTTTTTGACAAATCTCTGTTCTACCATCGGTTGTTCCTTCTCTGCACAATTATCTATCAGAGACTTAATTCATGCCTGTAGAAACGGTTTGATCTTTTCATCTTCTCCTGCTTACATCATTTGTCTACCTGATTTTGATGTGCTTCCCTCTGCAAATTCTTTCCGCGCTTCAATAAAAGTCTCCTTTGCGCATTGTAAATAAAATCCTTCTTTGTTCTCAGGTGCCTTTTGGATCCATAGGTCAGTAGTCAGTTGTTTTACCTTATCTCCATTAATAGCTTCACCGCTCCTAGTGACCACATTCACGCTGGGATATTCTTAATGGGTTTCTACTCTAACCATATGAATATTTGTGTTGGAACCTGCGTCTTTTTCTCCTGCATTTTAGCAATCAAAACAAGGAAATCTTCTATCACATGGTCAAACTATCTACAATACCTACATGATTGTCATGCCAGATTTGGACAGTCGTGCACATAGTGACCAACATCTCCGCAGTTGTAGCAAAAAAAATTTCCTCTTCCTTGACCAGATGATCCAACTCCTCTTCCTCTTCCACTACCATGTAATCCACCATGCCCAGATGGGGATGCTGGCGAGGTAGGTTCATCCTCCATTCTATATATTTAAGCTTTTTCCAACATCATATCATAAGTGCAACAATGTTGCTCATCATTTCCTAGTGAAGAATAGAATCTGCAAAAAATTGCTTCAACTCGGGTTGATACTTTCTGACCCTTGGGTAGAAATCTGTGTCATGTAATCTAGAAACTTGGAAGATTATGCACCATACTATGCTCTTTAATGGACTGGGACCTCCAGAATTCATATAATTGACAAGAAATTGATCCTTAAGGTGCACAACACCTTTGCATTTTACGCACCAAACCTTTACGCAGACTTTCTTGCCCTTGTCTTTTCGCAGGCTTTGAGTATCTAAATGCATGGCTTCCAATTGATTCTGGATATGTTGAGCAATAGGCATTGGGGTAGCTTCTAGTTTCATGGCCACCTCCACAACCTCAGCCTATATGGAAATTTTTTGTTGACCCAAGGGTTGGCACAGATGTTGGAGCAACATAGCAATGAACCATTCCTTGTGTTGGGTATCATCGATGAAAAATACACCATCTATGATAGTGTGCTTCAGCATATGATATTCCTCCCACATAGATTCATTAACCTCCTGATGAATCTCTTTCATTTCTATAACCAACTACGCGTATGACTTAGGCTTCCTGAACATATATGATATACCAATATAATGCGAAATCTTGGAAAACAATGGCTAGTTGTGCTTTCTTAATAGCATCAATATTAACCCGTTGAGCCTGACATACTACCTTGTTCACAAACCAAGAGTGCTCATTGTCTTCATTTCCAATGCCTCTGAAATTAGGTAACTTCATTGATGCAGCCATATCTGCACCTAGGGGAGGTGGAGGTGGTGGAGATGGAGATGGAATGCGCAGTGGAGTGGGCGCTTTGTGAGATAAGTGTAGAAGTGGAGTGTAGAAAATTCTCTGATCGTTCTGGTTCGATGAAACTTCTTCCTCAGAGTTAGCAAAGCTACTAATTTCTGGTACACCTTCACTATCAGATCTATGCTTCAGCTGGCTATAAATAATTTTTTATGGATATTCGCAGTAAAGTTTTCCACTACGCGTAATCGGGCCTCTTCGTGGAATTCAAGTAATATGTTCACACAGAGAGCATTGTTCACATAATAGCGTCTTCAGCAAAAACTTCAAAGATCATAGGAACTTACCTCTAAGACCTTTGAAAAATATTCTCTCTGCTTCAGAATATGACGCCAATTGATCAATGGAAAATGTTGTCACAAATCCTCCCAAGAGGCGATCGATCCACTACACTGGCGATCTTATTGTCTAACTTTTCTTATTTTTGAATCAATTTAGGAGTCCACTCAGTGACTATGTCATCCTTCACGCAAGTATTGAATTCAGTCAATCACAATAACCACTCTTGCAGTTTAGTTGCAAAGGAGAAAAATAATATCTCGTGAACTTTTATTTAGATGTATTTATGTACCCACTTTTCGTCAGATAACTTAGTACTTTGATTCTCTTGGAGTGTGAATTCAAGGATCTTTCTATCCAGTCAAATTTTCAATTCATTCCGCGAAGGGTGCCACAACATAAAATCTCCCTCAAAATGATCCCAGTCTCAGCAACGAAACCATTTTTTGGCTTGAGGTGTCCTGACCTAGGTTCAGATTTTATCGCACAACCAACAAACCCTCCAACTACTGGCCCTTTCAGCAATGACCTGCTTGCGTATATCAAAGTCTCACCCAAATAAGTATGGGGGGGTGTTGGAACCAGGTTTCCACACCCTGAGGGAGAAGAGAATGTAGTGGCCCTAAACAAATTGATTGCATATTTATATCTGTCATAAACAGATGTGCGCAATATATAATACTACTCTATCAGCTCACAACACGGAATCACAGATCACTTTGTTGCGAATGTATTATAACAGAAACAAATTGAGATCTATCTAATGCACAATTACTTAAGTAGATTCATTCATGTATTCAACCATCAATATATATTTATGCATCAATAAAAAATGTATTCACGCATATACAAATAAGCATAAGAGTAGTAAAGTGAACTTAAACAGAACAGTTAAGAAGATAACTCAAATAGATAACACGATGATTTCCACAAAAATTTGTCCTTGTATTCATTCAAATTAATTTAGTACATCAGATTTGCTTTACATTTTACCCTTCCATGCACACAACCAATGGAGTCCGCACATAGCTAGGACTAGGTCTCCACACACACAGCCAACAGGAGCCTTTCTACCCAACCCAGACTGAAACCCTTTAAAAAGTATTACAGACGCATAAACATTCAGATCATAACATCATATTACGTTAAGTTTTATCCTTAGACTCGATCTATATATTTATATCTAATCCAGCGCATAGATACTATGGTCTCAAACCATGGTTTGAGACCCACAATTTAACCTTACAACCCTTTTACATCAAAAGAGAGACTTTGACCCACCCCAAATCCCCTTGACCTATCCGCGCAGTGCACATATACAAAAATTATACAAACATGTACCAAAAAGTGTACCCCAGGGGACCCCACTCCATCAGACATCCTTTATTATATCCAGATATGAAATAATATCTCCATTACGATCCATATACTTCATTCTATTTTTTCGTTCCCTTATTTTTTATTGTTTATGGAAGAACCTCGTACTTTTATCTCCTCATTTTAGCCACAAAATTCTTGATTTTAATCTCCATATCTCCTCTTCTTCCTTTATTTTCCTAGGTAATTCTTCAAAGTATTTTTTCTCCTTAGCAAGAAAATCCTTAGTGACTAGAGCTTCTTAAATTTCCAAAATGATTCCCTCCATATTGGATATGATCTACCTCACTTCCTTTTCTAGGATTTGGACCTTTCATTCACCCACTTTTTTATTTTCTCTTTTAATCCCTTGATTTTATGCTCCCATATGAAGTTGGGAGAACCAATAACCCACCTTGACCATGAATATTGCATTAGTGGCTTAAAATCCTCATCATTCATCCACAGAGGGTTAAAATAGAATTGGATGGGACCCTTTAAATATTCTAAATCTAAAAGAAGCTTTACTGGGTGATTTTTGGAACCATCCATGGCCAAATGAAAGGGAGAGGGAGAAATTTTATGAACCAAAAGATCGATCCCTACTAGGAATCGATCCAATCTTGCAGTAATGTGTCATGGGCCAACACTTTTTTTGCTACAAGTAGATTTGGATAGTTTAGGTTTGATTTTGATTAGGTTCAATTGGTAAATAAAATCCTCCATATTTTCCTGAAATAGATCTCTTACAATACTTTCTCCTTTCTTCTCCCATTGGTGAACAATAAATTCCCCTCCTAAAATTATTAGGGGAATTTTAAGGGCTAAAATGAGCCTCCTAAGAAAAATATAAAACCAAAATAAACTTTATAAGAACCAATAGGATTCAATATGATGATGTCAACCATGGGAGATGATTCACTATTTTTTAAGTTAAAGGGTAAAAGGATTATAAAATAATAAAATAATAAAACCAATTTTTCAACTCGTATTTTCAACTTATCTCCCAAATTGTTTACTCAAATTTCAAGCAGGATTACTCATTGGATGAAAATTTTAATTCATCATCCAAGGAGTACCCATGTTGCATACTTTCAATGGATCCTGCTACATGAAAAATGAGAAATACATGAAAAACGTGATTACAATCACGTTTTTCATGCATTTCTCATTTTTCGTGTAGCGAGATCCATCGAAAGTATGCAACATGGATACTCCTTGGATGAGGAATTAAAATTTTCATCTAATGAGTAATCCTGCTCGAAATTTGAGCAAAAAATTTGGGAGATAAGTGGAAAATACGAGTTGGAAAAGTAGTTTTTTCTTTTTTCTCTCTAAAATTTGATGATGTAATCAAATCTTATTTTATTATTTCCACTATTATTTTATAATTTCCTTAGGAGGCCCATTTTAGACCTCAAAATTCCCCTAATGGTAGTTGGAGTTGAGAAGGGTTTCCCTTTTTCCTAACAAATAATTCCAACATTCTACCTTGTCATGACACATATTTGGCATGTAAATCTTTACTTCGTTGCAAATTTTATTGGATTGGAGATGAATCAATCTAGTGATGATCCAATGTTGATATTTTTCTTCTTATAGAATATTGAAGAAGGAGGATTACCATATATTTCTCTACTTGTGGAGATTCAAAATATTCTTCCTTTCCCAAGCCCGGGTCTTCCACCAATATATTCCACACAAGGTCATATTCTAGTTTTGGAACTTTATTCTCATCATGGGATTCAACATCTCCCTTTATCCTTGAGTCTACTCTAGTTCTTCCACCCCCTGAGTTTCTCCTTCATCCTCTTCATTTTCCAAGATGACGAATTGATTTGCATGTTGATATATTCTTCTCAAGTCTTGGAGATGAATATTTCCTTGCATTCTCAGGATTTAATGGAGGAGGAGGGGCCCTTTGTGGGGGGGACCCTAGCTCCTTTAGGGATTTTGGCACATTTGTCCTCTTCTTCTCTTTTGGATTTTCCATTGACCCCCATCCTCCTGTTGCTTGAGGGCATCCTTATTTTTGGGGAAAATCCTAGCAAAGTTCCCATACTCATGATATTTTTTAAAATTGAAATGGATCCGATCATAATCCACCTATTGAATGAAAGAACAATTATCTAATGTGAGTTGGAATTTATTTTGGAAGGCCTTTGTCAAGGTCTACTTCTACATAGATACACGCACATGCTGAATGAAAGAACAAATATCTAATGTGAGTTGAATTTATTCTGGAAGGCGTTTGTCAAGGTCTACTTCTACATAGATACAAGCACATGCATTCAATGAATCTCTTGGTTATGCTCTATCTGTGTGTCTTCCTAAGGGATTTTTGATGTTTCTCAATGTATTCTCATCCTAATAATTAAGAAGTGAGAAAGTTTTACCTATGCTAGCATTGTTGATGGAACATCATTCTCAATATTAAAATCTAAAGTCCAACCATCCAAGTAAATACCCTAGACACCCTTGAAATAAGGGTCACCCTTGAATATGAGATCTTGATCTTCTTTAAGTTCAAATAAAAAGTGAAAATACTTGGCTAAAAAAAGCACACTCAATATGACGGGTCTCTATTTTCTTTCCATCTACTTCGTGAGAGATCTTGGAGAAAAAAAAACCCCCATAAATTATCCAACCAAACTTTTTTCAACTAGATCCATAACTATTTCCCAAGATTTCCTGGATTTACGCACACTTTCGAAATCCTATCCATTTTTTCAACAAAATTTTTAGGTTTGATTCAAATACTTGGTACCAATTTTTACAATCTCATTGAAAGCAATTTCCACTAGAGATGGCTGTGGGGAGTGAGAAGTCAAGAGCATCGAAGAAACGAGGGCCGCCATATCTGCAGCTGCTAGCATATCTGGAGTGGGTAGGCTGATTGAGAATGGTCTCTGTAGATATTGGATAGTTATAACCAATTTAGCGTATAATTACTGGATAGTTATGTAACTACGATAATTTCGGAAGCGATATTTGTCATAATTTGGTATTTAATTGATAAATTCTGTCAGATTGATGTATAGTTTCGAATATCGTCCATTGTGGGATGATTGACTGTGTGCAGATCTGTGGGCGGATTATACTTAATATAATACAGCGTTTTTTTCTCCTGAAAAAAAAAAGATCCGTGGGCGGATGGTAGATGAAGACACTGGGGGTGGTGGCATGTTCATGATATGTCAAAGAAGGTAACGAAACAAGTAAATGAATCGAGGTGGAGAATGGACGAGAAATAGATAGTGAAGACAAAAGAGTCGGTGAAATCATTTACATGTTATTTCCATAACCTCGTAGAGGTGTGGGAAACTGAAAATGAAAGGTTTTTTTAATTGTCATTAGTATCTTTATTTAATAGGTTGGATTAATAAAAATGTTTTATCAGGTTGATACTTAGAATTATTTTGAAATAGGATTTTTAAAATATTAATTTAATTATTAATTGGAGATTAGAGATTTAATATTTATTTAATATTTTAGAATATTTTTAACAATAATCACATATCAAAAGTTAATATTTATCTTTAAAGTATATTAATTTAATTAATAATAATTATTAGATGGAAATTAGATATTTGATCTTTATTTAATATTTTAAAATATTTTTAACAATGACTACATATCAAAAGTTAATATTTATGTTAAAATTGGTTAAGTAATTTTTTTCTTCTTAATTAAATTGATTAATTAAAAATATGTCACATGAACATGAGTTATGACTTTTTATGCTATTAGTAAACTAGCTTAGATCTATCTTAACTATGGATCTAACGAGTGCCGAGAGGGATCAAATCTCTTTTCACTCTAAAATAGGTTTACACATCAAGAGATTTGATGTATGGTTTTCAAACTCCTATGGTTATCATTTGTAGAAAGGCTTTTCGGATTATCCACAGTATTATAGAACAATGGTCGACATTTCGAATCCCAATGAGGATCCATCTTTGGGACAAGATGCAGAATAAAAGATAAAGAAGGAAAATGGTCAGGAATTAATAGTAAAAAGAGAAAAGCTAACAAAAACTAAATAATAATTAATTTTATATTTTTATATATTTTTATTTATTTTCTATTTTTAATAAATTTTTGTTTTTATTATTTATTAATTTTTATTTTATTCAATTTACTTAATTAGGTCTAATAATATTTAAGAATAATATTTAATTATTATGAGATGATTTTTATTAATAATTAATAATATTATTATTAATCCCCCCAACTGAAATACTTGCACGTCCTCATGAAAACTCATCTCTCATGGAAATATCTTCAGTGCAGGTCGGTGAGATCATAAGCACCAGCTATGTCTTCGTCTGTAGACCTATATCCCTGATTGACCATTAACTGACATACCCAGGATTTTAACTCATGCTTACTCAATTCATAATTGATTTGGTAATCCTCAATCAGCAACCAGATCAAAGGAAACTTGAATCTCAATCCCATCCACAAAGCACAAAGGGATTGTACAATCTATGCATAGGCTGGTACATGTGTAACAACCACCACGAAATTCTGGAATGATAATGGATCCCCCTTCAATAGCTCAGCACTGTTGGCTTTCGTGTGTTTCAAGCACCCTATCAAAGCTCGGCTCTTCATCATTGAGAATTGATTAGGGTAGAAGGTCCACAATTATTCCTCTATAAGTGGCAGCCAGTTCTTTAATCCTAGGGGTACTCAGCATTCTCTTGAATTCTCGTCTCAACTCAACAGCCCATCCTGGTTTTTCCCGAACCCACAACGTCATCTTCTTCTCATTAGTCTCCATAGATTTAATGGCCATATGCCATTCAATATGATTTTTCATGAAAGACACAAACGCCCTCAATTGAAGATCTCCCATATAGGAGAATACTGTCACAACCATCTGCATACTCACATGTTCACAAATAATATTGTGTACGAATAACTCACATAGAAATATTTTCTCATCAAAATCAGAGGTAGGGAAAACATCTAGAAATGTACGAGTGGAAGAACATAAATAAGGTCTATTCTCCATAATGGCTTTGAATTGAAACAAGAAGTAATGTTCCCACAAAAAAATATGATAGGATGGAGAAGGCCGCCTACAACCCAACAATTTGAGGGCGAGGTCATGAAGTTTTTTAATGTCTATGGTGAGGTCCTGAACCTGTTGTTGTAACAGAAGCAGTTGTTCTTCCTGTTTCTTCAGGGTTTCCTTCTTCTTGTAATTCTCCCATCCTTTCTTCAAGTATTCTTTCATCCATCTTTAATTTAAAGTATCTATTTCTCTCTGATGTTCCTTTAGTGAAATTTTCCCCTCCCGAAGGGAGAACGCTTCCTGTTTCCAGTTTTGTAACTAAAAAATTAGCAAGATTTTCTCAAAACTCCATCCTGAAATGGGACTCGATGTTCTCCTGCATTCATTATATTCATCAACAATGGGTGCACCAGCCTCTACTCCATGGGGTTGTTCCACCTATGATACTAGTTCTTGTGTAACAACATCCTCCTCGGTGGGTTCTTGTGTGTCAGCCCCTTTATTTCCACCTAGAGTAGCCTCTATGTCCATTGATGTTTCTTCTACAATAGGAGTGGCCTCCACAAGTTCTTGTGGGTCAACTTCTAGGTCAATTATTACAGGAGGCTCTGCTTTAAATATTGGTTCTTGTGTAACAACATTATCAGTAGCAGGTTCTTGTGTAGCAGCCGCCTGTTGTTCTGTTTATGTTTCCATTGGGTTGATATTTTCTCTACGGGCCTTATATCCCGCTGTTGTTAAGTCTTGAAAACATGTCATGCATACAGACACCAGGATTTCCTTCCCCTCAGATAATTTCCGGTTCAAATCCTCATTTTCCTTTCTTAGACTTTCAATTTCTAACAACAAGGCATTGGTTTTTTCCTTACCTGATGAAGAGGGTTGCCTTTCTCTTCTAAAAATTTTGCTTCCATCTGCTTTTCGACCGTAGGAAAAGGCTCTGTAGGTATGCTGAATTTCACTCTTTTTTTGGGTCTTCTATCCCTAATTGGTTCATCAATAGGATTTTTCCCAATCCTAACTCCAACAGGCCGAGTTTGGGTCTTCACCTCTACCTGAATTCCTCCTGAAGTCGTGGTCTGTTTCCCTCGGCTTTTTCTCAGCCTATTTCACTTTAATTATTCCCAAGTTTTTCCTTGCTGACCTATGGAATCCAACACGATTAGCTTAATGATTTTGTGGTTAGTCACACATGCCTCCGGGTGTGCTGTTGTTTTCACTACTGCTACCATATGCTTGATGTTCCCTAACAAATAGAATGGAAGATTGATTATTTTCTGGTGTCGCAGGTAATTAAGCAGAGGAAAGTGATATATGAACACTATCGTGGATCTTCCCTCACAAGTGATATATTTAATTTAGCCCAGGGAAACATCTTCCCAAGGATGAGGAAGTGACAATCTGTCAATTCCTCTCCCTTTCTTCTCCAGTTTTTCTTCCCCTACTAGGAAGTCTTCTTTCAAGGATGGGTCATTGATTTTTCTGTTAAACCACCTTCACCCCTCCACTGGCAATGAATTTACCCTGGAAATTAACTCTTCAGTCACCTCCACTTGCATTCCCCTTACTCAGGTTTGATTATTGTTCAAGTTCTGAGCAAATTCAATTGTCACTGCCTCATCTAAGCCTTCAAGCTTTTGGAAAAACTCAATCCATCCAGCATCTCTGAAGATATGGTAGGCTTATGGACAATTCTACAGAGCGTCCATAGAATCTAGTTCGTGCCTGGCCACTACTCCACCCATATTTGTTGTTTATTTCTAGTTTTATTCTTGTGGTTCAACCACACTGTAATATCACTGCGTTTCTGAATTCACTTCTTTGTTGTTCAACCCCACTATAACATCATTGTGTCTTTGAATTCGCTGCTTCTTGGCATCTCTGCTTATCCCAATCGACAAGTTTACAATGACGATGCAAGGTTTAAATCAAGGATATTGATGGAAGGTGACGACTTTTACGGATTTACCAAATCATACCTCACACTAATATTCATAAATGGCTCATTAGGGAAAGTAATGGGATTTCGTACACACGCTCTTTTTCAACTGAATTCGGTCATCATTGGCAATTATGTTATTGATTAGGTGCATGCGAATTTGATAGATATTTATTATTACGACATTTTTTCAATGATTTCAAGTCATATCCCCTCCCCCATATTAATGGTGACGACCACCCATGGCTGTCACGGGAGTATCATTACTTTGCGAATTAATCACCGAATCATCAATGACAACGTTTAACTTTTTAATGACATACATGAGGTGGTGTGGAGGGAGGCTTTGTATTGGCAGCATCCTGCTTACAACACTCATTTTATTGTGTTTGGATGCATATTTATTATTGTTTATGGAATGAATCATAAAAAACAATATTTGTGGTTGTCAGCTGTTACATGTGTAACAACCAAGACAGCCCTTAGATTATTCTAAAAAAGAACATAATAATCAAAATAAATTGGTACAGAAAAGGAAATTACATGAATACCATCATCCTATGAAATAGATCAGAAAGGGAAGATGATGTTTTAGGAAGAAAAACATGGGTGTAACAGCTGCCGCAAGAGTGGTTTTTAGGTGTTATTGATTGTCTAATTGCACCCCGGAAAGGGGTTTTCACAGTTAGATTTATTTTTGTTTTTGTTTTTATTTTGTTATTTATTTTTATTTTTATTTTTATTTATTTATTTATTTATTTATTATTATTATTTTTTAAAGAGGTGTAACAGCTACCATAAAGGTGGTTTTCAACTGATGCACTTATTGGAATTTCAGTTTTTAAGGCTACACTAGAGAATGTTCCCCTGTTGTCATAACATATAGATCATAGTCTGCGACAATGTTGACAAATGATTCCTTCGAAGCAGGTTGATGATATAACCTTAGATGGTGCCCATTAACCAGTAACAGTGTCTTAGCACTGTCAATGGTGACCAATTGTACAGTCCCATTATCAAAGGTCGTATCCACTTCGTAAGGACCTAGCGATCTGGTGCAGAGATTTCCTTTGAAATATTTAAACCTTGAATCATACAAAAGAGCCCAATCTCCTTTCTGGAAATTTTTCTTCTTAATAAACCCATCATGCCATCTGGCTCTTTACTGCTGAATGATCTCTTTCTATTGAATAGCAGCCAGCCGTTTTTGTTCCAACTCATTGAGCTGGTTCAAACTTTGAGCTTGTGTTGTACTCAAATCCAGATCAACCTGAAATGCTTTCTTTAATGACTTTATTTCAAAATCTATGGGAAATAAGGGATTCTTACCATACACCAATTCATATGGTGAGAACCCTGTAGTATTCCTCCATGTTGTCCTGTAAGCCCACAGTACCTCTGAAAGTTTCTCGACCCAGTTTCATCGATGGTTGGCTACTATCTTTGTTAAGATTCCCTCAATGACTTTATTGGTGCTTTCTACTTGACCATTTTCTTGTGGGTGATATGGTGTAGTGATTTTGTGATGGATTGCATACTTTTCAACCAACTTCTTGATCAAATGAGATGTGAACTGAGGACCCCCATTTGTCACTATCTCTCTGGGTATCCTGAAGCAAACAAAAATATCTTGAAATGGGAAGTCTGAAACAACCTGCTCTGTTTCTCTAGTTAGTGCCTTTTCTTTGACCGATTTTGTGACATAATCGGTGCAGACCAATATGTATGATTTTTTCCGTCATGAAGGATTAATTGGCCCCACAAAGTCTAGGGCCCATTTTTCAAATGGTTCTATTACTATCTAAGGCTGTAATGTCATCTCATATGATTTCAGAGGCTGACCCATCCTTTGGCACCTATCACATCCTTTCACAAACTTCTTGGCATCTTGGAATATGGTTGGCTAGTAGTACCCTATTGAGAGTACTTTATGTCCTCTCCTCTTGTCAACGAAGTGTCCTCCATGAGGTTCCTCATGAAAAGCCCTCAAGATCTCAAATACCTCATCTTCTCTAACACATCGCCTAATTTGAAAATTTGTCCCGGTGTGATAAAGATTTCCTTCTATCCAGGAGTAGGTAGCACTCTGTTGTATAATCTTCCTTCTTTATTTGGAAGACAATTGGTGTGGGAATTTTCCTACAGCAAGGTAATTGGCTATATCTACATACCATGGTGAGTGAGTAGAGATGGAAAAAAGATACTCTTCTGGAAAAGAATCCTTAGTGGCAGTGCAGTCATCACTTATAGTTAATCTAGAAAGGAAATCAGAAACTACATTATCTTTTCCGGGTTTTTCTAGAATAGTAATATCAAATTCTTGTAACAACAATAACCATCGTGTAAATATACCATTAGTAACAGGATTTTTCATTAAAAATCAAATTGCAGCATGGCCAGTGTGTACAGATACTTGGTACCTAGTGATGTAGCACAAAAATTTTTTGATAGCATGAACTACTGCTAGGAATTCCTTCTCAATAACAGTGTAGGTGAGTTTTGTTGGAGTTAAGTTCTTGTTGATGTAATAAATGGCATAAGATTTCTTCTCCTCCAGCTGCCCAAAAATAGCACCCACAGTTATGTCAAATGCGTCTGTAGCAATATGAAATGACAATTCCCAGTTTGGTCCTCGTAAAACAGGTGTTGTTGTTATACAGTTCTTCAATTTTAAAAATGCCTACTCACACTTCCCTGTCCACAAAAATTTATGCATCTTTCATAAGTAATGAAAATAGAGGGGATGCAATCTTTGAAAAATTATCTATAAACATATTATAGTATCCTCCATGTCCCAAAAAACTATGTACCTCTTACGGAGTCTTAGGGGTTGGGATTTTCTTGATTACCTCAATTTTTGCAGGATCTACCTTGATTCCATCTGCTGAAATGAAATGTCCTAGGACAATTCCCTCGGTCATCATCATGTGGCATTTCTCCATGCTTAGAGAAACATTAGTTTGTTCACAGCATTCCAGCACTTTTTCCAAGTTAGATAATGCTCTCTCAAAGGCATCCCCGTAGGGTGTAAAATCATCCATAAATATTTCAAGGCAGTCATTCAAAAGATTAAAAAAAAACCCAATATTTCCCTTTGAAAGGTTGCTGGTGCATTACAGAGGCCAAAGGGAAGGACTCTATATGAAAAAGTACCCCATGGACAAGTAAAGGTTGTCTTGTCTTGGTCTTCTTGGGAAATTTGTATTTGATTATAGCCACTAAACCCATCTAGAAATGAAAAGAATTTTTTTCCAGAAAGAGTGTCCAAGACCTTATCAATGAATGGTAAAGGAAAATGGTCCTTTTGAGTGGCCTTGTTAAGTTCTCTTTAGTCAAAACAAACTCTCCATTTTCCATTCTTCTTCGTAACTACGACAAGCAGAGACATCCACTAACTTTCGGAAATGGGGTAGATGAAATTAGCATTAAGGAGTTTCTGAAATTCTTCTTTCACTATCTCCTTAAGTGCGAGGTTCATTTGGCACTGAGGTTGTTTAATTGGTTTGCAATCCTCTTTAAGGTAAATGTGGCGAGTGCATAGGCCAGGATGGATTCCTTTCATATCAGTAGAGTCCCATGCAAATGCCTTTTTGTATTTTTATTAACATTTGTATCAGAATTATATTTTGTTTAGCAGTCAGGTTAGGATTGAAGTTCAAACATTTTCCAGGTTTGATTTCAACGAGACTGCAGATAGTAAGTGGATTTGTTTTCAAATGTTCAATAATTGCATCATCTTCCTCACCTTATTCTCCCAAATCTCTAATGAAGGAAACAGGGAGTGAATTACTAACAAAACTACTATTGATATCATCCTTTATTTCATCCTTAAATTATTGTGCTTTTGAGAAGAGGTGGGGAAAGATCAGATTCAGGTGCAAATTTTTCCCACCAGGGACTACTTGAATCCATATGAGGTTTTTCTGGGGGATAAAGGTTCAGGTTTTGAGTGGCCTGTTCATCTGAGATCACCATAGATCTGGACCTACATCTGATATATGTGTCTGCAGTGGCTAGCCACAGTCTCCCCAACATTAAAGGATGACCCCCCAAGTTGGATTTGATTTGTAAAATGAGAAATTTAGTCGGATAATTCTAGGAAATCACAGTGATAACCACATCTTCGATTACTCCCTCGGGCTTGACACGAGACCTATCTGCTAATTCAAGCACTATAGGTGTAGGTCTAAGTCTGTGGATTCCCAGAGAGATGAAGAGGTCTTTAGTCATAAAATTAATAATTGCCCCTAGATCAATCAAAGTATTGGTTATAGGATGATTGTCAATATGGACAGTCACTATAGGGTTCCCTTGTTCATTATATTTAGTCAAAAAAGGTTGATCATTCATAAGATCGGACAATTTTCCCATGACATGGATAGTAGCAGGGTCTTTAGGTTTCCTTCCAGGTCTTTTGACGCATATATCCCTTACTGTTTTAGCGTAGATATGGACTTCTTTAAGGGCTTGTAATAGCAGAATCCACACATACAAATTTTGTAACTCCTTGAGGAATTCAGATTCAGGTTGTGAGACCAACCCAGTTTCAGTTAGTCGCTGAGGCTATTTGGGGTTTTAAATATTAAAAACTGAGTGAGCTATCACAGATGTACCAGACTTACTCGAATTGTTTGTTGTGGGAACAATAGACCCTCCTGAGCTGGCTATTACAGATGTAACAAAAGGTGTTGTATCAACTGTTACATGTGTAACAACTGCCTCAGAATCATCCATATCCTTCCTGGGTGATTCACTTTCTTTGGTAATAATGGGGGTAGTTTCAAATCTGATTATTTTCCCTGATCGAAGCCAAACCTCATTAAGTTTGATAGAAGTAATAAGATAAGTCTAGAGAGTAACCGGAGCATCCATTCTCTAGGCCTCCTTCTTATTTGGATTGGGGTTAGGTTGAACAGGTAATTTGGGTCGAACATAAGGTGCAGGATTTTTAATAGAAGGCAGTTGTAACTGCTACTGTTGCATTGGTATTGGAGGGGGTACTGAACCTTGGCCATTTATTCTCTAGTTCTGACCCCAAGGATTGGGTTGTGATGGAGGATATTGCATTGGTGGAGGAGATGGCCACTGGTTCCATGGTGAAGAAAATTGTGTTGAGGAAGGAGTAGGATACTTCCATTAGTATTGCTGACTATTATAGACATTATTCCAAGGATAAAAAGAGGAAAAATCTGAAGGCATACCTATAGGTCACGGTTTCCATGGTCTCTTTGATCCGATGAAATAAGAAGCTTGAACATCCTTGCTTGATTCTTGAAGTACCGCCTTCAGTCTGAGCAACTCAGGACACTAATTTGTAGAGTGTGCCAAGTCACAAATGTTGCACAAGCTAAAACTATTCATTCCACATTCTCTTTCCAAATGTTTCTTTTTGCATCGGGGACAGAACATTGCTAAGGCTGCTTCAGATTCTGCTTGTGCTTTCTTGACTTGTACAGTAGTGATCTTGGCAGAGAGTACTAAGGAGTTCGGTTTTAAAATCCTCAAATAATTTCCCGATATTTGAAACTCTTCCCTTGACTGATCCTCTTGAGCTATGCAGGCGAAGCTTCATTATCTCATCAAATGTCTCTTGGGATATGTCTCCTTTTCCTATTATGTTCAGATTCTCCAAAAAATCATCTCTTAATCCTCTTAGGAATATTGGCTTTAGAATTTCTAGATCTAAATTATTGAATTTAGACCTCTTTAAATTGTAGTGAAATCACTCCAAATAGTCTTCTAGGCTTTCCTCCTCCTTCTGTGCAATTCTGAAAATCTAGTCCTTCAAGTCCCTGGTTCGACAATAGTCCTGATACTTAAAGAGGAAGGCCTCTCTCATGTCATTCCAGGTTTGAATCGTGCCAGCACGCAATCTCATGAACCGTCTTAATGCTGCTCCTTGCAGAGTAGCAGGGAATAATTTCAGCTTTTGGGCATCTGAAGTGTAGTCATAACCTTTACACAACACATCGAATTCAAACAGAAAGGTATCAGGATCTTCAACATCCATCCCCTGAAAGGATGGTAGGGATTATAAAGGGATCTATTCTTCATAGGAGCCTCATCCTGTGTTACTACTATTGGGAATTCAAAATTAACGGAGCTGTCTGTCTTGACATTCTCGTCCCCCATGGTTGATTCTTCATGATGGGATGAACTGACCTCGGAGTGTATTGGAGATTGAAAAATAGAAGGATCAAGTTTCTCCAGGACCAACTATTTAACAGCACTACCAATGTCCAACTAATGATCAACCGAATTTTTTTCCTCAGATCCCTGATGTTCCCCATTGTTCTCTCCGTGTCCTTCAATTCCTAGATCCTGATCAATGATTTTCCACTGCTATTTTGAATCTGGAGTTTTGATATCGAGAGTGAATATGCTATTTGAAGGATGGTGAGGTCCAGACACGGAAGACACCTATGGTCCTAGCCTTGATATGGTAGCTGCTTTCTGTGGTCCTGTCTTCCTATTATCTCTGTATGATGTGGATTGTTCCTTTTCTACCCTTGAAATCAGATCTCCAAAGAATATTTCCTTCCCAAATATACACTCTTCTTTTCCTTCTTATGACCTATCTTTCATATAGTCAGTAGAGTGGGGGGTGTTTGTAGATGTTGATGTTGTCCTACCAGCACACATGGGCCCTATGTGTATCAATTCATCCTACAAGTGCATTAGTTTCTACAGCAGTGAGCCTGCCCAAGTTTGTTAGAGAAATGTGTAGGTTATTACCTCTTGTCTTATCACCCAATGACTGTATAACTGAAGGCACCCTAAAAAAAACACCCAAAATTCAACCCCTAAGTGTCCCAGCAAGACATTGGTGAGCCTGCTCAAGTTTCTTAGAGCGATGCGCAGGTTCTTACCTCTCGTCTTACCGCCTGGAAATTGTGTCACTTGAGACACTCTAAGAAAAAAAAATTCTTAGAAATTCAACCTCCTAAGTGTCCCAACAAGACATTTGTGAGCCCACTCAAGTTTTTTAGAGCATTGCGTAGGTTCTTACCTCTCGTCTTACTGCCCGAAAATTGTGTCGCTAGAGACACTCTATGAAAACACACAGAAATTGCACTTCAAAGAAACAACTCTGATTGATTGGATCGTCACTGCCATCCCCGGAAACAGTGCCAAAATTTTGGGCTATATAAATCACTGTTAAATGACTAAACAACATACATTTAATTATCAATCCAGGGACGCCTATTTATTCCAATGAAATTTGCATTGTCTATGATGATACACCAACCAGAAGCAATTCCAAAGAAAAGAAATCATTGCTGAAGTAAATGCTAGAAATAAATCACTCATGCAGAAGTAAAAGGCTCTAGAAGATTGGAATCACACTTCAATTAATCTATCTGGCGGACCACACAAAAAGTACCCAGCTGGTGTTTCTAATATCATATGTGTAACATCATATAAAATATTGAAATCGAAGCGGATATATTCTATGCTTAACAGCAGCAACAACACTCTATTGATACATAAACTGAAATACAATTACATACACGAAACTACTTTAATCACTACAATCCTTGCTAATAAGGAGGGCCCTTCCTCCATAGCAGGGTGCAGGTAGAGGAAGAACTTAATCGAAACTAAATAGAATAACGCATGTAACAACAATAACAGGATAATCTGTATTAATCTGAACACAATTATAAATCCAAAATAATTTTGTTCTCCGCTAACCTTTCGACCTCTAGAGCCAAGAACTATATAGTGGTTACATCAAAAAAATAAGGGATAGATCAGTCATGAGAATCTTATGGTTCATATGCTCATCAAAATAGAACACATATAGTTATATCCACTCCCTAATAAAGTTCTGACTAGAAAAAAAAAGATTACAATCAAAACAGCCCTTAGGCTATTATCCCAAAAATACAATGCAAAACAACTCCTACAACTATCGTAATAGAATCATAGTTTTAGTGTAACATCTAGAGGATAGATCAACAAAAAGTGTTGATGGGATCATTCAACTGTACAACTATATCAGTAGTTCGTCAACGAGTCTGTAACAGCAAAATGTAACAACAGTTTTTCGGTGGGTCTGTAGCAGGAAGGTGTAACAACATCGCATTGTTGTAACAACACCCTCTTAATGCTTCTGTGAACTTTGTGCTCAGGATATTTAGTGCTATAAATGACATCTGAAAAGACAACACAAAGACCATCGATCTTCTCCAAACATTCACCATCAATTAGTCATAAAAAGGTATAACATATCATAATAATTGGTGAATTGGAAAAGTAATAAAAACAAGGTGAAACAACACAAGTTAGGGTAGAAAGGTAGGAGAAAGAGGTAAAGATACTCCCATTGGCTATGGTTATGAGGAAAAATAAGGAAGACAAGTGTAGGAAAAATGTACAAAAATAGCACCCAACAGTTGATGCTTGAAGTGCTCTGCACTGGCAAGGCCTTCATTTTGCGGGGGGAGAAGGATTTCTGGCTCCACCCAATCCACAGAAAGATTCACCGTCCTGCCCGCAGAGGCCGAGGTGGGAGGCCTGAAGGGAAGATCATGCCCCCCTGCTCTGTAGCATCTCATTCGATTTCTTATAGGAAAGGTGGAGGAGTGGGACTGAGAATAAAGCTAAGTCGAAGGAGCATCTGCTGGAGTAGCTAGGGTGTTGTAATCCAAGGATAGGCTAACAAAGGGGCAGGGAATAGAGCAGAGGATCCAAGGCTTGGCAGAGACACCAGGTGCATCTGTACAGAGCCAAAGGGAGAGGCGAATGGTGGAAGGAGAAGGGGTGATGGATTTAAGAGCCATGGGAGGCCGCCAATATAGGATTGATGAAGTTAATGTGCAGTAGACGAAGATTAATGCAGAGGACATCGTTGGGAGGCTAGCGGGGGTGGAAAGTAAATACCCCACGCTCCGAAATTTAAAACATCTTGGGCAGCCATGTGCAGGCATATGGGGAGGACAGGTGCCCTGCCACCTAGCGTCCAAGTAGCTCCTTCGATAAGCGTGTATCAGCTGCATCCAGGAAAGTTACTAATAATTATTATTAATTAATTAATTTTTATTTATTGGAAATAAAAAATAATTAATAAGGAAATTATTAAAATTAACTAATTCAATTATTAGTATGCTAGATATAATAATGTATAAGCCCTAAAATATTTTAATCTAAGAATTCCTAAGCCCTAAAAAAAAATCCTATTGAAAAGAGAAACAAACCTGTGATACTATACCTAGGACAAGGGTGAACTAGAGGAACAAATATGTCGAATTAGAGGCCTCCAATTGTCACTGATTTCGAATCCTCCATCCCTGTTGAGGTTATGAGGATGCTTTATAATCTCTAGCACCTCTCTTATTTTCCTTCTTTGAAAGTGTTCCTCCCTAGAAATGATTTTGGCATCTTCTAGATGTTAAGATAGATTTAGGCTGGTATAATTATTTTTATGTAATTTGACTAAGTCAAAATGTTTTATTGATAACTATAATTATTATTTTTATTTTTACGCAGTAAGGTGTTCCCCATCGAGAAGAAATCACTCCCCTGACTGCCACCCTGTACTGGTCTTCAGCATTGGATGGAGTGTTAGACAATTGAAAAAATGTTGACCATCGGATCCTACTTCAACTATGAACCAATTGCATGTGTCAATTATCAACCAACTCCTTGTTTTTAACCATTATCAATTGACTTCATGCTCCTCTAGATTTTCAAACTCTTCAACAGTCAGGGTCCTTCAACAAGAGGCTCAACCGTGCTTGGAACCAACTCTCGAGCTTTTTAATTTCTTCAACAATCAGATTTTCCATTGTTTCTTCAACTAGAGGTTCAGGTCTCCTTAGATTTGGCTCCTCAGGCTTTTCAATTTCTGCTGGAGATTCCTCAGGTGATTCATCTACTAATATTGGAATATCTTCTTCTTCTTAACGAGGTGGCTCTTCCTCTTCAGGCATCTAGACTAGAACAACCATTTAAGGTTCTTCCTTCAGAACTTCAACAACTTCACTTAACCGTGATATTTATGCTTGTTGTTGTTCATATTTTCTATAGGCAGGACTCATGTTCAAGTGTTTAAAAATAGGGAGAAAGTTCGGTAAGTGGATAGAAATTGTCATTATCACAAGAGACAAGCAGTGAGGGTCTAATACATACTTTGGAGTGTATATTATTAGGAAACCAGAGGTCTACTTGTGAGTACTGACTGGACTAAAGCTCCCTTTGTTGCATCCTTCCACAATTTCAATGTTTTTATTATTTCTTCATTTGATGCAGTTTCAGAGGATGCCTTGGAATCGAGCCAAGAGCATAGGCTCTAGTTTATGAAAGAACTACATGACCTATGATTACTGTGTAGACACCAAGAGATTCCCCCAGGGACCACCTGCTAATTGAAAATGCCCCACGATTTAATTGAATTCAATGAATGAATACTAGATACCCAACCCTTCCACTATTTCTTTCCTTCCAATTATTCATTTCTATTACATATATTATTTCATTCTTTTCAGACACAGAAGAAAAAACACATGTAAATTATTACAGGGTATCAATCACACTAGTGAAAGATGTAATTACTAGAAATCACAATCTTCCTCTAAATTTTCTAGCTAGATTATCCAATAAAAAGCTATTTTATCTCTTAATTTCATTGCTTTTAAATTTTATTATTTTTTATATAACAAAAATATACTCAAGTGTCCATAATAAGTGTGATCCATTTACATGACATTCCTTGAATGTCCAATATATCATCATAAAAATAACTAACTCAAAATTGCTTGCTTGTAAACAACATTTAACTCTAAGCACACAACCCATCTTTCCAAAACAAAGGCTTTTGTGAAAATCAAAATGCAGTGATTTCATATATTTGGATACCTTCTTCCATCTGGCTAGATTTTATAGGTTCAATTTGATAGAAGACTTTCCTCAACTTGAAGAATTCGTTCAATTAGGGTTTCAGAATTGTTATTGAGGTTGTTTTTAATCATGGCGAACCATTTGGCCTATCATCGTCTGCTTAATGCATTGTTCAATCAAGATAATAGGTTAGTGCCACAATTTCACTCTTAGTCTGTGAAAAAATTCTTTTTTACAGTAATTTGGGTGGTTTTAAGCAACGAAAAATATTATGCACCTCAAATACTTTTAGATGGATAGGAAGTAAGTTTTAAATACAAAGATGAAAATAATACATTTATATTGTTACCCTGTAATGAATACATTTCTTATCGGTATGCATTGAGATTACTTCAATCATCAATATTGAAGTTCTACATTGAATTGAGTGAAATATTCTTTGACTATAATTGAATTTTGAACTTCCTCCAATCCTCATCCTGTAGGCATTTTTGGTTGTTTTCAACCAATTACTAGTTTAGTTTAATGTTTTAAATTGTAATTTAAGGGATTTAGGGTATCATTGCATTCACTGGTTTGTTGTATATGGTTAGTCTATGCTTTTTTTTGTTAACTGAAAGGTACTAAATTTATTATTAATAATAAAAACTTAGGAAACACTTAGCTTGCTCTGTAAAATATGGACATGACATCAATATATTTTTAGGTTGCTCTAGTCATTTCAGTAGTATGGGATATCATCAAAAGTATTTAAAACATACATTAAAAGAATTTATTGTAGTCATGTCACTAAGAGATTGCACTACATATTTCATGAGTTGGAGTATGAGACCCTAAATTAATTAGAAATTATCCTTTCATGTGTTTTCTTTCCTAGCTATTTCTTCCTTATTTCCCTGACTTCCCCATGTCTGTTACTGATTGACACAAATTTTGTGAATTATTTGTTGATATGATCCCACTTATGAGAATTTTCCTAGGTCTTGGGTATTCTCCTCCACCATGCCCAATCCTCAATTATCTGAGATCTTCTTTCTTTGGTTATTTAAACCCAAAGGTTCACCCTTATCTATAATTATAAACCTATCTTGTAATTCCATTGCATCCATTGGTGGATTCAGTTAGTTTGAATGGTATGATACTTGATTGGTTGCCTTTGTCCTCCTTTTCCCATAACTTCAATTATTCTTCCCTTTAAATTTAGGTTTTTTCTTAAAAAGGTGTACATATACATCATAATAATATGTGTGGAGAGACAAGAAGGATACATTATATTCCTTAAATGTCCAGTGACATAGAAAAGTGTTGTATGCCTCCCTTACTCCTCTCTCACCAGCATAGATCCATCTACACCTCAGATTTCCCTTAGGGGGGGATCAAAGGAAACAAAGAGTTAATTTTCTTATTTCTTAGAAGATCGTGGGCTAAGATGGATCTGTGTTGGTTTTTTTTTTTTTAATATGTCTTATAATCAAAAGAAGTATTTACAAACAAAAGAACCAAAAGTGGAAGGGTATATACAATGAAGATCATATATACTTTCATAAAGAAAATAGAATGGAAATGAAATCAAAGTATGTTGTAGGATTAAGGTCTTAATTTTTATATCAACAAAGTGTTCTAATACAAAAGCTGATGGCATATCTCATCGCAGCATGAGGGACGGAAGTCATATAATGAACTAACTTGATTCCTAGAAATATATTTTCAATGGATCATCCAATGATAAAGCATAAATCCTCAAACAATTATAGATTCATGAAAAGGAAGAATGGACAAGAGATTGACAGTTCTTCAAATAAGATGTCCCTCCAATGAATGTGTCCCTAAAGAAGTTCTCAATATAGATTCTTCAAAAATTTCTAGAAATTTACGCAAACTAGGAGTCCTCTAAGATATGTTTCATAGTCTCCAATTGACCACATATAGGGAAAAAAACATCCGAAAACACACCTTTTATCAAACATGCCTTGAATGAAATCCTTGGGTACATCACTAGCTAGGAAAAAATTTATAGCTTATATGAAATATGGATTGACCAAATACTGAAAATTATTTGCACCCATATGTCCTCTATATAATTAAAAATTCATCTCAATTTCAATACCCGTGACAACGAATGATGATGGTACAAGAGTGACCAAAATCTCTAAGTGTCATATTGCTCAAGAGGGTGCCTAAATATCCATCTCTAGGTCTTCTAGAATATAACTGGCATCCATATATTCATCTTGAATAACATGGCCTTCGGGATGAGCTCTCTCAACTCCATAATTGATGAGGGATATAAGGCCATAAAAAAAAACTCCTAGGAAATAATACACTAGTCCCTTTAGGAGTGTGAGATGAAATCCCATATGTTCCCCCAAAAGGAAATATCCTTTCTACTCAATTTTTGAGCTTGAAAATGGGGTATATGAGCATCACATTGACCCTGGACCCTCTAACTCTAGATGGGGTGACAATATAAGTTCCAGCTTGCCTTGCTTCCCTCCTAAGACCAATGAACCAAACCATACATGGATTTCCAAACTTCCCATATACTTTGGAAGATGAATGAGCTTGAAACATGAAATACGTGAGGCATAGAAATAATATCACATGAGCCAAATGCGGTAGAAAAATTATGTAGAAACATCAATCAAGCTAACTCCAATTTCATATTTATGCTTGGTGCACACATCCCAAGGAACCATAAAGATGATCCTATCCCCACTATACTTAGATCATAGCCACAAGTATGATTGAAGAACCAACTCCAAGCATTGAAATGTAATTTTTCTACAATACCAACAAGAGACATAATATACATGTCAAACTATTACACATAGGTTATTTCTCCATGTGTATGCATTATTCATCTTTATTCAAGCCTATTACACTTCAAATTGTATTGGATGTTAAAATCTCTAATCCACAAGGAACAACCCCATAGGGAACTACTATTACAATCACCATTGTCACTTAAGAAACATATATTCAATGACCAACTTTCCTATGGCTAAATTACCTAATTTTTGCTTATGCTTTTGTTTTTAAAGTGAAAAACTTTATTTTTTAAAATATATGATATTGTAATAATAAGTGTTATAATCATAATTATATAAATAATATAAATAGGTTATAAAAGTGATTCATCGTTCAAGGAAATCACAAGGGGAATCATTACATCATCATGTGTCATAACTGTATTAATTTTTAATGTAACTCTCACTTGAGGAGATGAGTAACTCAAATTTGTGGGGGAAAATTTCATGACTTTTATTATATTTAGCTTCTTGAATTTGATTATGAATATTTTAAATGTGGGCAAGGTATTTTATTACATTTGAATGTTTCTAATTTAATATACATAACGATTGAATCATAGTGTAAGTTTCTACCCCAATTGATCCATTATCACGTGAACGAAAGGTAATACTTTCCTTTGTTTCGTATAAACCAATTCCATAGCAATTGACAAATGTAGTTGAAAATTTTATTTTTTTGGTTATACATGATTTTTGGAAGATAAAATCCTAATAATGATTTTTGGTTAATAATGATGTTTTCGTTAATAATTATTTTTGGGTTATTGATATCATCAATTAAAAGGAATTTGGAATCCTACCCTAGGCTCTTAGTCCTCTCTATGATTCAAAGACCAAATGTGTTGATATTCATTATTCAAATTTACCACACGTGTGGTAGAGTATGGTAATTTGAGATTTTCAACATCCTTGAGTTAAAAAGATTCATATTTTGTCTTCAAATTGATCTTCTTATAATTTACCCAAAATCACTTGATGCAAGTCAATGATTCGATCCATAGACTGATAAAAAAGAAAATTATACAAGTGTTTGCTATAGTTTGAATTGGGGGGACAATGTAAATGGATTTAAATGAAACCCAGGAGATTTATATGAATTGCAAGAAATATTGAATCCCAAATAAAGTTGGCATATACAAATAGGGTATGGAAAAATTCCAACCATTCAAGTAGGATAATACTTCAAACATAAGTGTTTCAAGTGAAAATACATATGGATGTTTAACGAAAATACCAAATCAAAGTATTTTGGTCAATAATTGCTAACAGTAGAGATTTTTTTATCTATGCAGTTCATTCTTTGGAAACTACACTAAATAGCCAAAAAGAGAGAGCATGATACTATGGATATTCTTGTCATGTCAATGACATAATTCCCGAGACCCCCCTCTTTAACTAAGATCCAAAATTCCACTTAGACCCTTTGGAAATATCTGGTGACACTTTCATTGTCATCATGGAAGAGTAATAATTTAATGCTACTCTTTCCTACTCTATTGCCTTATGGTGTTTCCTTTATAACATCTTGTGCAATGGCTAGTTTTACCATGTACATTGAAATGTTTTATGGTTGAGAGTGAGAGTGAGAGTGAAATAGTTTTAACGTGTATCATTCATATTTTGTTGTAATATCAAAAAACAATAATATAAGTTTTTTCTAATTTTAATTACTTTATCTCTCTCTAAAAAGTTCATATAAAATTATGTTACTTCATATGGGCATCCAAATGTTTTATTTATGGTTGATAGTAAGAGTGAAATATTTATACCACATTTTATTCACACTGGCTTGTAATAATAAATTTTTACCACATTTTTTGCACATTGTCTTATAAGAATAAGAAAAAAATATGTGAACACAATGAGGGTGGGATTATTGATGTTTTCTAATGCTTTTAAATTAAAACTAACCAACCAAACATGTATATTCATTTTATTTTTTTATTGTAGCCAACACTATTTTTTATTTAAAGAATATTTTATTTTTATTTTAAAAGACCCCGTGTATCAACTCAAAATTGATCATGGAAAGAATTACTCTGTCTTATATGTATATAAATTTCACATACACACCCACATAGATAAAGATTCTTATTTTTAATTTTATTAAAATCCTAATAATACATATAGTTACATATATATGGAATTATGTTTGAAATATTTTATACTATTTATTTTTTTATATGCTTAGCATTGATGATATATATAAATAGATATATAATTTAGGAAATTTTGTTATGTAAATATTGAATTTTTGTATGCCCTTGAATATAATAGCTAAGAATATGAATGGTTATTTATATGTGTGTGTGTGTGTGTGTGTGTGTGTGTGTGATGATGATGATGATGATGATGATGATGCCCATTATGACCAATATGGTTTATGGGTGAATGTATGAAGATGAGTTACACTTTTGGGCCAAATTTGGCGATGAAATTTCAAGTTTTTCCTCTTTTACTGAATTGCAACCCTCAAAATTCATATAATTGTTGTGAATTTTGGTTCAAAGTAAAAAAGAAAATATGTGGAGAATTATGTTATTGTCCTAATGATGTTTTTTGTAAAACAAATTAGTGTCATACAATCTCTAAATTTTCCATTAAATGCAATATATGTCCTTGCAAATTTGTGCAAAACTTAAGAGGTGCATGTGTGTTCACATAGCATAACTTAGTCTAAAATGTGTAATTTAAAAATATATATATATGTATGTATGTATGTATGTATGCATGCATACATACATACATACATACATACATACATACATACATACATACATACATACATACATACATACATACATACATACATACATACATACATACATACATACATATATATATATATATATATATATATATATATATATATATATATATATATATATGAGCATGATCTACACAGAGTGAAATAAGTTTTTCATATTAAAAAAATATTTTTAATGCAAAATTATATTTTTTATTATTTTTCGAAGTTGGAAAAGTAATATTTCAATTGCATTTATGGAGATAGATGCGATTTTTTGAAATTTTTTATTGTGTATATTTTACATTATTGATTTTTTATTCATCCCCTTTGAAATTGTCCAAAACAAATTCAAGTGTTATGTTTAAAATAAATTAGATGAAAAATATCACAGGAATTAGAAAGTGTAAAATTCATATGCCATTGGATATAGGATTCTTTCATGAATTAAACATGATCAACCTTACCACTTGAGGACAAATTCTTCCCTAAATCTGCTAGGGTACAAAATGGGGTTATAGAGGAATCTATAGAAGGGGTGTTGAACTTGTGATTTTTAGGACGTTAGGAGTTTGATTAAGCGTTTCAAACACTCGATTGAGCACTAAAATTCAAAATTCAAACTGTTCAATCAAGCGTTAAAGAAACTGTTGATCGATATATATGCGTGGTTAACCAACGGTTCGATTGCGCCATTAAAATCTTAACCCTCCAACCTCCTACTAAATTTTATTCATGTTATGTATCAAGGGCATGATCGAGCCTATAACTCAATCGAGGGTTAAAGAAACCCTTGATGGATCTGTATGTGTGTTTAACCAACGATTAAATGAAGTCGTTAAAATCTTGACCTGCCAACCTCCTAATAAATTTTATTAACGATATGGCTCAAGGGCTCGATCAAGCCTATAGCTCAATCGAGACTCTGTTGTGAACAAATAAATTAGTCTCTAAATTCAATTGTAGAAAAAAAAAACAGTAAACATTCATTCGTATAAAAATATCATAGCATGAAAATTACACAAGGGTTCACAACAAACATGGGAGATTGGAGATTTGGATCTAGAAAGGAAATAAATTTCCATCCACAGAGGAAACATGAGAGAAAGCTAGAGAAAGGATGAGCAAAAGACATCAAACATTGAGAGAACAACAAGATCATCCAATTCGGAAAATTCATGCAAATACAGGTAATTCAAATTGTCTCACTTCTCATATTACTTGCTCAATAATGTATGCATTAGGAAATATGATTGAAAGCTAGAAACAAATGGAGAATGAAACAATAAAACTAAGATAAAATAAGCATCAATTAATACCATGTGTTTAAAAAATGATATGTAACAACAACTAAAGGAAACCAATTGAAAGCATACAAATTATTGAAAACCACTTGAAATCATGGAAAATTATTGAAAAGTACTTGAAACCATGGTTTATTTAATTTTTTTGAAACCACTTGAATTCATGAAAATTATGAACCACCTTTGAATTGTAAGGTTTAATATAACCCACAAAAACTAAGGATGTGATTTAACCAAAGAAAACCATTGCAACATAATTTCCATATATTGTTTATATGAATTACAATTCATGGAAATTTATTTACAAGTGGGATTAGCAAAAATGGTTGTCACATAGGTACTCCAAAACTATAAAAATTAGTTTGATTAATGATTGATATCCTGAGTAGGAGTTAAAAGAGAGAAAATGTTTCAAGATCTAGAAGGAGAAAGAATGTCCCTACTTCTAATGTGCATGAACTGAGAAGACATTCTTTGTTAAAAATATATAAAAACATTAAATTTTCATAACATTCATCATCATATATAACATTAAATGGTTATTTGAATCATAAATCATAATTCATATGTTTAAAACCTCACAAATTTCTTCTTTCAATTCTCATAGGAAGGCTATGAGATTTTTTTAAAAGAACAAGTTTTTTGAAGACACAAAAAATACAATGTAGATTCGTGATTGCGCAAAAAGGAGTGTATTATTGCATATAACTATAATGTTCCATGGAATACTCATGTGATAAATCAATATTAAATTTATAAATGAAAAATGAAAAATAAATAAATTAGCATGCATGTTTTGATGATATGCTAGAAATGTTTACAATGTTAATCTTCTTAAATTGTGGCAAAATGTCGAATAAATTCATCTAGTTGTTTCTCAACATTTAATCATGAAGTGCACGGGGTCTTGAATAGACGGTGATAGGGTGCTACATTAAGGAAATCCTTGATGTGAAGTCACTAGTTCAATTCCCCGCCCTGATCGGGGTGCTATATTGGACATGATGATAATGTAGTCCCACCCAAACTTACAAAAAAAAAACATGTATCGTGAAATATATTACAAAGTATGGTTCAAAAGTAAAAAAGAGGAGAAATTTACTTTTAACTTTTTTCAAGATTTTATGAAAATAATTGAAAGCATAAAAGACAATGAATATCCATATTTTTACGTGCATAGAAAAGGTTCCTTGTAGAAACATATAATTTTTTAAATCCTCTTACCCCACCTTGTTCCCTTCTTGATTGTTTTTCTAAAATTTTCATGTACAGTCTCCCAAAAAAACAAAAACCATTTGGGCCCCTCTTCACCATAAATAATAACAAAGTATATTCATTGTTGATATAACCTTGAAGCATCTTCCTTTTTCTCTAAATCCAATAAAATCTCTATCTCTTGATTTATTTTTGTTTCCTTATCAACAATTTCATTGTCCTTCTCATCCGACATTTCTTCCACTTTTTATTTGGAATTTTGAAATTCTCTATATTTATGATAAATTCTTCCTTTAATAAAGTTCTTGCAACTCTTTTGTGGTAATTTTATTTACATGTTTTAAAACGCTAAATGATATGGTGCTTCTAATGAAGAGAAAAATTTCCAACTAATCTGATTTTGTATAGTAGGCTTCAAATATTAAAATACTTAAAAATTAGTTGGATAGGTTCCTAACTATATCATGGAGTTTGTATTTATGTATTGTATGATATTCTAGTCACAATTTATCTTATAGCTGATTATATTTGTAGATTTTGATTTCTCTCATGAAATAAATTTGGCCCTTCAATTTGGTAATCACTAGCTTCATTTTTCAAGAATCTCCCATTCTCTCAAATTCAAAATATTTTCCACATTATTAATTTCTTTTATTAATAATTTCCTCTTAAATATGTATTTAGAAGTTTCCTATATAATAATTTAAAATTAATTTCTATTTTTATTTAGTTCAACAACCTTGCAAATAATTATACAAATGAGTAGATTTAAATAATTGGCATTGGATTTAAATAATTGACATTGGATTTAAATAATTGAAATGTTTGGTATATGATATATATCAACAAAAATATAATACTTTCCTTGTTACAGTAGTGATCACTTTTAGTTTGGGATTTATATAGTCTTTTGAAGAAATAAAAAATTGTTGCTAAGAATAAGAACAAATTTTGTAACTCCCTGAGGAATTCAGATTCAGGTTGTGAGACCAGCCCAGTTTCAGTTACTCGCTGAGAGTATGGGGGGTTTTAAATACTAACATCTGAGTCAGCTATCACAGATGTACCAGCCTTACTCGGATTGGCTTTTGTAGGAACAACAGACCCTCCCGAGCTGGTTATTACAGATGTAACAGAAGGTGTTGTACCAGCTGTTACATGTGTAACAGCTGCCTTAGAATCGCCCATATCCTTCCTGGGTGATTCACTTTCTACGGTAATAATGGGAGTATGTTTAGATCTGATTATTTTCCCTGATTGAAGCCGAACCTCATTAAGTCCGATAGGAGTAATAAGATAAGTCTGGAGGGTAAACATAGCATCCATGCTCTAGGCCGCCTTCTTATTTGGTTTGGGGTTAGGTTGAACAGGTAATTTGGGTCAGACAGAAGGTGTAGGATTTTGAATAGAAATCAGTTGTAACTACTGTTGTTGCATTGGTATTGGAGGGGGTACTGGACCTTAGCCATTGCTTCTCCAGTTCTGACCACAAGGATTAGGTTGTGATGGAGGATATTGCATTGGTGGAGGAGATGGCCACTGGTTCCATGGTGAAGAAAATTGTGTTGAGGAAGGAGTAGGATACTTCCATGGGTATTGCTAACTACTATATACATTATTCTAAGGATAAAAAGAGGAAAAATCTGAAGGCATACCTATAGGTCACGGCTGCCATGGTCTCTTTGATCCAATGAAATAAGAAGATTGAACATCCTCGTTTGATTCTTGAAGTATCGCCTTCAGTCTGGGAAACTCAGGACATTGATTGGTAGAGTGCGCCAACTCACAAATGTTGCACAGGATGACACTATTCAGTCCACATTCTCTTTCCAAATGTTTCTTTTTTCATCAGGGACATAATATTTCTAAGGTTGCTTCAGATTTTGCTTGTGCTTTCTGGACTTGTACAGTAGTGATCTTGGCAGAGAGAGTGCAAAGGAGTTTGGTTTTAAAATCCTCAAATAAGTTCCCAGTCTCTGCTCTGGTTACTCCTCCACTTGTGGACTTCTGTATCTAAAGTGAAGGATCTGAAACTGAAACTTTTCCCTTGACCGATCCTCTTGAGCTACGCAGGCAAACCTTCAGTATCCCATCAAACATATCTTGTGATATTCTCCTTTTCCTATTATGTTCAGATGCTCCTAAAAATCATCTCTTAATCCTCTTAAAAATATTGGCTTTAGAATTTCTAGATCTAAATTATTGAATTTAGACCTCTTTAAATTGTAGTGAAATCACTCCAAATAGTCTTCCAGGCTTTCCTCCTCCTTCTGTGCAATTCTAAAAATCTCATCCTTCAAGTCCCTGGTTCGACAATAGTCCTGATACTTAAAGAGGAAGGCCTCTCTCATGTCATTCCAGGTTCGAATCATGCCAACACCCAATCTCATGAACCATCTTAATGCTGCTCCTTTCAGAGTAGCAAGGAATAATTTCAGCTTCCATGCATCTGAAGTGTAGTCATAACCTCTACACAACACATCGAATTCAAACAAAAAGGTATCAGGATCTTCAACAGCCATCCCCTGAAAGGATGGTAGGGATTATAAAGGGATCTATTCTTCATAGGAGCCTCATCCCGTGTTACTACTATTGGGAATTCAAAATTAATGGAGTTGTCTGTCTTGACATTCTCGTCCCCCATGGCTGATTCTTCCTGATGGGATGAACTGACCTCAGCGTGTACTAGAGATTGACAAATAGAAGGATCAAGTTGCTCCAGGACCAACTATTTAATAGCACTACCAACATCCAATTAATGATCAACCGAATGTTGTTCCTCAGTTCCCTGATGTTCCCCACTGTACTCTCCGTGTCCTTCAATTCTTAGATCCTGATCAATGATTTTCCACTGTTGTTTTGAATATGGAGTTTGATATCAAGAGTGGATATGATGTTTGAAGGATGGTGAGGTCCAAACAAGGAAGACACCAATGGTCCTGGCCTTGATATGGTAGCTGCTTTCTGTGGTCTTATCTTCCTATTATCTATGTATGACTTGGATTGTTCTTTTTCTGCCCTTGAAATCAGATCTCCAAAGAATGTTTTCCTTCCCAAAACTACACTCTTATTTTCCTTATTACAATCTGTATTTCCTATATTCAGTAGAGTGGGCGGTGTTTGTAGATGTTGATGTTGTCCTACTGGCACACATGGGCCCTATGTGTATCAATTCATCCTACAAGTGCTTCAATTTCTACAACAGTGAGCCCGCCCAAGTTTGTTAGAGCGATGTGCAAGTTCTTACCTCTCATCTTACCGCCCAATTACTGTATAACTAAAGGCACCCTAAAAAAAACACCCAAAATTCAACTCCTAAGTGTCTCAGCAAGACATTGGTGAGCCCGCTCAAGTTTCTTAGAGCGATGCGCAAGTTCTTACCTCTCGTATTACTGCCTGGCAATTGTGTCACTGGAGACACTAAGAAAAAAAACAAAATGCTCAGAAATTCAACCTCCTAAGTGTCCCAGCAAGACATTGGTGAGCCCGCTCAATTTTTTTAGAGTGCTACGTAGGTTCTTACCTCTTGTCTTACTACCTGGAAATTGTGTCGCTGGAGACACTCTATGAAAACACACAGAAATTGCACTTCTAAGAAACAACTCTGATTGATTGGATCGTCACTGCCATCCCCGAAAATGGTGCCAAAATGTTGGGCTATATAAATATCTTTTAAATAACTAAACAACATACATTTAATTATCAATCCAAGGACGTCTATTTATTCCAATGACAATTGCACTGTTTGTGTCAATACACCAACCAGAAGCAATTCCAAAGAAAATAAATCATTGCTGAAGTAAATGCTAGAAATAAATCACTCATGCAGAAGTAAAAGGCTCTAGAATATTGGAATCACACTTCAATTAATCTATCTGGCATGTCACACAACAAGTACCCAGCTAGTGTTTCTAATATCACATGTGTAACAACATACAAAATATTGAAATCGAAGCGGATATATTCTCAGCTTAACAGCAGCAACAACACTCTATTGATACATAAACTGAAATACAATTACATACATGAAACTACTTTAATCACTGCAATCCCTGCTAATAAGCAGGGCCCTTCCTCCCTAGCAGGGCGCAGATAGAGGAAGAACTTAACGAAAACTAAATAGAATAACGCATGTAACAGCAATAACAGGATAATTTTCATTAATCTGAACACAATTATAGAGCCAAAATAATGTTATTCTCTGCTAACCTTTTGATGTCTAGGGCCGAGAAATATATAGTGGTTACATCAGAAAATTAAGGGATAGATCATTCATGAGAATCTTATGATTCGCATGCTCATCGAAATAGAACACATATAGTTATAACCAATCCCTAATAAATTTCTAACTAGAAAATAAAAGATTACATTGAAAACATCTCTTAGGCTGTCATCCCAAAAATACAATGTAAAAAAACTCCTACAACTATCGTAATAGAATCATAGTTGTAGTGTAACAGCCAGAGGACAGATCAAAAAAAAGTGTTGAAGGGATCAGTCAACGATACAACTGTATCAACAGTTCGTCAACGAGTCTGTAACAGCATAATGTAACAACAGTTTGCCGGCGGGTCTGTAACAGCAAGGTGTAACAACATCGCTTTGCTATAACAACACGCTCTTAATGCTTCTGTGGACTTCGTGCTTGGGATATTTAGTGCTATAAATGACATCTGAAAAGACAACACAAATACCATCGATCTTCTCCAAACATTCACCATCAATTAGTCATAAAAAGGTATAACATATCATAATAATTGGTGAATTGGCAAAGTAATAAAAAACAAGGTAAAACAACACAAGTTAGGGTATAAAGGTAGGAGAAAGAGGTAAAGATACTCCCATTGGCTATCATTATGAGGCAAAATAAGGAAGACAAGTGTAGGAAAAATGTACAAAACTAGCACCCAACAGTCACTGCTTGAAGTGCTCTGCACCGGCAAGGCCTTCATTTTGCGGGGGGAGAAGGCAGGAGTAGAAACAATGGTGGACTTTCTAGGTCTTTTCCTAGGGTGGAGGCCAGAGCCAGAGGGTTTAGAAGGAGAATTAAAAAGGTGGAGAGACAGGTGGGTAGAGAGATTCATGGGGTCGAGGATTTCTGGCTCCGCCCAATCCACAGAAAGATTCACCGTCCTACCTGTAGAGGCCGAGGTGGGAGGCCTGAAGGGAAGATCACACCCCCCTGCTCTGCAGAATCTCATTCAATTTCTTCTGGGCATGGCGAAGGAGTGGGACTGATAAGAAAGATGAGTTTAAGGAGCATCCATTGGAGCAACTAGGGTGTTGCAATCCAAGGATAGGCTAAGAAAGGGGTAGGGAATAGAGCAGAGGAACCAAGGCTTGGTAGAGAAAATCGGTGCGTCTATGCAGAGCCAAAGGGAGAGGCGAATGGTGGAAGGAGAAGGGGTGGTGAATTTAAGGGCCATGGGAGGCTGCCAATGCAATAGACGAAGTTAATGTGCAGCAGATGAAGATTAATGCAAAGAACATCATTGGGAGGCTGGCGGGGGTGGAAAGTAAATACCCCACGCTCCGACATTTAAAACATCTTGGGCGGCCATGTGCAGGCATATGGGCAAGGACAGGTGCCCTGCCACCTAGCATCCAAGTAGCTCCTTCGATAAGCATGTATCACCCGCATCCAGGAAAGTTACTAATAATAATTATTAATTAATTAATTTTTATTTATTGGAAATAAAAATTAATTAATAAGGGAATTACTAAAATTAACTAATTCAATTATTAGTATGCTAGATCTAATAATTCCTAAGCCCTAAAAAATTTTAATCTAATAATGCCTAAGCCCTAAAAAAAAATTTCCTATTGAAAAGAGAAATAAACCTACGATACTATACCTGCGACAAGGGTGAACTAGAAGAACAAATCTGTCAAATTAGAGGCCTCCAATTGTCACTGATTTCAAATCCTTCATACCTGTTGAGGTTATGAGGATGCTTTATAATATCTAGCACCTCCCTTATTTTCCTTCTTTGATAGTGTTCCTCCCAATAAATGATTCTGGCATCTTCTATACGTTAAGATAGATCTAGGCTGGTATAATTATTTTTATGTAATTTGACTAAGTCAAAATGTTTTATTGATAACTATAATTATTATTTTTATTTTTACGCAGTAAGGTGTTCCCCATTGAGAAGAAATCACTCTCGTGACTACCACTCTATACTGGTCTTTAGCATTGGATGGAGTGTTTGAAAATTGAAAAAATGTTGACCATTGGATCCTACTTCAATTATGAACCAATTGCATGTGTCAGTTATCAACTAACTCCTTGTGTTTAACCATTATCAATTGACTTTGTGCTCCTCTAGATTTTCAAACTCTTCAACAATCGCAGTCCTTCAACAAGAGGCTACACCGTGCTTGGAATAGACTCCTTGGGCTTTCCAATTTCTTCAATAATCAAATTTTCCATTGTTTCTTCAACTAGAGGTTCAGGTCCCCTTAGAGCTAGCTCCTCAGGCTTTTCAATTTCTGCTGGAGATTCCTCAGGCAATTCATCTACTGCTATTGGAATTTCTTCTTCTTCTTGACGAGGTGGCTCTTCCTCTTCAGGCATCTCGACCAAAACAACCATTTCAGGTTCTTCCTTCAGAGCTTCAACAACTTCACTTGACCGTGATATTCATGCTTGTTGTTGTTCATATTTTCTATAGGCAGGACTCATGTTCAAGTGTTTAAAAATAGGGAGAAAGTTCGGTAAAGTGGATATAAATTATCATTATCACAAGAGACAAGAAATGAGGGTTTAATACATACTTTGGAGTGTAGATGATTGGGAAACCAGAGGTCTAATTGTGAATATTGACTGGACTAAAGCTCCCTTTGTTGCATCCTTCCACAATTTCAATGTTGTTGCTATTTCTTCATTTGACGCAGTTGCAGAGGATGCCTTGGAATCGAGCCAAGAGCATAGGCTCTAGTGAATAAAAGAAATAAATGATCTATGATTACTATGTAGACACCGAGAGATTCCCCCAGGGACCACCTGCTAAATTAAAATGACCCCACAATTTAATTGAATTCAATGAATGAATACTAGATACCCAACCCTTCCACTATTTCTTTCCTTCCAATTATTCATTTCTATTACATCTATTATTTCATTATTTTCAGACACAGAAGCAAAAACACATGTAAATTATTACAGGGTATCAATCACACTAGTGAAAGTTGTAATTACTAGAAATCACAATCTTCCTCTAAATTGTCTAGCCATATTATCCAAGAAAAAGCTATTTTATCTCTTAATTGCATTTCGTTTAATTTTATTATATTTTATATAACAAAAATATACTCAAGTGTCCATAATAAGTGTGGTCCATTTACATGAAATTCCTTGAATTTCCAATATATTGTCATAAAAATAACTAACTCAAAATTTCTTGCTTGTAAACAACGTTTACCTCTAAGCACACAACCCATCTTTCCAAAACAAAGCCTTTTGTGAAAATCAAAATGCAGTTATTTCGTCTAGTCGGATATCTTATTCCATCTGGCCAAATTTTATAGGTTCAATTTGATAGACGACTTTCCTCAAATTGAAGAATTCATTCAATTGGGGTTTTAGAATTGTTATTGAGATTGTTTGTAATCATGGCGAACCATTTGGCCTCTCGCCGTCTACTTAATGCATTGTTCAATCAAGATAATAGGTTGGTGCCACAATTTCACTCTTAGCTTGTGAAAAAATTCTTTTGTACAGTAATTGTGGGTGGTTTCAAGCAACGAAAATTGTTATGCACCTCAAAGAATTTTATATGGATAGGAAGTAAGTTTTAAATACAAAGATGAAAATAATACATTCATATTTTTACCCTATAATGAATACATTTCTTATGGGTATGCATTGAGATTAATTCAATCATCAATATTGAAGTTCTACATTGGATTGAGGGAAATATTCTTTGACTATAATTGAATTTTGAACTTCCTCCAATCCTCATCCTGTAGGCATTTTTTGTTGTTTTCAACCAATTACTAGTTTGGTTTAATGTTTTAAACTGTAATTTAAGGGATTTATGGTACCATTGCATTCACTGGTTTGTTGTATATGGTCAGTCTATGCTTTTTTTTCTTAACTGAAAGGTATTAAATTTATTAATAATAATAAAAACTTCGGAAATGCTTGGCTTTCTCTATAAAATATGGACATGACATCAATATATTTTTAGGTTGCTATAGTCATTCCAGTAGTATGGGATATCATCAAAATTATTTAAAACATACATTAAAATAATTTATTGTATTCATTTCACTAAGAGATTGCACTAAATATTTCATGAGTTGGAGTATGAGACCCTAAATTAATTAGAAATTCTCCTTTCATGTGTTTTCTTTTCTAGCTATTTCTTCCTTATTTTCCTGACTTCCTCGTGTCTGTTGCTGATTGACACAAATTTTGTGAATTATTTGTTGATATGATCCCACTTATGAGAATTTTCCTAGGTCTTGGGTATTGTCCTCCTCCATGCCCATTCCTCAATTATCTAAGATCTTCTTTCTTTGGTTATTTAAACCCAAAGGTTCACCCTTATCTATAATTATCAACCTATCTTGTAATTACATTGCATCCATTGGTGGATTCAATTAGTTTGAATGGTATGATACTTGATTGGTTGCCTCTATCCTCCTTTTCCCATCACTTCAATTTTTTTCCCTTTAAATTCAGGTCATTGCTTAAAAAGTTGTACATATACATCATAATAATATGTGTGGAGAGACAAGAAGGATAAATTATATTACTTAAATGTCCAGTGACATAGAAAAGTGTTGTATGCCTCCCTTATTCCTCTCTCGCTAGCATAGATCCATCTACACCTCGGATTTCCCTTAGGGGGATCAAAGGAAGCATAGGGTTAATTTTCTTGGTTCTTAGAAAATCGTGGGTTAAGATGGATCTGTGTTGGTTTTTTTTTTTTTTAAGTCTTATAATTGAAAGAAGTATTTACAAACAAAAGAACCAAAAGTGGAAGGGTATATACAATGAAGATCATATATACTTTCATAGAGCAACTAGAATGGAAATCAAAATCAAAGTATGTTGTGGGATTAAGGTCTTAGTTTTTTATATCAAAAAAGTGTTCTGATACAAAAGCTAATGGCATATCTCATCGCAGCATGAGGGAAAAAAGTCATACAATGAACTAACTTGATTCCTAGAAAGATATTTTCAACAGATCATCCAATGATAAAGAATAAATCCTCAAAAAACTATAGATTCATGAAAAGGAAGAATGGACAAGAGATTGACAGTTCTTCAAATAAGATGTCCCTCCAATGAATGTGTCCCTGAAGAAGCTCTCAATATAGATTCTTCAAAAATTTCTAGTAGTTTAGGCAAACTAGAGTCCTAGAAGATATGTTTCATAGTCTCCAATTGACCACATATAGGGAAAAAAACATCCGAAAACACACTTTTTATCAAACATGCCTTGAATGCAATCCTTGGGTACATCACTAGCTAGGAAAAAATTTATAACTTATATGAAATATGGATTGACCAAATACTGAAAATTCTTTGCACCCATGTCCTCTATATAATTAAAAATTCATCTCAATTTCAATACCTGTGACAACGAATGATGATGGTACAAAAGTGACCAAATTCTCGAAGTGTCATATTGCTCAAGAGGGTGCCCAAATCTCCATCTCTAGTTCTTCTAGAATATAACTGGCATCCATATATTCATCTTGAATAACATGGCCTTCAGGATGAGCTCTCTCAACTCCATAATTGACGAGGGATATAAGGCCATCAAAACAAAATATTAAGAAATAATACACTAGTCCCTTCAGGAGTGTGATATGAAATCCCATATGTTCCCCCAAAAGGAAATATCCTTTCTACTCAATTTTTGAGCTTGAAAATAGGGTATATCAACATCACATTGACCCTGGACCCTCTAACTCTAGATGGGGTGATAATATAAGTTCCATCTTGCCTTGCTTCCATCCCAAGACCAATGAACCAAACCATACATGGATTTCCAAACTGCCCATATACTTTGGAAGATGAATGAGCTTGAAACATGAAATACATGAGGCATAGAAATAATATCACATGAGCCAAATGTGGTAGCAAAAGTGTGTTGAAACATCAATCAAGATAACTCAAATTTCATATTTATTCTTGGTGCACACATACCAAGGAACCATCAAGATGATCCTCTCCCCACTATACTTAGATCATAGCCACATGTATGATTGAAGAACCAACTCCAAGTGTTGAAATGTAATTTTTCTAAAAGACCAAAAAGAGACATAATATACATGTCAAAATATTACACATAGGTCATAATTGTATTTATTTTTAATAACTCTCACATGAGGAGATGAGTAACTCAAATTTTTGGGGGTAAATTTCATGAATTTTATTATATTTAATGTTGAGCACCAAAGATGTCCTTTCCTTTCACCAAATTTCACTTCATTCCATTTGTCCTTTATCAGTTATAGGCTTAAAAGATCAATGGGAATGCTTAAAGTCACTTTAAGAATGCATGCAATGACTGACTTATTATACGTTTGTGGTTTTATTTTCATAGTGATTTTTTATCAGACTTAGCTACAGAATGCAGCCATTCTGTAGCTAGTCGCATATTCCGCAGCTATCTTATGTTCACATAGGTTACATGTGTAATTTGAGGGAAAAAATCATATGTTTGAATTCCAAAACTCTCCTACATCATTCCTTGCCCTCTACGAAGTCTGAGCAAAAATCTGCAAGTGGTTATGCACGTGGAGGAAGCCAAAACTAAGAAGTAGACTTCTACAAGGACAAGGACTCTACAGATGTCTTCAGAAAAGTATGAGTCCTCAACAGGAGTTCTAATTCGATTTTGATTGAAAAATACACCTATGCCTATTTCTACTCAATGAAATTTATGTATTTTGCTTATAAGAATAACTCGGTGAACCGAGAGACAGCTAGCTAGTTGATGTTCTGTTGTTAATTCTCAAAAACTGTGATACTCTATTTTCTGAGTGTTTTTCCTTTAATGAAAGAAGTACAAATTTGATACATGATCTGAAGAAATTTTAAGGAGTTGAGGATTCGTGTGCCAATCTAATGGTAGAGGGCCCCTACTGTCCGAAAGGCTTTGTGCATATTTTCTAGATAAGTGATTTTTAACTCTGTTTGTTCTTATTTTAGGCAGTTTTCTAAGCATCATGTTTTATGTTTACTTACATCGAATATTACAGTCAATCATATTCTCATGAATTGTTCCTGTTAAACACCATGTTAAAGCACACATATGGTGTATGAGGAAGATGAACACACACACACAAGAGACTCAACACAATGAAGGATAAGCGTGAGGCTTTCTTATTTTCCATTATACATATGATGTACATTTATAGTACAATGGTGTGACTCTCGGTTTCACATTCCAAGGTCACTTGGACTCCATTGTGACTTTTTTCATTCCACACCTACCCATGTAGGATTAGGTGTTCCAACATCCCCCCTTAATCCGAAGGGGTATGTGTGAGTCCAAGAAAAGAGTTGTAATACAAATATCCAAAGTATACATGGCAACACTTGGGCTGAATCAACTCTCTGAAATGTTGGAAAAAAGAGGTGGTTTGAAGATGACCACCAACACTGGAATGAAAAACTTGTTGCAGTTCCCGGAACTCTTCCAAAACTAGCAAGAAGCTGAAGGCTTCTGCTAGAGGAATTGTCCCTCATTAAAAAGGGAGACCTTCAACCTAAAAGAAGGGAGGTCTACTACCTGTGATGGTTTTAGGATTACCAACAACTCTGGAATTCTTGAAGCATTTCCTGGAACTCAACCAAAGCTGGCAAGAAGCTGAAGGCTGCTAAGCTGAAGGCTTTTGCTAGAGGAAGTGTTCCTCGTATATGAAAGGGAGACCTTCGACCTAAAAGAAGGGAGGTCTACTACCTGTGGTGGTTTTAGGTTATCCACCAACCAAAGATGATGGTCTAAGGTTTTCCACCAACCGAAGGCATGCTTATGGGCATCCGTGTCTCTGGATACATCTTTGAATCCAGAATGACAAATTGTGGCTCAGGCTCGCTTGAACTGTTGGCTACAACTCTGAACATGGAATGAGATATTATGGCTCAGGCTCGCTTTCTCTATCATCAAAGATTGTACATGACCACCATTTTCCCCCCTGTCAGGGACAAGGTGAGATGATGGCGAAAAATCAACTGCAAGTTTGCTCAATATTCGTGAACATGTTCTGACATGCGACTTAAACATCTTCTTGGCTACTGATGCCCATTGCCAAGAAGCGATCCATTCAAGATGAATCTTTGTTCTTGCAGGAGGCTTGTTTCTGAAGCATCTGTCTGAAGAATGGGTGTGCCAACCACAGTGCTTGCATGGATGATGATCAAAACAGTGATCTTTCATATGGCCAACTCGATCACAGTGTTGGCATTTCACGATCTGTGATTGTTGTCATGGAGTAGGATCTAGAACAACTGCAGGTGAACTGTCATATAGGAATCTGGCACTCTGAAATATGATGGGTTTGGTGTAGTCTGGAATATGAAAGGACACATCCTTTTCATATCCAAGACCAGTTCAGTGCTTGTTGTGGACAAGCTCTTCCCAAGGTCTGATGATGGGCTTGAGAAGTGCATGCTGAGCTGGTGCATCTGCATGTACATCTGCTCTTGAACAAGGAACTGAATGGGAATCATCTTCAACTTTACTGACTTGCTATTGATGGGAGTCTTTCTCAATCTTCTGAACATAAATAGGTTCAGAATGGTGACTCTTTTGCTGAAGTTCGTCTTGCTGGAGCTGAGATTCCAACTGCAAAAACTCGATCTTTTCTTGTGAATCTAGCAAACAACTTTGAATGTTACAAAGAGCATTCTTGCTCATTTTTATCATGTCATCAACATTGGAATGAATGAGGTTATTCAACAACACTAATGCCTCATTGATTTTAGCCATTTCAACAACTTAGGCTCAAAAAATGAAAGGGTGCCAACTTCAACCGAAAATGCACCCGTTTACAATGTGATTCAACAACAAATACAAATGACACCAAAGAATTTCCAACTATGGAAATCTCAAAGTACAAAATCTGCTCCTCAAATGATGGAGGGCAATCAACAATCCAACAACTCAAATACTGATTATGAATGAAGATGCAAATCAATGTCAATATAATAGAATATCTCTGCAAAATATGTGCAGCTGAAAACACTATGCAAGAAGCCTTTGAGGCAGCTGAATTTTCCTTCAAAGAGTTGTTTTCAATGATGGAAAACTTGTCTTCAAATGTCAATTTCTTCAAACAATCACCCTTATGTCAATGCCACAAATGTAATATGCAGTTTTCTTTATGTATATACCATTTCCTCATACGCCTTTTCTCTTCTTCTGCTATTCATGTTCTCTTTTTCCTCTCTCTCTCTGCTGTTTTTTTTTTTTTTTAATTAATTAAAAAATAAATTAATAGGAATTAATGGGAATGAAAGACTATAGTAAAAAGAAGGAGGGGGATTAATTAAAAGAGAGGGAATTTAAAAAGTGGGAAATTTATTGAAATGGGAAGGGAAGCAGGAAATTTATATTGGAGAGGGGCATATTAAAAAGTTTTTATTAAAAAAGGATTAATTAAAAGGGATTATTAAAAAGAAATTAATTAAAAATGGGGATTAATTTTAGTGGAAAGGGAGGGGGAATTTAAAAGAGAAGGTTATTATATGAAAGGGGCATATATTAAAATTAAAAGGGAGGGATAGTATTAATTATATGGGGGGGTGTATAAAAAATTTTAAAACGAAATATGGAGAGCGTATTGTAATGGAGAGGGGGAATAATAGAAATTAAAATTTAAAAAAAAAACGAATTGTGAAAAGGCTGTGGGCGGGAAAGGCCGAGTGGCCAAGGGAGTGAGGGAATGGCGTAAGTCTCTGTGAAGAGGGCTGTCGTTGGTGAGTGTAGTGAGGTATTGCAGAGTGTAGAGTGGACGGTTAATTGAGAGCATGAGGTATGCGTTGGGAGAGAGCGTTTGAAATGATACGGGGGGAGTGTGAGATGTAAAAAGATGAAGGCAAAGCCGTAAGGGAAGAGCGTTGTTGTATAGTGCGTGAGAACGGGAGCAGATATGGCACTGTGGGAATCGTGTAATGTGTTTAGGGGTGCGAAGGGTCGGTTGTAAGGTTGCAGAGTGAGGGTCGTGGAGAGGCGTAGTGGGCTTGAGAGATGAGAGGAGGAATGAGAACAGGGAGGCCGTGAGGGCCGAGGGGCCAAGTTGCCCAGAAAATATTTTTTTTTATTTTTTATTTTTTATTTTTTCATAAAACAATAGAGTAGAGATAGGAAATAGCAGAAATTTCAACTTTAAAAACAGTAGAATTTTTCAAGTGTATGGCAGAAATAAATCCAGCAGCAGCAGAAAGTGCAGAAATGAGGGCAACTTCAGAATTTTAGTCTTCAAAACAGCAGATTTTTTCAAATATACAACAATCTACTCCATTTCAGACTTTAACAATATTCAGAAATCTTGAAACTTGCAGAGATTTTTCAATGAAAAACTCAGAAATTTTTCTCTCAGAAACCCTCTTTAAACAGTATTCCAGTAGCTCTTGAAAATGCAAATTTTAATAAGCAGAAATTGCAGAGAAAAATTAGAATGAAAACCTTCAGATGGGCAGTGCTTCCTTTCTTCAAAACCAATGCCTGAATGTTGTCAATTTCTGAATGCTGGGATTTTGAATGCTGCTCCTCTTCAAAACACTTCTAAATGGCGGCAAAAACTCTGTTGCAGAAACTCTGAGTGCTGCAAAAATGTCAAGAATTTTTGCAAATATGCACAGGCCATAAACACAAATGACTCACTCAATTTGGAGCAGGGCCAGCAATCGCCCGCTCTGATACCATGTTAAACACCATGTTAAAGCACACACATGGTGTATGAGGAAGATGAACACACACACACAAGAGACTCAACACAATGAAGGATAAGCGTGAGGCTTTCTTATTTTTCATTATACATATGATGTACATTTATAGTACAATGGTGTGACTCTTGGTTTCACATTCCAAGGTCACTTGGACTCCATTGTAACTTTTCGCATTCCACACCTACCCATGTAGGATTATGTGTTCCAACAGTTCCAATATATCAGTAACACGTGAATGAGGTAGATCTGTAGTACTTCAGAGGTTAATTGCATTTTAGTTCAGTTCTGTTTATTGTATTTCAAGTTTTATTAGTTAATTTCATTCTAGTCCTGTTAATTAGACTTAAAAGACCCTCCTTATTTTACAAGTTGCTCTTGTTCTTAGTCTCTTCTAACACATCATTATCATATGGACAAGAATTAGTTATATCATTTTGAGTTCTTAACTGTTCTGCAATTTCTCATAATTTTACAAACAACCTTTTTCCAAAGTTATTCCAAGAGATCTCTAACCCTTGAATGAGGTTTAATAGTGACATTTTGAGTTGCAGAATGGGTTAATTCTAGTGTCATAAGTTATTTTAGCATAGGATTCCTTACTATATTGCAGATAATCTTTTCTCAAAATGTTCCAATAAATTTCTAACAATGGATGAGATTTTCTCTGTGATATTTTAAGTTGTTGTTTACTAAAGAGAACTTCATTACATCAAACTTATCCTATTCTCAATTTGTTTCAACATACCTCTAATGAAATGAATTGGACTAAGTTAATGTTATGAGTTAATTTTCTTGTCAATCTTTACAATCTATGGATTAGCATTTTCTGTTCTTAGGTGCCATACACAGTTTAGAGTAGATTTTGTTCTATTTTTAGTGTGATCAGTAACTTCTCTTTGCCAACAATTTAATTCTTTTCCTCTTAACACAAAAACACAAAACCAAAAACACTAGAAAAACACTAAACACAACGAAGTAGGAAGAATATACCTAGGCACATATAGTGCACTTCACTTCAACAGTTTACTAGCCTTGGTTGACAATTTATGACATCAATTTAGGAACACTAAGTTGAGCAGACATTTAGCTTCTTGAATTTGATTATGAATATTTTAAATGTGGGCAGGGAATTTTATTACATTTGAATGTTTCTAATTTAATATACATAACGATTGAATCATAGTGTAAGTTGCTACCCCAATTGGTCCATTATCATGTGAACAAAAGGTAATACTTTCCTTTGTTTTGTATAAACCAATTCCATAGCAATTTCCAAATGTAGTTGAAAATTTTATTTTTTTGGTTATAGATGATTTTTGGAAGATCAAATCCTAATAATGATTTTTGGTTAATAATGAAGTTTTCGTTAATAATTATTTTTGGGTTATTGATATCATCAATTAAAAGGAATTTGGAATCCTACTCTAGGCTCTTATTCCTCTCTATGATTCAAAGACCAAATGTGTTGATATTCATTATTCAAATTTACCACACGTGTGGGAGAGTATGGTAATTTGATATTTTCAGCATCCTTGAGTTAAAAAGATTCATATTTTGTCTTCAAATTGATCTTCTTATAATTTACCCAAAATCATTTGATGCAAGTCAATGATCCGATCCATAGACTGATAAAAAAGAAAATTATACAAGTGTTTACTATAGTTTGAATTGGGGGAACAATGTAAATGGATTTAAATGAAACCCAAGAGATTTATATGAATTGCAAGAAATATTGAATCCCAAATAAAGTTGGCATATACAAATAGGGTATGGATAAATTCCAGCCATTCAAGTAGGCTAATACTTCAAGCATAAGTGTTTCCAGTGAAAATACATATGGATGTTTAATGAAAATACCAAATCAAAGTGTTTTTGTCAATAATTGCTAAGGGTAGAGATATTTTTATCTATGCAGTTCATTCTTTGGAAACTACACTAAATAGCCAAAAAGAGAAAGCATGATATTGTGGATATTCTTGTCATGTCAATGATGTAATTCCTGAGACCCCCCTCTTTAACTAAGATCCAAAATTTCACTTAGACCCTTTGTAAATATCTGGTGACACTTTCATTATCATCGTGGAAGAGTAATAATCTAATGCTACTCTTTCCTACTCTATTTCCTTATGGTGTTTCCTTTATAACATCTTGTGCAATGGCTAGTTTTACCATGTACATCGAAATGTTTTATGGTTGAGAGTGAGAGTGAGAGTGAAATATTTTTAACATGTATCATTCATATTTTGTTTTAATATCAAAAACCAATAATATAAGTTTTTTCTAATTTTAATTACTTTATCTCTCTCTACAAAGTTCATATAAAATTATGTTACTTCATATGGGCATCCAAATGTTTTATTTATGGTTGATAGTAAGAGTGAAATATTTATACCACATTTTATTCACACTAGCTTGTAATAATAAATTTTTACCACACTTTATGCGCATTGGCTTATAATAGTAAGAAAAAAATAAGTGAACACAAAGAGGGTGGGATTATTGATGTTTTTCTAATGCTTTTAAATTAAAACTAACCAACCAAACATGTATATTGATTTTATTTTTTTATTGTAGCCAACACTGTTTTTTATTTAAAGAATATTTTATTTTTATTTTAAAAGACCCCGTGTATCAACTCAAAATTAATCATGGAAAGAATTACTCTGTCTTATATTTATATAACTTTCACATACACACACACATAGATAAAGATTCCTATTTTTAATTTTATTAAAATCCTAATAATACATATAGTTACATATATATGGAATTATGTTTGAAATATTTTATACTATTTATTTTTTTATATGCTTAGCATTGATGATATATATAAATAGATATATAATTTAGGAAATTTTGTTATGTAAATATTAAATTTTTGTATGCCCTTGAATATAATAGCTAAGAATATGAACGGTTATTTTAATATATATATATATATATATGATGATGATGATGATGATGATGATGATGATGCCCATTATGACCAATATGGTCTATGGGTGAATGCATGAGGATCAGTTACACTTTTGGTCCAAATTTGGCAATGAAATTTCAAGTTTTTCCTCTTTTATCGAATTACAACCCTCAAAATTCATATAATCGTTTTGTGAATTTTGGTTCAGAGTAAAAAGAAAATATGTGGAGAATTATGTTTTTTTCCTAATGATGTTTTTTTTAAAACAAATTAGTGTCATATAATCTCTAAATTTTCCATTAAATGCAATATATGTCCTTGCAAATTTGTGCAAAACTTAAGAGGTGTGTGTGTGTTCACATAGCATAACTTAGTCTAAAATGTGTAATTTTTAAAATATATATATAGAGTGAAACAAGTTTTTCATATTAGAAGAAAATTTTTAATGGAAAATTATATTTTTTATTATTTTTTGAAGTTGGAAAAGTAATATTTCAATTGCATTTATGGAGACACATGTGTTCACGTAATATTTTTTAACTCTTTAATAAATTGAAAAACCAAGAGTACCCTTTTGAAGAGGACTCATAAATGAAGATAGTGGTATTTTTTGAAATTTTTTATTGTGTATATTTTACATTATTGAATTTTTATTCATCCCCTTTGAAATTGTCCAAAAAAAATTCAAATGTTATGTTTAAAATAAATTAGATGAAAAATATCACAGAAATTAGAAAGTGTAAAATTTATATGCCATTGGATATAGGATTCTTTCATGAATTAAACATGATCAACCTTACCACTTAAGGAAAAATTCTTCCCTAAATCTGCTAGGGTACAAAATGGGGTTATAGAGGAATCAATAGAAGGGGTGTTGAAATTGTGATTTTTAGGACGTTAGGAACTTGATTGAGTGCTTCAAACACTCGATTGAGACTAAAAATGAAAATTCAAACTGTTCTATCAAGCGTTAAAGAAACCGTTGATCGATCTATATGTGTGGTTAACCAACGGTTCGATTGAGCCATTAAAATCCTAACCCTCCAACCTCCTACTAAATTTTATTCATGTTATGTATCAAGGGCATGATCGAGCCTATAGCTCAATCGAGGGTTAAAGAAACCCTCAATGGATCTGTATGTGTGTTTAACCAATGATTAAATGGAGTCGTTAAAATCCTGACTTGCTAACCTCCTAATAAATTTTTTTAATGATGTGGCTCAAGGGATAGATCAAGCCTATAACTCGATTGAGACTCTTTTGTGAATAAATAAATTAGTCTATAAATTCAATTGTAGAAGAAAAAATAGTAAACATTCATTCATATAAAAATATCATAGCATGAAAATTACACAAGGATTCACAACAAACATGGGAGATTAGAGATTTGGATCTAGAAAGGAAATAAATTTCCATCCATAGAGAAAATATGAGAGAAAGCTAGAGAAAGGATGAGAAAAAGATGTCAGACATTGAGAGAACAAGAAGATCATGCAATTGGGAAAATTCATGCAAATACAGGTAATTCAAATTGTCTCACTTCTCATATTACTTGCTCCATATTGTATGCATTAGGAAATATGATTGAAAGCTAGAAAAAAAAGGAGAATGAAACAATAAAACTAAGATAAAATAAGCATTGAAATTAATACCACGTGGTTAAAAAATGATATGTAACAACAACTAAAGGAAACCAATTGAAATCATACAAATTATTGAAAAGTACTTGAAACCATGGTTTATTTAATTCTTTTGAAACCACTTCAATTCATGCAGATTATGAACCAACTTTGAATTGTAAGGTTTAATATAACCCACAAAAACTAAGGATGTGATTTAACCAAAGAAAACCATTGGAAGATAATATCCATATATTATTTACATGAATTACAATTCATGGAAATTTATTTACAAGAGGGATTAGAAAAAATGGTTGTCACATAGGTACTCCAAAACTATAAACATTACATTGATTAATGATTTATATCCCAAGTAGGAGTTAAAACAGAGAAAATGTGTCAAGATCTAGAACGAGAAAGAATGTCCCTACTTCCAATGTGCATGAAATGAGAAGACATTCTTTGTTAAACATATATAAAAACATTATATTTTTGTAACATTCATCATCATATATAACATTAAATGGTTATTTGAATCATAAATCATAATTCCTATGTTTAAAACCTCACAAGTTTCTTCTTTCAATTCTCATATGAAGGCTATGATTTTTTTAAAAGAAAAAGTTTTTTAAAGACACAGAAAATGTAATGTAGATTTGTGCTTGCGCAAAAAGGAGTGTATTATTGCATATAACTATAATGTTCCATGGAATACTCATGTGATCAATCAATATTAAATTAATAAATAATAAATGCAAAATAAATAAATTAGCATGCATGTTTTGATGATATGCTAGAAATGTTTACAATGTTAATATTCTTAAATTGTGGCAATCTAATGTTGAATAAATTCATCTAGTTGTTTCTCAACATGTAATCATGAAGTGCACGAGATCTTGAATAGACGGTGATAGGGTGCTATGTTAAGGAAATCCTTGATGTGAAGTCACTAGTTCAATTCCCCGCCCTAATCAGGGTGCTATATTGGACATGATGATAATGTAGTCCCACCCAAACTTACAAATAAAAACATGTATCGTGAAATATATTGCAAAGTATGGTTCAAAAGTAAAAAAGAGGAGAAGTTTATTTTAAACTTTGTCAAGAATTGATGAAAACAATTTAAAGCATAAAAGACAATGAATATCCATATTTTTAAGTGCATAGAAAAGGTTCCTTGTAGAAACATATAATTTTTTAAATCCTCTTACCCCACCTTGTTCCCTACTTGATTGTTTTGCTAAAATTTCCATGTACAGTCTCCCAAAAAAACAAAAACCATTTGTGCCCCTCTTCACCATAAATGATAACAAAGTACATTCATTGTTGATATGACCTTGAAGCATCTTCCTTGTTCTCTAAATCCAATAAAACCTCTATCTCTTGATTTATTTATGTTTCCTTATCAACAATTTCATTGTCCTTCTCATCTGACATTTCTTCCACTTTTTATTTGGAATTGTGAAATTATCTATAGTTATGATAACTTCTTCCTTTAATAAAGTTCTTGCAACTGTTTTATGGTAATTTTATTTACATGTTTTAAAACGTTAAATGATATGGTGCTTCTAATGAAGAAAAAAAATTCCAACTAATTTTATTTTGTATAGTAGGCTTTCAAATATTAAATTACTTAAAAATTAGTTGGATAGGATCCTAAGTGTATCATGGAGTTTGTATTTATGTATTGTATGATTTTCTAGTCACAATTTATCTTATAGTTGATTATATTTGTATAAATGTATAGATGTAGATTTTGATTTCTCTCATGAAATAAATTTGTCCCTTCAATTCGGTAATCACTAGCTTGATTTTTCAAGAATCTCCCATTCTCTCAAATTCAAAAGATTCACCACATCATTAATTTCTTTAATTAATAATTTCCTCTTAAATATGTATTTAGAAGTTTCCTATATAAGAATTTAAAATTAATTTTTTTTTTATTTAGTTCAACAACCTTGCAAATCATTATACAAATGAGTAGATTTAAATAATTGGCATTGGATTTAAATAATTGACATTGGATCTAAATAATTGAAATGTTTGGTATATGATATATATGAAAAAAAATATAATACTTTCCTTGTTACAGTAGCGATCACTTTTAGTTTGGGATTTATATAGTCTTTTGAAGAAATAAAAAACTATTGCTAAGAATAAGAAAATTTGAAAAAGGTCTTGAAATTCTTTACTTTCTTGTAGAAACCAATTTTAGTTTAGGATTTATATAGTCTCTTGAAGAAACAAAAGATTTTTGCTCAGAAGAACTAATTTTGAAAAGGTGAAATGCGTCACTTAATAAATGGGGACAAAATTATTTTTAAAAACTTGACAATATTGTATTTTATTATTTGTTTATAGAAATATATTTAGCCACAAATTATAACTATATAATACATATTTCACACATAATTGAAGTTTAAACACTTTTTATGTGCATTAGATTCACCTTGCGCACACCATCACTACTAACCAAATTGCTTTACTAACTGTTAGCGTCAGTCTTTTCAGCCTAACACCAGTGATCAAATATTCTCTTACAAGGTTTTATTAGGGTGTCAAGTCAATTTTTTGTCATTTCAGAGAGTCTTCAAATAAAAAATTTGTCACTCGCTTGTGTGTCTAGGGTTATTTCCACTCTCTCAAGAATTTCACATGTCGGTCACTCTGGCATCACTCAACTGAGTGAACCATCATTTAGAGATTATCATCATCATTTTAGTCATCACCATCATGATTTCATTCAGTTCAAAGTCTCCATTCGGTCATTAGGGTTTCATGGTCACCAAAACTGCCCCACAATCCCCTGTTTTCCCAAGAGAAAACCCTAATTTTTCCTCCTAGTAAGATAGGATTTCACCATGGAAGTAGAGACCACATACAATGAAAATAAGAAATAAAGTAATGGAGAACATGTCTCAAGATTTGAGCCATCTAACATCAAAGAGATCAATGCCTCACAAACTCATCAAGAGGTCATTTCTTGCACATAGGAACATGTATGCTTCAAGGTATGTTTCTGACCAAATGTAGATGAATTTGACAAACATGAAAGAGGTTTTTGTCAATAATAGAACAAGGAACAAAAACCTCCTTCATTTTATACACATGTGTTATGATTTTGTAATATCCCAAAAGAGAGAATGCAGTAATACAAAAGCACAATAGCTGGAAACTACAACAATGAACAAATAATATAAATACACCATACAAATATACAGAATAGCTGAGCCATTTTATTAATAGGAGGTGGATAAACTAGTACAACAATGCTCAAAATATGAGACAATCAAGCCAAACAAGTAGGATAGAATGATCCTGAAGGCTAGAATGAGACTGCATAATTGTTGGACTACTGGAGGTTATATTGCATTTTCCATACTGCAAATGTCGGGACTACAACTGCCAGCTGAAAATAAAAGTGTATATCTTGCAGTTTTGGAGCTCATATGATGCCATAATTTCGAAATTGGGCTCTATGATGAATACCCAAGATAACCCAGAAAGGATTTCCAAATCTGACAATATTGGAAAATCACCCTCTTAGGGCCTGCAACATATAACTGTAGGGTATGCAGATATACTGCATGAACTGAAGATAAATATGGCTGCAAATAGATACAATCATCTCAATTCATAGAGGGTTTACCCCTCCTCTAGATCCTAAAGCTATAAGCTCAAGCTCTAGCTCCTCCTCCACTGAATGCAGCTGCTGAATACACAAAAACTGAGTAAAACTGAATTGTCAAGGATGGAAACTCTATATCTTGATGCTAGATGCTACAATTAAGCTCCTAAATTATGGAAATAATATTCCCAAAGTGAGGATATGTTTCCTCATGGGATTTCAAGCTGAAATACTAGAAACTTCCTTCCTCCTTCAAATATGCAAAGCTAGAATGTGCAATATCTTGGGGAACTGCTATTGTATGGAGGAATGAAATTTTGGCCTAAATGCCAGTTATGAATATATAATTCTCCTGGAAGACTAATCTTGAAGCACAAGGTGAAAGGATGAATTCTCCACCGATTTCCTAGTTGAAATGCTAGACACAACCTCCTCCTCTCAAACCCTCAAGCAGGAATGCGTAATTCCTGAGACTAAATGTGTTGTAGAGAGGGGTTGAATGTGGCACAAATTCCTGATGCTATATGGAATCTCAAAATAACCTTCCCATAGTAGGCACTCGAAGTCCCACGTGGTTAAGGGTGGTATTTCTGCTCAGAAACACCCATGTGCTAAACAGCACGGTAGACTTAGCTAAACAGCTGAAGTGTGCATAGAAATGTCAAATGACAAATCCATATCTAAACATATCAATAATCAAAATCTAAATTCTGCCTTCTATTGTTTCCTTCATCTTCCTTATATGGTTCGTGAGCCTTCCATAGCCTTAGCCCACCTCATAACTGCAATGCACATGTGGCCACTAGCCTCCATGAATATTGTGTTGTCTCTCCATGTTCTCCACCATATCTACATTTAATTCCCACTCTCTCTGTCATGTGTGCATTAGATGCACCACTTCCTCCACTATTTCCTCATTAGTTCTCTATTATCTTACTTGCATTGCACCATTATCTTATTTACTTCCTCCATGATCTCCATGATCTTATCATTAATGGTCCATGATCTCCACTCTTCCTTCATTAAGAAGCTGCTCCACTATTCCATAATGCAGATCTACTTCTAAATTAAAAGAAAAACATCAATAGCAGATTTTATTCATCTATGGGGTTTATGGATCCCTCCACCCTTTATTTACTTAGTTAATTAGAAAAAGTAAGAACTCTAATATTCCAATTATCTGATGGAAAATTTTGACTATTACAGTCCTCCCCGCCAAAATGTTCCTTGTCCTCAAGCAACTGCAAAAGTGGATGCTATAGCAATCCATCTCCCTCCAAATGGCATCCTCATATAGAAGGCCTCCCCATCTTCTACAATGTGTAATGCATGCCCAACTCCAAATATGGCTCTCTAGAATGTCTAGAATGGTCTCCAACTGAAAAGTTAGATTCCTATCCTCATCAATAAGTCTCCAAGTGGCAACCATATGCTTTCCAAGATCATCCTCTATGCATGAGATACATAAAGTGAAGTGGTCTCTTCCCAAAGTGGAAATCCCCCCATCATAAACTATCTCTCCATCCCATTCTACATGAAGCAGAATGTATCTCTCCATGCTTCCATCCTTGGCCATGTTGGCCTTGTTGGATCCAATCATCATCCCAACAATGTTCAAAATAAGAAGTAGAGACATATGGATCAACATGTACAATGTAAAACCATACTCTCCCAATAACAACCATTGTAGAAAATCCTTTTGCTTCCATGCCAAATCATCATTAAACCAAGCAAGAGAGCCATACTCTCTCAAAGTAAGCCACCGCTGCAATGCCTCTTGTTTCCATGCCAAATCATTATCAACCCAAGTATGAGATCCATACTCTCTCAAAAGAAGCCACCACAACAATGCATCTTCCTGCCAAACCACATCATCATCATACCAAGTATAATGACCAGAATCTCCCAATAGAAGCCAACACATTAAGGCCTTCTGTTTCCAACCTCTATCATCATCATGCAATGTATGGGAGAAATTTGGCCCATACTCTCCCAAAAGTAACCAAATCCACAAGGATTCTTACTGCCATCTTACATCATCATGATGTAAGTCATGGAGAAACAACATACTAATCGACATGTAGAATTTCAAGTTAGCCCAATACAAACAAACTCCCTACTAGCACATCATGTGAGAGTTATGCCATGTCCCAAACAAAAGTACATACATGGAAATAGGATATATCATGTGATGGCCAAATTCTCTCAACAATAACTAGCGCATCCATGCCTCTTACTACTACATAACATCACTGATATACATGGCATGGACCATACAAATGTGAGATGTTGGATAGTAACCATACTCACTGAAAAGCAACCAACGCAGCCATGCTTCTTGATTCCCAATGTCATAGACCTACAAGTGGGTTGGAAACTCATTGCTCATCATCCATACCCATTCATCCCAATGTGGACGATGAATCATGTCATGATCAAACTTGGTATCCACCCAAGGTAGAATACCATTCTCCTCCATCTGATTGCACACCATGAGATGTTTAAGAGCACCTACCTTGAGGTCTCTCCATGAGATCCCCTCATCAATGGCCCAATATAACCCATAAGGATCCATACATGTTGTAGGTAGAAATTTATCTTTGAGCTGTGAGATGCTCATCAAGAAAACTCCATCTTGATAATGGAAAATGCTCCCCATCATAAGATGTCTACCATCTATCATCTGTCCCTCCAGTGCTTCATAAGTAAAGCTTCCTTCAAAATGCTCCAAGAATAATGGGGCCCTCATCTCATCCATGTTGCTCAGTGACAACGTTGTAGATCTACATGGTGATGCCTCTGTTGTCTCATGGCCATACACTATGTTGAACTCATAGCCTGAAATTTTACTAAATAGGACTATGCTCATCCCATCCTCTAAAACTCCACACTTCAACACAAAGTGTTGGGTGTAGCTCAACAATGATAAACTGGGATAGCTATACATCTTCTCCTTGATCAAGTCAAGGGTCCACTGTGTAGTGATAATTTGCTACTCCAAATCAGCAAGGTGAGCTAATCCTTGGTTATGAAATTGCCTTGATGGCATGTTCTCACAAATCTCAATATGAGGTACTCAAATAACATGAGATGAAAAATTTTGCAAACATTGGATAAGTTGAATTTCGAGAACATCTTACACAGCTACAAGATTTCCTCCATCCAGTGCAATGGCCTCTCCAACTACTGGTAATGGTGATGGCTTCTCCTCTTCTAATGTACAAGTTTTGGTACCTTCCTCCTCTTCCTCATGCATCTCATCAATCATGCATGGGACTCCCAATGTCAAGAGCTCAAGACCATCTTGTAAAAATGCAAGTGTTCCTCCTCCTGATACAAGTACTTCTATAGCTAGTGTTGGTGGTAGGTGCTCCTCTTCTGGAGTGATAATGATGACATCTTCCTTTGGATTCTCATGTACTATATCATCAATGATGGGAAGTGTCTCTATGGGAAATGTCTTTGGTTTCCTTCTACCAAAATTCTTCTTCATTCTTTGAAGGAAATCTGCATAATCAGTCACTTTGGCATGTGACAAATGACTGAACCACCAGTCTTTTACTTTACCCTCAAGGTGCAGTGCTGCAATCTCAAAAACCTCTCTTTCTACTACTAGGTATAGTTGAAAGAATGCAACTAACTCTTCCCTCCAATACTTCACTGTGCTTGTGGATGATCCATCAAATGTGGGCAAGAAGAATCTATGCCTCTTTCTTCTATTGCTACTATGGGATATCCTTTCTTCTTTGAGTTGTAAAAATTGTTGGAGAGTTAGATTCTCCTTGATTGATTCAGGCTGTGATTTTTACTCTGGCAGCTATTTACTTAGTGTCTCATACCCCAAGTCTCCTCCATATTCACACCATTCACCTTCCTTCTCAAAGAAATTGGATCTAGTAGAATGTTGTGGAGCTCTTTTCCTTGTCGGTTATATATGTTGTTGATAGGAAGTGCTTGGACCTTCCTCATTCTGAAATATTCTTGGATCCTCCTTTTGCCTTTCTCTCTTCATTTGTTTGACCTCCTTGGAGAGATATTTCATAGATCTAAAGAGAAGAGTGGAAAAACTTAAACCCTTCGTCAATGTAGATCTCTACTTTCTGCTTCTTCCTTTTATGTTAAAGATGAAGTGCCCACAAGCTGAGCCAAAGATCATGCTCTGATACCACTGTAATATCCCAAAAGGGAGAATGTAGTAATACAAAAACACAATAGCTGGAAAATATAGCAATGAACAAATAATATAAATACACCATACAAATATATACAATAACTGAGTCATTTTATTAATAGGAGGTGGATAAAACAGTACAACGGTGCTCAAAATGTGAGACACTCAAGACAAAAAAGTAGGCTAGAATCACCCTGAAGCCCTCCCATAAGAGGGACTGCATAACTGTTGGATTGTTTGAGGTTATACTGTGCTATCCCTGCAACAAATGTCGGGACTGCAATTACCGGATGAAAATAAAAGTGTATATATGGAAATTCTGAAGCTCAGATGATGTTGAAATTTCAGATCCAAGCTCTATGATGAATACCCAAGATAACCCAGAAAGGATTTCCAAATCTGAAAATCTGGGAAAATCACCCTCTTAAGGCTTGCAACATATAACTGCTAGGTATGCAGATCTACTGCATGAAATAAAGATAAATATGGCTGAAAATGGATAAAATAATCTCAATGCATAAGGGTTGGTCCCTACTCTAGATCCTCAAGCTAGAAGCTCAAGATCTAGCTCCTCCTTCCTCCTCCACTGAATGTGGCTGTTGAATACACAACAACTGAGTAAAAATATGCTATCAAGGATTGAGAATATATATCTTGATGTTAGATGCTGCAATGAATCTCTTGAATGATGGAAATAGTATGCCCAAAGTGAGGAGATGGTTCCTTGTAGGATTTCCAACTGAAATACTGGAAAATTCCTTCCTCCTTCAGATCTGCAAGACTGGACTGTGCAATCCCTTAGGGAACTACTATTGTATGGAGGTATGAAATGTTGTCCTAGATTCCATATATGAATATACTGCTCCCTGAAGAATTATCTTGAAGCACAAGGTGAAAGGATGAATCCTCCACTAGTTTCCTAGCTGAAATGCTAGAAACAACCTCCTCCTCTCAAACCCTCAAGCAGGAATGTGTAATTTCTGAGACTAAATGTGCTATAGAGAGGGGTTGAATGTGGCACCAATTCTTGATGATGTATGGAAGCTAAAAATAACCTTCCCAGAGTAGGCACTCGAAGTCCCCTGTGGGTAAGGGTGGGATTTCCACTCGGAAACACGTGTGTGCTAAACAACACTGCAGACTTAGCTAAACAACTGAAGCATGCATATAACTTTCAAATGAAAAATCCAAATCTAAAAAAATCAATAATCGAAATCTAAAGCCTGCCTTATATTTCTGCCTTCATCTTCCTTATATGGTTTGTGAGCCTTACATAGCCCTGGCCCACCTCATAATTGCATTGCACATGTGACCACTAGCCTCCATGAAGATTGCATTGTCTCTCCATGTTCTCCACCATATTTGCATTTAATTCCCACTCTCTCCATCATGTGTGCATTAGATGCACCACTTCCTCCACTATTTCATCATTAGTGCTCTATGATACTACTTCTATTACACCATGATCTTATTTGGTTTCCTCCATGATCTCCATTATTTTATCATTAATTATCCATGATCTCCACTCTTCCTTTATTAAGAAGCTGCTCCACTACTCCATAATGTGGATCTACTTATAAATTATCCACATATACACATCAACAGTGGATTTTATTCATCCATGGGGTTTATGGGTCACTCCACCATCTTATTTACTTAGTTAATTAGAAAAATTAAGAACTCTAATATTCCAATTATCTGATGGAAAATTGGGAATATTATAGATTTGGGAGAAATGCCCAAAATATAATTGCTACAGGAGAGTTTCTATACTTCTGGAGTACTCTTGGGAAAATGCATTTTCTCTGTCATGGAGTGTTCAAATGACCTTCTTGATGAGTCAAATGATAACTAGACAGAAAGATATTTCCAAGGAGCTATCATGAGCTCAATTTGGTGTTTAATAAGGCCTCCAAAAGTGTTCTAAAATCTCATGTTGCGCGTTTCCTCAGCCATGTTTTGTTGGTTTTTTTAATTCTTGGGAGAATTGATGTTTGAGGGGCTATACTTGATATTTTTTAGTGCTTGGGGGGTCTATTTTGTAGCAGACAGAGAGATATTTCCAATCAGCTATCATGATCTCAATTTGGAGTTCATGAAGGCCTCCAAAGTGGCCTTCAACTTCATGTTGCGAATCTGGAGGAGGCATTGCACATCCATGAACTGCGTTGCGTGTCGGCACTTTGCATCTGTGAACTGTGCTTCGCATGGGGTAGAGTTGCCTAATTTTGCTCAAAAATTCACCTAATTCGAAATTTTAGCTACCATTTCAGATTTTTCACTCTCCAAAGAATTACAACAAGTAAGTACACTCATCCTCATGCTCTCTCTTCCATCGAAAAATCAAGTAATGATAACTAGCTTATTTCCCTAGGATTTCATACAAATTTCATGCTTTTGGTTATAAAATGATAAAATAATGCTACGAAACATTAGTAATATTGTCCCTACACCTATTTTGACTAGTTATACACCATTCCCATACCTTATAAAACATTTCCCATCATTTTTGCAACATTTCCCTACAAACCGTAGCCTTGTTCCACCAAATTGGGTCATTTTCCTAGCTAGGAATGTGTTTCAATTTCCTAGCTCACTTCCCTCACTCATTTACTTTCATTTCACTCTTTAAACATTCCTAATATCCCTTCCCCTCTCCCTACATTTTTCTTCCCCCATATCCCTTCCCAAACTCCCTCATTTCATTCCCTTCACTCACTTTTCCTTGTTTTCCCCTTCTGCATCATCTAGGGTTCTCAGCCATGGAAGGATATTCCTAACCATCAGAGAAGAGAAGAGAACAAAAATGGTGGAGGATATTGAGGTATGAGCCCTCAAATTATAATGAAATCATCTCCTCACCCTTCATCAGAAAATGCTTTGAAGATGTCAGTTTCCTAGGGTTTTGTCAAAGGGTGGAAGAGGTAGGTTACCATGAGGAGCTCAAAGATTTTTTTGCCACCAACTTGAAGGGAGAAAGGACCACCATTGTAGGGATTGATTTTAAATTTTCATTTTATACCATCTCTCTTGCCACAAGGATACATAATCATGAGGAATATTGGTTCAAAGGCATTAACCTTGACCTTGAGAAGTGAAAATCCTTCATCAAATCACAATACAAAGAGAATCATACCCACATTCTTCCATTTAGATACTTGATGGAGAGGTATGCACCATTGATGAGGGTTGTGATTAAATTCTTCACATGTGAGGGCAGGTTTTCCAAATTGTATCAATATCATATTAGATTTCTCATGCACTTCTTAGTAGTGAAGTCCTTAAACTTATGTAATTTCTTGTATATAAGTGTGAGCAAGATGGAAGAAAAAGTACAAGATTTGAACATAGATCATTACCCTAGCCTTGTTCACCACATATTGGTAAAATTCATAGTTCTCCATCAGTTGTAAGAGAAGAACATGACATGGGATGCATTCATTGAGTCAGCTTTGTATATACACTCAACCACTACACCAACTCAACAACAAAACATATCACCTGCCATGTCAGCATGGCCCATGGAGGTGGGATCATCAAGAAATCCTGTTGAGGTTTCAAAGAGGCCTAGGCTTGAGATTACTCTCACCTATCAGAGAGGCAAGAGGCTTGTGTTTTTTCCTCGGAATTAGGAAGGGGCCAATCCTGTTTCACTACAGGGATCGTTGTCAACACTGCATGAGACATCCATGCATGATGAGGAGGAACATGATTTTGATTTGGTTGACTTGGAGGACCATGAGGACCATGAAAAATTGCATAGGGCAATCAAATATAAGGATTCTCAGATCAAATATATCCAAGACAACTTAGCAAGGGCTCAATTCATAATTTCATTTCTTGAGTGTGAGAACAGTCAATTGAAGACAAATTAATTGATCTTGGAAAAAAGGTTGTATGAGGCAAAAAAACATGAGAAAGGAAAAAAATTGGCTAAAAATGATGAACATGAAAACCAAGTGAAGAGGAATAGGCTAAGAACTAATGGTATCAAGAAGGGACTACAGAAAGATAAAGAATAAAACCCAAAGACGAGTAGCTCACGTTTGAGGAGAGGATGGTTAAAGAGATCAATGAGGACAAGGAGTTTTGGCTTGAGAAGGTTAACACTCACTTGGAAAATCTCTTGGAGAATGAAAAAATTGATAAAAAGATGCACAAATGCATGGTTTCCTGCTACCAAACAAGAAATCAGATTGCACACATCAAACACAAACAATTGCAAGACAAACTCAAGCAAACCCAAGACAAGCTTAAGCAAACCCTAATCAACCAAGATGAGAAGGGAAAGCTTTATTTTCTTTCTGATGCCTCAAAGGTTGCATATTACACCTCATCTAGTAGCTATGGACCATTTTTTGGGAGATTTGGAGCATTTTTTGTGTTTTGGTCAAAATTGGTGAAAAAGGAAGAATTCAGAAAATTGACTAAGGCTGGAGGCGCTGCGATTTTTCCTTAGGGCACCAAATTACAAGTGGTTTTCATTTTTGGAATTCATTTTCCCTCCTCTAAAAACCCATTTCCTCATATTTTCCAGAAAGGGCACATATTTGAGAAAAGTGGAAAAAAAGGGTAAAAAAACAGCATCCAGAGACAGGCAATGTGCATCAAGAGACACCTTGGGAGAATGTGTTTTTTAGGGCCTTACCATGGTTCATTTTAAAAACTTCAAAGTTTTTTGGAAACCAGATAGGCAGGGCTAGTTTATTTTTCTCTCAAATTTCCATTTTGACTCCAAGAAGGTGTCCAAAAGTGGCCTCCAAGTTGGCGCTACGCATCTAAAACTTTTTGAGTTTTAAATACAAATTTTAATGTGTAATTTTTGGCAATTTCTAGTTTTAATTTTGTAAAAGAGAAAAGATGAATGTGGATAAATGTAAAAGTCAAAATGTAAATTTAAATGGTAAATATAGAGTTAAATAGATATCTTATCCTCCATTTATTTCTTTGAGGATATCTCTCTAGTGGTTAGGAATAAGAGGAATTTGTTGTGCAACCTCCCTAGGGTGTAGTTGACTTTAGATAGATGCATGTATTTGAATTTCTTGCTGAAAATTTTGACCTCCAAGGGAGGATTTCGACCTTAGTAGCTATATGAGGCCTTTTGTAATCATTTACAAGGTTTGGAAGATTGGACATTGAACTAGTGTATTCTATTTTGACCAAGTAATATAATGAATACAGAGAAAAGTTGCAACTAAAATTTAGGGATTCATGTGGTGAGCTTGTATGGCTATGTTTATGTTTAGTAATTCACTCCATTGAATAATTTATCTTTCCATTACATATATATTTCTTTCACTCATTGTCTTTACAATTATTTAAGGAGGATTCATGAGTAATGCATGCCCTGTTTTGATGAGATGATGATGTTGTGTTTATTTTCTTCTTAAGGAATGAATTCATACTTATATGCTTGTTCTTGATCTTTATTTTCATCCTACACCATAACCATAAAGCCTAAAGGGTCATTTTAAGATTTCCACCTTGCCCCTTTATTCCCCTGCAATTTTTTCTCTTGTAACCCTATCAGAGTTTTCAAGCCTAGTTTCTAAAGGTCTAATTTCATCCAGCACAAAAGTCTAAATCAATGAAACCCTAATTTTAATATCTAGCCTAAAATATCCACAATCCAGTGATATTGGCTCTGAATTTCATTAAGAGAGCCCTCTCAGCCTAGTAGGGCTAGCTAGTGGGTCAAAGTGGTCTGTGGTTACCTTTGTTGGTCTCCTTTCAGCCTTCAGAGAACTGGTGGAGTGATAACATCTTGGTGACGTTGTTGGGGAGCAAGCTGATAGACCTTCCCTGGGAAAGAATGAAAATGATCAGATCTTATTGTTGATGGTGAAATGTGATCAGGCACAAGAAGTTTGTGCATATTTCACCTGGCGACTCTAGTGCCGAAGAATCCAAAGGTTCAAAATTTTCATGGCAACTCCACTTTTCAAGAACTAGTAGTTTGAAGAAATTATTGGTGACCACACTATTTTAAAAATGGATTCTATTGCTCGAAGGTATGATCCTATGAATCAAACTCGTATTCCTGGTTTTCCAAATCAGATTCCTTATATAAATTGGCAAACAAGACTGTCAAAATTTAAAGGTCAGGACGGAGAAGATGCTAGTTTGCATTTGGTCAAATTTCATTTTCATACTCACATACTAAAGATAGAGTTTATTGAAGATTATCTGATGAAGATGTTCATGGATACCTTGGAGGAAAAAGCAAGATCATGGTATGAAGGTCTACCATCTGCCATTTTATATTCTCTAAAGGACTTTCATTCAGTTTTCTTTCAACATTATCAAAGCTCTAATTCTTCCTTGTCGATGATTGGAAGTTGTTGTGAGATTTTTGGAAATTTCATTGAGTTTCTTGAAAGTTTGTATGGGGATGAAGAGAGTCTAGATGATGAGATCATAGAAGCCCTTCATGATTTTTCCTCCCAACAAGAATCAGTAGCTTCCTCCTTGGATGAAACAGACCAGGACCAAGAAAAATAAATGCCTATTCCCGATCCTGAAAATGAAAATCATCAATCCAATGTTAACTGCTATAAAACTCAATTTTATCCTTTGTCTGAAGATGAGATAGATCAAATCCTGAAAAGTCATGCTATCGCCCAAGCTAATGTAGGTTTGTAGTGTTCACATAGTCAAGAATGTGTTAGTGAAAATTCTTCCATTATTGAAAATGAAAGTCTAAGTTTAAATGATATTATTCATGAGACTGATGAAATGATACAAGAAGTTGTTGTGAGGAAGCCAATTAGTGATGATGATTTCCTGCAAGGAGATCAACTAACTAATACTATTGTCTTTCATGAAAAGGATAGGGTTGTCATGTTTGACAATATTGGAGAATGTTTTCTGTTCAAGGACGATTTAGACTATGAATTAGATGAGTATGATCCTATGATAGAGAACATGCAAGAGATAGAGTTAGAGTTTCCCATGCTTGAGGAATTTATAGCCAACACTCATATAGCAGGAAGTCATACTTCCCTATGCCTTCCTATGGATCAACAACCAAGTGTTCTTTCAAATCAAAAGGAAGGGTGTGCTTGTGTTTTTTTCGGATCTCAAGACAAGGTAACACTTCAAATTATTGAAGATCCTTACATTGATTTGCTGCATTCAATAGGGATGATGTATTTTCTTGTATTTTTGGATCATGAGTACATTTTCAGTGGACACTCAAATTTTCTTGGCTTTTATTTTTCTGTATGCTCGAGGAAAGTGAGAGCGTAATTTCAATAAGTAGCCATATGTTGGATTGGTTACACTAGAAGGATCACTTCACATGATTGTACATATGTCTTCAGTAAGAAAGTGGTTGTCATAAGGGTTTGAAGCCTTCAAATCTTGGTGATATGCTGCCATCAACAAGTTCTGTAAGTTTTGTTTAAGTCCGAGTTAGTCAAGTTTATCCAGTCAAGTTTTCAGTATTCAGTTTGGTTTATAATTTTTGACTCCATGCTCAATGGTAAGGCTACTTGGTCTATGGTGTCCTTGACACCTCCAAGGAGCTGGCATCCCCAGTTGGAGCCAATGTTAGTGTCAGTAATTTCATTCTGTCACCAATGATAAAATATTCTCTTACAAGATTTTCTTAGGGTGTCAAGTCAAATTTTTGTCATTTCAGAGAGTCTTCAAATAAAAATTTGGTCACTAGCTAGTGTGTCTAGGCTTATTTCCACTGTCTCAAGAATTTAACATGCCTGTCACTCTCATAACTCAACTAAGTGAAACATCATTCATATATGATCAATGTAATATTCCCAATTAGCTTTTAGCTATTTGGAATATTAAAATTTGTTTTTTCTTCTTAGTTAGAATAATAAGAGGGTAGGGAGACCCATAAATCTCCTTAGTAGGAATAAAATCACTCCTAATGCAAATGTGGGTCCTCTAAATAGCTTTATTAAGTACCCTTATGTGCGAAAAAGGGATGGATCATGTAGAACTGGTCAAATTTGACCAAATCAATAGCATTGGTATGGAGGAGTGGACATTCATTGAGGGATAACGCAGTTTTGGAGGGAGATTCCATGCATGGAAGTAGTGGCTTTAATGAGTGGGGCCCAGGGTGAGGAATCTCACCAAGCATATAAGGAAGGGGATGGAAGCCATAGAAGGCATGATTGATTATTATTTTTTTTATGGTCTATATGACTTGTTGCTCTCTTTAGCTGTTTAGCGGAGACTACAATGCTGTTTAGCACAAGGGTGTTCCCGAGCGGGAAACCCACCCTCATCCTCGGGGGACTTTGAGTGCCCACTTAGGAGAGGTTATTGAGCTGAATTTCCACATTTTTGCATTAGGCCAAAGCTTCATTCTTACTATACAATGTAGTTTCTTCCATATTTGTGTTGTGTTGCAGGGCAGAAGTTGTGGAGGGTTTGCAGGGCCATTTTCTGAGCTTGTGTTTCAGGGGAGATGTAGCCTTTCCTTTGGAAGGCTAGAAAGGGAGGTCCTTGGGCATAATTTCATCATATGGAACCAGTCCAAGCTGCCACCAAACCCCTACAATGTAGTTTCAGTCCATGACTATGTTATTTTAGAGATCTATTGGAGGGGTGGTTTCAGTGCATGATTTGGGGAGTTATATCTCTAGTGGAGGGATAAGCCATTCGCGCAGAGAGTCTATTGGAGGAGAGCCAAATATTTCTACATCAACTTTATCCATATCTTCCCAGCCATTTTCCTGGAGTGAATCTTCATCTCTAGGGTTGCATTTCACTATTGTATTTGGTATAGTTTTTGGAAACCCTCTTGGGTTGTCTTGGAAATTTGATATAGAGCCTTGATATTCTTCTATAGTATCTTTTGAGGCATATATAAATATTTTTATATCATGGTATGATCTCTAGTTGTATTTGTGTTCCTTATGACTGCGTTGTAGAAACTCTTTGATATTTTGTATATTGGCGGCATCTCACATTTGAGAGGGTTTATTCGTTGGAGGCTTGTTTGTTCCTATTGCATGATTTATACCTCAAGTATTATGTTTATTTGTTTTTTATTTTCCAAATAAAATGGCTCCATATTGGTCTCCTATGTTGATGTAATTATTTGCTATTTCCCATATTGTGTTCAATATTTCTGCTTTTCATGTTCAGGAATATTACAGTGGTATCAGAGCCTAATATTGGCTCGGCCTGTGCATCTAAGCCAATATGTCATCAAAAGAAGGAGATAATCTCATAGAAAGAGAGAATAGGTATTTGTTGTAGCTGCTACAACAGCACCCAAAATTTTGGGGTATATTCAAAATTTCGGGTTCCCCTCTACTCGCTTAGGCATTAAAGTCTTTCACCCGACCTGCAGTCAGTGACATCCCACTGACCTATCCCCAACCCCTCATGAGCTTCCTCACCATCATGATCAGATGTTGTTGCTGCAATCATGCCATATGTGGGAGGGATCATCCAGCATACACTCAAACACTCTTACCACAGTTGCGCCATGAGATGGCCATGCATACATTTGAATGGAAACCTTTTGTGTAATGACAATTAAAGGCCCTCTCACCGTGGGTCATTAAGCATGTTGACTGAATACATATTTTAAGCTTGTTAATCTCATAGGTTTTATCTAGGGACACCATTATCAAAGAGTAATTGTGATGTTGTAATGTTCCACACAGGTCGACCCCATGGGTGACAAACTCCTCAGTCGTGTCACGACATCAAGGGAAATAAAATTGAGCTCAACGACAAGGCCAAAGTTGCAAGATAGGGGAGGAGGAGAAGCAAGCGACCAGTACTGTTAAAAGGAGGACGGTGTGATACAGGTTGAGCAGAGAAAGAGCCTTTTATGTCACTGATGCAAAATGCTTTCTTCATTAGTACACACCAAGTACTTAGAAATTCTCCATTTGGAAATGTCCGTACCAGATGCCATCTCGCATAAACCAGAAGCATTTGCTATGATCTAATCTTACATAAGGACTGGATGGAGTATTTTCTGAAGAAGTTTTGAAGATCCTGCACAATGTCAGCTATATGTTGATGTTTGCACACAAAGGAACATATTTCACCACTTCGACAAGTCTAGCCTAAAGTATAGCCCGGTGAACAAAGCAGACTCAGAAGATTTCTCTAGAGAATGACAATCTCATTCGAGGCATTCTCGTGCCGGGCAGCAGTGTGAAAGCACACATGTTGGTGTGGCAAGCCAACGAGAGAGTTTCAAATATGTGAACGCACCTTTGAGAAGCAACATTTATTAATCCTGAGCTACATAGTGTGGAATTATTTATGCTGCAAGGAGTACAATGTGGAGGAATGAAAAGGCCTTAAAACCATAGTCTCCTTTGCTCTTACATATCCATAAATTTTGTCTATGCGAGACCATAAGAGATGGAGAACTTCAAATTGAACCTAAAAGGTCATGTTTAAATGCATACACCTTTTGGTAGCCAGGCACATTGATGTATATGCAAAGAGAGTCTCCAGAACCACAATATAGAAAGGGTTAATATTAAAAGGGCCATCAATGTGGCTTGAGTAGCAGATTTCAACTCTCGATCTTTCAAAACAAAAAGCATTCGTATTATGAGGTGGTGGCCTTGGCGTGAATAATTTTATATATTTGCGCTAACAATCTGAGGAAAATAAAATGATCAACGTTGTATAATTAAAATAAGGCGCGAAAGAAATGGGGTTTTCAAACCACGTGAGATTGGTGGAACGAAACTACACAGACACGTTGCATGGAGCCAAACGTTCAATGGTAGGTTTTCAACTTATGGTAAATTTTTATATATATACATGGCGGTCAACTTTTCAAATAAAACATGGAGCGGAGTGCTATACCTATAGTGGAATTTTATAATTGACAATATTTAACCACGTCTTAAGCGGTGCAAGAACAATATGGTTTCAAAGCCATATAAGAGGGCGGAGCAAACTATAAAAACGTTACAAATGGGCGCCAAGCAGACATATATGGTGATCACATTTTATAGTAAATAATTTGGAGCGTATGTTTAATGGTCGAAATGTATGTTTGAAATACGGGCAGAGGGTTATAATAAAGCCATGATGGCATGTGTGATGACTGTAACGCAATAACAGTTAAACCAGGAGCAGGATCGTAAAACGGTGCATTAAACAAACTATGCATTAAACGATGCCGAGTTATGGTTTTAAGCTATGTCGAAGGGAGACCGGTAAAACTACTACCAATGTGCGCTCAACAACACATATGTTTCACTAAAAAATCCCACTACAACATCATTAAAATGCATCGCAGGCTGAGTTTTCCACATGTCTATCTCAAAATCTGCACGGTAACATCACAAAAGGACCGCGTGTTTCAAGTAAGCGTATAAGGATATCAATGCTGAAAAGGAATTCAAATAATTTATGGATTACATACTGAAGTCTTGGACCGAAAAGCCAGCGCCATAAAAGGTATGCTTCATTTGACAGTAAAAGAGTTATTTTCAAAAGAACAGATAAAATCTGATTTCCGTAGCCGAGGGCGATATTTTGGGAGACAATCACTCTTCAAATTTGCTATTAATAACCTGCACTGGTCCCTTTTAGAAAGACGTTATCATTTCATATTCATTGGAAGCGCAATTTTCGATATTTCCACTACTGACCACGTCGAGTTGTCTTCACAGAGTTAAATTTTCGATAATTCCTAAGGCGTTTTCTTGTACTTTGTCCAAAGGCACTGAAAACCAGATCACACATCCCACATAGATGTATTCGAGACTGCATACAGTGAGTTTTCCATTGCAGGATCATGCAGAATGAGCTGCTCACCATGGAATCAGAATGTCTATAATCGAGCATTGCACCAGAATGAAGCACAGTAAAAGAAGCAGGTCGATGCATATGTCTACATGCAATAAAGGTGAAAGAGATTGTGTTGCGACTGTAACGCATCGCTGGACAGAGAAACAAAGTGGGGTACTTGGACGTGCAGCTGATTTCCACGATAAGAGCTGAAAGTCTGGTGTAGTTGATGGCAAAACTGACATGCGACAACTTACGATTGCATTCGATATCAGGAAGACAGCAAAGGAGCTTTTCTATGGAAGCTGATATTGATTTCATGGTTGATGTTACACATCACTTCAAATGTTGAGACAACAAAGGGAGGAGGTCACAACCGTCCAGAGGTCGCGGAGTCGCAACATATGCTTCCACACATGAAATGCAACCATGTGACTATGCGACTCTGCCAAGGTTGCAAGGTCGCAAAAGAACATGTTCTATAGGAACCATGACCCATTTATTTCCCCGACCCAGCGACCTCTACTCCAGAAGTATGACCTCCCTCAGAGGCAAATGCCCACTCCCATCTGAACGTAGAGCTGCGTTCTTGAAACGAGATGGGAACGTGCTCAATTCATAGGCTGAATGTAAGCCGATACCCAGAATCAATTCATCGACTGCACCTGTAGAACAAAATTGTGATCTTTATTTAAAGCTCGGGAGAATGCACCCATCGCAGTTTTTCACGACGCTGGGAAAGTGGATACCCACATACACCAATCGGAGTATTGGACATCTTCTTATTGGTAGTTGGCTTCGATGTGGTAAATGGTAAAAATGAACCTTAAAGGTGCCCCACATAGCACGTGGAAACCCCAACTCAATAGACAGATAATTTCAAACTTGATGCAACAATGAAATTTCGTCCTCCCTATAGCGAGGCGGGTGATATTGATCACTTAGTAGCCTCATTACTATTCACTCATGGTGGTGTAGATGGAGACAATCTGAGGAAGTCTCCCACTTTGCAATACTCACTTTATCTGTCCTAGACACTTTAATCAGGTCGCACATCATGGCTCATCCCAGCATCTAGTAACACATAGGAGCCTCCTTAGCTTCAGCATCATTCTTGTTGAGGAGGAACACCAAGGGAGTTAACTATACATATTTATTAAATGATGAACATGGCTTGGAATTTCAAAGTTTTCGTGCGCACCAGCAAACAAACTCATAGTGGATATGCACCAATCACTCATACATTTCCTACATAACAGGAATATGCAGGATTCCAAGATAGCTGTTAAACTCCCATAATTTTATTTTGATTCTTTCTTTTATGAGTCTTCGATTTTCTACTTGCTCAACATAGATATATTCACATGAACATATATATTCATATATGTGTGTGTGAGGCTATTTTAGTGTGTTTTACACGGCTAATTCATTTTGTTTGCATGCAAACAGGATGAGGAGATTACAACCCAGCCGAAGAAGTTTCCACTTATCCAGAAAATGCCATTCCACGTGACGAGGGCTACGGCTGCCCCCCCCCGGAAAAACAAGTTGTTGATATCTCCAAAAGCATAAATGTAGAAGGGATGAAAACCCCAGGTCACAGGTCACAAATCCAAGGAGGTCACAAGTCGTAGATGGTCCGAGGTCATGAATCCAAAGAGATCGCAAGGTAGCAAATCCAAGGAGGTCGCAGATCGCAGATTTCTTCAGGTCATGGGTCGCTGATGGCTGGAGGTCGCAAGTTGAAAAATCTCTTGAGGTCGCAGGTCGCAGATTCCTGAAAGTCACAAGTCACAGAGGTCGCCAAGTCGCTAAGTCGCATCCCTTAGTAAATGCCCGACGGCACGACCCAGCGACCCAACGACTAGGTCGCAAGGTCGCAGAACCCAGTCAGGTCGCAAATCTTCTCAGGTCGCAGGTCGCAGAATAGACTAGATTGCAAGGTAGCCCAACCGTTGAGAAGCTGAATAGTTAGGGACCCCAAAGGGAAAACTTTGCTCTATAAATACTTCCTTCGGGAACTTGTTTAAGGATCTTTTGTTTGGGACTCGAGCTAAGTATATTGTATTACCAGAGGATTATACATTTAAGCATGAATACAAGAATTTTGAAAAATTCCTTTGTGGATCTGGTGTTGTCATATGTATGAGCGTTATTGAGTATTATGCTTTCAGTTTCTGAACGTCTTTAGATTAAGGGAACTGTATCTTTAATTCATATCACAATTGCATAACAGTTTGCTGAGTATGTTAATGGTGGTTGAGTTCATTGCACTTTCTTAACGAACAATGATGGCTTTGTTTATTAGCATTTTTTTTACCATTTAAAACTTTTAGGAAGTGAAGGGTGTTCTTGCCATGAGGAATTGTTTCCTTTGTGGTCATAACAACTTACAAGAATGACCCTAATGAAGTGTTGTTAACAACACTCCCTTCGGTCTTCATGCTTTATTATTTCTTCTTGCTACTCATAGTGTTTCATGTACATTTAATGCGTCAATCATATGTCTTGTATCATTTGATTAGGTGTGTATCCATTGTTTTATAGAGTTTAAGCGAGACGGAAAGAAAGGAGAAATCAGCGGTAGCCGGACCCACACCCCGGACGGGATCCCTATTTCAAACAGTTCAAGGTCTAATTGGGACCTTTTACCGGGGAGATCCCCTGCTGTTGGCCGAGACAGATTTTCCCATCAATAGTATGTCAAAGAAGAAACTAGAGATATGATTATACAGATGATAGAGAATACAAAGGAAAAACTCCCTTATCAGGAGGAGAAGAGGAGAAGGAGTATCCCAAGCTTCTTCTTCAAGCCATGCAATATATTGTAAGATAAATCAAGGAGATGAGGATGGATAGACACAAGGAATCCCCCAAAGGTTTCTACATGTAGAAGGCTCCGATATTTCACATCACTGGAATGATCAACCATTGAAGCAACAGGTTTCCCAACGCTCTATAATGCCTACATTTTCAGCAGTGGGAAATGGAGGGTTTCAAGAACAAGAAACTCTTGAATATTATTTTCTTGAGTATGAGTCTCAATATTTGAGATTCAAATACCATTTGAGATTTCAAGAGTTCTGTCAAATTAAGGACAATAGGAGACCCAAACATCACAATAGAGGTGGAGGATTCATACAGAACAATGATCTTCAACGGACTATGGGCAGATTATTCTTACCCACTTTTGATGGGTCATCCAAATGCACTGCCAAATCATGGGTAGAGAAGCTAGAAATGTACTTCCAGTTGAACCAAGTACTGGAGATGGAGGCCATCAAAATAGCAGTGCTGCACCTTGAGGGTGAAGCACATGATTGGTGGTTTCATGGTCTTTCTACATTGGGTCATGCCAATGTGACTACATATTCAGAGCTCACAAGGAGTTTGGTGGAGAGTTTTGATCATAAGAGACTCGGAGACACCTTTCATTGGGCTAGCTAAGCTCAAACAATCAGGTAATCCAAAAACTTATATTGTTGAATTTCTAAAAATTTTTGTTATGGTTCCTGATTTATCTGTAGCTAGGAGGGTATATATGTTTATTGATGGGCTAGAAAAACCTCTACATGGGTTGTTTAAATCTACCAAATCCACTACCCGTCAAGATGCCATTGAAAGGGCTAGAGATCTACAAGATGCCTTGCCAAGAGCAAATGCAACATTTAAGAAAAATCCCACTTTTCCATCAAAGGGAAAATATGAGAGGCCCATCCTTCAAATGAGAGCAAAAAAAAAGTACCTCTTAGTGATGATGTTCGAAGAGACCTGAGGAGAAGGAAGATTTGCTTCACATGCCAAGAATCATGGGCACCCGGACATAGATGTGCAACAGGGAAGGCACACTATATAGAGTTATTTTCTAATGATGAGGAGGAAGAAGAAGAGGAACCATAAGGAGGTCACAGTGTTGGGATAGCAAGAGAGGATCCACCACCACCAGGAGTTGGGAATGGGGCATTTTCTCCAATTGGAGGGGCCCTTTCACCATTGAGAGCAGTACCCAAGTACTTGACCTTGAGGGTTCGAGGTTCCATTTAGGATGAGATGGTTTTAGTGTTGATTGATAGTGGAGCTACCCACAAATTTATTGATGCCCAAATAGTGTAGAGGAGGGAAATACCCACTAATGATTTTGAGGGATTTTTAGTTTTGGTCCCAGGAGCTAGAACTATGCAGTGCATGCATTATGTTCCATATTTATCTGTCACCATGGGGAAATATACATTGAATGATCACTTATTTGTGGTTGACATACATGACACCAATTTGATATTGGGTGTGCAGTGGTTGATTACTTTGGGGAAGGTCGCCACAAATTAGGAGACTTTGCAGATGGAGTGGGTAGATAAAGGGAGTGGTAAACATCAGGTGATTAGGGGCATGCACACATATCCCTCATAGACAGCTTCTACACAGAAAACAGAGCTGGATTTGCATAGTGGAAGCAAGGACCTAACAGTTCTATCAGTTATGCAAATGACTTTGGCCCATGAGACATTAATGTTTAGTGGCATTCCACTTGGGAGGCCACTTGATCACGATTTGGTGAGAAATGTATCACAAAATATTGCACCAATCATAGATCTAGGAGGACTGGGAACATTTTGAGGCCATAGCACAGTGCAAAGAGCCTTGCGTAGGATCAAGGAGGAGGGAGACATTCTCCCAATATCATTATCACCCACTTTCACCTCACATCTTGCGCTGAGAGAGCATGTTGCAAGGATGGATGATGGAACCATCATGGTGCAAGGATACCACTCCATGGCTTTGGAGGCTCAGAAGATACTCTCACCTAGGGAGAAATATTCCATACATGGTAGAGGATGGTGGCCACTCATGCATACATTGGCCAGACGTAGGAAGTTTTGGATGGGTGATAGCTTCCCATGGAAGACTAACCTCCAAAAGCTTCAACCTTTACTTGAGCATGAGCAGCTACAGGAGGAGCAACAGAGGAAGGATATCAGCATCCCAGTATGTGACTTTGGCATGGGAGATGTCAAAGAAGGGGGCAGCCACATGACAAATGCTTTATATGGTATATCATCAGCGCTATCACTATTGAGTATAGATCCTTATTGGAGATCCCAGTTGTTGGTGGATTACTCCAAGGATATTTTTACATGCAAGATACTTGATGGCCAACTATTAGATGAGAGATATTCAGTAAGAGATGGGGTCATCTACTATCAGAGTAGGATCTTCTTATCTAGAGCATCTAATCTCAAGGAGAAGTTACTACATGCAGCACATGAATATTTTCTCTTCAACCATAGTTATTCCATGAGAGAATATCATACTATCATGGAGGGATTCACTTGGGAAGGATTTGAGGAGGAGATATATCAACATATTAGGAGATGCATGGATAATTTGGAGATGGAGGAGAGACATGACTCTTTGTTAATTTTATCACAGCCACCTATTTCCTCATGGGGAATGAGAGGGGACCCATCTATGAGCTACTCCATTAGTTTGATCAAGGTATATGGTAAGGGTCATTTTTTTGTGCATAATGATTTAATAAATGAGTATTTTCATTCCTTTACCATTCATTTACAGCCCATTGCTCCAAGGGGAGGGCACTTTTTCTTGTAAACTTCATGGTTCACTTGGGGCCATAAGAATTTTTGAGCATGGCCACTCCCTAGGAGGTTTTAGGGAGATGATATATCATTCAGGGTGTACTCCATTGACACCAAACACAATCCACCTTCTCCGATCATGTGAGAATACTATGGAAGAAAACAAGTGGTGGGGAAACCACTTACTATATCATGTTTTGAGGCAGTCAGGAAAAATATTGTGCTGGTTCCACATGTGGGACTATGATCCTCCTCCAGTATTACATATGGCAGCTTATGTATCCTTGATTATGATCCCATACATTGATGATGTTCTTATATTATTTTGGGCATGATTGGAGGGATGAAGCAAGGATTTAATGTGCCCATTGGGATTTAGATTCTCCATATTTCTTATGCTTCATGCTTCAGGGAGAACATTGGGCAAACCATGATTGCTACATTAGACCTTTTGTTTCCTTATGAGGTGAGCCATTGGCATCTCATGAGTTCTTGGGAGGAGCATTTCATGGATGGATTGATTGGGGGACACTTGGTTCATTAGGAGAGCTTATCACATGGATGTGTCATAAGGGAAGGTGGAGAAGAGTTGCAGAACTCACCTTTACAATTGCTTGAGGACAAACAACATTTGGGAGGGGATGACTGTAAAATTCCCAATTAGTTTTTTGCTAGTTGGAATATTAAATTTTTTCTTTGTTTCCTAGTTAGAAGAATAATAGGGTAGGGAGACCCATAAATCTCCTTAGTAGGAATAAAATCACTCCTAGTGTGAATGGGGGTCCTCTAAATAGCTTGATTAAGCACCCTTATGTGTGAAAATGGGATGGAGCATGTAAACTAGGTCAACTTTGACCAAATAAACAACCCTGGTATGGAGGAGTGGACATTCATTGAGGGACAACACAATTTTGGAGGGAGATTCCATGCATGGAAGTAGTGGCTTTAATGAATGGGGCCCAAGGTGAGGAAGCTCACCAAGAATATAAGGAAGGGGATGGAAGCCATAGAAGGCATTATTGGTTATTATTTTTTTTATGGTATTTATGACTCGTTGCTCACTTCAGCTGCTTACCAGAGACTGCAGTGCTGTTTAGCACAAGGGTGTTCCCGAGCGGGAATCCCACCCTCATCCTCGGGGGACTTTGAGTGCCCACTCAAGAGAGGTGATTGAGCTACATTTCCACATTCTGGCATCAATCCAAAGCTTTAGTCTTACTATACAGCGCAGTTTCTTCCTTATTTGTGTTGTGTTGTAGGGCATAAGTTATGGAGGGTTTGCAGGGCCATTTTCTGAGCTTTTGTTTCAGTGGATAGGTAGCCTTTCCATTGGGAGGCCAGCAAGGGAGGTCCTTGGGCATCATTTCATCATATGGCACCAGGCCAAGCTACCACCAACCCCTACAACATAGTTTCAGTCCATGACTACGTTATTTTAGAAATCTGTTGCGGGGGTGGTTTTAGTGCATGATTTGGGGAGTTAGATCTCTAGTGGAGGGATCAACCTTTCTCCCAAAGAGTCTATTGGAGGAGAACCACATATTTCTACATCATCTTTAGCCATATATTCCCAGCCATTTTCCTGCAGTGAATCTTCAGCCCTAGGGTTACATTTCACTATTGTATTTTGGTGTATTTTCCAGAAACCATATTGGGTTGTCTTGGAAATTTGATATATAGCCTTGATATTTTTGTATAGTATCTTTTAAGGCATATATCAATATTTTTATATCATGGTATGATCTCTAGTTGTAGTTATTCTCATTATGACTGCACTGTAGTAGCTCTCCGACATTTTGTATATTGGCAGCATCTCATATTTACGAGGGTTTATTCATTAGAGGCTTGTTTGTTCCTATTGCATGATTTGTGCCTCAATGTATTAGGTTTATTTTTTTCTAATTTTCTAAATAAAATGGCTCCATATTGGTCTCCTATGTTGATGTAATGATTTTAACTGCTATTTCCATTATTGTGTTCAATATTGATGTTTTTCTTCTTTAGGAATATTACAATCAACATAATTTCCATAATCACCATCATGATTTCATTCAATTTAATGTATCCATTAGGTCATTAGGGTTTCAAGGTCATCAAAACTACCCCAAAATCCCCTATTTTCCCAAGAGAAAACCCTACTTTTTCATCCTAGTAAGATAGGATTTCACCATGGAAGTAGATACCACATCCACAAAAAAGAAGAAATACAACAATGGAGGACATGCCTAAATATTTGACCCATCTAACATCAAAGATATCAATACCTCACAAACTTATCAAGAGGTCATCTGATGCACATAGGAACAATTATTCTTCAAAGTATGTTTATGACCAAATGGAGATGAATTTGACAAAAATGAAAGAGGTTTTTGTCAATAATATAAAAAGGAACAAAAACCTCCTTCCATTTATACACAAATGTTATTATTTGGGATAAATACCCAAAATATAGTTGCTACAGGAGATTTGTTATACTTATGGAGTACTCTTAGGATAATGCATTTTCTCTGTCATGGAGTGTCCAAATGACCTCCTTGATTAGTCAAATGATAACTATATAGAAATATATTTACAAGGAGCTATCATGAGATAAATTTGGAGTTAAATAAGGCCTCCAAAAGTGGTCTTAAATCTCACGTTGTGCTTTTCCATAGCCATGATGCATTATTTTTTGACAAGTCTTGGGAGAATTGATTTTTGAGGGGCTACACTTGATCTTTTTCAGTGCTTGAGGGGTCCCTTGTGTAGAAGATAGAGATATCTTTCCAATGAGATATCATGAGCTCAATTTGGAGTTCAAGAAGGCCTCCCAAAGTGGCCTACAAATTTTTTTTGCGCATCCGTAGGAGGCGTTGTGGATGTGTGAACTACGTTGCACATGTGTGAACTGCCTTGCGCATGGAGCAGAGTTGCCCAATTTTGCTCAAAAAATCATAAAAATTAAAAATTTCGGCTACCTTTTCATATTTTTCACTCTCCAAAGCATGGAAACAATTAAGTACACTTATCCTCATTCTCTCTCTTCCATGGAAAAATCAAGTAATGATAACTATCTTATTTCCCTAGGGTTTCATAAAAATTTCATGCCTTTGGTTATAAAATGATAAAATAATGCTATGAAACCTTAGTAATATTGTCCCTACACCTCTTTTGACTAGTTATACACCATTCCCATCCCTTATAAAACATTTCCCATCATTTTTGAAACATTTCCCTACAAACCCTAGCCTTATTCCACCAAATTGGGCCATTTTCCTAGCTAGGATTGTGTTTCAATTTCCTATCTCACTCCCCCCACTAATTTACTTTCATTTCACTCTTTAAACATTCCTAAGATCCCTGGCCCTCTCCCTACATTTTTCTTCCCCCATCTCCCTTCCCAAACTCCATCATTTCATTCCCTTCACTCACTTTTCCTTGTTTTTCCCTTCCCCATCATCTAGGGTTCTTAACCATGGAAGGAGATTCCTCACCATCAGAGAAGATAAGAGAAAACAAATGGGGGAGGATACTGATGTATGAGACCTCAAATTGAAATCTCTTGTAGAATGAAAATAGGGATAAAAATATTCAAAAATGCATGGTTTCCTGCTACCAAATAAGAAATCAGATTGCACACATCAAACTCAAAAAATGGCAAGACAAACTCAAGCAAACCCAAGACAAGCTTAAAAAAACCCTAACTAGCCAAGAGGAGAAGGGAAAGCTTGATTTTCTTGTTGATGTCTCAATGGTTGCATATTACACCTCATACAACAGCTATGGACCAATTTTTGGGAGATTTGGAACTTTTTGGTTTTTTGGTCAAAATTGGTGGAAAAAGGAAAAATTAAGAAAATTGACTAAGGCTCGATGTGCAGCGCCTTGGCGCTGTGTTTTTTCCTTAAGGAAGCAAATGCAATTGGTTTTAATTTTTGGAAATATTTTTCCCTCCTCTCAAAACCTATTTCCTCAGATTTTCCAGAAAGGGCGCAGATTTTGAGAAAAGTGGAAAAAGGGGGTCAAAAATTAGCATTTTGACCCTCTTTTTGATAGGCGCTGCACATCCAGAGACACCTTTGGAGAATTTTTTTTCAAGGGCCTTACCTTGGGTATTTTTAAAAAACTCAAAGTGTTCTGGAAACTAGACAGGCATGGATAGTTGACCATTCTCTCATATTTCCATTTTGACTCCAGGAAGGTGTCCAAAGGTGGCCTCCAAGTTGGTGTTGCGGATCTGCAAATTTCTGAGTTTTAATTACAAATTTCATTGTGTAAGTTTTGGAAATTTCTAGTTTGACTTTTGTAAAATTGAAAATATGAATGTGGATGAATGTAAAAGTCAAAATGTAAATGTAAATGGTAAATATAGAGGTAAATAGGTATCTTATCCTCCATTTATTTCTTTGAGGATATGTCTCTAGTGGTTAGGAAAAGGAGGAATTTGTTGTGCAACCTCCCTAGGGTGTAGCTAACTTCAGACAGACGCATGTATTTGACTATTTTGCTAGAAAATTCGACCTCAAAGGGAGGATTTCCACCTTAGTAGCTATATGATTCCTTTTGTAATAATTTCCAAGGGTTGGAACATTGGACATTGAACTAGTGTATTCTATTTTGACCAAGTAATACAGTGAATACAGAGAAAAGTTGTAGCTAAAATTTAGGGATTCATGTGGTGAGCTTGTATGTCTATGTTTCTCTTTAGTAAGTCACTCCATTGAATACTTTATCTTTCCATTACATATCTATTTCTTTCACTCATTGTCTTTACAGTTATTTAAGAAGGATTCATGAGTAATGCATGCCCTGTTTTGATGAGATGATGATGTTGTGTTTATTTTCTTCTTCAGGAATGAATTCATACTTATATACTTGTTCATGATATTTATTTTCATACTACACCATAACCATAAATCCTAAAGGGTCATTTCAAGCTTTCCTACCTTGCCCCTTTATTCCCCTGCAATTTTTTCTCTTGTAACCCTATTAGATTTTTCGAGCCTAGTTTCTAAAGGTCCAATTTCATCCAGAACAAAAATACAAATAAAACAAACATTAATCTGCATATCTAGCCTAAAATATCCATGATCCAGTCACATTGGTTGTGAATTTCATTGAGAGAGCCCTCTCGGCCTAGTAGGGATAGCTACTAGTTCAAAGCGGTCTGTGGTTACCTTTGCAATTCTCCTTCTCAGCCTTCGGAGAACTGGTGGAGTGATAACACAAACCATTGCAAGTAGAGTAATTGAGGCTTATATTTAACTTTCATATTTTGCACACAAACATATGCTCACATAGTATAATTAGGAAAGAATTAAGTGGCCCATCATCCATGCATCACTTAATTTCTTGCAAGTAACAAACATCACATAATTTAATTAAGGGAATTGTAAAGGATCACCACACATCCACATCAATTCACACTTTTTATACTTACAATTTCACTTGCACACACATTCACCCCACACACTAAGCTCAATGAAACTTTGTATAAATGGTATCTTCTTTCCGGAATATTTATACCTATTTTATTTGAGTTTATTTTTTGTTTCACACCTACGTGAAGCAAATCCTTTCTAAAAACAATCTTAAATTTAACACACTAAATTCCCCAGAGGGACCATAATCTAATTTATAGTTCAGGCTAGTACCATGGAAATAGGCAACACATAATACGTCATGGTTTTTTTTCATATTAGAACATATAAATTTGTCTTTCGGGGAGCTTAAAATCCTGCATCATCCAGTGACAAATCTGATACATGGAGAGAAACATGTGAAGGGGTTAAGGCCTAGGTGGCAGATTATCACAGACCTTCATGTTGTCTCCTGACACGTGGTAGGGGTTTTGGGACCAAAAATCATAACCAAAAGCTAAGATTCAACCTTTCCCATTGGACGCGGGTAACTTAGTGGCCAAATCTTAGGGCATATGTCCCTATAGGTTGAGGTATGGGAGAACTTAGACCCGACATGATCTTGGTCAGGCTACTGGAAGTGTTGTGAGCTCTTTCAGGATGAAACCTTAGTACTTTTTTCCATTATAACCCTATCCATACCTTGGTTCATTTTTTGGTTGCTGGAAGCATCACAGTGACATTTATGATGTGTCCTTAGTACCCTATTCTAAAATCTCAACAAGGCCCACTTACTACTTGAGCAGAAGTACATTAGGTCCTTTTAGGAAATTTTATCATACAAAAAACCTTAGATAAATGTTTTTTATTGATTGATTGACACATTAATTAAAGGTAAAGTTGACCATTTATTTTTCACTTTGTATTATGTATGTGATTCATTTGGTTTTCCTAAAGAAAATGTATGTGTTCAAGTGTGCTTACAAATTGAATAGTCTCATGTGTTGTCAATTTATTTCCTTTCTTTCCAACTCATTTATTTCTTAGAATAGAATGATTGTCATTAGTTACATGTTTCATATGTATTATATCATATTTAGGTGCCTCCTACATACAATTCACATCATCATGAAAATTATTTTACCTTTCATAGATGTTGAATTCTTTTACCTTTCATCATATTCTGAATCACCCTTTTTGTTGAAACAAGGACTGGTACTTCTATTGAACTTCTCTCTTCTTCAACCCATCCTTCTCTGAGCTTGAAAACCATTTATTTTCATGTTTCAACTTAGAACCCTTGGTCCATTTCAACTTCTACTACCTAGCTTCCTACTATCAAATCATATTATGACCTTTCACCTAAGGTGATTTCTTAAATAAACATCTATAGATTTACTATTCACTTATATTATCATGATAATTCACTTAACTTGCAAGCATATTTTGTATTCTACTATGCAGGGATGGAAATTGAACATCCACATAAGGGAGAAGATGTGTCCCATCAAGCTTATCAATTAGATGATGATCAAGATTTACTCTATTGAATTGATTAACCACTAGATGAACATGTGCCCTATCAAGTTTATCAATTATCACCAAGGTAAAAAAAAGCGATGTTTCAAGCTAATAAACCATTGGAGGAAGAATATTTTCCCTATAAAGTTGATCAAACATTAGAAGAATGAATTGTTTCCTCTCTAGTTGACAGGATAATAGGGAGTTGTAGTGGTTTGGAAAGGCGTGGGTTGTTTGCAGAAAATTTGGATGAAAGCACAACAAAGGACCTTGGGGAGCCTATCCCTTCTCGCACTATTAGAGACCATGTCAATAAGATCATTCAAAAATATTTTGAGAATCATTCATTTGTTTCACAAGCTCAAATACTACATGGATTAATCAAACATAAGAAACTAAATATGCCACAAATATTAAGGGTCTCCAGTATGCTAAAAGCAAGAAGACACATAGAAATGTCACTAAAAATATATCAAAGGAATTCACTATTTTTTAAAATTTAGAAAACCCGATGCTTGAGATATGTGTAGGGAAATTACAATTGCTATTGTTGCACCAAGTACATCAAGACAAAATAAGTTGGCAGCAATGTCAAAATTTATCCATGTATCGAGAAAAAAAATTGCAAAATAATACCAAATTTAGGGTTCAAGTGAATGAAAATGATGAATCTACTTGGGCTCTTATCACTAGGAAACCCTACCAAGATAATATTACAATAAGACTCATAGAATTTGGTGTCTAGTTTTGGGAGATCCAATCTCATGCTATTCCATATAGAAATCATGATGTACGACGTCACATAACTAAAGGTGAGTATGTGGAACACGCTAAGCACATTGTAGAAATGAAAAAAGTTGCATTGTTCAAGTCATTTCAAGAAAAAAATCACCATGTGAAGATATCCATAAGGATTTTTTAGAAATTGAGCCCATGGTTTATTAGGCCTAATACAACTCATGACACGTGTTTTTGCTGATATCATGTTGAATTTCAACTTCATTATGATACTTTCTAGGAACTTTACAAGAATAACTGTCAAGGTGAACCTCATCCTCCTATAGTGCATGATTTGTTTTCATCAATATTTTGCAGAAGGGATCCATAAGAGTGGTTTTACAAGAAAATATGTATAATTGGGAGAAGATGCATTGAATGTGGTGATTTGTAATTTTTCCTTAGGAACTTTCTTATTGATCCCAACTATTCTAGGATGTCATATGTCACCGTCACGTGGAAGCATTATGAGTATATTGTGGGAAATCAACCATATTCTTCAACTCTAGCACTTAAGAGGATCAACTATGTTGAGGATGAGATTCCTATTTCAAAATTCATGGGGGTGTTTAAAAACCAGATCCATAAATATATCAAACACTCGCACGGGTCCAAGTGGAAAGTGTATGAATTTAATCATTCTTGCGAAGTATTTTAGCCGGGCACAATATTATCAGTGGTGGAATTTTCTTAGAATTAAAAATTTTCTCCTCAGATAGAGATACAGAGTGAGTATCATCACTCATACCAAGTGTCCATATTCGTACATGTTCTGTACATAAATGCACAATTGAACCTTGATGGTAGGGATAACACTGATGAGTCATGTGAAGTGATTTAGTGTCACTTTTACATAATTTTTTATCATGAGCATGACACGTTGTTCGTGTAACATTTTTTTACCATATTTATGAATCATTAAAAAATATATATATCATTCAAGAAGCATTGTACATGGTCAGATGGTTTTTCATGGTAGTTCAAGTCATCACACACTTTTTATTGATTGAGCCGAATACACAAGAATGAAAAAATTCAACATACTTGGAGCTACTTTGAAACATGAAACAGAAAGGGTGATAATGATGGTGCATGTGTTTGTGTGAAGTGAGCACTTAGGAGGTACCAAATGATTCATGATGCATAATGACTCAAATCATCACTAAAGGTGGTCAATTGGTGCAGATCCCATTTAGGACATGAAGTTCATAAATCTATAAGGCCTTTGCGTAGGTTCCTCTGGAATGTTGAACTCAGCGATGTGAATTTATTCATTCCTTGGTATTGCAATAATGTAGAAGGGACAAGGGAATTACACTCATTGTAGAGAAAAGACATAGGGGAAATATTTTCCATCGAGACAAGAAAATTTGCATTTTTTTGTGATTTTTTCATTGGTGTTGATGGATGTATACTTGATCACTGTGAAAAACACGAGTACGTGAAATGATGGAAATATGTCTCTTAATCCAAAGTGACCTCATCCAATTTTAACATTGCAAGATATGCATGATGAAGAGGACATCATTTCACTTGACCATGACTGAGTCTCTAATATTGGAAGAGAAGGTATGTGGCCCATCTATCATTAACAGATTCATCTATAAATTGAAATCTTAAATGCATTTAACTAATACATATTACGTATTTTGGTTGTAGGTGGTGTTTTTTCTCTCACTTTCCCCACAATAAATGAAGATAATGTGGCCTAATATTTGATGTGATGCACACATGTGAAAAGTAGGTTGGTGAGACCATATGAAGATGGAAATTTCACATACCAAATTGGTGACATGGCTGCGATGGGCCATGTTTTTGAAAAGGTTAAAAAACAGACCGATCACATCATTTATAGAGATTTTATGTCTGAATATATATCTTGTGAATACAATAATATAGTCATAGCATCTTGAATCAATCTCATAGAATAAAAAAAATGTGAACCAAGGTGATGTAAGATAACAGAATTAGACCATGAACATATTATGGATACTTTCATTCCTATGAGACATTGGCCATATGAATAGATGATGAAAATGGAAAGCAATGAAGTTGAGTCTATAACTGTCAAGTGTAATCTAATCTAGTATAAGAGATCTCAAATATATGATTTTTGTAATCTATAAATGTGACAATTGAATACTCTTGTTATTTTGTAACTTTATAATTTTGTAATTTTGAATAGAGAAATGTTTCCCTCTTATTTAGGATGGATTCATAATGGTGTAAATATATGTTATATAAGCTTTAGTTTTCTTGAGGTGCTTAAGTTTATAAAGTACGCAAAATTTAAAAGAGGTTTTATTTTTAGGGATAAGATCCTTATGTGAACGCCATAGATCTAAATCTAATTAAATTTTAGAATCAATAGGGATATATATATTTAGATTTAATTAAACTTTTTGATATTAAAATTTTCAAATGTCATGTGTATATTATTCATGTTGAGCATGCAAGAAATTTTATAGATCTATATACATGTCATACATTTGGTTTCTAAAAAAACCATTTTAGTATGTAACAACCAAGTTGACATATTATTTTACTTAAAATGGAAATTCAACTATCCAGGTTATGAATTGCTTTGAAATATTTTTATGTTATTAATAAATATGTCATGTGTTAGTTTGATATAAAACATGGAAAGAGTTATATATATATCATGTTATGACTATTAATATCTTTTAGATAACCTCAAAAGAAATAAAATCAAATAAAACTTATTTGTAGCTTACATCTTGACATCTAAATTAAAATAAATGTAATTTAATATATATTTATTGTGCCTGTTATAGGCCATTTTGTCACATTTGGTCGATAGGCCTACAAAATGGATTAATAAACATCCATGAATACCTTTTCATCATCCCTACACAAGTCCCTGAGCATGACTCTTCAAAATCCCTCAGTTTCTGAGTCTGACTACTTCAAAACAATATTTTTAAGGCCCAACGCACCCTTGCCCTTTAGGAATATGTGTTCATTAGCAAGTTGATCCATTCTTCACCTGCACTGGTTAGCAATAGGTTTTCCCTTGTTGGGGGTACACTGATTCTAGAAATTAAGTAAAAATAAAAATAATCCTGAAGCTTCCTCTTCTAGTATCTTCCAGGAGTTGTTTCAACCATTTACCTTGGATAAGAAATTTGAATCCTATTTAATCCTACCTTAGAGATTTCACCTCTTATCCCTTGAGCTCATCCTCCTATCAAGAGTGGATCTCAAGCATCGATTGATAAATGGACAATAATTCCTAAACCAACACCCTTTCCTATAAATCAAAAACCATTTTCAACATCAGGGTTGTCTTTTCGAGACCTATCATGCCCTCATGTTGCTACCTTGAATATAGGAGAGTGATTATCTTCATGCATTAGAGTGACATTGAGGTGTACTTTGTGATGAGGAAGGACAAGTCAACTTAGGAGATCTATATGTTATCCATGATAAAATTCTGTTGGTCTTAGGTTAATTAGGTTCAATCACTTAGAGTTGAATAGGGTGTTACATTATTTTTTGGTCATCTAATGTATTACTATTAGATGGACTAAAGTACACCATGTAAGACCAATTTTACCATAGTAAAATTTCTTTCACTATGAAAAATAACTTAATAACCCATAATTTATTAAGTTGTTTCTAGTCTAATCAGGAAACCCCATGAGGAATAATTGAATAAATCCTTACTTGTTTGATTTTCCTCAAGGGATAATCAATTAAACCGCTATTCAATTAATATTCTTGGTCATATTTAACCCAAAATAGGAAAACTAATTAGATAAATCATTATTTATCTTATTATTTTCTAGGAATAATTATTTAAAACTTTATTTTAATAATATTCCTTGTTAAATTTGACTAAATCATTTATAAATAATTGAATATATCATTATTTATTTAATTATTACTCAACCACATTCTTAAAATAATAAATAATTTATTTATTTATTATTTCTAAATAAAGTGATTTGACCAAATTCAAATTCTTTTTCCCTCCAACAAAAATAATAAAATATTCCATAAAAGTTGGATCTAGAATTGGTTAATAATATTTTAATTATGCACCAATATCTAGACTAACTCAATATTTTGTTATAAATAGAAGGGTTTTTCCATTCATTCACTACCTTTTTTTGCCTAGAGATCACTCTTGATCTATACTTTTGGTCTGACCTTGATCCTCCCATCATTGTCATATTTTTCTACCTTTTGCTTGTGAGCTCCCTTTGAGTTCCATTTTTGTCTAGGTTTTCTATGCCATCAAGAGAGAGAGATCTTAGATCTGAAGTGCTAAGGACATACAAAAACCCATCCCATTGAGGGGGAATGGTAACATCTTTCTATGTTCCCTTCCCAGGTGTCATCATACAAAAAATTCTTTAAAAATTCTTGTCTTATTCATTGGATGCATGGAGCAACTCTTACTTATTATTTGTTGCTTAATATCTTTAACTGCATAGATCTGGATTTCTGTAGCATTTATTCTAATCACTAACTACAGATCTAAGAAAATTGATAGCCATATTTGATGTTAGGGTTATTTTTTATGCATAGCTAAAGTGAGCTTTTTTCTTACGCTTGCGATTAGAATTCACACTAACAACTAGCGACTCCACTGGGGATTATAATTACGACTGCTGTCATTTTTCAGATCCCTACATGACCAGCTAATTCAACCCCTATGTTTTTTCTTCAGCTTCTTATTTTTCATTTCTTGGTGTTTTTTTTTTACTTTTAAAACCCTAAAACAGTAAAAATTCTAACTTCTGTGTGTTTCTGGGCCTATTGCACAAGTAACAAGTATCAGTCGCAGCAGAGACGAATTTTTTTTCTAAAATATGCTCCTAAAATAGCTGGAAGTGCATGTCTCACTTTTTGGGCCAAAAACTGCGACCTCAGCTCTCAGGTAGAGGAAAACAGCCTAAAAACTGTGACTTGAGCAAAAAACAGGTCAAAAACTGCAACCTGTACTTTTTGTGGGATTTTTTCTGTGATTTTTTTGGGTTTGTCTGGGCCACTTTTCATGGTTATTTGATCTCCCTCTCCACCCATATTGGACCTGTACTTGCTTATTTTTACTCGTCGAAGTAGGAACCAAGCCCCTTAGGGCTTCAGTATGCTTCCACCTTTTTAGGAGGAGTTTAGCTGAAACAGGTCTTCTGAGATTTTAGTGTCTTCAGTCATTTTTCAGATCTGAACCTACACTTTCAGATCCATTTCATATCAGTTATTTATCCATCCAAAACACCTATTTTTAGTTTTTCTTGGTCCTCCTTTAGGGTCCACCCCATTTCCCTTCAAGTTGTAGCCATTCGCCACCTTTTTTGCAACAATTTTCCCTCTGGTTTTTTTGTTGTTTTCTTCCCCTCTTTCCAGCAGATCTGACCTTTAGATCCCTGTCCCTCCCGACCTTAGATCCATTGGCCATTATGTGTGTTTTGAATATATTTCACCCACCTATAGACTAGTTGTTGGGAATCCCTCATCCTTGGGTTTAAACTAATGAATCTTTAGCTGTTTATTTTATTGTCGCATTCAGTTTCCTTTACTATCATTTTCAATTTTATTTACAGTTATACAACATCTTTTTTCTTTTTCTCTCTACACACATCTGGGCTTAATTTAAAATTAACACACTTATCACATACACGCACACCCTAAGCAAAGAGCGCCTGGTTTACACCAATAGGCCAAGACTTAAACATTTTAATCAATTGATCCTACACCTCCTTGCCCTTGTTTACCTCTCTTCCTTGTTATGTTATGTGTATCTTTACCATCATTGAACCCCCAAGGCATTTATCTTGGAGACTCCAAGGCCTTATTCTCAGTTTCCATTAGGAAGACTTACCTCTTCGCGTAGGGTTTGAGTTTGTCCTCCACCGAGTCCCCGTTCTGACTCTGATTTTGGTTCATCGGGTTCCACTTCTAGTTCTATCCCTAGCTCTCCTCCACCTTTCACCTTCATCATGTCTGGTTCAGGACCTAATGCTAGTGGCAGCCCCGACCCTAATGCTGGAAATGCTACTAGTGGTGCCGCAATAGGAACTATTCTGGCTACTCCCTTGCTTCCTTATATGGCAAGCCTAAGCCTCCCCGATTTTAGCCAGTTGATTAATGACCCCATACACCATGATCCTAGTTGGCCTACTATGCCAACTAGGCTCCCTTCAGACATCCCCAAGTTTGAAGGAATTGGTGGAGAGAATCCTACTAACCATGTTTTTTCTTTTGACATGTGGTGTTCGTCTAACTCCATCACCGATGACTTTATCCATCTTTAGTTATTCCATCGTACGCTTACTAGAGAAGATTCCAAGTGGTATGTCGACCAGACCTCCTCCTCTCCTACTACTTTTGCAACCCTTTCCAAGGCTTTTTTGTCTTACTTCCAGCTCCACCTTCACTATGACACCGGTATTGAACTCTTGACCTCTTTTCGTCAAACTTCTACTACCCGCCTATCTAACCATATTCAAGAATGGCATAGAAGGAAGAGCCTATGCCGAGCCCGTGCTTTCGAAGACCATGTCTACATGGAATAGTTTCTCATATTCCTTTTTCATACTATTGGGAAATATGTCACATCTCACTTTCCTCAGACCGAGCAAGCTGCGCTCCAGATTGCGTTGAAATATGACCCGATCAACGCATAATCTGGTTATGTTTATACTGTCTTACTTGATCTCCCTAGACCAGATGGTGCCAATGCACCAGGGGCATCCCATGCCACCAACAGTGTCGTTGGGTCCCTTTCACATCCATACACTCATTATACCATGGGTTATGGTTTCCTCAGGGAGGGGCTAACTCCTCCAACACTTTTACCCCTCTTGGTAGCATGTATCTAGGATACGGCATGCCTCCTCCTTTTGACCAACCTATTTACCCCAATGTTGCACAACCTCCTTATTATCCGTATTTGCAGGCTATTGCTCCATCTCCTCTAGCACTAGCACTTGAGCCTCCCTTGCCTTCTCAAACTCTACAACAGCAGCCCCCCCCCCCCCCCCTCAGGGGTAGGTGTATGCACAGCAGAGTGCGACTAATCCTCCTACTTCCAAAAATAAGAAGAAATGAAATAAAACCAATCTACCCCTAGTAATCCAGGAAACAATCCCCAAGGGAATGCATCTAACACTGCAACCCAGCAACAGGGCACTCAGCCTAAGCAAGACAGGCCTATTCGCATGAATAAGCCTTGTTCTTGTTGTGGTGTCTATGGTCACTATACCCATGATTTTCCTCTTTTACCTCATAGGCGTCATATGTTGGAAGCTCAGGAAACATCCCAAGGATAGCAAGCCTCCCCTTAGATTCCTCCTAATGTTTCCCCTATCCAACCAGCTCTCTTTACCAATCCTTTCCCCCAGCAAGGATATGTGGTTGCACAACCCCCTGAAAGTCAAGCGGCCACTAAACCTCCTCCATATGGTACCTCTGATTACCATATCCTCATGATTAACTCTGACCAACCCAATACCATTTACCTCAAACTTCAAACTCGGTCCCATCAATAAAACAAGCCCCCCGCTACGTCTCCTACCGAGCCCCCATCTTCAGGTCCCACACAGCCTCTTTTGACACCCAATGGTACTTTACTGATCCCTCAGCCTAAGGCAGAGGTCCATAACAAGATCCCCAAGGGACCATTATGCCAAAATGCTACTTCTCGAAAAGCCGCCCACTCCTACAATATAGTAGATGACTTGGCACAATCCTCTACCACCATGTCAATGTTGGAAGTCCTCCAGTCGTTCCCTTCACAACTAAAATATCTACTAATTGTTATGATCACTTTGGATCCTTCATATGGTCATTTGATTATCTTCGACATTGACAAGTCTGAACATCCCCCCCTTCCTGCATCTGTCGCCTTCCAAATCCCTGTCAAGATCCAGAATGCCAACATCTCCCATTGTATTATTGATGAGGGGGCATCTACTTGTGTGATGTCCACTTTTGTTTGGAAGCAACTTGGATCCCTTGAGTTAGCCCCTTCCACTATCACCCTCCATGCGTGGGATGGCCACTCTTCTCAGCCCCTTTGCATGTTCCAAAATTGTCCTATTACTCTTGCGGGAAACAGTGTTTGTGTTGACGTTGAAGTCATTGATGCCCCCTTAGACTAAAACATTATATTGGGTTGTAGCTACACTTATGCGATGGATGCTGTCCCATCTACATTTCACCATAAGATTTCATTTCCTCATAATGGAAAGGTCGTCACTATCGATCATTTGACATATTACGAACCAAAGTCCCAAACCTCTCCAAATTCCATTATTTCTTCGGTGGCCAATAAAAAAATAGTAAAACCTCTCACCAGTGTCTCACTCAGAGTCTATAAAGATTCCTCTTTGCTTGTTTCATTCCCTAGTCTCCCCACTCTCATATCTTACCCTAGCTCGTCAAATGTTTGCATGATGTGATCATCTTGGTCCGACCTCAAACGGACTAGTTCGACTAGCCAACAGCCCCGCCCTCCACAACCTACACTTAGTACTTCAACTCAGCCTTCAAGACCCCCTCCTCAAGGCCCCTCATCCATAGCTAGTTTCCATGATCCTCTCTATCCCCTTGGAATGGTTCCCCCTGGACTTAACCATCTCGAATTTGTCCTGCCTGGCCATTAACCTTTCGGTCCAATACCATTTCTTGCTCCCCCTCCCAGAGTATTTTCAGTACCTATTGTGGCTAGCTTGTCTCTTCCTAACATGACCCTAAGGATCCCAGTTTGGTACATTGATCCCTTAGCCAATATCCTGCCTGATCATCCCAAACGTTATACAACTTTGACCCCGGTCCAACCGGTCGCCATGACCCCTCCCTTTTCTTTTGTGCCTCAACCACCTCAAAAAGAACCTACTCCTATTGCAAAATCCTCGGGTGAGGGAGTAAAAGCCCGAAAAAAGGCACCTAAAGACAAGGCTTCCTAGACAAACCCTACTCCTCCTCATCCTCCAAAGTGTCCCCCCCCCCCCCCCTGGTGTTCTTTGTGTGATGTTGTTGGTCATGCCACCCATAATTGTCATGAATTACGTCGTATCAAGCCCATGGTCAATGTCACGTTTCCTAAGTCTAAGGTCCCTGAAGCCAAGAAAACCAATATTGTGCACACAAACCACCCCTGTGCTTTGTGTGATCTCCATGGCCACTAGACCCACCTCTGTCCCTGCCTTGCAGACTACCGCACCTCTTTGGACATAGTTCACCAGTACGAGGCTGACCACCATGATTATGCCTCTCCTTTAATTCTTTTTTATGCTTCGAGTGAACCAGAGGACCCATCCACTCCCATTGACATTCCCCCTCCCGATGTCGATATGACGTAGTCTTCGGCCGCTATCCTCTACCTGTCATCATCTATGAGATCCATGGTGGAAGACCCCTTTAGGCCTTCCCCTTATATTTTTCTTGACCTCCCCTCAGTGATCACCCTGGGCTCAACATCATTGGATTGTTCATCTACTTGTTTTTCAATCACCCACTGTGACGATGTGCATGTGAACCTTTCTTCTCATGATGATGAGTTAGGTAGCTTTTCTGCGTCATGTGGTTATCCTTCCACTAGTCACCCCATCTTCTACTGTGATGATGACATCATGGAAGCCTTTTCCACCCCTGACTTCATCTATCCATCCTATAAGAAAAAGGGCACCATCCATTTCTATGGTGACTTTCGCGACCTAAGCACAAACTTCCCCCAAGGCAGTTCCCCCACACCATCCTCATTTCAGTGTGTGGGGGTAAGAAATCCTACCCATAGCATTCCCTCTAGCAGTGTTTGTTTCATTTCTACCTTGCGTTCTGGTTGCCAGCATTGTTCATCATCCTCACAATTGTTGTCTTGTGGTGCCATTCAGATGGATCCCCCATCCACACCATATATTGGCTATGCCGATGGTGCAAGTCGCTACTCCTGAAATTTAGCTTCAGTAGCTTGGGCCATTTTTACCCCCTTGCATTCACTTATCCTCTCTAACGGCATATGCATTGGTACTTCCACCAATAATCAAGCCGAATATGACGTAGTGATAGGTTTATTAACCGATTCCCTTTACCGTTGCATCCTTCACCATCATGTTCGTTTATATTCCTTGCTGATTTTCATGTAATTGAATGGTGTTTATCGTGTGCATAATCCTGTCCTTTTTAGAAGAAATTTACAAGTGAAGCTTTTAATGCGTGAATTTCAAATCATTACTTTCATTCATGTATCTAGAGCACAAAATCATTATGTATATAGCATTGCAAACAATATTATATATTGGCATTTATCGCACACATTTCACATAGAAAAAAATAATAAACCATAAAATGATGCATATCCTTAATATGTGTCGTTCAAAATGTTTTGGAGTCCATCAACTCTAATACATATGACATGCCCATAGCATGTTACAAAAAAAAAAAAAAAACCAAAACTGGGGGCACCTCATGCCCTTACATCTAATCACTATCTAGAGGATCCCAGGCCAATGGCTCGGCTCCGGTAGCCCGTAGATCGTGCATCCCCTGTCTGTCCATCGCCATGTGTCGCATGAATCCTCTCCATTTTGAGGGTAGAACAATACATGGCTATATGTACTAGTCATCAAGGTCTTTCCAGCCACGCTCTGAAACACCAGTTAGCAGCCTCTCACATCTACGATGGATGTGTTCCAGGAGGGCCACTACATCCTCATTTTGTAGTCCCCTCGATCCACTAGGTGATGCAACCCCTGATACTGCAAACTTCCCCATATACCTAGATGGTTTCACGGGTGCTATATCTGCATACCAAAAGTGAATGAATCAATACCATATAGAATATTTTGAAACTTTAAAATTCACATAAAAGATAAGAAACTTGTCACTTACCATTTAGCCCCCATGCCCGACCTGGCAGTAGTGGCAAGTCCGAGTCCCCATGATAGCTCATCCCACTATAGGGACAGTCATCTATGTACAGTGGAAGTTTATCCCAATGCGCAAAAAACCCAAGTCGGAACACTCGTCTAATTGCCCCACCTCCTCCTCTAGACATTAGCCACCCCCAGCGGCGCATCCTGGGCTCTTGCGGGCCCTCATCCTGGATCTGTATACGAGGCCAAAGTGTCGAGATCTTCACAAAGAAGACTGATCAAAGCATTGTGCCACATGCACAGTCATGGTTTGCCTACCACTTGCATAGAAAAAAAAATTGTTTCAACGACGACAGCATCATCTTGGCCCACCCATAGTAGGTCCCACTCAATACACTCTCAAAAAGCATCACCTGACCCTAAGTGATGTGGTGGAGCGCCTAGTTGCCTATGATACGCAACACCGCTGTGGCCACAACATGAGTCTCTAGCCTCTCTAGATCTCCTATCGGTATGTGTGTCCCTTTCATATGGAGACACGGTCAATAGTGGCACTCTACAAACTCCATAAATTCCACCCTCGTAGTAACACTCGCTATGTGTTTCCCACCATCCAAAGTGGCAAGAGACCAGTTAGGAAATATATATCGTGGACAAACAACTCAATCGATGCCCCTGCACTATAGATATCTCATGACCCGGATCCCAATAGCTGACGATCTAGGCCAATAAGTGCTCTCTTGCTCTCATCAAAGGGTTCTCCATAAAATTTAGGACCCCAAACCTGGCCAATGCGGTGCGAACTACATGATCCTCTCGGATCTCAAACTATAATGTGTCTAGGTCTCTCTCTCTCCATTTGATCCTCAACTCTGCCATATCTGCAAAAAAACCATCATGTTTGTCAGTGTAAAGAAAGGAAAGACTACATCATAACCATAAAATCCCATCTCTCAGCAAAAAAAAAACACTAAAACACCTCTCTCTAACAGATCGCACTTTTTAGGCCATTCCTGGGACAGGTCGCAGTTTTCTGCCCAAAACTTTCTACCTAGGTCGCAAAAAAATCCCCAATAAGTGCAACCCGACCTTGAAGAGGAGCAGGGGTCTATTTGAGCTCTAGGTGCCTAAACTAAAAATTTAATGCACTGAATTGAAAGAGTATGGTTAGGCCTCTTACCTGCAACTAACGGATCTCGACTCCAACGGTCAATTTGTTTGCTACGATCATCGCAAGATTTAGGGCCCTTTATCCTCCCTACATTCACCATATATACACTTGAAAATGAATCAAATTGGAGGGAAAATGCCTTATTAAAAGAGAAATCCTAGATTTTTATTTTTCCAGTTGTGACCAAACCGTAGCTCGGTTTGAAAAATGGTCAATACCATTGGAAATCTCTCAACGATCTCTCAAATGGGTATCCTTTCAGTCTTGGTGATTTGATACTTCGCCCAAACAAATGTTTTCCAAGAAGGCTCACTTCACTGCTTCTGAAATTCGAATTTCTTCACTTGCAACACTTGTACTTGGGCCACCACCTTTCCTTTATACTTTTCCATGCTCATGTCGATTTTCATCATGAGTAACCATATTATACTCATGCTTTTATGGCCCCCACCAGGCCTGTTCTATGTGGCGACATCATCGATTCGCCCTTTTTTAGAGCATTCAAGTTGAGTCATCATTGCATCCATGGAGTTTGTCCTGAGTCCCTTTGGCTCCAGCCACAGTCCTCCATCATTCATTTCTCTATCCCTCTCTCGTGTCGCACATTTTTGCCTCCAGTCATACTGTCCCATATCCCCTTTGGAGTGGATTTAGTAGTTGCCAGGTCATCCATGCCCTTTATGCTCTAACAAGGGAAGTCATTAGCCTGCTACTCAGTCCCCCCCCCCCCCCATTCTAACATCATCACTGGTGTTAGTCTATAAGTCGCTCTACTATTATCCCTTATGCCTCAGTTGAGGATTCCTCATTACCTCACCTATGGCAGACCTCCTTTTGTCGACATCAGCTTATCCATTATAGAAGATAGGTCTAGAGGGAAATGTACCTCTTGTTCAGTGCCTCAAATCAGGAAAAGGACCCTTCATTGCCCTTTGACTTGATTTTTTCTCAATTCCATATCCTTTTGGCATGATCGAGATCCATATAATTGATGGTTCAGTGATGCAGCAGATTGTACCAGTGATTCCCGGGTATGTGTGAGATGTTTCAGACCTCATGAGGGGGTGGCCCTTCAGGTAGCCCCCCACATTCCCGAATGACCTCTCTACTACAACCTTGAATGCAGATCCATATATTTGATGGTTCTGGCCTCAATCGCTTGTAGTGCCTTTTTTATTTTGCATGTATCATTCAGATTTTCATAGCCCTTTCTTGTTTTACAAGGCCTCTTTGGTTGTACTTATATCTCATGTATTGAGATATTATTGTATAAGTCCTGGCTGTTTTCCCAAGCACAATATTTATGTGGGATCCATTATCATGTTTTTTATCTGGCCCATGTTTATGCCAACATGTACTATATAGTTCAGTCCCATGTTTGTTGGACGCATCATTATTCTTGTTACTTTGTTATCTCGGCGGGCATAGGTATGCCTCCCCCACCTCATGTAGAATAGGTACTCACTCATAAAATAGACTTGCCACACCTGTAAGTCTCACCTCCTTAGGTTCTTTTCCTCTCGCACTTCATTTTGCCTTATATTTCTCTCTCTCTGACTCCCCTTCGGTGTCTAGTGATTGAGTTCTTACAACGTACTTCGGTCATACGATTAGCTCCTAATGCTCACACGTTGGGGGGAAATCCCTTACACCAATTTTGGGTCATCTAACCTGTTACTATTAGATGGAATAAAGTACACCATGTAAGGCCAATTTCACCATAGTAAAATTGCCTTCACTATGAAAATAAACTTAATAACCAATAATTTATTAAGTTGTTTCTGGTTTAAACAAGAAACCCCATGAGGAATAATGGAATAAATCCTTATTTGTTTGATTTTCCTCAAGGGATAATTAATTAAACCACTGTTTAATTAATATTCCTGGTCATATTTAACCCAAAACAGGAAAATTAATTAGATAAATCATTATTTAGCTTATTATTTTCTAGGAATAATTATTTAAAACATTATTTAAATAATGTTTCTTTTTAAATTTGACTAATCATTTATAAATAATTGAATAAATCATTATTTATTTAATTATTACTCAACCAAATTCTTAAAATAATAAATAAATCATTTATTTCTTTATTATTTATAAATAAATGGATTTGACCAAATTCAAATTCTTTTTCCCTCCAACAAAAATAATAAAAATATTCCATAAAAGTTGGATCTAGATTTGGTTAATAATATTTTAATTATGTACCAATATCTAGACTAACTCAATATTTTTTTATAAATAGAAGGTTTTTTCCATTCATTCACTACCTTTTTTTTGCCTAGAGATCACTCTTGATTTATACTTTTGGTCAGACTTTGATCCTCCCATCATTGTCATATTTTTCTAGTTTTTGCTTGTGAGCTCCCTTTGAATTCCATTTTTGTCTGGGTTTTCTGCACCATCAAGAGAGAGAGATCTTAGATCTAAAGCATTGAGGATATACAATAACCCATCCCATTGAGGGGGACTGGTAACATCTTTCTATGTTCCCTTCCCAGGTGTCATAATACAAAAAAATCTTTAAAAAATCTTGTCGTGTTCATTGATGCATGGAACAACTCTTGCTTATTATTTGTTATTTAATATCTTTAACTCCATAGATCTAGATTTTTGTAGCATTTATTCTAATCACTAACTGCAAATCTAAGGAAATTGACAGCCATATTTGATGTTAAGGTTGTTTGTTATGCACAGCTAAAGTGAGCTTTTTTCGTACGCTTGCGATTAGAATTCACACTAACATACGGTCTTTTGAATTCAAAATTTTCAAAAAATGCACATATGTGAGGGGTATTAATGGTCATCATTCATGTTATAGGATTCAATTTCAAAGAAAAATCCAAAAATATCTCATGCATGAGCAGATCTGGTCATTGGAGTGAATTTGACACTTTTACCCAACTTTGTAGCGAAATCAATGTAAAAGAGTCAGAATTCACTATGAACTTGCCTAATGCTCTGTTTTTCCAGAATTATGAGTTTGTGATATTTTATAAGCATTCAATGCTTGTAAGTAGATAACTGAATCATCAAATGAGTTCAAGAAATGTCATTGGGCCATTTGTTTAATGGGGTGGCTCAATTGTCAAACTTCATGTGTATGACAACTCATCAAGGCAACAAATCATGCAAACTAATCAATTGGAAAACTCACCTTCTCAACCAGAAGTCTTTCAAGGTCTTAAATCCATTATACCATTGTTCAACACCTCAGCATGTCATTTTGGTTCGATAGAGATGCTACAAGATGAATTGAAGAAAAAGGGTCTTAAAGTCATTATGCAAGATGTTGATGTTAAACATGGTAAGCCACACATTTTTGGTCAATTTTTGTCTTAAGCTATCATCACAAGACATATTCAGGCTACAAAGATGATTTTTTGGCAAAGAAGGAGAAATTACAAAAAAATATGCCAAAATAGGTGAGTTCGTAGCATGCTCCAGGCTTGAGGATGAGTTTTCGCTACGAACTCATTGTAGGTTTCCTTAAGCTAAAAATCCTTCAGAAAATACATGGAAGAGGGTTCTAGAGGCATTTATTTATCTTATTATACCCAAGGGATACCCTCCAACATTCATAAATTTCAAAGGTTATCCAAAAGGTGGATTTTGGAGTTCACTACGGAATGGGCGCTATGAAATTTCTTGTACATGACTATTTTAGAAGTCAACTTGAAGTTTAATTTCTAACCAAATGAAAAATAATTTTGGAAATATGAAAGGGATTTTTCTTCAGCACAAACCCATATACAAAAACCTCTCTCATTTTTTGCAAATCCATCAGGGTTTGGAAATTATGCACTCATCTTCAAGGCCTATTTTTTTAGAATTTTCACTAGCCAAATTTGTATAAAAATTGTAAAATTCGACTTGGAAGAGTTCCAGCTTAGCATCCATGTGGCATGATGACACATAATCAGTCCAGTACACTCAGAAAATTAGTTGGTTTTAGTTAATAAGGGTTATTAAATATATTTTTTGATTTATTTAATGAAAGAAGAGCCCTTTTTGTATTCAAACTCTGCCAAACAGAAAATATCCCTAGGAAGTTTCCAAGTGATGTAATCCTATTTGAAATTGGTCTCTAAGGGAGGAATTAGAAGCTAGCATGGTGGGAAATCATTTATATGAGTCCTCACTCTTAAATAAATGATTTTTAGAGTTAGAGAGGGTAGATTGATGTTATGCTATATGCTACTTTTGTAATACTTTTCAGTCAGTAATATACATCTGCAAAAAGCTTCTATCAGATCTGGGATTCATCATTTGTTCTCATATGTTTTTGTCTTATCTATCTATTTGTTTTTTATTCATTTTGATTTATGTGTAATCACTTGGAATTCATCTTTAATCATGCTCCACTTTCCTATATGCATATGTTTTATTGTTCAAGTTGTGTTTTGATGAGAATACACACATGCCTCAACTTCCATGTTAGATGTTTTTCATGTAATTGAGTTTCCTCTGACTCCATGCTCAATGGTAGCCACTAATTCACATCCTTCACCTACATAAAAATAATTCAAAACACACTCAATAGTTAGCCATTTTTTTTCTAAGCATTTTCTATTGAATATCATACAAATTCTTGAGAGAGCCCTCTGAGGTTGGAAAGGCTAAGTTCCAACAAAAAGTGGTTGAAATAATTACTCTGAATTGACTGTTGAGCATCCCATTAGCTTCATTTTGGTGATAAAATTTTGATGCATCTGCCAGGAAATTGAAGATACATTTTCCCAAAATTTTGTGCTCAAAAAGAAATACTAAACTCTTGAAGGTAGCAGGAGCTCAGAAGCATTTGAAGGCTGTACTTATACCTTGGCGAATCCATTCTTGAAGAATTCAAAAATTCATGGCTTCATGGTGACTCCACTGCTTGAAGATTAGTAGCTTGAATAATTTCCAGAATGAGTTATATTTTAAGAAAGAATGCCAGGTATGCCCCTATGAATCGATCTCACATCCCTGATTTTCCAAATCCTATGCCAAGAATTAATTGGTTAACTTATCTTCCCATATTTAAAGATGAAAAGAAATATAATTTTTCTCTTCACTTGGTTAGATTCCATATGCATGTGCATAAGTTTCAAGTTGAGTTTCATGAGTATTATCTCATGAAAATGTTTATGGCCACCCTAGAGGATGAAGCTAGAACATGGTATGAAGTATTGCAGTCAGGAAGCTTGTTCTCTCTTAAAGACTTCTATAGAATGTTCTTCCAACATTATGAGAAATCTTATTCTTCCTTATCATTGTTACAAGACTTTTGTGATTTTTGTGAGATGTGTATTCCATATCTTAAAAGTCTTGGTGATAATGGAGAGTGCATGGATGAGGATATGTTAGAGGAACTTTATGAATTCTCTTCTTAGGTCAGTTTTCATGATAATCAAGAATATTTCCAACAAGAAGAAGTGTCTTCTTTGCTTGAAGATAAAATAGATCAACAATTTGACAGTCAAGCCATATTACATGAAATTTATGAGGATTTTCAGCCTTGTCAATCTATATATAGTCAAAGGTATGAGCCAAATCATTGAAATTGTTTTCCATTCCTTTTCTGAAATTTTATGTCAAGAATACACTCCTCAAGATCAGCTTGTTGAAAATACATGCATGAAAATTCTGAACAACAAAGTAACATGTGATGAAAGTTCACTTTTGGGTAAACTCGAGCTACATGAAGATCTGAATATACATGTTTAACCTATTCTATTTGGGGATCATAAAAATGACATGGATGATAAGTATAAAGTTGTTTATATAGGAGTTGTTAGTGTTCAGAATCAAGATGACAATCCTCAAGAAAAAAATACCAAAGATTATATCTGATTTTTTTGATAAGAGAAAGAGTAGTTTTGATAAACACAATATTTATTTCATGTCTAAAGATGTTCAAGGATGCATGGATGGTTTTGTTCATTTACATGAAAGGGAAGACAAATTTATTGTTGCATTTTTATTTGATGATGATCTTGGAATTGAAGGCATAGGACAAAAGAAGTCATTAATTATGAATGAATTCGGATCTCATGGTTTTACTCATCAAGAAAAGGTGATTTTTCATGGTTTCCAAGATCCAATGGTAATTCTGTTGCAGTCATCATCCAAGACAAATTTTGTATTTCTTATGGAGCAGGGATTCAATTTTCATTCTGAGTTTCCAATAGATGACTCACTTCCAATGTTGTTCAAGTAAAATCAAGAAGCCCAGGTTTTGGATCAACTCTTTGACTAGCTATACTGGAAATTTCATATTGCTTGAAATTGAAAGTTTGGTTTTCAGCTGTTAGAGTAGGATTTTCATGTATATAAATAAGCTTTTTGCACAAGCATCTCTTTCAATATTGAGTTTGAAGATTGTCGTTGCAAGTTTCGGTTTATACAAGTGTTTTTGCTTCAAGAGCATGTCAAGGGACGAATGTAAGCTAAATAATATGAAAAGAGGTTGGGATTAGCCCAATGGATAAGGCACCTGGTCTGTTGGTTCTTTGTTGCACCATAGGGGCACAACATCCCCATTGGAGCCATTGTTATCCTTGATAAAATTTGGTTGGTCTTAACTTAATTAGGTTGAGTCACATAGAGTTGAATAGGGTATTTTGAATTCACAATTTACAAAAAATGCACATATGTGTGGGGTCTTAATGGTCAGCATTTGTGTGATAGGAGTCATTTTCAAAGAAAAATCCAAAAATATCTCGTGCATGAGAAAATCTAGTCATTAGAGTGAATTTTACACTTTTACCCAAGTTCATAGTGACATTAGTGTAAAACAATCATAATTCACTATGAACTTGCTTAATTCTATGTTTTTCAAGTGCTATGGGTTTGTGATACTTTTGAGGAATTCAACGCATGTAAGGAGGTAACTGAATCATCAAATGAGTTCAAGAAATGTCATTGGGCCATTTGTTTAAGGGGGCGGCTCAACTGCCAAACTTCATATGTATTACAACTCATCAAGGCAACAAAGCATGAAAAATCATCAATTGGACATCTCACCTCCTCAACCTGAAGTATTTCAAGGTCTTGACTCGAGTATATCAGTGGTCAACACCTCAGCATGTCAATTTGGTTCGATAGAGATGCTACAAGCTGAATTGAAGAAAAATGGTCTTAAAGTGATTATGAAAGATGCTGATGTTAAACATGGTAAGCCACACATTTTTGGTCACTTTTTGTCTTAATATATCATCATAAGACATATTTAGGCTGCAAAGATTATTTTTGGGCAAAGAAGGAGAAATTACAAAAAAAAATTCCAAATTAGGTGAGTTCGTAGCGTGCTCCGGGCTTGAGGTTAAGTTTTCGTTATGAACTCGGTATAGGTTTCCTTAAGCTAAATCCTTCAAAAAATACATGGTATATGGTGCTAGAGGCATTTATTTAGCTTATTAGACCCAAGGAAGACCCTCCAATAGTCAAAAATGTCAAATTTTATGCAAAAGGTGGATTTTGGAGTTCACTACGGAATGAGCGCTATGAAATTTCCTGTACATGACTGTTTTAGAAGTCAACTTCAAGTTTAATGTATGACCAAATGAAAACGAATTTTGGAAATATTAAAGAGGTTTTTCTTCAAAATAGGCCCACATATAAAAACCTCTCTCACTTTTTTCAAATCCATCAGGATTTGGAAATTATGCACTCATATTCAAGGCCTATTTTTTCAGAATTTTCACTAGCCAGATTTGTATAAAAATTGTAACTTTTGACTTGGAAGAGGTCTATCTCAGCATCCACGTGGCATGATGACACATCAGTAGTACAATAGATTCAGAAAATTAGTTTATTGTAGTTGATAAGTTTTATTAAATATATTTTTTGAGTTATTTAATGAAAGAAGAGTCCTTTTTGTATTCAAACTCTGACAAACAGAAAATATCCCTAGGAAGTCTCCAAGTGATGTAACCCTATTTGAAATTGGTCTCTAAGGCAAGAATTCAAAGCTAGCAAGGTGGGAAAATGGAAAATCATTTGTATGATTCCTTAATCTATAAATAGAGGAGTTTTAGAGTTAGAGAGGTTTGATTGATGTTATGCTATATGCTACTTTTGTAATACTTTTCGGTCAGTAATATACAATTGGAGAAAGCTTATATCAGACCTGAGATTTATCATGTGTTCTCATATTTGTTTGTATTATCTATCTATTTGATGTTTATTCAATTTTATTTATGTGTAATCACTTGGAATTCATGTTTAATCATGCTCCAATTTCATGTATGCATATGGTTTACTGTTCAAGTTGTGTTTTGATGAGAATACACACACACCTTAGCTTCCATGTTAGATGTTTTTCATTTAATTGAGTTCCCTCTGACTCCACACCTAATGGTAGCCACTAATTCACATCCTTCACCTGCATAAAAACAATTCAAAACACACTCAAGAATTATCCATATTTGTTCTAAGCACTGTCTATTGAATATCATACAAATTCTTGAGAGAGCCCTATCAAGTTGGAAAGGCTAATTTCCAACCAAAAGTGGTTTGAAACATTTACTCAGAATTGACTGTTGAGTAGCCCATCAGCTTCAATTTAGTGATAACACTATACAAGATCATTTTTTATTCTTTGTTGTAAACTCTATCCTTTTCATATTAATACAAAAATTATATCATTTTCCTATATCTGTTATGTTATGTTTACATTCATATGTTTCAATGCTTTATTGATCCAATGAATAGAGTAATTGGATAATGCTACATAAATATCGTACATATTTTTCTTATTGTGATTGTATGCTCGGGTTCTAATTATAACAAACAGAGCTACGATTGGAGATTACAACCTGAGAGGAGAGCAAATCTTGTGAAGGGTTCCATGTAAGATTCTTTCCATTATTTAATTCCCATAAGGAGAACTTTATATTATTTGTTTCTATGTTGTTCTAGACCAATCCACTAGGTCTAGAGAAGATACTTTTTTCTGCAATCGTAAATTCCATATAATAGTGCACTAAAAGACACTTTCTACAAATTCAATATTAAATTGATGTACATTATATATTTTAGTTTATTTTAAGTATCAAAGTGACTTGCATCATAGTAAGAGTATAATTATTTCCGTCGTCTATGAAACTGTATTTCAAAATTGTTATTTTGTAAAATTTTACTTCTTGAATGTTCTTAATTGAATCTCTTAAGTTACAAAATTTATTGAAATATTTTATAGCAAAGTAAATTTAGCAAAGTTCATAAAATTATATAAAAATATATCATTAAATTTTTTTGGTACATGAAATTCCAATACATATTACTTATATCATGTGTTATGACTAAGTTGTGTTATGACTAACTTCCTGTAGATGACCTCAAAAGAAAGAAAATTTAATAAAACTTATTAGTTGAACCAGGGAAAATTTTAGGGGCTAATATTCGCAGGTGGGCTAACTTTCCATGATTTTTCGGGGCTAATATTCGCAGGTGGGCTAACTTTCCTCACTTACGACACATGTACTTGGGGCACCATCTTGCCTCCTTACTTGTCTTCGTTCGTGTCGATTTTCGTCATGAGTTCCCATCATGTACTCATGTTTCCATGGTCCCCCATTGGGGCCCTTACTATGTGGCAGCACCATCGAGTCACCCTTGTTTAGAGCATCCAAGTTGAGTCATCATTCCCTCCATGGATCCTATACCGAGTCCCGTTGTACCCCACTATAGCCCTCCATCCGTCATTGCTTGGTCTCTCTCTTGTGTCGCACATTATGACCTTCAGTTCCACTACCCCCCATCCCTGATGATGTTGTGTCAGTCGCTGCCATGTCATTCATGCCCTTTATGCTCTAGCAAGGGAAGTCGTCCATTAGCTACTCAGTCCTTCCCACTTCACTATCATCATTAGTGTCAGTCTGTCCATCGCTCTACTCTTTTCTCTCGTGCCTTAGTTGAGGGTCTCTCATTGCCTCAACTTTGGCGGACCTCCTTCTGTCGACATCCGCTCATTCATTCCAGAAGCCAGGTCTAGAGGGCGGTGTACCTTGGTTCCAGCTTCCACTCTTGTTCGGTGCCTCGGATCAGGCAAAGGGATACCTCCTTTCCCTTTGGCTTGATTGTTTCTCTAGCTCCTTTCAGCATGATCGAGATTCGTATACTTGATGGTCCAGTGATCCAACAGCAGCTCTTGATGATTCCCGGGTATGTGTGAGATGTTTCAACCCTCATGAGGGGGTGGCCCTGCAGGTAGCCCCCCACATGCCCGGATGACCTCTTCTTTGCAGCCTTCGATGCAGCTCCAGATATTTGATGATGTTGGCCGTAGCCACTTGTAGCGCCTCTTCGACTTGCATGTATCAGTCAGATTTTGTGAGCCCTTCCCCATTTACAGGGGGCATTTGGGTTGTATTTGTATCTCATGTACTCAGATATTATTGTACAAGTCCTGGCTGTTATCCCAGGCACAGCATGTATGTGGGATTCCTCATTGTATTCTTATCTGGCTCATGATTATGCCAACTATACTTTATGGTTCGGTCCCTTGTTTACTGGACACACTATTCTTTTGTACTTTGTCTCGGCGGGCATAGGTATGCCTCCCCCGCCGCCTTCAGCACAGGTACCCTCTCATAAAAAGAGACTTGTTGCACTTGCGAGTCTCGTCTCCTCAGGGTCTAGTCCTTCAGCACACTATCTACCTCACATTTCTCTCTCTGACATCCCTTTTGTTGTCTAGTGATTGTGTTCTTACAACGTACTTCGATCATACGATTTGCTCCTGACACTCGCACGCTGGGGGGCAATCTGTTACACCATTTTTTGGTCATCTAACCTATTATCATTAGATGGACCTAAGTACACCATGTAAGACCAGTTTTACCCTAAGTAAAACTGCTTTCACTATGTTAAAACAGGAAACCCCAAAAGGAAATATTAAACAAACCTATATTTGTTTGATTTTCCTTATGGAATAATTAATTAAACCATAATTTAATTATTATTCCCAGTCATGTTTAACCCAAAATCAAAGAAATTAATTAGATAAACCTTTATTTATCTTATTAGTTTCTAGGAATAATCATTTAAACCTTATTTAGATGATATTCCTTGTTAAATATGACCAAATCACCCACAAATAATTAAATAAATCATTATTTATTTGATTATCTTCCAACCGCTTCCTTAAAAAGATAAATAAATCATTTATTTATTTATTTTTAACAAATTAAGGGATTTGACCCAAGTCAAGTACCTTTTCCCTCCAACAAATAGAATGACCCAATATTTTGTTATAAATAGGAGGGTTTTTCCTACAATTCTTCACCTTTTGTTGCCTATTAGATCACTCTGGATCTATACACTTGGTCACCATTTTCTGCCATTTGCTGTGAGAGCTCCCTTTGAGTTCCATTCTTTGTGTGGGTCTTCTACATCAACAAGAGAGAGAAATCTTAGATCTGAAGTGCTGAGGACTTCCAAGAACCCATCCCACTGAGGGGAATTGGATACACCTTCTTGTTTTCCTCCCAGGTGCCCCATTAATATAAAAATTCTTTCAAAAATTGTTCTTGTCTTGTCTATTGGTATATGGAGCAAACCCTTACTTTTTATGCTTAATGTCTTTCCATGCATAGATCTGGTTTTTTGCAGCTCTTTTATGTCTAACTAATCGTAGATCTGAAGATATTGGCAGCCACTTTTGTTGTTAGGGCTATTAGTTATGCGTAGCTAAAGTGGTCCTTTTTCGTACACTTCGACAAAGGATTCATACTAACAAATGGTGACTCCACACGGGTTTTAAATTACGACCGCTGTCGTTTTTCATATTCTTGCATATCCAGCTACTTCAGACCCTAGGGCTTCTTTTCAGCTGTTTATTTTTCCTATTTTTATGTTGTTTTTCTCACATAAAACCCTAAAACATTAAAATTTCTAACTTCTGTGTGTTTCTGGCCCTATTGCGTAGGTAAGCGACACCAGCCGCAACTGAGACGGCAACTTTTCTGAAAATCTGCCGCCGAGACAACCGGAACGGGGGGTCGCACTTTTTGGCCCATAAACTGCGACCTGGACCTCCAGGTCGCACTTTTCTGCCCCTTTTCTGCGACCTGCACTGAAAACAGGTCAGAAACTGCGACCTGCCAGTTTTTCAGTGATTTTTCTGCAATTTTCTGGGTTCTGATGCAGCTTCTGTCAGGGTTTTCCAGCCTCTGTCTCAGCCCGCCTTGACCAAGTTCTGATCTGTTTTTACTCATCTAAGTGGGAACCTAGCCCCCTAGGGCTTTAGTACCCTCCACTTTTTTTGGAAGAGTTTTAGTTGTTTTGACCATCTGTTTTTGAGCTTGACCTCCTTTTTCCCGGATACGGTACCTCCCTTTCAGATCCATTGAAATCAGCTCTTCTACCTCTCAAATCACCTCCTGAAGATTTGTTTGGATCTACTTTTAGGTCATCCACCTTTCCCCCTCTTTTTTTTGCTGATTTCCTTCCTTTTTCCAGCCCCCTTGCCTCTGTCTTTTGGCTGTGATCTGCACCTCTTTTCAGCAGCTTTATCCTTTAGATCCCTGTCCATTTTGACCTTAGATCTATTGGCCTATTTTCTGTGTGTTTTGCCTAGATTTTTCCCTTTCTTTTCAGATTCATTTTGAGAGACCCGCCTTCTTGGGTTAGATAGATTCACAAGTAGCTGTTATTTTTCTGTTATTTCAGCATTTTATACTGTTCTCTGTAGGTTTATTTTCAGCTACACAGCACAATTTTTTTACTCTCAAAACGGAAAGGGTTTAAAAATTAAAATTAACGCACGCCACACACTGACCATAAGCGAAGAAGCGCCTGGTTAACACCGCCTGGAAAAGACTCTAAAATCAATTGTCACTGCACCTTTTCTGCCCTTGACCTTAATTGATTCTGTCCCTTTCTGTCCCTGTCGGTTTCCTTCTTCCTGTCATCATTGCGCCCCCAAGGTGCCTTTCCCGGAGACTTCTTGGCCTTCACCCTCAGTTTCCGGTCAATCGACCTGCTCCGACCCGCCATCGTTGAGCCAGTCCTCCTCTGAGTCCGCACTCCGACTTCTCTCCTGATTCATCGGGTTCCCTTTCTCCTCCTGGTTCTCCCCTTACCACCATGTCTGGTCCAGGGCCTAACGCTAGCGGTTCTCCCGGCCCTAATGCCGGCCCGACTACTAGCAGAACTGACACAGGAACGACCTTAGCCACCCCCTTGCTGCCATACATTGCAGGCCTCAGCCTCCCCGATTTCAATCAGTTGATCAACGACCCTATCCGCCACGATGTTGGTTGGCCTACCATGCCAACCAAGATCCCTTCCGATATCCCTAAATTTGAAGGCCAAGCTGGAGAATATCCAACCAATCATGTCTGATCTTTCCACATGTGGTGTTCCTCCAATTCCATTACCAATGACTCCATCCATCTTCGTTTGTTCCAACGCACGCTTACCGGCGAAGCTTCTAAATGGTATGTTGAACAAGCCACCTCTTCCCATACCACCTTCGCGACCCTTGCTCAGGCCTTTTTGTCCTATTTCCAGCTCCCTCTCCGATACAACACTGGCACAGAGCTCTTGACTTCCTTCAAGCAATCCTCTTCAACCCACCTTTCTGCCCATGTTCAGGAATGGCGAAGAAGACGGAGCTTGTGTCGAGCTCCTCCCTTCGAAGATCGGGTTTATATGGACTGGTTCCTTCGCACCCTTCTGGCTCCCATCGGCAAGGATGTCGCCTCCCATTTTCCTCAAACCGAAGAAGCCTCCCTCCAAATAGCCTTGAAATATGACCTGATCTACGCTCAATCTGGTTATGTTTATACCGTTCTTCTTGACCTCCCCAGGCCCGGTGGCGCTAACGCCCCGGGGGAATCTCATTTCGCCAACGGTATCGTTGGAGCCCTTTTTCTCCAAATGCGCTCAACATCTATGGGCTATGGTCTCCCTCGGGGGAGGGGCCAGCTCCTCCAGCACTCTACCCCCTCCCGGTAGCATGTATCCAGGATACGGCATGCCTCCTCCTTTTGCCCAACCTCCTGCTTACCTCAATGTTGCCCAACCTACCCATTACCCTTATCCATAGCCTAGTGCACCAGCTCCTCCAACATATGCGCTTCCGCCTCCCTTGCCTCCTCAAACCCAGCACCAGCACCTAAAGCCCCCTCCAGGGCAAGTATTTGCACAGCAAGGCGCGACTAATCCCCCTTCTTCTCCAAGAAGGCGGAGAGGCAATCCAAACCAATCTGCCCCTGGTACCCGTGGACCCAATCCTGGTGTGGACCCTAACACTGCCAACCAGCAACAGGGCACTCAACCTAAGCCGGACAGGCCGCTTCGCACAAGTAAGCCCTGTTCGTTTTGCGGTGTTTATGGTCATTACACCCACGATTGTCCCCTCTAACCCCAGATGCGGCAGATGTGGGAGTCTCAAGCCACATTGCGCGGAAAGCACGCCTCCCCTCATGCTCCTCCTAATGTGGCCACTACCCAACGGTGTGTTTATTGATGTTTTCCCTCCACGGATTCGTGACTACCCAAGCTACCCAACCGCTTGACAGCCAGGTCGCCACTCCCCCTTCCCTTTCTGGTTCCTCTGATTACCAGATCCTTATGATGCACTCCGATCCTTCCCTGACCGTCGACCTTCACCTTCAAACTCGGTCTCGCCAGTACCCCAAGCCTCCCGCTTAGTCTGCCCCCGAGCCTCCTTCTTCATGTTCTACAGACCCTCTTTCGACATCCAGTGGCCCCTTACATATCCCTCAACCCAAAGTTGAGGTTCATACCAAGATTCCTAAGGGACCATTACGTCGAAATGCTGCTTCTGATCGAGCTGCTCATTCGTATAGCATAGTAGATGATTTGGCGCAATCTCCTGCTGCCATTTCCACATTGGAACTCCTCCAGTCGTGCCCTTCCCAAAAGAAGGCTCTGCTATCTGCCGTGGGCGCTGTAGATCCTGTCGATGACCAAATGATTGTTTTCGACGCCCATCAATCAGAACATCCTCCTCTTCTTGCCTTAGTCGCCTTCCAAATCCCGGTCAAAATCCGGAGCGCCGTGTTGTCTGGTGTATAATTGATGAGGGGGCATCCACCTGCGTGATGTCCGCTTTGGTTTGGAAGCAACTCGGATCTCCTGAGTTGGCCCCTTCCACGATCACCCTTCGAGCGTGGGATGGCCACGCCTCCCAGCCCATTGGCCTCTTCCGTAATTGTCCTATCACTCTTGCGGGCAAGACTGTTTGCATTGACGTCGAAGTCATCGACGCCCCTCTAGATTACAACATTCTCTTGGGGCGGAGCTACACCTATGCTATGTATCTTTGTCCCATCCGCGGTCTTTCGCAAGATGTCTTTCCCCCATAATGGAAAGATAGTCACCATTGACCAGTTGACATATCATGAGCCAAAATCTCAGACCTCCCCTGAGACAACCATCTCTTCTGTAGCCAAAAAGCAAACCGTTGATTCCTTGACCAGTGTCTCCCCCGGCGTTTACAAAGATTCCTCCCTGCTTGGAACTTTCCTTAACCTTCCCCCCCCTCCTGTCACCGATCCCAGCTCATCGAATGTTTGCATGATGCAATCGTCCCAGGCTGCCCGTAAGAGGCCTGCCTCGGCTAGTCATCAACCTCCTCCTCGCCCTCCGCAACCCGCTCCTAGCCATTCATCTCAGCCAGCCGAACCTCCTCCTTCTGACCCTACCCCTACAGCTGGTATCCCTGAACCCCTTTATCCTCCTGGATCAGTTCCTCCTGGCCTTAATCATCTTGAAGCCATCCCTCCTGGTCATTACCCTGCTGGGCAGATCCCTTTCCTAGCTCCCCCTCCCAGAGTATATTCTGTCCCCGTCATGGCCACCCTCTCTCTCCCTAACTTGACCTTGGGCATACCGGTATGGTACCTTTATCCACCAGCCGCCACCCCTCCAGGTCATCCCAAGCCCTATATGGCTTTAACACCGGTTCAACCAGTCCCCCTAGCTTCCTCCGTTGCCACTGTGCCCCCAGCACCTCCACAGGACCCTTCTCCTGTCGTGACGGCTCCCAGGAAGAAAGGCAAAGCCCGTAAGGGGGAACCTAAAGACAAGACTACCACGATTGACCCATCCCCTTCTCCGCCCGCGAAGCCTTGCGCCTTATGTGATGTCACCGGTCATGCCACCCATGCTTGTCCTGAGTTGCCCCATATTCAGCCCATGGTTAAAGTCACGTTCCCCGAGTCTACGGTCCCTGAAGCCCCCATTCCTTCTCCGTCCGTAACCAAGAACCCCAAGACTCTCCGCACCAACAAGCCATGTGCTTTGTGCGACGTTCATGGCCATTACTCCCACCATTGTCCTCACCTGACGCATTATCACCTGACGCATTACCACGCCTCTTTAGAGGTGATCCGCGAGTATGAGGTTGAACAAAATCAATCTGCCTCTCCCATCCTCGCGCAGTATGCTTTAGGTCAACTTGAGAATCCCCCCGCTCCAATCGACATTCCCCCCCCTGATGTTCCGATGACGGAGTCTACTGTTACCATTCTTTACCTATCCTTCTCTACGAGACACTTGGAGCCTAGCCCATCTGCATCCTCCCCTGTTGTGTCCCTTAACCACCCTTTTCCCACCCATACACGAGATCACTCCCCCCGTGTCTCTGTTGACCTCCGCAGCCCGAGTCCTCACCATACTTCTGATAGCCCTCATATACCACCCTGTATGAGTCATGGTCATCCTGCCCCTTGCACTCCCTCCCGCGGTTGCCGCCCGATGACTTCTGTACACTCACGCTGCCCTCATTGCCTCTCCTTCCCTCATTTGTTGTCTTGTCACACCATTCCGCAGGACCCCTCGTCCACACCCTTTATCGGCTATGCCGACGGTGCAAGTCGTTACTCCAGGAATCTAGCCTCGGCAGGTTGGGCCATCTTCACCCCCTTGCATGCCCTTGTTCTTTCTAACGGGGTATCATTGATTCACCACCAATCGAGTCGAATATGATGCGGTGCGCGGTCTCTTCGCCAAGGCCCTCTTTCATCGCATCCTCCATCTGCACGTTCGTTTGGATTCCCTACTTCTTGTAATGCAACTAAATGGTGTTTATTGTGTGCATAACCCTGTGCTGTTTAGACGCTATTTACGAGTGAAACTCTTGATACGTGCATTTGAAACCATAACTTTCAATCATGTACCTCGAGAACAGAATCACTATGTAGGTAGTATTGCAAACCATGTTCTATATTGGCATTTATCACATACATTTCGTACAAGACAATAACATTCATAACCATAAAAAAAAAAAAAAACGATGCAAATCCATAATATGTGTCACAAAACATGTGTTTAGAGTCCATCTACTCTGATACATATGACATGCCCATAGCATGTTACAAAAACCCAAAACTAGGGGCACCACCTGCCCCTACATACATAATAGGGGGCACCACATGCCCCACCCCTAATCCCTATCTGGAGGATCCCGGGCCAATGGCTCTGCCCCTACAGCATGTAGATCGTGCATCGCCTGACCGGCCATCGCCATGCGCCGCATGACACCTCGCCATTCTGAGGGTAGACCAACACATGGCTCTATGAACTGGTCGTCCAAGTCCTGCCACCCGTGCTCTGACACTCCGGTCAACAACCTTTCACATCTACGGCGGATGTCCTCCAGCAACTGTGTTGCATCCTCATTACTGCGCACTCTCGATCCACTCGGACTGTAGCTCCGGAGGCAGCGCCGTGCGTCCCATATATCCGGCCCGTTTTCTTAGGTGATATATCTGCATGCAAAAGTGAATCGGTACACATGTTCCACTATTCAAAAACTTTAACATGCCCACAAGAATAACAATACGTACTTTACCATCGGGCCCCGGACTCGACCAGGCGGAAGTGGCAGATCCGGATCTCCACAGTATCTCATCCCACTATAGGGATAGTCGTCTATGTACAATGGCATCTGATCCCAATGGGTATCTGTCCAATGGAAAAAAACTCGAGGTGAAACACTCGCTTGAGCGCACTCCTCCTCCTGCGCATTGATTTGTCCCCCACGAGCGCATCCTAGGCTCTCTCGGGCCCCCATCTAGAAAGGCTGACCACACACGAGGCCTCAAGGTCGGGATCTTCTCAAAGAAAAGCGCACAACAAAGTCCCATATGAGCGTCATGGTTCACACTTTGCATAGCGACACCAACAACATCTAGGCCCACCCATAGTAGGTCCCACCCAACACACTTTCCACTATCATCATCCCCTTTGATGATGTGATGGAGCGCACATTTGAGGATCGCGACACGAGTGCCGGCCCGCGCAGCATTTCCCAACCTCTCTGTCCCCAACGCGACATTGGTCACATGATTTGGAGACCCGGTCAACAATGACGCTCCACAAACTCCATGATATGTCGCCCCCGCGGCAATACTGGCTATGTGTTTCCCACCATCCCCAGTGGTGGGAGACCAGTCAGAAAATACACGTCCTGGACCATCAGTTCAATCCTGTGCCCCTGCACTACAAAGACCTCCTAATCTGGATCCCAGTAACTGATAATTCGGGCCAATAATGGTTCTTCTGCTCTCATCAAAGGGTTCTCCAAAAACTTGAGAACCCCAAATCTGGCCAATACACGATGGACGCCCTGATCCGCCTGGATCTCTGCCCGTAGTGTCCCGGATCTCTCGATTGACCGTAAATGCACCACCACATGCCTAAACATCATTTTTGTATGGGATGGGAAAACCATAACCAAAACACAAACACCCAACTCTCAGCCATAAAATAGCACCAAAACCCCCTCATCTTCCAGGTCACACTTTTCTGCCCAATTCTGGGACAGGTCACAGTTTTTGCCCTGAAACCCGCTTCCCAGGTCATAATTTTTGGGCCAAAAAGTGCGACCCGGCCGTAGAGATGAAGGAGGGTCTGTTACTGAGATTTTGGGCCCTAAACTGAACTTTGAATCCATCAAATTGAAAGAGTAAGGTTAGGCCTCTTACCTGTCACTGACGGATCTCGATTCCAATGGTCGGTTTGTCCGCTACGCTCGCCGCAAGATTTAGGGCCTTCTCTCCTCTCTACATTCACCACAGCAACACTAGCAAATGAGTGGATTTGGAGGGAAAACTGCCTTATTAAAAGAGAACCCTTGTTTCTTCTTTCACCTGCTGCGACCATACCGTAGCTCCGTTTGACAAACCGTCTGCACCGTTGGAAAGCTCTCATCGAGCCCTCAAATGGGTATTTGTTAGTTTTGTGTGATTTGATACTTCACCAGGACACATTTTGTCCAAGAAGGGTCACTTCACCTCTCCTTAAAAGCGAATTTCCTCACTTACGACACATGTACTTGGGGCACCATCTTGCCTCCTTACTTGTCTTCGTTCGTGTCAATTTTCGTCATGAGTTTCCATTATGTACTCATGTTTCCACGGTCCCCCATTGGGGACTTTACTGTGTGGCAGCACCATCGAGTCACCCTTTTTTAGAGCATCCAAGTTGAGTCATCATTCCCTCCATGGAGCCTATACCGAGTCCCGTTGTACCCCACTATAGCCCTCCATCCGTCATTGCTTGGTCTCTCTCTTGTGTCACTCATTATGACCTTCAGTTCCACTGCCCCCCATCCCTGATGATGTTGTGTCAGTCGCTGCCATGTCATTCATGCCCTTTATGCTCTAGCAAGGGAAGTCGTCCATTAGCTACTCAGTCCTTCCCACTTCACTATCATCATTAGTGTCAGTCGGTCCGTCGCTCTACTCTTTTCTCTCGTGCCTTAGTTGAGGGTCTCTCATTGCCTCAACTTTGGCAGACCTCCTTCTGTCGGCATCCGCTCATTCATTTTAGAAGCCAGGTCTAGATGGCGGTGTACCTTGGTTCCAGCTCCCACTCTTGTTTGGTGCCTCGGATCAGGCAAAGGGATACCTCCTTTCCCTTTGGCTTGATTGTTTCTCCAGCTCCTTTCAGCATGATCGAGATTCGTATACTTGATGGTCCAGTGATCCAGTAGCAGCTCTTGATGATTCCCGGGTATGTGTGAGATGTTTCAAACCTCATGAGGGGGTGGCCCTGCAGGTAGCCCCCCACATGCCCGGATGACCTCTTCTTTGCAGCCTTCGATGCAGCTCCAGATATTTGATGATGTTGGCCGTAGCCACTTGCAGCGCCTCTTCGACTTGCATGTATCAGTCAGATTTTGTGAGCCCTTCCCCATTTACAGGGGGCATTTGGGTTGTATTTGTATCTCATGTACTCAGATATTATTGTACAAGTCCTGGCCGTTATCCCAGGCACCGCATGTATGTGGGATTCCTCATTGTATTTTTATCTGGCTCATGATTATGCCAGTTGTACTTTATGGTTCGGTCCCTTGTTTACTGGACACACTATTCTTTTGTACTTTGTCTCAGCGGGCATAGGTATGCCTCCCCCGCCGCCTTCAACACAGGTACCCTCTCATAAAAAGAGACTTGTTGCACCTGCGAGTCTCGTCTCCTCAGGGTCTAGTCCTTTAGCACACTATCTACCTCACATTTCTCTCTCTGACATCCCTTTTGTTGTCTAGTGATTGTGTTCTTACAATGTACTTCGGTCATACGATTTGCTCCCGACACTCGCACGCTGGGGGGCAATCTGTTACACCATTTTTTGGTCATCTAACCTATTATCATTAGATGGACCCAAGTACACCATGTAAGACCAGTTTTACCCTAAGTAAAACTGCTTTCACTATGTTAAAACAGGAAAACCCAAAAGGAAATATTAAACAAACCTATATTTGTTTGATTTTCCTCATGTAATAATTAATTAAACCATAATTTAATTATTATTCCCAGTCATGTTTAACCCAAAATCAAAGAAATTAATTAGATAAACCTTTATTTATCTTATTATTTTCTAGGAATAATTATTTAAATCTTATTTAGATAATATTCCTTGTTAAATATGACTAAATCACCCACAAATAATTAAATAAATCATTATTTATTTGATTATCTTCTAACCGCTTCCTTAAAAAGATAAATAAATCATTTATTTATTTATTTTTGACAAATCAAGGGATTTGACCCAAGTCAAGTACCTTTTCCCTCCAACAAATATAATAAAATATTCCATAAAAAGTGGATCTAGATCTGGTTAACCCATGCACCAAGATCTAGAATGACCCAAAATTTTGTTATAAATAGGAGGGTTTTTCCTACCATTCTTCACCTTTTGTTGCCTATTAGATCACTCTAGATCTATACACTTGGTCACCATTTTCTGCCATTTTCTATGAGAGCTCCCTTTGAGTTCCATTCTTTGTGTGGGTCTTCTACATCAACAAGAGAGAGAAATCTTAGATCTGAAGTGCTGATGTTATAGCATCATTTCTCACCTTCACATGATTCATGATTGCTTTGATGGTTTTGGGCACCCATTCCTACAGACTTGGACAAATTCACTAAAAAATAGTGTAAAAATCCCCATACGCGACTATGCCCGTAATTTTCCACGTGTATACGCGAGTCCAGCTAGACTTTTCCGCGTATGCCATTAAAATGATTAAAAATATATATAAAAATTCCCTATTTCCGGGCTGGGTTGATGGTTACTCAGGTAGTTCAACCACCCCAGCACGTGGCCAACTGTTTCCAACTGTTGAAACTACTTGGAGGGAGTATAAAAACCCCTCATGTGTATGGCCTAAGGGAGAGAGAGAATTATTGATATTATACTCTGTTGCTATTCCCTATCCAAGTCTGATTCCCCGTGCCTCCTGCACTTTCCCAGTTCATTATAGGAAACCCTTATTTCCTTAAGATGATCATCTCCCTATATGTCATCTCGTATGCACCAATTTGGAAGGAGTCTTAGCGAGGCAAGGGCTGGACGGATCCAGACGACGGTCTGCTCGAAGGCCGTGGAAGGATCAGGTGATCTCTCCACTCGTTACTTTTGTACATGATATTTATAATACAGAAGTACCATGTTGTTCCCGAAATAAACGTGTTAGTGTATGCTTATATGTATGAGAATATTTTTTATACAAGCATTCATTATGATTTATTTAATGTTTTATATGAATCTCACTGACATTTAGAGTAGATATATGTTGTACAACCAGTCCTTTGTGCTTGTTTCTTCTTGTCTTTCAGGTTAAGAAGGAAGGACGGTTGCTGGGGGTTTGAACCCTGTGGGATCTTCTTCAACCGTAGGACCTACGGGTAACTTTCTCATTCTACTCTATTTAGTTTTTCTGAACGTGCATGGTTGTGTGAGTCTGTGTTAAGTAGCATGCCCCTGCTCTGTGGAGGTTGTAACCCAACGAACCTCTAGGGTGATATTCCCCGAAACAGAACTGGTGACTCCGCTGGGGATCACATTCTTGTGATTCTCCTGTTGGGTGGTCTCAGCTGTTTGCTAGGATTCCAGCAGTTTTAACTTTAATTTGCAGTCCAGTTTACTTTTTTACAGTCAGTCTGAAGTCCTGGTTTCTTTTCCAGGCTTGTTCTTTTTGTTTTTTTCATTATTTACCTTTGCATACGCGCTTTTTTCTGCACACAGTCGCGTATACACGTAGGTTTGTCTAAAGGAACCCGCGTATACGCGAGTTTCCCTTAGCACAGACGCGTATGCACACTGGTTGCATAACTGTGAAGTAGCGTATACCTAGGCAGATTTTGAATTTTTGGGTTTCTTGACTTTCTGGTCCTTTCTAGCTGTGGAGACCTATTTCTACAGTGTCTCTATATTTACTGGAGTGTGAAGGAAGTGGTTTCATGTCTTTTCTCTCTTTCATTTGATCGAAAACTAGTATTTTTGGCAAAGTGTTGTTTTTGGTGCTGGCACTTCTAGATTGAGTTCCAAGATCGCTTTCTGAGCATTCTTGGCTGTTCTGCTTTATCAGAACAGAGAGCTTCTGCTCACTGACTCACTCCTATCTTTGTGTTGTGCTTCGCATTGCAATTTTCGCTTCGTTTTTTATTGGTTTTCTTGAGTTCCATAGGCTAGGTTTTGTTGCAACTTTTAAAGAGCTTTTCTAGCTTCTTTGGAGTCTTTGTTTGCGGCAAGTTTGCACTATTTGTCTAGGTTGAGTGGCTGAGTTTTCTGGTCTTCTTTTGTTCTTATTGGTCTTGCTACGACTTAGCTTTATAAGGTTTGGGAGCATTATTGAAGTGTGTGCTTGGAATTCGGTCTCTTTTGGTTTGGATTTTGATAGTTGTGCTTGGTCTTTTCGAGCTCTTTCTTTATTAAAAAAAAAGCTCAAAAAACATTTGCTTTGCTTTTTGTTTTTTCATTTCAAAGGCTTAAAAAACATTTTCACTTGTTATTTTCTTTTGTTATCGCATTTAGATTTTCGTTTGCTACAACTTTTGAAGCTTTTGTGAGGTTTCTTGCTTTTAGTTTTTGGCTTGATTTTGAGGAGGAGTTGTCATTTGATTTCTTCTTCTTGTTTTTAAGCGTTCTTGGTGTCCTCATTTTAAGAGTTCTTGATTTCGAGAACTAGCTTTTTGGGCAACCAAAGAAGAGTTAAAACTGAAGGACTTTTTGGGAATTTCACTCTGCTTTAAGAGATTTTCATCTTAGGATTTACATGCTTGTAGTGATTTGCATTAGGTGCATTTAATCATTTAGTCAATTTCTTAGTTTTTGTGAGTGTGAGTTTGCTATTCGAAAAGAAAAAAAACAATTTTTTAGTCTCGTAGAACCTGTATAGAGATTGCTCTTCATCGAAAGACAAAGAACTGCATTTGCATGTAGTTAAGTTTTTATTAATTTCTTTTGCGTCAAAAACACCATGAGTTTCATCTCCATATCCTTGTGACTTAACATAACAGCCATTAAAATAAGCGATTTAATCTAAAATCAACTAGCAATTTTTCTAAGTGTCAATCACCAACTAGCTAGGTTGTAGGGCCTTGGAATAGGTGAGTGGAGAGTTAACTCTCCAAGGCCGCTCAAAAAAACATAGAAGTTGATTAATTGAGCGAAATCCAACTCCGTGAGGTGGACCGGGAAAGCTCTCATCCGAGAGTCAAGCGCGAGGGGAAGTGAAGGTTGAGAAGAGGGATACCCCCCTCCGATTAGCTGAATCTGACCTCAAGACCGTTCCGCCCAGCTTCTGATATGGATTGGTGTCCATAGTTGCCACTCCTAGGTTCCACACAGGTGACTGCGGGGGGGAATACCCGTGGTACCTGAGGCAGACGTCGCATCACTTTCAGCAGTACTTCTGGGGGGTTCCCTTGCGAAGCTTGGGTGCTTGAGCCGGCAAAGGCTGTCGTTAGGAGGTCGGCGTAACTGTTTCTGATACCTTCGCTAGTTGTTCTGGGCCCTAATCATCCCAGACTGCTTTCGGGAGGTCCTATACTTCGCTTTCCTGTATTTTGGTGTCCAGTCCTCATCACCCGGAGCGGAAATACTTGGAGGCTGTTTGCTTGACTGTATCTCAGGGATTTTTATTTTAGTGAGTGCTCTTTGCTCCTAGCTTGCCTAGCTTTTCACTTTTTTGAGTCTAATTTAAAATCTATAAAAGTGGCTGAACAAGCGCCTCGACGATCGAGGAGAATCCGGGGATTATCTCCCGAGAGTCCAGAGCCTTCCTCGAGAAGGCATAGGAATGATTTAGCAGGTGGTTACCACCCTGTGGCATCTGACGCAATGGAGAGAGATCCTCCACAAAGGTCTGAAGGTTTCGTAGCTGATTCTGGTGTTGGTTCCGAAAGGAGCGTTCCGCTCACCTCGCGAGTTTTATTTCCTCAGGAAGAAGATTTTCAGATTGAAGACGTACCTAAGCCTCCTGCTACAGGTCCATCTCCTCTTCCTCCTGATTATCCGTTCGTTTTTCAGTACATCGGACCTGAGTCGGAGAGACCGTCGGATCTTCCGTATCATTCTTATCTTTCGATGGCCACGACTGGGAACGCGGCTTCTACCGTGAGTGCTGCAGGCATTCAGACTCCTGCTTCTGTTGAATCAGGGGGCACTATTGCTTCATCTTCAATTGCTTCTAGTGCTACTGTGTTTGGCTCTGGTTTCACCCAGGCACATGCTTCTCATTCTGGTCCTTTCTGTTCAGGGATGCCCTCTAGTGGGAATCCCTCTTTTTCCTTTTCCGCTGGTGTAGCTGGATCTACGCCCATGTCTAACATGGCTAGTGGATCAGCTTCGTTTCAGGGTTTCCCCTTTGGGACTGGGCACATTCCTAGTTCCAATCCTTCTTTAGGGTCGTTTCCGTTTACGTCCCAGACCTAGAGTTTCAACCCTTGGTCTGGGGGGCAAAGTTCGACTACTTTTGCGGGATGGAATCCTGTCTTTACTACAGCAGGGGCAGGGAATCAGTTTTACGCAGGTCATCAAGGGGATGCTTCTTTCCCTCCATCGAGTGCTTATCAGTCCTTTTCTCCTCTGTCTAATGCTTGGAACCCCTATCAGGGGCTTTCCTCTTCAATCAATACTTCAGCGGGGGGAACTAGTCTGGGCTTTGGTAACTCGGCGTGGGGAGGAGGTTCTTCTCCGTTTTCTAAAATTCCTTTCTGGCAACCTGGTGCCTCATCAAATCCAGGCTATTCTTTTCAGAATGTTGGGAATCCATCCCATCAAGGATGGAATCCTCAGGCTCCGCCTCGCTTACCTTTTCTGGAAAAGTTAAACTTGCCAGATTTGTCGAAGTTGACTAATGACCCGATCCGTTATAGTTCGGGGTGGCCTCCGGTCCCGACCAAACTTCCTTCAGACATTCCAAAGTTTGAAGGTAAGAATGGAGAGGATCCGGCAGACCACATCACCACTTTCCACTTATGGTGTTCTTCGAACTCCCTGATCGATGATTCGATTAGGTTGAGATTATTTCAACGCACCCTAACTGGAAACACTGCCAAATGGTATATCGAGCTCACTCGGGGCAGTTTCGCTACATTTGGGGAACTGGCTGTCACATTTCTAAACCATTTTCAGCTGCCTGTCAGATATGAGGCTAGGACCGAACTCCTGGCTAATTTTAAGCAGGATGAGGCAACTCACATTTCTGATCACATTCAGGAATGGAGGAGAAGGAAGAGGCTTATCAAAGCTCATATTCCAGGTGAATTCCTTCTCGAATGGTTTCTCAAATCCCTGCAGTCAGATATTTCAAAAGATGTATCCCTATCCGGGGTATTTTCTGAGGAGCAGGCCATTTTTAGGGCCCAGCAGTTAGAACTGATCTATTCTCAGTCTGGGGTACTTTATAAGTATTTGCCCAATGCTCCTCGCTCCAAATTATATTTGTCGAAAACTAAACCTAGTCCGCATGGTGATGGGCTTGTCGGATCGGTCAATAGTGGTGCAGCCAGCCTACTTTCTCAACTGCAGCAGTTGTCTTTACAATCTGCTCCTTCTGGTCAGGCTGTGCCTGCTGATTCATCACCTTCCCAGTCTTTGTCCATAAATGTTGTCCAAGCTTCTGATCCCAAAGGAAATCAACAATCCAATGGGAAGAAGAAGGGACGAAATAGCAAGAAGAAGGGCAAGAACGGGAAGGGCAATGAAAATAAAACCAACGAGCGTGTTGGTGAGGGTCAAAAGGAGAAAAAGAAAGTGAAGTTTCCATGCAAGCTTTGTGCTGGAGACCATCTCACGCACCTTTGCCCTAAAATTCAGGATGCTCAGCGCTTTTTATCTTAGCAGGGTTCTTCTAGTTCCCAGACTGTGTTAACAAACCCTTTTCCCCAAGGGCAGCAATTAGTTGTTGGCGCGAACCAAAATCCTGGGGCTTCCTCTGGCGGCACCCAGGAAGGGGAAATTCCATCGAACATTTTTATGATGAGTTCTCACGCGGATATCGCTACGAGATCCCGTGATTATGGCAGAGAGGAATCTTCGAAAGCTAAGGAAGTTCCTGATGCTACTGAGCCGCTTCACATCACGAAGCCTACTGTTGAGTCTATGCCTCAGATGACAAAAGCATCTTCTAAGCGGTCAACGATTAATCCGAATGCGAGGGCTGCCCAAAACTACTCGATTGTAGAAGATCTGGCGCAGAGTCCTTGTGCTATGTCAGCTTTAGAGGTACTCCAGTCTTGTCCGGCTCAGCGCAGTGCTTTGCTCACTGCCATTGGGGCTATTGATCCGAAAAATTTTCTTCTGATTACTTTTGATATGAATAATTTTAAGAAGAGACTTCCTCATCACATGGCTTTTCATATTAAATCATCGTATCGGAAGTGCAATATCTTTCGGACGGTTGTCGATGAGGGTGCCTCCACATGCGTGATGTCTCTCGCATGCTGGAAGACGCTTGGATCTCCGAAAGTTGTTCCATCTAGCACTGTTCTTACTGCGTTCGATGGTCATTCTCACAGACCCCATGGTATTGTCCCGGCTTTGCCCATCTGTGTTGGGGGAAAAACTGTCAACATAGAGGTTGAGGTAGTGGATGCAGCCTTGGACTACAACCTTCTGTTGGGGAGGAACTGGATATATGAGATGGATGCCATTGCATCCTCATTATTTCGAATTGTATGTTTCCCCCACGAAGGGAGGATCGTTATAGTGGATCAACTGGACTGTCCTCAGGTAGACCTGAATGCGCCTTCTGACTCATCCGTTCCTAAGTTGGATAATACTAAGGTGCCTGTTGAGAATCTAGGAGTTGGAATGTATTCTTCCCTGATGGGTACTTTCGATCTTCCTCCTCCTACGGTGCATATTAATGATATTTCATCCTCCAAGGCTCCCCTTTGAAGAGAGTTCTTTCGAACTCATTATTTTTCGAACCCGTGGACCTTACCTTCCCCTACTGCCACATTAGCGGAAGGTCAAGTGGGTGGAATGGCATTTTCGATTTCTGCAGCTGAGATTGCATATCAGTCTATTGTTGACACTGCAGAATCCGTTCCAGCTCCTCTTTCACCGGAAGAGTTGGATGGTGATGTGGCTCCGGCTTGGACGATTAGTTCTTCTTCGGCCCAGGATTGCCTTGATACCACTCTTCCATCTGAAGAGGCAATCCTGGAAGCCATGACTGGTATAGATAGACTGTGGGATGATTTGCATCATCGGTCTTACTTCCTACCTGACTTAAGCGAAGTTGAAACTAGTTTTCCAAGTCCTCAGTCTCCTAGTCCTGTTCACCCAGTCTTGAACCCTTTGGCACCAACACAGGTTTATGCTGAAGGAAACATGGTTGTGATCTCTCCTACTATCCCGGTGAACATTTCCAGGGATCCCAATATTATCGAGAATGTCTTCATTGGAGCTGAATGTTCCCATGAGGAGATTCAAATTTATACCGAGCTCTTCAAAGAGTATAGGGATGTATTTGCTTGGTCTTATGAGGAAATTCCTGGCATAGACCCATCTATCGTCCAGCATGAGATCAAGACGTATGAAAATGCTAAGCCGGTCAGGCAAAAGCTTCGTCCGGTCAATCCTAGGAAGGCAGCAGCTATCAAAGCTGAAGTTGAAAAGTTGCTTAAGGCAGGATTCATTTTCCCAGTTCCTCTGACTGAATGGGTTTCAAACCCCGTTCCCGTAGATAAAAAGCAAGGAATGATTCGAGTGTGCATCGATTTTAGAGACTTAAATAAGGCATGTCCTAAAGACAATTACCCCACACCATTCATCGATCAGATCATTGACGAGTGTGCCGGTAACGAGATTTTCTCCTTCATGGACGGTTTCTCCGGATATAATCAAATTACTATCCGTCCTGAAGATCAACATAAGACTGCATTTATTTGTCCCTGGGGTACGTTTGCATACAAGAAAATGCCTTTTGGTCTTAAAAAAGCTGGGGCTACCTTTCAGCGGGCCATGTCTTACGCCTTCCACGACATCAAGAAGATTATCGAGGCATACTTAGATGATCTGGTTGCTCATTCTCGAAAGAGGATGGATGATCCTGGTCACCTCCGGCAAATATTTGAAAGATGTCATTTTTATAAAATTCGATTGAATCCGAACAAGTGTGTTTTCACAGTTACATCCGGTCGGCTGTTGGGATTTATTGTGTCTAGGGAAGGGATAAGGGTAGATCCCTTCAAGGTTGAGGCAATACTTCGATTTCCTCCCCCGTCTTCAATTCGTCAGCTTCAAAGTCTCCAAGGGAAGTCTAATTTTCTCCGGAGGTTTATCGTCAATTATGCTGAGATTACAAAGGGATATATGAGACTGTTGAAGAAAGAAGTTCCTTTTCTTTGGGACGACTACGCTCAACGCTCATTCGATGCCTTGAAAAAGGCATTGACCTCTGCTCCTTTACTGAGTCCACCTGATTATAGCAGAGATTTTCTCTTGTATCTTGCAACAGCAGAATCTACCATTGGTATGGTTCTGGTTCAGGAAGAAGATGCTCTTGCAGAGCATGTTATTTACTACCTTAGTCGAGGACTGGTAGGACCTGAACTTCGATACACCCCGATAGAAAAATTAGCCTTAGCAGCAGTTCATGCTATGTAGCGACTCCGGCATTACAGTATTCTTCGCAAAACTTATGTCTTGGCAGCTGCCAATCCATTTCAGTTTGTCCTCAGCAGGCGAGTGATTGGGGGTAAATATAATAGATGGATTGTGATTCTACAGAATTTGATATAGAGTTCATGTCTGCCAAATCCAAGAAGTCATTATTTTTTGCGGAATTGATCTCCGAGTTGCCCTGTGGAGAGGAGATGATCTATGATGAGTCCTTTCCGGACGAACACTTGTTTCTAATCTCTCCACAGGATCCTTGGTACGGGGATATCATTGTATATCTCCAGACTGCAAAGTTTCCCTCTACTTTTTCGAAAGATGAGCGTCGTAAGCTGCGTCACTTAGCCAAGAATTATCTGATTATTGGTGATGCTTTATACCGTCGAGGGGTTGATTCAATCCTAAGACGCTGCTTAACTTTCGAAGAAGCCGAGGCTATGCTCAATGATTCTCACAGTGGAGCTTGTGGGGGTCATTTATCTGGGCTTGCTACAGCCCAAAATATTTTGCGTGCTGGATACTTTTGGCCCTCGATTTTCAAAGATTGTATTGAATCGGTCAAGAAGTGTCATCCGTGTCAGGTTTATACTCGAAAAATGCGCGCTCATCCAGCTCCGCTTTTTCCAGTCATTACTTTCGGACCCTTTACAAAGTGGGGTATTGATTTTACTACTTGTAACCCGCCTTCGGCAAAAGGTCACAAGTACATTATTGTAGCAGTAGACTACTTTACGAAGTGGTTCGAGGCTATGCCTACTTTTGGGAACGATGGTGAGACTGCAGCTTTGTTCCTTTTCAACCAAGTTATCGCTCGTTTTGGTATACCTAGAGAGATTGTCACTGACCATGGTAGTCATTTTCAGAATAGTATGATGGCTGAGTTGGCTCTCAAATTGGGTTTCCGGCAGGAGCATTCATCTCCATATTATCCTCAGGCCAATGGGCAAGTGGAAGCCGTGAATAAATCCTTGAAGAAAATTCTTCAAAGGACAATTGATAAACATAGATCCAACTGGCATATTATGCTATATCCTACACTTTGGGCATACAGGACGTCAGTGAAAACTGCAACTGGCTTTACTCCGTTTCAGTTAGTCCACGGGGTGGAATCCGTATTTCCTATTGAATGCGAGATTCCGTCTCTTAAATTAGCTGTTGAGCTTCTTCCTGACACTTCCAGTCTGGCAGAACGACTTCTTCATCTGGAACATCTCGATGAGCAGCGTCGAGATGCCGCCACGATGAATGAAGCGCATAAAAACCGAGTCAAATTTCAGTACAATAAGGCGGTCAAGCCTAGGGTCTTTTTGGAAGGCGACCTTGTTTTGGTCTATGCCAAAGAAAAGGATGCCCTGGGGGCAGGAAAGTTTAAGTCTATGTGGTATGGCCCCTATATCGTTAAAAAAGTCCTTAAGAAAGGAGCGTATACCTTGGTTTATTTCGAAGGGAACGAGTTGTCGGAGCCCTGAAATGGGCTCTATTTGAAGAAGTATTATGCCTAGGCTTCGGCCTGGAATCTTGCTTTTGTATATAGTAGTTTTTGCTTTGTACATATCTGATTGATTTTCGATCTTTGATGAGGTGGTGATGTTTTTGATCTGCTTTGGCAGGTTGTGTTGGATGTCATGAGTCATTTTGGTTTCACCGATGGTGCTAGTAGACACACCCGGAACTTAGCTTCCGCGGCTTGGGTGCTTCATTATCCTTCCGGTCAGCTGTTGGTATCAAGAGGGGTCTGCATTGGTCCTGCTTCCAATAATGTAGCAGAATACACTGCAGTCGTTCATCTACTCTCAGAGGCAATATCTTTGGGTGTTGATTCGTTGGTAGTTTTCTTGGACTCTCAATTGGTGGTGTCGCAGTTGAACAACACTTATCGGGTACGAGATCCATTTTTATTACAATTGTTCTTGAGGGTACGTTTGTTACAAAGGTCATTTCAATTTTTAACATTCATTCATATTCCTCGAGCTGACAATTGGTTTGCTGACTCATTAGCTAATCAAGCATTAGATTGGCACATTAATCATTCCATACAATAAATTTTTAATCATAAAAAACATCATACATTTGATACATTTATCACATCACATCAAATATCGCTGTATATATATCATCGGAGTGTCAAAAAACTTTACAAAATTTGGATCCATAATCTCATACAAAACTTGGGCTTATGCCCCATCATGTTCAGTCTCAAAAAGAATATACAGTCATCTAATACATAAAATCTGTCTACTCCTAAGGTCCCTGCCCAGAAGTCATGTTCCTATAGAACATAACTGCAGTGGCAACTCGGCGGAATAGTCTAACCCAGTCTCGGGGCACTCCTACCACCCGTCTCTGGATGGCTTCCGGTAGATCCTCCACGGCAGCCATAGGGATTTGGCGGGCTAATCCCTCCAAGTTTCTCTGCACGGCCTGGAGAGTCCTATTTGAATCCACAGTATCCGCTTCACCTCTGCGGCGCTTATGGCGCGGTAGGCCCTCAGGACGAACTGGTCCAACATCTGAAACATGATCATTTTTCATTGTCAGTCATTATGAATCCAATCAAAAACATGTTTGTTTTTCATTTTTTCATACATATTTGAAAACATCCAAAAAATTCATATAAGTCAAAAAAAAAAAATTTGCAAACTTACCGACTGCTCCCCATGCCGTGCTTGGTGGAAGAACTAGATCCGGATCTCCACGAAAGTGCATCCCGGCATAGGGATAGTCGTCCACTGCGATGATCTGTTCTCCCCACCAAAGGAAGAACTCATCGTCCCATGTGGTCCGGGGTACCTCACTACCCCCCAGTCTCTTCATCATGTCTGCCCAACGGGCAATTCTTGGGTCCCGCGGGCTACTGATAGTAGAGATGACTCTGGGTCTCAAAGCTGGAATCTTCTCAAAGAAGAATGTTGTCAAAATGGTACCGTAGCCAAAGTGTTTAGTTTTTGCTTGGTGAATAGAGGTCAGCTGTTGTTTCATGTTCAGTAATAGGGTTGTGCACCAATCATAAACATGAGTCAAACACTCTACATCTATGCTCATTTGCATCCTGGACGCCTGATGTAGAGAGACGGATCCTGCCACTCTGCTGATGGTGAAAAGGAGGATTTTCATGTGCAAATCCCTCACATCTTTAAAGGCAATCTGCGTTCCAACCTTTTTGGAACCTGGTACGCAATACACGTGGACATAGTCTTCCATGGTTAACCCTCCCAGGGGCTTCCCGTGTAAGTCTACTGGTTCTCCCCTCTGGGAGAGTCCAGTAATGAAATATATGTCTTCCACTTCAATACGTACTGGCATCTGATCAATAATGAAGCAATCATGATCTGGTTCCCAGTAATTTACGAGCATTTCTAGCAACCGCACATTGCTTTTCATATTTGGCATCTTGAAGAATTTGAACAATCCGCAATTCCGAAGGATATTTTGCGTTGCGCGATCCTGCATGACCTCTTGGTCTATTGCGCTATGCTCACATTCCCTCCATGAGATTATCATCCTGTCAAATTTCATTAAATTTTGCATTAGCCACGCTTTTTTGCATTCGGACCTGCGCATACGCGGTTTTTCCTTTGCACAGTCGCGTGTATACACGAGTTTCCTTCAATGAACCCGCGTATGCGTAAGTCCGTATATTTTAGCAAGGGTTTTAAAGCTAAAAATCATTTAATTTTAAATTCCAAACAGACAAAATGAATAAACAGGATGATTAAGGAGCCTACCTGAAGTTTCGGCGCGTTTCGACGGTCGGTTGTTCCTGATTTGACGAAAGAAGTTTTTTGCTCCAGAGCACTTTTTTCCAAATCAGCAATGAAATAATGAACCAAATATGAGGTAATTTGTCTATTTATGGCTAAAAAATTGAAAATTTTCGCAAAAATTCCTTATGCTCATTTTTTCAATCTATCTTAAGCGGCATAACTCGAATGCTTGGAAGTGCCCAGTTTGGTATGTTTTTAGGTACATTTTGACGATTTTGAGATTTTTCCCGATTTTTGATCCATGATTTCCGACTCTTCACGGCAGGTATATGATCTTCACTGGCATATAGGTTAGGGAAATCACTCTCCGTTGCATCTTTCATTCTAGCTTCAATACTGATCACTTGCCTTAGGGTCAATCCCATCAGGTCATGAGTATTACACCCATTTCACTCGCCGATTATTTAATCATGATTTGATGGTAGAGCCTTCCTTTACATGGGCTTCCTAGTTAGTTCCTCGCTATCACTTGTTGCCCATGCTGCGTTTTATGTAGGCTCGGGAGTCCTCTTTAGTCCCACCATGTCTTATGTGTTGAAGCTTCATTCTTCTTCTTCTTCACTATCATTTTTCTGGCTTTTACCCTAGAGGCTCCCTGGTGTCGTTAAGTTGTATTACTGCATTGCATATTGGCTACTTGTTTATCCCGGCCTTTAGCCGGCTTCATTTGGACTCGATGTTTAAGCCAACTTTTGACCTTGACTTTCTGTACAAGTTAACCATTGCATGCACTTAGCTATCATGACTTGACACCTTTTTACCCATGGATGGAACGTTCCTCTGAGTATCACTGACCAGTTTTCACCACCTTGCATTGAGCATAGGATTGTTCCAATCCCAGGAACTAGTGCATCTGCTTTCTTGATACTCGTTCTATCCATTGTACCATAGCATTCTTTTATTCTTTTTCAGGCTTATTATATGAAAAAGACAAAAAAAAATCAAATATAACAAAAAGAGCAGGAACGGGATGTATCTTCGTTGTTTTGATGGCAGTACAGAGTCAGTTTGTCGCCCTTGAACAAAGCACATATACTTATATATATTTCCTTCATTTGGGATGGTTTTAGTTTTTGACCTAGGTTCAGCCTTTACCATGTTTCACTTGTCATTTCTCCCCCGGTTGGTTATCTCTTCCAATCATATGGAGAGTTTGTTTTGCCTCCTGCATAATAGACTTATACAGTGTCACTTTTTACTGCCATGGTCATCACGAGTCGTGCTTTTGTTCAAGGGAAGTTTAGCCTGAGTCGGCCATTCTGCAGTGTCTCTTGACTCATTATTTAGTCGGCCTTCCCGGTCTTGTTAGTATCATGTTCTATCACATCAGATGTTTTGGTCTTCTGCTCGTGCTAGTTTGAGAAGGTCCTCATTGACTTCTCGCTGGCGGGTTTGTCTCTTATCGACTACGACACATTGCTCTGAGAGCAAACCTAGAGCCGCACCTTGGGCCTATTTCCATCATTGATAGGTGACCTCGTGCTTAGCATTTGATCATCATCATGGGTCTTTGACTGAGTGTTTTCCCCTATGTTCGACGTCAGCACACATTATCACACTTGGGATTCGTGCAGTACCTTGATTTCCATTTGACCCTATCGGTGGATTTCTCGCCTCGGTGTCAGCTTTCATCATTGGTTGGTTCAGAGGGTTTCTTCCGTGTGCTAGCTTCATCTTGTGCATGTCGGAAACGTACTTCAATTTTGGTTCCATCACTCTACTTCGTCCGATTCCTTCCAAATCTTGGCTTGCGGGTTACACTCGCGTTGGACTGATGTGGGATGCCTTAATGCCTTCCTTCCAGCAGATATTTTCCCATCGACTCCGACTCATTGCTCTGGGAATAAGGTCTAGAGTCTTTTTGTCAGTACCTTAGGGTTTGCAGTCATCAGTGGCAGACTCTTCGCTATCGACAGTGGGGATTCATCATTGCCTCTTGATTGGTAGATTCTTTCAAGTGTTCGACTTCAACTCATTCATTCGCACTTTTCAGATTGTACTGGGGCACCTTGACACTCATTTTCATTATTGGTGGGTTGTCTCGCGTTGGTTAACGGTATACATCATTGACCGGTAATCCAATGATTTCTCACATGGTCGACTTCAGCTCATTTATTCCCATTGTGTAGAATTGTGCCATAGTGATCGGTGAAGACCTCGGGTTGCATCAGCATTCTTCGGTTCACTTTTGACAATCCATTCAGTTTCTGCCAGTGATGCCGTCCACCCTTATATGTTGCAGTTCAGTATAGCAGCATCCTATATGTTGGCTCCCGAGTTGCATGATTGTACCGTTTGATCCACCTCTTATGATCTGGTACTTGGAGATTCAGTTACTTATTTGATCAGACATCCAATTGCACCATCTTTGATCAGCTTTTTATATGTGATACTTGGACATTGATTCAGACTTACACTTCCGGGCCATGCTCAGATGATTCATTGTGTACTTTCAGTTCAGCTATACTTGTATACATGTTGGATCTATTCACTACTTTCTATATGATGTATTTTGGACTGAGCATGGGTATGCCCGCCTCAGCCTGAGTTGACTCTCTGTTTTCTTTCATTGGTTTTTGGCAAGCTGAAATCTGGTGAAGTCCTCTCTTGTCCTTGCGAAGTTCTTTCTATGTGCATAATACATTTCGGCCATCATGTACCCCTTCTAACCTCATATATTAGGGGGCATCTGTTATAGCATCATTTCTCACCTTCACATGATTCATGATTGCTTTGATGGTTTTGGGCACCCATTCCTACAGACTTGGACAAATTCACTTAAAAACAGTGTAAAAATCCCCATACGCGACTATGCCCGTAATTTTCCGCGTGTATACGCGAGTCCAACTAGACTTTTCCGTGTATGCCATTAAAATGATTAAAAAATATATAATTATTCCCTATTTTCGGGCTGGATTGATGGTTACTCAGGTAGTTCAACCACCCCAGCACGTGGCCAACTGTTTCCAACTGTTGAAACTACTTGGAGGGAGTATAAAAAACCCTCATGTGTATGGCCTAAGGGAGAGAGAGAATTATTGATATTATACTCTGTTGGTATTCCCTATCCAAGTCTGATTCCCCGTGCCTCCTGCACTTTCCCAGTTCATTATAGGAAACCCTTGTTTCCTTGAGATGATCATCTCCTTATATGTCATCTCGTATGCACCAGTTTGGAAGGAGTCTTAGCGAGGCAAGGGCTGGACGGATCCAGACGACGGTCTGCTCGAAGGCCGTGGAAGGATCGATCTCTCCACTCGCATTTTTGTCTCTATGCTATTTATGGGATGGAAGTATACCATGTTGTTCTCTAAATAAACGTGTTAGTGTATGCTTATATGTATGAGAATATTTGTTATACAAGCATTCATTATGATTTATTTAATGTTTTATATGAATCTCACTAACATTTAGAGATATACATTAAAGCAACCTTCAACTTTTGTGCTTGTTTCTTCTTGTCTTTCAGGTTAAGAAGGAAGGACGGTTGCTGGGGGTTTGAACCCTGCGGGATCTTCTTCAACCGTAGGACCTACAGGTAACTTTCTCATTCTACTCTATTTAGTTTTTCTGAACGTGCATGGTTGTGTGAGTCTGTGTTAAGTAGCATGCCCCTGCTCTGTGGAGGTTGTAACCCAACGAACCTCTAGGGTGATATTCCCCGAAACAGCTGAGGACTTCCAAGAACCCATCCCACTGAGGGGAATCAAATACACCTTCTTTTTTTCCTCCCAGGTGCCCCATTAATATAAAAATTCTTTCAAAAATTGTTCTTGTCTTGTCTATTGGTATATGGAGCAAACCCTTACTTTTTCTGCTTAATGTCTTTCCATGCATAGATCTGGTTTTTTGCAGCTCTTTTCTGTCTAAATAATCGTAGATCTGAAGATATTGGCAGCCACTTTCGTTGTTAGGGCTATTAGTTATGCGTAGCTAAAGTGGTCCTTTTTCGTACACTTCGACGAAGGATTCATACTAACAGCCAATTTCCATTTTTTCTAAAATGATTTGTCCAAATTTTATAGTACACCATTATTTTACCTTAAAAAAAATTCAAAATACTATATCAAAAAACGTAACATCATTGGAAATATAAATATATTTACAAAAATATCACCAAAATTTTTACAGTTTGCATATTAGGGAATAGTAAGCTTCGCCAAGGTTTCTAAACTTTAAGATTTACCTCTATCCTTAAAACTTTCCCTGAGTTGAACATTACCAGTTGAAGACATCTTTTAAAATTGAATTTAAAATGTATTTCAGTCCTTTTTTTTTATTGACCATGAACATATATTTTAGTTCATTTTAAGTATCAAAGTGACTTGCATCATAGCCTAAGTTTGTACTTATTTTCTTATTGTGTTTCCAGATAAGTCAAAATTGTTATCTCGTTAGTTATGCATGATAATAAAATATCCATTTGAAAATATAAAAATTACATTATACATGAACATACACAAACTAAAACAATAGGATTCCATAAACTAAAATAATGTTCATGCATCCATAAATTGTCCCTCTATGAAAATATACAAAGTTTATACATCACATGTGAATATTCTCCATGAAATGGGTCTAAAAATATATAAACTATTTATGATCCACTCTAAAAAGTATCACTTCTAGAACTCTTATGTGTGTTTCGTTGCGCAGAGTGAGTGTCCATAACCTGGTACTGCAATATAACACATTCAAATTCAAATTAATTAGAAAATTATTTGTACAAAATAAAAAAATCTGGAAATAAATGATTTTGAACTGTGCATTTAAATAGTCCCCTACATGTGACTCAGTTGAATGAAAATGGAAGTTAGGTGGGATGGGGGTCTATTCAATTTGGGTTTGGTGCTCCCCTGCATGTGGCTCAATGCCTCCATACCCAACATCCCACTCATGTGTCCACATAATTGCAATATTGACACACATATGCATCTGGGTCTGTGTACAGAATGACAAAGACAAATTATAATTAGTCAATGAATTAATTAGCATTCATACATGTAACTTAAAAAAATAAAAATTTGGAATATTTGGAATACAAAAATTCACCTCAACTAGTACTCCATGAGTGTTATTAGGTGGAGGTGGAGGTGGAGGAGACTAAGCCATGGAAACATGCACTAGAGGAGGTTGCTCTAGCTGGTCAACTTCCCCCTCAGATGACCTCATAAGCTCATATGTGTAGCTAGGATGTGCATGCATGTTGTCATGAAATTATTAATATAAATGAAATATGATACAAAATTATTAATATAAATAATGTATAATTTGACGATAAAAGTCAAAAGTTTCATATATATGTACCTGGTCTTTGTCACGTGGTCCATGCACCCTCCAAGTGTCACGGATGATATCACAATAAGTACGTTCATATGAAAAAATTTGGTCATGCCCTAGACTCTCAAGATATGAATCATCATGTAATTTAACTGGTGGGCCACAAGGCAACGAAGGTGGTCTACTCATCTCTCCACGCAATGCGACATGTGAAATGGTCAATTTCCTCTACATGTTATCTGCAATGGTATGCCTAGTCTCAATGCCAAGCTGTGATGATTGATCTAGCTTCATCGTTAATACCACGCTTCTATATGATCATGGAAACAATATCAGAGGTGGTGTTACATGCGCAGGATCCCTATGAGCCCCAACACATTCATATCTACATCTCAATCTAGTTCCATAAAAATTAGATCCAATGCTAGTGTAATATGACCTCATATGTAACACAAACTCCACATATATATGCTTTCCAATGTAAAAAGTGGCCTATTCATGGTTGGGGAACTAGCCCCAATCACGAATGAATCGATCATAAACAAAATGGGCCACGTCAAAATTCTTAAAATATTTTAGCGGAATCTAACAACTCAAACAACTCCCCACGAATATCAATGTTCTTGGTGGCATCTTTCACCGACTTCCAAGTATGTGGGTCTCTAACCTCTAAACTCTTCATCCTAAATATGGATATATAGGAGGTGGCTTTATGGACCCACCCTCTAGTATGTCTCGATCAACCTATTTATGTTTTCCAGCATAAAATAAAAAATACGAATAGTAGGAAAACTAGCATAGATTTTATCCAGCTCTTGTGTGATCCATGTCTACTAGACCCTAACATCATTAACTTTAAATACTGACTATAGCATTATTCCATGAAGGGATCGACACTGCACTTTGATCGGGCCCATATTCACCCTATTGAGGGTATGCAAATCACAAAAATAATTTAATATATATAACAAACTAGAAGCATAATAACATATATATTAAATTCAAGCACATCAATTGAAGATGACTTAAAAATTTAAGACAATTTCAAGACATAAACACAAATTTTAAAGAGGATTTAAAATGCAATATGTATACCTACAATAGGTGAAGAAGTTCCACTATCCATAACAAGATCATCAACAGAGATAGAAGCACTGCCTTTGACAATCTGACTAGCATTGGAGAGAGGATCTATGAGTGGAACAGACACTCTAGTATGGTTACATGATCTAGCCCGATCATGTATAACAGATCCCCCAACACTTCGACGAATTGTGGTTACTGGGAGATGTCTATGAAAATTACATATAATACATATAAGCTAATCCAAGAAAAATTTTGACATAGAAATAATGTTGACAAGAAAACTATTTTTAAGCCTAAGTAGAATAATCTAAGCTAAAGTCATAAACTAAATAGAGTGTCGTTGTTGATAAATTATTAACTAAAATATTGAGTTCCATGTAAAGAAAATTGAAAAATATGATCAAATATAACTTACACATTTTCACATTTATAAATAATTCATTTTGTCCATATAGCATAAATATGTGAATATATGTAAAAAAAATGAAATAAAGATGTTTGCAAAACTAATCAAATTTCATCCCAACAAAATACTCCATAAGAAAATTTATTATAATGTTTGATCTTGACATCTGATATGTACTAGGTGCAAACATGTAAGGCAATGTTTATGGTATGAAACACTACATATTGAAACAATATGGTACACATTAGAAAATCGTCAAAATGGTTATATATTCACTTTAAATGCACTTTTCATCATGTATTTAATGTATGTATCAATGACGCATTGTTGAAACTTGAATATATATATATATATATATATATATATATATATATATATATATATATATATATATATATATATATATACACTCTAGTATGGTTATGTGATCTAGCCCGACCATGTATAAGAGATCCCCCAACACTAAGATGAGTTGCAGTTACGGGGATATGTCTATGAAAATTACATATAATACATATAAACTAATCCAAGAAAAAATTTTGACTTAGAAATAATGTTGAAAAGAAAACCATTTATAAACCCAAGTAGAATAATCTAAGCTAAAGTCCTAAACTAAATAGAGTGTCTTTGTTGATAAATTATTAACCAAAGTATTGAGTTCCATGTAAATACAATCGAAAAATGTGATGCAGCCCATATGACTACCAACACCCAAATAATCCAGTCTATGCACTACCTACCAATTTATACAAACCCACAAAAGATATTTACTCTATATAGGTATTTTGTGTGCTTCAAAGTGCAGTATCTTGGACTAAAAGAGAGCCTGACATTGGCAAGATCATAGGTTATGTGGGAATTATGCCACTGAATGTTTCCAAAAGTACCTGACGAAACCTGGAGCCCTACAACTACGATGCCAAGGAAAGTTACTTCAACGGGGGCTTGAAACATGAACACGAACGCACTGTGTACAACAAGGGTATATGCCACATTGCCTCCAAAGTGAAACGTAATATTTGGAAGCCTGAGCAATGGCATAGATTTGTAGTAGAAATCGAGACCTATGTTTGCAGTGTCATTAAATGGCTTGCCTCGAATTTTGGATTGCAGAGCATCCAAAAGAGGATGGAATTCCTGGTCATGCAAATAGGTTAGTGTCGTTCTGGAATCAATGAGAAATCCTCCGTAACCGTCGAACTGAATGTCGAATGTGCCCACTGGTTTTCCCAACACGCTAATTCCAATGGTGTTTGCATCTGTTGTGCCATCAAAAAAAATTCTCCAAATGCTTCACATTATCATGGTACCATTCAGTGAAACGCACAATGGCAACTCCTTTTCATTGCTCCAATTCACGTATAGTCTAGCATACTTATCTGAACAACGCAAAATTCAGGATGATTCCCATCCAAAACTCTGCCACGATTTTGTATATGTCCCTTATGATTCTTGGGATCTCAGTCACCAAAGCAGTGATCAAAGGAGTGATATTTTCTTTTTAATACTCCTCGGCCTACAATATATTTCAGCTTTCAATTTCTTTCATCCTCCATACGTTCACGATCTTTGATTGAGATTAAAATCATAATTCAATGGTAATTCATAGCATTGGAGACTCATGCTTTCACTCTTCTCAATGTCACGAACCTTATTAATATACTCATCTCCTCATTCACTCAACATGTTCCTTGCACCATAAATATTTTGTGTGCCCTCAATATGACTCTGGATTACCATTTAGCCCGAGACTATGAAGGCCACGGTTCACACGTTTCCTCAACAAGGCTTTAATTAAACATAGATAAACTCTTGCGCTCTGATACAAATGATAGTGTTACAGGCTTGTAACTTACAAATAAATAGACACATATTATGAAAACAAATGCACACCCATAAACTGAAGATCAAATTCAAAATCAATCTTTTCCATCAATCAATTAATAAACAAAATATTTACAGAAAATTTGGCCTCATGCTTGGCCTCTACTCACACTCACACACTCACTCACCCACGTATGCCTCTACCTCCCATATGCAAGCTTACATTTATATGAATAATTACATATTTATGGATCATTCTAGATCCATGATCTTCTCCATAGCTTTCTCAACTAGTTCCTAAAATCTCTTAATGATCCCTTGAGGATATCAACAACTCAACTAAATCCTATTCTAGGATATCCTAATCCCTAAGATCTTTATGAGATATTTAATAAGGCTAATATCTTTCACATTCTCAATTATTTAGAATATTTACATTAAAAACCTCACACTCATATTCCTCACTCAAATCATTTAAAAATATACAAAATTCCCATTAATAAATTAAATTTCTTATGATACATTAGATGCCCTAAGTCAACCAAAATAAAATGATTTTTCAAGCCGGATGCTCCTGCATCATACTCCCAAAGTTGAAAACATTCATTATCTCCTGATCATATGCTAATAGAAAAACCTCTAGGGTCCCAAACTTTAGTTTGTAATTTTCCAAATACTCTACATCTTTGTTGTTGCTGCATGTCTACTACCTTATGGTTCATCTTCTTTCCTTCAATTAGCTCCAAATTCCGATTGCTCATTCCTTTTGTCGTAAGCTTCTTCCACCTGAACTAGTTCATCATTAACTTCCATAGCTCTTCAATCACAGAATCAATTTATGTTGCTCCCTGATTTCTTTCATTAACATATTGTTCTAAAATTTCCATTTGCTACCTCTTATCTTCAAATTTACTTTCAAGTAAATTGTCGGTCATATTTCTGACCACATACTCATCCACCTTATCTTCTCTATTAGCCAATACATCAGAAATTTGGAAACTAACACATATTTATGTCTCAATCAAAGCTTGAGATACTCCATTTCTGACTACATTCACACTCTCATACTCCGGTTCTTTCAACAAGTACTCCATCAATTCAATTTCTCTTTGACACCTCACAAGTACTTCATCATGATGTTGTTTATAGTCTTCAATATGTTCTTCTTTCTTAAAATATTTCAGTAGGTGTCCTTCCTCTTCCTTCAGTCCTATGCATGTCTTCTCTTTGTCTTCAGAAAAATCTGCTTCATCTCCTTCTTCAACACATTTTGCATTAATGTCTTTCTGTAAGACCTCTTCAAGAGCTATCCTTGCCCTGTCTTCTACAATACCTGCAATCAAACAAAAATTATGAGTTTTAAGAATGTAAGACCTTGCAGTCTCACTTGATGCTTTAGCCACCAGGTCTTCTTGCTGCTCAGAATCTTTCATATCATTCAGAAGATCCTTTATATATTTCTCTTTTTTATCTTCATTACTTTCAAAAATCAATGGGCCATTTTCTGGTTCACATACCAAAACTTCCTCCACATACTTATGTATTCTGAGTAACTCTTCCTTCAATTGAGCATTCAATCTTGCTCCCACTTTACTTGCAATTTATGCCATTTGACTTTTCTTCTCATAAGCCAACCATACCTCTCATATTTCTTACTCCTCTGCAACATATCCATCAATAACTCAAGATGGAGTTTTATCTCATCTTTCTCTCTGTCAATCTGTAATATTCCTACTTAGCCTAAGCTAAGAGGAATATTCATTTTTGTTTTACTTTATGTTGCATGAATAAATGAATAAAGGAGGACATGTAAAACTCCTAAAAATACTGAATAAATCAATGCCCATGTGAACAAGGATAAATCAGGGCCATGTAAATAAATTACTTGCTGGTGTGAAAGGGGTTTGAGTTGTGAGACTGGGTCAACCTTGACCAAATCTGCAGCGTTGTCTAGATTCAATGTATCTCATAAAGGGACAACACAGTTCTAGAAGGAGGCCCCTCATGTGAAAGGAGCTAACTCATCAAGGTGGTTTAGGGTTTGCAAAGGCTTTCATCTTATAAAAGGAAGGGGAAGGCAGCAAGAGAAGGTTGTTGATTGATTATATTTCTGAGTATCTTGTCTATTTAGACAAATACTATTCTATGTTGTTTAGTGGATAATTGCGCTACTTAGCACTTGGAGTTCCTATGCATGGATTTCACCTCTTCCCTTGAGGATTCTTGGAGGATTATTTGTTGATTTAATCCACTATCAGGCGTGGGCCAAGCTCTACTTCCAATTACAGCGTAGATCCAGTGAGGTTTTTCTTGCTCTTGTAAGCTGCAGCAAGTGGGATTCTAGATCTGCAGAGATCTAGCTTGTATTGGAGCATCTTCTCATGGAGTGTGTCTTTTAACCTCTTGGAGTAGTGCATCCACTGTTTAAGCTTCAGATTTTTATTTTGGAATCAGGCCATCATTGTTATTCAAGATACAGTGTAGTTTTCATTGAATAACTGCGTTATTTTCATTAGAGGTTCTACAGGTTGTTTTGATCCCATTTTTTATGAGAGATCTCTGGTGTTGGGCTTTGCCTTTCACTTTGGTGATCCATGGATTAGCTTGTTGATCCATGTTCTATTTATATTTGATCTATTTTAATGTAAATTCATCTTCAAAAATTTCTGAAGCATTTTGCAGATCTGCAACTTAAAACTCAGATCTACTCTTTGTTATGCATGATTTGGTCAAAACCCCAAGGGGATCTTGTAAATAAGACTATCTAGTTTCCAGGTCTGAAATGGATCTGATGTTTTGTCCAAAGATCTATCCTAGATCTGACTTGTAATATTCAGTTGTTGCAGCTCCTCAAAATAACGCTATTAATCTATTTTGCAGTTTATATATGTGTTGCAGCCTTCTTTTCTGAAGATTTCTTGCTCTATTGTCTCTTGTATTCTATTGTATATTGACAGAGATTCATTGGAATTCTGATTTGCTGTTGTATACTCATAATTTAATCATATTTTATGGCCTCCTACTCATACTGTCCAAGACTGCGTTATTTATGAAGCAGTTTGTTGTGCATAGTTGCAGCCCCTCTTGTAGGGTGTTTTTCAACTAGACTAGGAGGTGGGAGATTTGTTTACCACACCTAGTTTGATTTTTTTTCACTCCCCTTTTGGATATAGACTCCAGATATACTAATCTAAGGGATCAAAGGGCTATAAAATCATTCATGTGCATCAATATCCCAGGAGTGTGTTATTTCAGCAGGCTTGTTGTGTTATTCCAAATTTGGAATATTACACAATCTCTTCTTGAATCTTTCTCATGCCATTTTTTTTAGCATATTCATTCTCCTTTCTTCTATTGTGGCTTCTCTCTAAACCTCTGCAATGACTAGCAACAGTCATCTTTTCCTCCTTTGTGAAATTCATCTATTCACTTGTGGACTGCATTCAATCCCCTTTTAGCAAGTCCCTGTACTTGCTTTCAATATCTTACCTTACCAAGATATCTCCTTAAGCTTGATCTATGGTTCTCTTCCTCTAGAACCATTCTTTAAGAAACTCTCTTTCTCCTCTTTGCTTTTGTAACTTGAATTCACTTTTCTTGAGAACACTCTTGTCCTCTCTATCCAACTTTCAGCTGGAACGTTTAGGTTCTTCGCGACTTCCCTTCAGAGTTTCCACTTACTCTGCCTTCAATAACACAACTGGTTCTTCTTCTTACAACTCCTTTGGTTGCTCTTTTGTTGAGATATTCCTTCTTTGTCTGCAACCTGTAACCTGAAAATACATATTTAAAACCAAATTTTAAAAAATATCATCTCACCTTCAAGATCTCTGCATGATCTTGTTCCACTATTCATCTGCACTTTTAATAAACTATTTCTTGTTCATTTGCCTCTACAAGTTCTCCTTAATAGTATTAAAGGGTCAGGCGATCAATTTTGGTGTTATGGGTATTTCCATAACAAAGCAGTTCCATCGTGGCTACTCTCACCCCACAATTAATTACATTTCACGCGGCATTTTGCGTCGCATTGGAACTACTTTAAAAAATCCAAAAACCCTCTATGTTGTTGGGAAACAAACTGTTATCCTCCTATATTCTACAAATTTCACTAGGTGACTATTGATTTTCTAAAAGCAGCTAAAGATAGCATTCTTTTCCTATCAGCTATCTTTATAAATCTCACTGGCTTCATTATCCTAAATAAGTATTTTTCACTATATTTCATCTCTGCCTTCTTAAAATACCTTTGTTGCTCTTGAAAAGACTCATTTTGGGCTTGTTTCTTTCATTTTCATTCCTCTATCCCTACCTAAAGTCTCATTCAATCATTTCCTCCACTAAAAACCCATTTTCCCCTCTCAAACCTTTCAAAACCCTCAGTCTCCTCATTTTTTCCTCCTTTTACACTGAAACAATGTAAAAATGACTTTTTACATTGTTTCTAAAGGTAAAATTAACCCTTTCAGGACCCTTTTAATTTATATTAAACTATGCCTAAATATATTAAAGCCTGACTCTTCTAATGTTTTAAACCATTCCCCTTTATCTTAACAAACAAAGTGCATATGCTCAAAGGGCTCCTTTTTCTTAAGCCCCTACCCATACATTTAGCCCCGTCCATAAAATCTTGGCTTTATCCCAAAAATAAATCTTTTTTGCTTATTTTATTTCCGTTTAGGCCCTACTTTCACCTAACTTCGCGCCACGAATAAAAACTTGCCACCTGTCTGCCTAGGACCCTCCTCTCGACTTACCCGCCACTCCCAAAATGCCCGACCACCATCGATCTCATTCCCCGAGATCTAACAACCAACATCCCATATCACAAATTAAATTGTGTCGGACTTAGCATTTTCAAAACTCACAAAATGGTTGGTTTTCCCCTGCCATGCGTTGTTTTCTGTATGGAATCGCACTCGATTCCTCAAAACCATTACCACCTCCTCGTCTACACGAGAACCACCTCCCCGCTCTCGAAAACCGCTTTCCTCCATTCGCACCAAAAAATGCATACTTCCCTCCAATTCAAACGATCCAGAGCCTTATGGCTCTGAAATGAAACCGCAACCCTCCATTAATGCCTATGCAATGCTCCAAAGCCCGAAAAACTCCCTAATAAACACATAAAAAGGCCTCCCAATGCAGGTTTTATAACTCACAGTTTGTTTTATGTGCAGGTTTAATGGCGTAAAGGCAAGAAATGCATTCCAATAATCAAAAACTCATTTTAATGAATGTTTGGGTGACAATCCAGAGGTTTATTCTATTTTAAAGGGACAAGAGGTGTGAGAACAAGAAAAATCCAGATGAAAAATGATCATCGATGTTTTCTAAACCCTCCAGTAGTGGAAGAATGCATCCCTACACCAAAAACACAGATAGAGGCAGTCACAGGAAGGTAAAAAAATTAAGAATACTATGACAGTAAAGGTCAGAAAGATAAAAGAGCTAATCACAGATCAAAGGAAAAATCAAAATATTAGCCACAAAGCATATGTTAAAGGTAATAAGGACATAAGATCAAAGGTTTAAATGATGAAGTCAAAGGTTAAAATGTAGAATTAACAAAAAGACAGTGAAACAGTCAGATAAAGGATAAATCCAAAATTTAAAGGCCTAAACAGAGTTTGAATGATAAAACAGAGGCATATTAAACACAGAAACATATTCGAATGACTAAATCCATAGAAATTACTTCTTCAAAGGATATTTTTCCACCTACAACATGTTTTCTTCAATAAAACATAAAACAATTGTTACAAACAGTCGGAGATATTTTTCATCTACCCAGTAGTTATTGTAAAGTTATTGAAAAAATCCTTAAAGTCAAATGTTTCACAGAATTAGCTCAAAAGATAATTTGGGAGTTATTATTTCAGGTAAACACTCTCAGATATTTTTGCCTTGGGCCTTGCATGGTCTCAAAGGTAAAAAAAATTCATTGACTCTATAATAAATGACATCTAAAACCCTAGCTTAGCATCACCTCCTCATTCTGCAGATAAATACTACATGTGAGCTTCATTTTTCGTGTTGGTTAGTTGACTAAGTTCTGTTGCTGAGCTAGTTGAGGATTGCTAGGCTAGATTTGAGAAAGCTCTGAGTTGTAGAGAGCTATTATACATGGAGTAATGTAACTGTTTTGATCATCAGTAACACAAGCACGTTCACAGGATTCTTGAGCTATGTTAATGGTGAAGTTTTCCTTATTTGTCGTTGTTTTTCTTCTGTTTTCCATTCTATTTATACTTCTATAATAAAAGAACAAAAATTTTAGAGTAGGATATGTTGTCTTAGCACCTTATTTCTGTTTACCTTCTTTATCTTAATGTTTTCCTCTATAGGGTCTAATTGGAGAATTCTTAATTTCTCTCCAATTCCACCCAGCTGTTGTCTTGGAAATAATTTAATAGAGTCAGGAAAAATAATTATATGGTAAGCCCTGTCCTTTGGTGTAGCTTGAAATATTGTTTCTAAGGCCTTTCTTTGAAGTATACTTAGTAGAGTCTAAACTAGGGAAGTCTATGGTATGCCTTGTCCTCTGTTCTACCTCAAAATGTTGCTTTGAAGGTATTTTGAGTGTTGAGTTAAAGAAGATAGGTTTATCTTGCTCTTTAGCTTCTCTCACTATTATCTTAAAATTTTTCTTTATCTGAAAGTAATTCTACAATTGTTGGATTGTTGTCTTAAAGTTTTTCTTACTAAATTCTGGCAAAAGAAGTCTATGGTATGCCTTATCCTTTGGTTTGCCTCAAACAGTTACCTCAAAGGATTTTCTTGTTAAAGTAAAGCTAGAAGATTCTTAACTGACTATAGCTCTGCTTCCTTCAAAAATTATTGTATTTCATATCACAACTAATCTAAGAGATCCACTTGATATATTTAGCTTGCCCTATGCAAACCCTTGCAGAGTTGTTGAACAATTAAATCCTTTTATGACTCCATATCCCAATGGATTAATTTTTTCTCATGGTATATCTATTTAGTTGAAACATTCCCTCAATTAATCACACCACAGATCTATCAAACTATCATTTAATCAACCAAAACAAACAAGTCCTTAGAACTTCATAACTAGCATAATATCATAAACAATAGCATAAAGACATATCTTTTAAAAACACAGATATAAGGGATATCCCTCTCTAAATCCGGGAAGGCTAGGTCCTATGATTCCAAAGTGGTTCTGATTTGGCCCCTATAGTGTTTTTTCTTTCCAATCTTGCAAATCACAAGGAGCCAATATAGTGGCAACCATACTAGGGACACTGAGTAATAAACTGCAAAACATAGACTCAAAATCTCAGAAAACCTCAATTTAAATTAGATGAATCAAGTGTTAGCCAAGAATGGTTTCTGGTTGTTGATGGTGGATAGCAAAGTTGAAATCTTCCACCTGGTAACTCCACAACTCTCAATAGACCTAAAGACTCCACTGGTAGAAGACTCTAGACTGGTTGAAAATATGCAGAGACCCTTTTTTATTAACAAATATGGATTCAAGGATACAATGCAGATATGCTCCAATGAACAGAGATCACATTCCTGGATTCCCACAAAAAATGCCTCAGGTAAATTGGGACACAAACCTGCCTATGTTTCATGATGAAAAGTTTAATGACCCCTTGTTACATCTCATCAAATTTCATATACATACATGGAGGTTAAAAGTTGAATGGCATGAGTATTGCCTCATGAAAATGTTCATAAGGACATTAGAAGGGAAAACAAGGGAATGGTATGAAGGCCTGGACCCTGATAGTTTTTTTTCTTTGAAAAATTTCCACAAGGTGTTTTATGAACATTATAAGAAAAATTTTCCATCTTTATCACTAGCTGAAAAATTGTTGTGATCAATCTGAGGATCTCATACAATACCTTGTAAATATTGATGAAGACTTGGGAAATTGGCATCCTGAGGATCTGTTAGAATAAATTCAGGCATTTCATACTCAAGTTAACTATCATGACAACCAAAAGGAGTTAGTTGAGGATGAAATCAATCAGGAAATAAAAGAAAATCCACAATATATCTCTAAAGGAACAAGTGGTGATTCATCATCTCTTTTGTGTAATGCTCAAGAAGACATCCAGCCTTATGATCAGTCACAAAAGGAACAGAACCCTCATAATTCTACCCAAGGAAAAATAAAAATGCATCCTCCTTTAACCAATGAAGAAATCAATCAGATTATAAACATAAAGCCAGCCTCTAAGATTTTACGTAAAAAGGTCTTTCTATTTGTTCTGCTACTGACTTATCCACTAAAACATTTTCTCATGCAAAAACTATAGAACAGATTGATATTGATGTTGTACTACCTTCTCAAGAGGACCTATTGCCAGAGAATGCTCCTAATGATGTCTTTCAGACAGAATTCAGTCCACTCAATCAAGGCATATCAGGTTTGTCTGAAGACAACATAGCAATACATTATGAGGTTGCCAAATCAGGTTGCCAAATCCTCATTACCAAGTACTATTTAGAGATCCTTTTGCTTTTTACTTAGAAATATTTAAAGAGGGAGTACAATATGCCAGGAACAACTTGTTGAAGAGTTTAAATAAAATTTGGAGCACTACTGTTCAGAAGAAGACAAAATGGGAGTGGCCTTTTAGCATACCTAAAAGGTTGAATAAAAATGAATCATCTAGTCACTTACTTGATTGGATGTATTGGAAAAAAGAGTTCACCTAATGTAGATATCATATATGAGTTAGATTAGGACAGATAGGTATGTAAATAAGCTCAACACTATGAGCATATTTTAGTTTTATATTTTTTTGACAAAAAGAGAGAAAAAGAATGAAAAGAGAAAAGAGGGCAAATAAAAAGAAAAAGGTAAAGCCCCATACCAAAAAAGAATATTTCTGAAAGTGTGCAAGTCCAAATGCCACTAATTTTGAAGAGGAAGTCTTTTTCAGTCATACAGCCTAATAATGATTGAAAATTTTTTGAATTACTGCTGATAGGTTAATGAATGAATATTCTCCAAACTATTTAAACTTGGCTTATCAGTAGATTAGATTAGGGAAAGGTATTGGTTCCAATGTTCAAATCTGAACCAAGAAATAAAGAGAGGGATGCATAACACATTCCAAATTATAACCCTCAAATTTTTTAGTTTTACTTCTTGCAAAATAAATCTATGTGCAGTTTGTACAAAATTCCACAACTCATGACAAATCAAACTACTTAATCTTGTTTTGATCATGTTTTCAATTTCATGATTAATAGGTTAGAGAATTAAAATCTGTCAAACTATTTAATCTTGACAGATAAGTAGATTAGGTAGAGAATAAAAAAGCTCATCAGTCTAATCTGAGATTTTGGATGATAGAAGTGTAGAATTAGATAGTTTCATGTTTTCAAAAGAAAATGATGTCAAGGGTTGGCTAATATAAATGCACCCAAATGAAGAAAAAATGCTAGAAAAGTATGGTGGGTAGGTATAATTTGAGTTGAAGCAATCATGTTTTTTAGATTTTAGAGATCACAGCTTCAAAGAACAGCATCAAATCATCAAGTTGAAGAAAAGGAGTCTATCAAGGTACAAATCAAGGCACTGGTTTTCTTATTTCAGAGATTTAATATCTGAGGTTCTTGACACCTCCTAAAGGAGTTTCCCTCCCTAGCTGAAGCCACTATTATCCTCCTGTATTCTACAGAGTTCACAAGGTGACTATTTATTTTCTAAAAGCAGCTAAAGATAGCATTCTTTTCCTATCAGCTGTCTTTAGAAATATCACTACCTTCATTATCCTCAATAAGTCTTTTTCACTATATTTCATCTCTTCCTTCTTAAAATACCTTTGCTGCTATTGAAAAGACTCATTTTGGGCTTGTTTCTTTTATTTTCATTCCTCTCTCCCTACTTAAGGTCTCATTCACTCATTTCCTCCACTAAAAACCCTGTTATAGGTCAATTTGGGCATCATTTTCAATGACCTGGTTAACTGGGAATTATCTCCAAGACCAATGAATAAGGGTCTATCATTCCCTATCATTTCAAGTTTCTACATGCCCTAAGACAAGAACAAGACAAATCAAGCATGACTTTCATCAAGCAAAGGTTTCCAAGGTTTGAAGTTTATTATATAGCATATGAGAGTTCACTAACGATGCCTCTAAGGGGACTAAGTGCATTGCATTTTCCCGGTAGCCCCATGTAAGGCTACTCTGCAAAGCACTTCCCGACATCTATGGGTGCGTTGGTCACATTGGGAGCGAAATTCTCATTGTTCCGGAATCTCCACTTGGCCAGTGCCTTCTAGAAGAGTTCACATGTGTCAAGCTTCGAATCCAAGTGTCCATTTGACATCTACAAGATTGGGAAAATGTCTTGCCTATTATTTGAAATTCATTGATTAAAAAACAACCTTCAGCTCCTTTATAAATTGAGCACAGATATGAGTGCTTGAAAAAGGAAGAATTTGAGTAGAGAAATGCTGGTGGATTTTCAATTGAGAGTTAGATTTTTGTAACAACTACTGGAGGGATTTATACTGTGAAGGGGCTAGGGATGTTGCTGGAAGGATCAATTCAAATCAGTCACTAGGTTGTAACCTCTCCTTCTATCATCAATAAATAATACAACTTACTTTTCCCTATATGCATCTTTATTGGCTTTGATTTTCCATATTGCAAGATATTAGTTGATGTATATGGTTTATTCTTTACTGATTTAGCTAAATAACTTGAATAGACATTTGTATTATTTCTATCTTCTATTGTTTTAGTGTTCTTTCTTGCAGGAAGCATTTTGCACAAACTGCTTGAATTTGAAGCTACAACGGAAGCGATAGAAGGAGCCATTTAGAAGCGCTTGGATTGCAAGTAAGCCTATAATCCTTTCTGTGTGTCTGCACTGAGTTAGGAAAAGAAGTTGTATATTCTTTAATCTGTTGTTCTAGACTACCACCTGTCTAGGGAAGCGTGTTTTATCCATAATTCACAATTTTTTCCAACAAATTGGCGAATCCACTATGGATAATTTCTCTTAGATCTAGGTGTTTTAGATTCTGATTTGCTTTGTTTATCCACCCAGTAGTTGTTATTCACAAATATAAAACTTTTTGAAATCTTAATTTACAAAAGAAGTGTGTTAAATAATGGTGTTTTTCCTTATACATTGCGCCCAACGTACTCTTGGACAGGACACAGTGCTTTGCAGAGCATTGTCTCCCTTTCAGGCCTACATTGCAGAGCACTATCTCCCTTTAGAGACTGTGTTGACTCCTGAAACCATCCAGATTCCCTTGAATATTTCTTTGCAAATTTATTCAGTTTGTTTTCTATTGTGTTTTGAAAATTTTGAATCTCATATTGACCGGTGAATCTATATATTTCTTCCTCCTTTGAAAGAAAATTTGTTCAATGTTTTTTTTAAAAAAAATTTCTTTATCATTGGCAAGTTTATTTCAAAGTATTTTTATTGTCGCATTATATCCATTTGCTTTTGAAAAAGGAAATTGTCGTAAAATCTTCATTTCATGATAGGAGAAATTGTTGTTTCATTCCTAATTTTTCCTTCAAAAGATAAATTGTTGTTTATATTCCTCATTTCTCAAAAGTAAAAGGCATTTGATTTTTATTGATTTAGTGCACATAGTTTATTTTTTTCATTCATAACATTAAAGGAACTGAAAAGAAAAATCTGCATTTGCATGTAGGATTTTTTGTTTTTGCAAAAAGGAACAATTAGGAAATCTACATTTAGTTTGTGCTCATTGATTTGTTTGCCCACAAATTGTTTGCTCTTTCCCCTTAGTAGCTAGGTTTTCATTGAATAAACTAAAAGTGAAAGATTTTTTATCATTCTTAGTTTGCATTTTATAATTTTCCAATAAATCATCGCAGTGAACCTTTGAAAGGAAAATTGTTAAGAAAGATCAACATTAAATTAATCTCAATTTACCTAACAAAACATTGGAACCATAACGATAACATTTAGAAGGTCTAGGCTAGAGATGTGTTCCGGCGTCGTAAAACATAACAGTTGTCATTAACTTGTTTGCGATACATTTTGAGTGTGATACCTCACTCCACGTATGTAAGTATATCATAGCTTTTCCATGTACTTTCAGGTATATCAGGCGGTGTTACAGAATGATAAGTATAAAGGGGTGCTCTCACTATGCGATTTCACATTAGACATCGTTAATATGGACTTGGGCCTCCATGTACCTTCAGGTATATTTGGGAGGATAACGTTTAGGTGTTATCCATACATAGTGAACCGAGTAAGCCACCTTGTAAATTGTGATACACCGAACACAGCTTTCGGGGAGATTGCATGCCTGTACTTCTTCGTTCGCTAGGAGGTATTCTGCAGTTCACAGTTTCTTGGAAAACCCTTTTGCCTAGAATTACCCTTTTTATTTTATTTTTATTTTTTGGTTAAAATAAATCAGTAATCGTGGAAGAACAAAACCCTTTCCCCCATCATTCATGTATATTAGCTTTAAAACCACCTCTACCACCAGAAGTTACTTCTGGTAGGCGAAGGCGATCACGATCTGCCAAATCAAGTACAATTCGTACCTCTGGTGAAACATAATTTTCCCATAAACCAGAGCTAGCTCAAGTTGTTTCTACACATCGTGGTTCGTCTACTGTTGTCGAAACGAAGTCTTCACAACTACCCGTGGTCACGATCCATCCAATCAGTGAGACCATACCTCCTGGACCCGACGTTGTTCAACCACAAATTGATCCAGATCCTATCTCTTCTTTGCTAGAACATCTGAATCTAGAAGTCAAAAAACTGGAAGTTGTTCCTACCTTGGTCATCCCACAAATTTCTATAGCCATTGAAACTCCTATATCACACAATCAACCATCTGAAATATACTTTGGGCTTGACGATGAAATACTTCCACCTGGTTTAATTATGATTGAATAAATCCCACAAGATGATACACCTTTAACTCCAACCCATTTTGGGGAGGACCTTTACCTATATGAGTATTTTTCTCAATCGACACCCTATGCTTTTGTTGATCCTGATCCTTTTCAAATTCCTGTTGATTCAAAAGGGTATACATTTGGTCAATTAACCATGACAGAACCAACATCTTCAGTTGGGCCATCTATTCCAATTACGTCAGCTCCCACCCTAGCTACCCCGTCGATGTTCACAACTTCACCAAAGTCATATTTTCATGGTGGCCCTATGGTCCCATCAGGTTACAAATCATTATCTGGAATTTTCTCTGGTGCATCTTCAAATCCATGGACTTTACCAATGTCATTGTCTGGTATTTTAACTGGTAATCCTATCGTAAGTACTGAACGTCTTGATTCATTATACACATCATCATGGAATTATCAAGACAATCATTCTGGGTCTATTCCTTCAAGTACCATATCAACTAGACTCCCAGCATTTGGAGAGCAATATTTTTCGTCTTATTATCCTCCTCATGCTGGGGGACAACCTTTGGTCACCCAATATGAAAATATTCCGTCACTTTTTGGTCAATCTAATGTTGAAACAAATGTTTGTTAATGGCAACCCACTCTACCTATCCAACCACAAACAGTTGTACACTCGTATCAATTGGTTCAACCTGCTACACCCATTTCATTACCACTTGTTAATACATCTTTACCCCTATTACAGAATCAAAATGTTGTACATTAAGCTTATGAAGTGGGTCATTCAACTCAATACCATCAAATGTTGGGTCCACAGACTCCAAATCCTTTGATTCATTTACAACAACCTGTATCAGGAATAATTTATTCACAAGATGGTCTACCAATTTATGGGATGTCACAACCGCAACCTAGTTATACATATCAACTGAATCCAAGTTATCCTAATTTGGGTTATAAAATTGGTGGATAGACCCCTTGGCATCCACAGGCACAAATGCCTCAAACTTCATTTCAACAAGTATCATATCCAAGTTTTGGTCAATAGAATCCTCAAGTGTTTTCTATGAAAAACAACCCCTATCTGGGTTAGCAGCAGCATATTCCTTATGCTGGTGCTCAAAGGCCCGTTTCTCAAGCAATTCCATCTTACCCTAGCTATGCTCAACCTGACCTTAATAGTTAGTTTCCTTTTGTTGCAACTTTAGAGTTACCAGATTTAAATTGGTTAACCAATGATCCAATCAACTATGCTCCTTGGTAGCCGATGATACCTCACAAATTACCCTTGGATATTCCTAATTTCAATGGAAACCCTAAAGAATATCTTTCGACTCATGTTATGACTTATCATTTATGGTGTTCATCAAACTCCCTAAATGATGATTCTTTTTTACTATGTCTTTTCCAACGTACACTCACAGGTTCGGCTGCCAAATGGTACATTGAATTACCTAGAGCTTCTTTTGATAATTTCACAACCCTAGCTACTACCTTTTTGACTCATTTCCAGTTACCCATCAGATATGAAACTGGAATGAAACTCTTGACTAATTTCAAACAGACTAATGCTACTCACATTTCTGATCATATTCATGAGTGGCGTCGTCGTCATTGAATGGTTAAGACATTTGTTCCGGATCAATTCCTTGCTGAATGGTTCATTAAGTCCCTGTTACCATATATAACTGAGGATGTGGCTAAGGGTGGTGTCGTCACATAAGAGCAATTTATCACTCGTGCCCAATATTTAGACTTGATTTACAGTCAGTCTATCACGCTCTATGAAAAATTCCTAACGCGTTCAGATCTAATTTCAATGTTCCTCCTCAATTAAAGGACTCTCATGCTAGAGATGGCTTGATAGGCACTGCAAGCACACAACACACTACTGCATCTAATCCTGCTCCTACTTCTGAAATTAATGTCGTGTCATTTGACAAAGGCAAAGGTGACAAGCAACCAGGAAGGTAAAAAAAGGGGAAATCAAAGAAAAATCAAACTTCTAACCCGTAGGAAAGATCATTTGATCAAACGTCTGGACCTCAGAAACCTTGTTATCCATCCATAATCTGTAATGAGGAACACTTTGTTAGGGATTGTACTTACCACACCAAAGTCTCAAAAATCATCAAGACTTCCCATGTGTTAGCTGTGTTGACATGCCCATTTCCAATTCCGGACACAAATATGGTTGCTACGGATCCAGCTCCTAGTTCCCAAGTGTTAATGTTATCTGTCACAAAACCTTCAACAGATATTTTGGTGTCAACGCGTAATAAATATTACGGTATTCAAGCCACTAATCAACCTACTACCTCGACTACGAATCCGTCTATGGAATTAGTACCACCTATTGTTATTCCTGAATCGACAATCAAGCCACCAAAGGGAGTAATTCATAAATCGACATATAATCCTTGAGCACGAGCTACACAAAATTATAATATAGTTGAATATTTGGCTCAATCCCCTTCAACTATGTCTGCTCTTGAGGTATTACAAAATTGTCCCTCCAAAAAACAGGCTTTATTGTCGGCTATTGGTGGAATTGATCCGAATAATTCTAATCTTGTTGTCTTTAATCATACGGGCTATGTGCCGCAACTACCAGCAGAATTGGCATTCTCCATACAAGTAAATGTTCTCAATCACCTTGTTCATCGCACTATTATTGATGAGGGAGCATCTACATGCATTATGTCTCTAAATTGTTGGAAGTCACTTGTCTCTCCGCGCTTATCATAATCATCAATGACGTTGAAGGCAATTGGTGGACGTACGTATAAACCTTGTGGTATTATTAATAACCTGCATGTCGAACTAGGGGAAAAACAGTGAATATTGATGTTGAGGTTGTTGATGCACCCCTTGACTATAATATTTTACTTGGAAGGCTATGGGTATATGCAATGACTGCTATTATTTCTACATATTTTAGAATGATTTCCTTTCCACATAAAGGTACAATTACAGTCATTAATAAATTATCCTTCTTTGCCTTCGCTTCGTAGGTAACTGGAAGCATTCTGTTCATTCACATACCCCAACTAGAACTTTAGAACATTGGTGTAGGACTCTTAAAGGATTCCACTGTTATGGGAACCTTTACATTACCGCCGCCCGCGACGTCGACAGAAATTGCAAGTATAGAGACCTGCGACGTGATCTCTTCCACTCTATCTGGCTTAAGGGAGAGTATGGGGGATTCTGATATTTCTACATTGGATGAGTTTCTGCCACCCAGGCCTATTAAGCTGGCATAGAAATCAATCTATCTGGCTTGGGTGGCAAATCCGAAATCAGCGTCGCTGAGTGTTTGGGTTGATCGTTCCTTAGATTTTGGAAATCCATCTGATCTGTTTTCCTTAATGTTCTTGACAGATGAGAATATTTTGGAAGCCATGATTTCAGAGGGAGAACCATGGGAAGATTATCATCATCGTTCCCATCTTCCTGATTATGAAGAAAATAATCCTAGTGAACTATATCACCCATCCATAAAAAAATTCTTTTCGAATTCTTTTCTAATTAATGCAATCGATTCCGAGCGAAATCTATCAAATATTGAAGAAACCATTTCTAACGATATTTCGACCAAACCTGGCATTGTAGAGAATATTCATGTTGGTGTATCTTGTTCTCCAGAACTTGAATCATATTTCTCTCTCTTTCGTGAATTTCGTGACATATTTCCTTGGTCTTACGAGGAAATGCCAGGCATAGATACTAGTATATTTGAACACACTATTAATATGTATCTTGATGTCAAACCGGTGCGTCAACGGCTTTGTCTTGTTCTTTTGAAGAAAGTCGTTGCCATCAAAGTAGAAGTTGAAAAACTTTTGCGTGTTGGTTTCATATACCCTATTCCGCTAACTGAGTGGGTTTCCAATATCATTCCTGTCATGAAAAAGAAAGGAACCATTAGAGTGTGCGTCGATTATCGAGATATCAATCGTTCTTGTCCAAAAGATAACTATTCTACTCCCTTTATCGGCCAGATTATTGACGATTGTGCTGGATGTGAAATCTTTTTGTTCATGGATGGATTTTCCGGCTACAATAAAATCAATATCCGCCCAGATGATCAACATAAGACAACATTCATCTGTCCCTGGGGCACATTCACTTATAGGAAACTACCGTTTGGTTTAAATAACGCTGGGGAAACTTTTCAGAGAGATATGGATTATGCTTTCAATGACATCAAGCACATTGTTCAACCATATCTATATGATTTACCAGCGCATTCATGAAATCAGACTAATCACCCGATGCATTTGAGAGCCATTTTCTTACGCTGCCGACACTACAAAATATGCATCGATCCACATAAATGTGTGTTTTGTGTTGGTTATGGTCGTTTGCTTGGATTCGTAGTCTCAAAATAAGGAATTCAAATCTACCCATTGAAGGTTCAGGCCATTCTTGATTTGCATGTGCCATAAAACTTAATTCAGACACAGAAACTTCAAGGAAAGGCTAACTTCCTAAGGAGGTTTATTCCAAATTACGCTAAAATGGTGAAAGAATTTAATTGACTCTTGAAAAAGGGGGTTCCCTTCCATTAGGACCAAGTTGCGCAAGCTTCTTTTGATGTTGTCAAGGACACTCTTGTCCGAGCATCATTAATATATCCTCCTAATTATCAAAATGATTATTTCCTATATATCGCTGCGGTTGAAACGACCATTGCTATGGTATTGGTCCAAGTAGAAGATGGAATTGAACATCCAATCTATTATTTGAGTCATAATCTCAATTATATGGAAGTTAAGTACTCATATGTTGAAAAGCTTGCCTTGGAAGCTATTCAAGTTGTCCAAAGATTTCGCCATTATATCTTGCTCCGAAAAACAACAATAGTTTCAGATTGCAACCCCATGACTTATATCTTATCATGTCAATTGCTGGGGGGCAGATACTCAAAATGGATTTTCATTTTGCAGGAATTTGATTTGGAATTTATGAAATCGAAGTCAAATAAATATTTATTTTTGGCTGAGCTTCTCTCTGACCTTCCCTCTGTTAGTACTGCAACTACGTTGGAACCATCAATTCCTGACGAGTCTCTGTTTATAATCGGATCATATGATCCTTGGTATGGGTATTTCAACATTTATCTCCAATCCCAAACTTTTCGACCTAATACCTCTCGCTTTGAAAAATGACATATTCGATACCAAGCCAGAGATTATCTGATCGTTGGCGATACACTTTATCGTCGTGGTGTCGATACCATTTTAAGGAGGTGCCTTACTCATGAGGAGGCCAAAAAAGTGTTAAATGATTGTCATGTTGGGGCTTGTGGTGGACATTTATTTGGATATGCTACCATGTAAAAGATACTTTGCATCGGTTAATTTTGGCCTACTATTTTTCGAGACTGCATCCTCGCAATCAAAAGTTGTCATGTGTGCCAAATTTTTTACCGTAATATATGCAAACCGCCAGCGCCAATTCATCCTATTGTCTCTACTAGACCATTTACGAAATGGGGTATTGACTTCATGACCTGTAACCCTCATTCGTCTGGGGGGCATGGTTATATTATTGTCGCAGTCGACTATTTTACCAAATGGGCCGAAGCGATGCCTACATTCAACAACATGGGATAGACAACTGCATTGCTTTTCTTTAATCATGTTATTGCACAGTTTGGGGTCCCATAGGCTATAGTTACAGATCATGGGAAGCATTTTCACAACCACATGATGACTGAATTGACTACCAAGTTAGGATTTTCACATGATAATTCTACTCCTTATTATCCACAATCAAATGGACAAGTTGAGGCTATTTAAAAAATTCTTAAATGAAAGTTTCAATGAATGATAGGAGTTCATAAAAGAAACTATAATTTGATCCTGTATTTTTCCTTGTGGGCATATCAAACCTCAGTGAGAAACGCGACCGGATTTACTCCTTTTCAATTGGTGTACGGTCTAGAAGCTATCTTACCAATCCAATGCGAAATATCATCGTTAAAACTTGCAATAGACTTGTTACCTGACACCTCAGAAGAAGAAGTGTGTCTCCTTAACCTCATCCATCTTGATGAAACGTGTCATGAAGCCCAATTTTCCAACGAAGTGCATAAGAGACGTATAAAGGCACAATACGACAAAAATGTCCAGCCTCGCATCTTCTCAGAGGGCGACTTCATCCTTCTTTACGATCAAGAAGCTAATGTAATAGGTACAGGGAAATTTAAGCCATTATGGCATGGCCCCTATATTTTCAAAAGAGTTCTTGCTAAGGGTGCCTATGATTTAGTTGATTACGATGGAATTCCATTGGCGCAACCTAGAAATGGGTTGTATTTAAAACTTTATTATGCTTAATCATGAGCATAGTAATTTTTTGTATTATATTTTATATATACTGTTGATTTTCATTCATTATCTTAATTTTTTTTTAGATTTTTCTTGACATTAGTAATCTAATTTACATTTCATCGCAGATATCTGAATCTTCGGAACCATTTGTTGGATATGCTGATGGTGCTAGTCATAGTACGCAAAATCTATCCTCTGCGGCATGGGCCATTTTCGCTCCAAATGGTGAGTTAGTGAGTTTTCAAGGGATTTGTATTGGTAGATCGATAAACAATACCGCTGAGTATAGCGCGTTGATCAAACTTCTCTCTAATGCCATTTCATTTGGTATTAACCGCATAATCATAAGGTTAGACTCACAACTTGTGGTATTACAACTTACTGGTATTTATACTGTTAGAAATCCAACACTTCTTAGATTTTTCCTTAGAGTTTGAATTTTGGAAAGACATTTTGATATTATTCAATATCAACACATTTCTAGAAATTTGAACACATTGACTGATTCATTAGCTAATCAATTTATAGACAGACATTTGCAACATATGTAAAGAAAACATTCACATCATTGAATAGGATTGCACAATAAACATAGGAAAAATTATTAAATCATATAGATAGATAGTTATAGGCTTTTACAAAATTTGTGCCCAAGACACATTGGTCATCTAACCTCAAAATGTATGCAAAATTTCACAAGTAAACTAGTGGTGTTCATGGTAACATGTTATATATCTAGCTATCCTACGAAGTAACTGCATCTAATAGTTAGGAACTCCAATAGTGTGTCATTGCAGTCGCATTGGAATCTCTTCAATCCAGCAATCCGGAATCCCAAAGGTCAAACCTTCTATGTGCTACTGAAGCTCAGTCAGAGTCTCAGCCATATTAAGATCTTGAAGGACTACTCTCCCGACATCCCTCTCTACTGGCACATCTACTTCGCGCTTTGGTTCCACTACTGGTTGAACAAGACCAACATCTGCATTACATCAAACATTTAGTTTAGTCTTGGGAAAACATCAAAATACAAAAAAATTATATAAACCTTAGTAAAATCAAAAAACATGATCAAAAAATTCTTACACATTGCACCCCACTGAGCGCCTTCTGGTAATGCTAAATCTGGATCTCCTTGGAAATCAATGCCTACGTATGCATACTCATCAATGGCGATGATTTGTCGTTGGAAACAAGCAAAAAATGTAGTAGAGAACACAACATTTGATTGGCCTGCATGCCAACCCATGAGTTCTACCCATCTCTGCATCCGAGGATCTCTAGGACTAGCTATATCTAGTGTCACATGTTGTGGTTGCATCAGTGGAATCCATTCTAAAGCGAAGGATATAAGGATAGAACCATAACTTAAATTCTTCTTCCTTCCTCCCTTTTCTTTGTTTATTTGTTCCTTTATATGAGATAGACCAGCTTCAGATCAATTGAAGATTGTTGGCTCCATACACTCTAGCACATACTGCATATACGATCTATTCATGACATGTAGTGTAACGGTACCTACAAGTTTAACGATCGTGAAAAGGATAGTTCTCAAAGGAAAATCTTTGACATCCCAGATGTTTATTTTTCCATCTTTGCTAGGTTCTACCCCTAGATAGAAATACTGTAGAATATAATCCCTCATCATCTCTCCTCCAACGGTAGACCCTGAGAGTGAAATGGAAAAACCTCTCCTCGACAAACCTATGAGAAAATACACATCCTCAACTATTATGTGAACCACTTGGTTCTTAATATGAAATTCCTCTATTGTCGAATCCCATGCTCAAACTAATAACTCCAAGAGTTCTATTTATTGCCTCATCCCAGACAACTTGAAGTACTTAAGCAGTCCACAATCTCTTAAGGCTCTTACGGTACTCGAATAATTCAAGGCAATCATATCTTGTTCTTCATGTTCTCTTTCCCTCCATGTAATAGTCATTATAATCCAATGGAAACCTGAAATACAGCCATAAGATCCATTAGATTCCATTCATTGCAAAAAAAGGGCAAATTTTGGGCATTATGACAAAATGAAAAAACTTATACTATGCCCAACGCTCTCCCTAACAAGGGATTGTGCATTGCACATGCAAGTACCCTTCACTGTACCTTCTATGTAATGCAGGTTTCGACATTCAGGGGTGTGTTGCCCTCATTTTGGGCAGAATTTAACCTAGGGGCCTTAAAACCCTAAAAAATTGCAGAAATTGGAGATGAAATGAATAATAAAGGAAAGAGGAGGTTCATGGCACTAACCTGGATCAAATGGTGATGAAATCCATCCATAGAAATGATCGTAATCAAAAACTGAAGTTCGGGGGCAAAATCAGGTTCAGAGCTCCAAAATGAAAATGGTAACTATGGAATGGTAAAAATGAATAGTAAAACTAATTTTAATAGTCATTTAATTATTTTCAAGTTAAATTTATTGCTGTGAATATAGTTTTATTATGTTTTTATCATGAAACAGGTATTTTTAATCCATTTGATGTTGTTTTGAATAGGAAATACAACTGATGAATGGATTAGTCATGCAGATTTATTCAAAGAATGACTTGACCACAAAGCATACTTTTTCTCCTTATTTTTCGAGCTTTGTTAAAAACGAAAAATTATTTGAAGTGCACTTTTATCTCTTTTTCAAGCTTCGATAATAGTGAAAAAGGAACCCCTGGAGTCTTCTTTCAGCTCTTTTCAGACTCTGATAATGTGAAAAGATTGCCGAGCACTTGTCTTTTCAAGCTCGTAAAAGTAAATGAATTGATATCTACTAAGTATAAGTTTAACCCTTTTCTGGACTGAGATAGATTATTTACGAAAAAGGAATACCTTGGTTAAACATGACCAAAGAGGTTCTCTCAGATATTATTTTACACTTTTTCGGGTTTATGAAAAAGTACTTATGGATTTTTCTTTCGTCCTCTTTTTCAAACTCTCTAAATATGAAAAAGGACCGGTCTATCATCGTCATTAATCTCGTTAAAAAATAAAATAGCGACATGCTTGTCGATCATGGAAAGAATTGAGTTTCATTCATCACTAGACTTGTTAAATTATTAAGTAATGATACTTTATTCACCCGAAGGGTTGAATTATAGATCAAGAAAATGTTATCCTCCTCAAGCTTGTTAAAAAATAAAGAGGTACTGATCGAAAAATGACCAAGGAAAATTTTGGAAAAGTGAGAAAAATTTATTTATGGTAGCAAGTCGTTGTTGAACATGACACTTCCTTCACTCCATGTTCGTGACTATTTGGGTTTGGTAATCATCTTAATCGTTCATTCATACCTATGGTTCATCATACCTTCACTTCGGTTTTGGGTCAATGCTACCAACTCATCACAGTGTCGCCGATATGTTCAAGAGAAGTCATCCAGTGAATAAACTCATCCTTCTGCAAAACTCATAAACCTTCATTCTCATGACCGTCATCCCTGGAAATTACTATATCAAGTCATACCCTTTTTTGTGAAATCAGTAACTCCCATTTTGAAATAAGGTGGCTTCCTGTCGACGAAAAATAAATATCCAGGAAGTTCACTTAGAAACATCAGATTCCAGTACCATGAGGCTTGTTATAGCATCGACAAGATCCTAGCTTCTAGACCTTTGACCGAAATATTTTTTTTGGCGTTCGACATAAAATCATCTATTCACGCCTTACGAAATGTACTGCAGTACCTTGAGGGCCATTGACATTAATGGTGGTTCTCTCGCGTTTGTTAACAACTCACATCATTGGCTGGTAATCAAACAATGTCTTTCCATGTTCGATGAAAAATCATATATTCACATGGCTAGACGTGTACTCGAATGATCGAGTGAATGAGATAAGAAGACCCTGGATCTAGTTTCAGCCATCCAGGCTGCGATTTCAGGATTGTTGTACACATTATCTGTACGGTGACCTTACATATAGATTGTCACCCGAACATGGGCCTATATCTGTAGGCATGTCTGCATTGGGCAACATTCCAATGTCGACGGCTTTCTGAACTATGTACATGTTATTAGATTGTTTATGTGTTGAATATGGGAATGCCTACCCTCATCAATTATGATCAAAGAGGATATATCATGATGTAATGTATTTTAATATTGATGCAGGTGACCACTCCACTTCATCTCTAGCCCATCACAGTGTAAAGCATCTCAATCAGATGTTTTTATTATTTTGACCTCATTCTTTAGGAGGCAATCATTATAAGTCAATTTGGGCATCATTCCCAATGACTTGGTTAACTGGGCATCATCTCCAGGACCAATGACTAAGGGTCTATCATTCCCTATCATTTCAAGTTGCTACATTCCCTAAGACAAGAAGAAGACAAATCAAGCATGACTTTCATCAAGCAAAGGTTTCCAAGGTTTGAAGTTTATTATATAGCATATGAGAGCTCACCAACGCTGCCTCTAAGGGGACTAAGTGCATTGCATATGCAAGTAGCCCCATTTTTTTTCTTCTGTTTTCCATTCTATTCATATGTCTCTGATAAAAGAAAAAAAAAAATAGAGTAGGATATGTTTTCTTGGCACCCTATTTATGTCTGCCTTCTTTATCTTAATGTTTTCCTCTACAAGGTTTGATTGGAGAATTCTTAATTTCTCTCCAGTTCCACCCAACTTGTTATCTTGGAAATAATTTAATAGATTCAAGCCAAAGAATTCTATGGTAAGCCCTATCCTTTGGTGTAGCTTTAAATATTGTTTTCAAGGCATTTATTTGAAGTATACTTAGTATAGTTTAAACCAGGGAAGTCTATGGTATGCCCTGTCCTCTGGTCTGCCTCAAAATGTTGCTTTGAAGGTCTTTTGAGTGTTGAGTTAAAGAAGATAGGTTTAGCTTGCTCTTTAGTTTCTCTCACTGTTATCTTAAATTTTTTCTTTATCTGAAAGTAATTCTAGGATTGCTGAATTTTTGTCTTAAATTTTTTCTTACTAAAGTCTGGCCAAAGAAGTCTATGGTATGCCCTGTCCTTTGGTTTGCCTCAAACAATTACCTAAAAGGTTTTTCTTGTTAAAGTAGAGCTAGAAGATTCTTAATTGACTATAGCTCTGCTACCTTCACAACCTATTGTATTTCATATCACAACTAATCTAAGAGATCCACTTGATATAGTTAGATTGCCCTATGAAAACTCTTGGAGAGTTTATGAACAATTAAATCCTTTTATGACTCCATATCCCAATGGATTAATGTTTTCTCATGGTATATCTATTTAGCTAAAACATTCCATCAATTAATCACACCATAGATTTGTCAAAATATCAATTAATCAACCAAAACAAACAAGTCCTTAGAACTTCATAACTAGCCTAATATCATAAACAAGAGCATAAAGACATATCTTTTAAAAAAACATATATAAGAGAGATCCCTCTCTAAATCTAGGAAGGCTAGGTCCTACGATTCCAAAGTGGTTTTGATGTGGCCCCTGTAGTGTTTGTTCTTTCCAATCTTGCAAATCACAGGGAGCCAACGCAAACAAAAAAATGATTATACACAAAGCATCATAATTCACCTTGGAATGTGGCTGCTCCAAATTCACCACAAGCTTGCACCTACATAGATCTTCAATAGTTCTTTCACATGCAAAAACTTTCACTCCATCTCATCAAAACAACTTGGCCATCTAATGCTCTTCCAAGATTAATAATGATAATCTTGAATTTCACCTACGGACACAAATATGGGTGGTATGATTATTGTAGAGATCTATCTCGACAAATTCAAAGGGCTAATTGGGTCGTCAGATTGTGGTTTTCTTTGATTCAGGTTCTACAAATCTGAATTTCCTTTGTACAAATTCACTATGCAGTTTTTTGGAAAAACAGAAAATGCGGGTGGCTCAAATTTTTTTCTTATATGATGAAGCTTTGAAATTAATGAAAACAAATGATAGCTCTTGTAAGGAAAGTTGCTCTTCTTGGCTTCTTTATAAAATATTGTTTCTTCCTTCAATGATTATGGCCTTTAGAGCAAAAGTACTTCGGTGGATTTTGTTTTTTTTTATAGTCTTAATTTCTTCCTTAATTACAACTTTCATAGGGCTCCGATGCTTATGAAGATTCAATGACAATGAAAAATTCTTGATTCAACATGTATCTTGCTTGCTGCACCCCTTTGATACAATGACTAGATTCACAAAAATCTTCTTTACAACGACGATGAGATTGATCTATGGCTTTCCCTAATTGTCAGCGGCCCCTGCAAACTTTTTCCTCGGAATATTTTACTACCGGATGGGTAGATATACTAATCAACTTCATAAAACCCAAATAATTAAATAAATATCAATAAACAAAAATAAATTTGACAGATCTAGCCTAGTATGGCTCTGATACCAAAAGATGCAACCCATATGAATGCCAACACCCAAATAATCCAGTCTATGCACTACCTACCAATTTATACAAACCCACAGAAGATATTTACTCTGTATAGGTCTTCTGCGTCCTTCAAAGTGCAGTCTCTTGGACTAAAAGGGAGCTTGATGTTGGCGAGATTGTAAGTTATGTGGAAATTTTACCACTGGATGTTTCCAAAAGTCCCTGATGAACCTTGAGGCCCTGTAGCTACGATGACAAGGAAATCTACTTCAACAGGGGCTTGATATATGAACATGAACGCATTGTGCATAGGCAGGGTATATGCCACATTTCCTCCAAATTGAAATGTAAATATCTGGAAGCTTGCGCGTAGGTGTAGATTTGTAGTATAAATCGAGACCTATGTTTGCAGTGTCATTAAATGGCTCGCCTTGAATGTTGGATCGCTAAGAATCCAGAAGAGGATGGAATTCCTGGTCCTGCAAATAGATTAATATCATTCCAGAATAAATGAGAAATCCTCTGTTGCCATTGAATTTAATGTCAAATGTTCCCTAGGGAATGGGCACTGGTATGCCCAACACGCTGATTCCAGTGATGTCTGCATCCGTTGCACCATCGAACGACATTCTCAAAATTATTCACATTATCATGGTACCAATCAACGAAACGCACAATGGCATCTTCTTTTCGTTGCTCTAATTCACGCGTAGTCTAGAATACTCATTTGAACAACGCCAAATTCTGGATGATTCCCATCCAAAACACTGCCACGATTCTGTATATGTCCCTTATTATTCCCAGGATCTTAGTAATCAAAGGAACGATATTAGCTTTTTAATACTCCTCGGCCTACAATATATTTCAGCTTTCAAGTGCTCTCACCCTCCATAAGTTCATGATCTTCTATTGAGATCAAACTCATAATTCAATGGTAATTCATAGCACTGGGGACTCATGCTTTCACTCTTCTCAACCTCACGACCCTTATTAATATAATCAGCTCCTCCTTCACTCAACATGTGCCCTGCACCATAAATATTTTATGTGCTCTCAATGCGACTCTAGATTACCATTCAGTTCGAGACTCTAAAGGCCACGATTCACACATTTCCTCAACGAGTGTTTAATTAAAAATAGATAAGCTCTTGTGCTCAGATACAAATTATAGCGCTATAGGCTTGTAACTTACAAATAAATAGACACATATTCTGAAAAAATATGCACATCCATAAACTAAAGATCAAATGAAAAATCAATATTTTCCATCAATCAATTAATAAAAAAAATATTTACAAAAAATATGGCCTCATGCTTGGCCTCTACTCACACTCACACACTCACTCACTCACCCACATCTCCCTCTACCTCCCATATGCAGGCTTACATGTATAGGAATAATTACATAGTTATGGATCATTCTAGATCCATGATCTTCTCCATAACTTTCTCAACTAGTTCCTAAAATCTCTTAATGATCCCTTGAGAATCTCAACAAATCAACTAAATCCTATTCTAGGATCTCCTAATCCCTAAGATCTTGATGATATCTTTTATAAGGCTAATATCTCTCGTATTCTAAATTATTTTAGAATATTTACATTAAAAACCTCACACACATATTCATTACTCAAATCATTTAAAAATATACAAAATTCCCATTAATAAATTAAATTTCCTATGAAACATTAGACCCCCTAAGTCAACCAAAATACAATGATTTTTAGAGCCGGATGCTCCTGCATCAAAATCTGATGAAATCTAACTTACACTTTTTCCCATTTATAAATAATGCATTTTATCCATATATAAGAAATATGTGAATATATGTAAAAAAAATGAAATAAACATGTTTGCAAAACTAATCAAATTTCATGGCAACCAAATTTTCCATAAGAAAATTTCTTATAATTTTTTATTTTGACATATGATATGTACTAGGTGCAAACACATGAAGACAATTTTTATGGTATGGCAAGCTACATAATGAAACAATATGGTACAAATTAAAAAAAAAGTCAAAATGCTTATATATTCACTTTAAATGCACTTTTTATCTTGCATTTAATGTATGTATCAATGATGCATTCTTGAAACTTTCAATTGTGTGTGTCTATATATATATATATATATATATACTCTAGTATGGTTACGTGATCCAGCCCGACCATGTATAATAGATCCCCCAACACTCCGACGAGTTGCGGTTACTAGGAAATGTCTATGCAAATTACAATGATAATACATATAAACTAATAGAAGAAAAAATGTTGACATAGAAAGAATGTTGACAAGAAAACCATTTATAAACCCAAGTAGAATAATCTAAGCTAAATTCCTAGACTAAATAGAGTGCCTTTGTTGATAAATTATTAACCAAAATATTGAGTTTCATGTATACACAATCGAAAAATGTGATCAAATCTAACTTACACTTTTTCCCATTTATAAATAATGCATTTTATCCATATAGCATAAATATGTGAATATATGTAAAAAAATGAAATAGACATGTTTGCAAAACTATTCAAATTTCATGCCAACCAAATACTCCATAAGAAAATTTCTTATAATGTTTGATTTTGACATATGATATGTACTAGGTGCAAACACATGATGGCAATGTTAACACACTACATAATGAAACAATATGGTACAAATTAGAAAAGAGTCAAAATGCTTATATATTCACTTTAAATTCACTTTTCATCATGTATTTAATGTATGTATCAATGATGCATTGTTGAAACTTGAACTTATATATATATATATATATATATATATATATATGCTATGTTGTGTTATATAGTTAAATAAAAATATAGGAAGTGTAACTTACAAAATCATTACTTAACTAATAAATTTAATAATGGTAGGGACTAAGAGATACATAATTGTCATATCATTATATTAAATAATTCTACAAATATGAGTAGTAGAAATTTTAAGGAAAATGACAATTTATAGATCAAATCGAGTCTTAAAAAGTTGTTGAGTATCACCCATATTATGTTATTATGAAGAGAACATTATGTTAAATAGTAATAAAACTATGTTAAATGTTATATGTGTGTGTGTGTGTGTGTGTGTGTGTGCGCGCGCGTGTGCGTGAGAGAGACAGAGAGAGTGAGAGAAATGTTATATCTATAACTATGTTATATATAGTAATATAATAATATTACATGCTATGTTATGCTATATAATTATGTTGTATATATATAATAGTTATAGCTATGTTATACCTTACAATTTTCTTTCTTTCTTTCTTTATATATATATATATATATATATATATATATATATATATATATGGTTAAAATTTAATTAAATAAATAAAATAAAAAATGGGACTTTTAATTTAGTTAATATTTTATTTAAGTACAATTAATTTTATAAAACAAATTACTGTATTAATTATAATATATATATATATATATATATATTTAAAGAAAAAAAAAAATCTTATTCATTATGTTAATTTAAAGCTCCTTATTTATTTATTTATTGGTTACAGTTTAATTGTTCTCGATTTTGAAATTTTTTTGGGCATATTTCTAGTCAAATTTGTTCGAAATTTAAAATGCATTTTTAATAACAAAAAATTAATTTATTTCACTAAATTCCTAAAAACACTATAAAAAAAATAATTAAAAAATAAAAATCTTATTATAATAAACATGTTACCATTGTAGATAACTTATACAATGAAATTAAAACCTAAATTATCGTCTTTTTGTGTTTTTCAAGGGTTTTCTTGTTCATTTTCTAAGTTGTTTTTGGTCTTCAAGGGTTTTCTTGGTGGTTTTCTAGGTTGTTTTGTGGTTTTCAAGGGTTTTCTTGGTGGTTATTTGTGGTTTTCATGGTGGTTTTCGTGATTGTTTTTTGTAGTTTTTGTATCGTAGGTTTTTTTTCAATTTTTTTTTTTTTTAATCAAGATTCTATTCATTCTTGCAAATAGAGGCCCCATCAGTAGTAAAAAGAAGGTAGTCTCACCCCGACCAGTTTTGTTGAATACCACTATTAGCATATTACAAATAAATAGAAAAACATCAAGAGACACAGTCCACATCTTGGGAGGCCAGAAGCACCAGCAAACACACAAAAGAAGTAAAACACATGTAACCATGCTATTCATCAGAAGCTATAGAGGTTGGGTTGTATGGAATTGTTCCTGGAGGAGGAGAAGGATGAAAGGAGCATTGAATGTGCTCTTCTAAATGGGTCATCCAAGCCTCCAACTTCTCTACTTTCTTAGATAACATGTTCTATCCTCGCGAGACCACCACTGCGCGTTCCTAGACATGGTACTGAAAATAGTTCATTTTTTATGAAGTAGGAATTAGATCAACATGTTCCTCCTGCCTTGTTATGCAGAATTATGATCTACTGATAAATCAAATTCCGTAAATGTGGTGCTATGTATTTAGAACAACATATTAAATACTTTGTAGACACTTTCTCTAAGAGTAAATAGACACACCAAAACATAGAAGAACCTACTTGTGATCCAAGCGTTTCCTATTCTCCTTCTGTCACTTTTTTTGTAGCTTCCAATCCAACTTAGATCGTCAGACTAGTTCCTGCAAGTATAAACACTAAACAACAAATAGATTGCAATATACATATGCCTATTTATCTTAATCAGTTAAATCAATTGAACATGAAACATATATATCAATTAAGAGTCCATCACATGAGAAATAGAAACATAAACAGATACATATATGGGAAAATGAACAACATTATTTATTAATGAGTAGAAGGGGGAGGTTAAAACCAATGATTGATATGATGTCACTAGCTCCAGCATCATCCCAGCCTCATCACAATCAACATCTCACCTGCAGCATATCTTTTCTATCACTCTCTCAATTGAGAATCCAATAGTATTTCTTTACCAAAATTCTTCCTTCCCTAACACTAGGATCTATGCTCAATTTATAGGGAAACTGAAGGTAGTTTCTCAATCACGACTTTCTAATAACCGGAAAGACTTGTTCCCAAGATTAGAGGTGTTAGATGGACACATGGATTCAAAGTTTGACACATATGGACTCTTCTAGAAGGCATTGCCCATGTGGAGATTCCGAAAAATTGAGAATTTCACTCTCATTTGACCAACGCACTCTTGAATGTTGGGAAGTGCATTACAATGCACCCTTGAATGGATGGATATGCATATGCAATGCAATTAGTTCCTTGAGAGGAATCGTTGGTGAGCTCATAAGTGATATAACATATACTTCAAACCTTGTAAATCTTGCAATAGAATTTGTTGGTGTCACGTGTTTTGATAGTTTGGCAAATCAAAAGACAAGGAAACATCAGAACCAATATTTAGAGTTACAGGATCTAGTCCTCTTGTTCTAAGAGAGGGATCTCTCAAATGTTTGTTTTCAAAGGTTTATCTTGTGTTCTTGGAGTATTGGTTTTAGACTAGTTATTAAGTGCAGGTGTTTTTTTGTTTGTTTGGTTGAATTAATACAGCAGAATATGAGAGGTCTAAGAAAGAAACGTAGAGAGGAGAAACATATGATTCATTGGGAAATGGAGACAAGAAGAAGTCATGACACACTCATCAATGGATATGGTATATCAGAGGGCAAATCTAACTTGGCCACAAGATCCTTTGGTTTTGGAATGAGATGGACATCAATGACTTGGGAAGAGAAGTTTTAATCCTCAACGAAGGGAAATTGAAAACACAACTTGAACAATAAAGAGCTATTTGATAGACAGGGCTAACCATGAATTCTACAAATCACACTTTAAGCAAATAATGACTTCAAAACAGCTTTTAAAATGAAATCTAAGATTCGGGGAACACCCTATTTCCTCAAAGATTTTATTTCAAATGACTTAGAAAACATAAAAGATTCACTGATAATTATGGTCATAGAAGAGGGAACACCTAACCACATCTATATCACAACTATAACGACCTTTAAGCCTATTGTTCAAGCAAGGACAAGGGGAAAGATCAGAACAGACCTCCTTGTTTCACTGTAAACAAAGGAACTTCAAAGGGAGACTTCAATAATAATCTTTAAGTGGCAGCAGATAAGCAGGGAGAACCATAAATCATGCTGAAACCAACTTTTCAAACTATCAAGGAAATAAACAAGCATGAAGACTAAAGAGAGAGATTAAAGACTCTAAAATACTTCAGTAGAAGAAAACATAAAACAGTGAAGGATGAACAGGTCTAAGGTGCTTCCAGGAGTCATTTCTTAGCCTAATAATTTCTATCCTACTGTAGTAAGAAATTATGGAACAGAATGAAAACAGGAGAAAACATTAAACAGTTCAGAATACTTCACCAATAGCCAAGCTCATGGATCCAATGATAGAGCCTTCTCAAGAACAAGCATGCAAGGACATCGTCAAGGCTTCCAAGACTTCAATTTCTTCTTCAACTTCAACAGACTATGTATTTATTTCAGAGAGTATCAGTATTATAGCTAGTAATCAAACAACCAACCAACAATATCTCATCTTCTACAGAGGTATTTATAGAAGAATGAGGAGGTGAGATCAAATAAAAGATCTCCCATGGCAATTAATATAGATTAATGACTTCTCGGCCTTTGAGGGGCTCAATGGAGAAGCGTACAGGTATTCTTACTGTATTAATTGATTTTCATTTAAGATTAAGCTCGGTGGTAGCTTTTGTTGACTTTTGAGGCTCTGTGTCATGTTGGAGTAACTCTACAGATATTTTTGCATTAATTTCTTTGGCAAAATCAACTCTCTGGCTGTGTTGAGGCAAATATCTAATTTTGAACAATAACTTCAACCTCTGTTTGAATGCTTCGAGGCATAGGTGGATTTGTGGTAGCTGAGAGAAATCAATTTGCCTCTAATGTGGCGGTGGAGGCTTTTCTTCCTATTAAACACTTATGATTTCCCTTTAACTGTGTTTTAATTTGGGGGATTAGGATTTTGATAATCAATCTTAGTCGTGATCCCCACAAATCTATCTTCAATCTTCCATTCTAGTTCGCTCTGTCTTCAACATTGATATTTTTTATTGTGATTTAATAACTCTGTGTCTTGTTGATGTGCAAGCTGCGCAGGGCTCATATGGCATCAATGCCTCATGAAACATTGACGATACATGGAATTTGAGCCCTGCAAATGGTTTCCCTTTAATGGATCGAAGGTGTGAGAATCGTCACTCTCAGCCTTCATCCTTTCTTCATTATAATGGGCAAAACCATTAATCACCTACAAAACACGAAACTAATTAAGAAATCCTACGATTATTGGGTAAACTGCTTCAGAGGGCGTGGGGAGAGAGCATGGCCATTGGATGGCATCATCCAACGGTGGGGATTCATTTGCAGAGGTAAAAAGAAGAGTAGAGGGAGAAAAAGTCAGAATCGTTGATCGCGCAGAGATCAACGGTGGGGATTATGCATTAAAATCTTCTTGGTGAAAGGTGGAAGGCGATGAAACTATGAGGAAATATCTGGGATCGTTCGATCTAGACATGTGGATGGTCCAGATCCAATCGGAGGATTGCAATCAGTGGGAAAAAACAAATGTTTACAAACGCACCAAAAGAAAAATCCGATGCGATTGAATGTAGACCGTCGATCTGCAGATCAGATCGACGGTGGGAGATGCGTCGGGAGACCGCAATCGGTGATCAGGGAAGGCCGATGCAATTGTGCAATCGGGGAAGGCCGATTCGATTGTGCAATCGGGCCATGGTAATCAGAGGTGGGGGGAAAACATTAAAATGCACCCAAAGGAAAACTTTGATGCGATGTTGCAAGGGCCGTTCGATCGGCTTAATGATCAACGGTAGATTTTGTTTTTAAATTATGCACCGGTGGAAACCCTTTAAAACTTTATAAAACCCAAGGTTTAATATGATACAAAGGTTTTGGCTTCGAGGGCTTTATTCAGAGGCTTAATCGCATCGGAACTTTCATGAAATATAAAGACTTGCGCTCGCTGATTTATTCCAATGCGATAAGCGGTGATGGGACTAGTGCTTGGTTCTTAGGGCATGGGCACATGTGGGGAAGTGGTTAAGGATTTAGCCCAAGGGGGATTAAACCTGCAATACAAAAAGGCATTTTTTATGGATTTTCAATTTTTTTCAAGGGAATTTTAGGGTTTCGGTCAGGTTAAAAAGTGAGTTCTTAACCTTATAAAATGGATTTTTATGAAAGGGAAAAGGGGAAAATGGAAAAATGGAGGAGTTTGATGGGGAAAAAGGGAAGAAAAATGGAGGTTAGTTTTGAAGTGGAAAGAGGGGAAAAAGGTGTTTGTATCTGTCTTTCTTCTTGGAAAACAGCAGAATTTCAGTGTGTAAAAAATGGAAACAACAGTGAAGATTTGGACAAAGGCATGAGGCCTTCAAGAGTCTTCAAGAGATAACATTTTTTAGCAATAAGACTTGTTTCTTGAAGGCTCCAAAAAATGATTTAGCCAGCATTTGATATGACAAATTTTATAGTTGACTAACAGTGGCTCCACATGGGGATGATGCCTTTTTGAAGGTATCAAGAATTTCAGACTTGCATTCTCTGGGGGCTGATCAGTGCCTTATCCATTGGGCTGCTTTCTTCATTTTGAATGGTCTTATTTTGCTCTGAAAGTGTTAGCAGCCATGAAAAATAAATGGACTTTCATCAATACCAACTTCTACCTACCCAATCCTACTGATATAACATTTTTTCTTCTTTTTAGAGTACACTTGGATTGGAAAAATCTCTTACAACATTTCATTCTTTTGAAAGAAAGAAACTAATATATTTCTACTCCTTATTTCTCCATGAACTCAGATTAAACAGTTGAGTTCATATGTTTCTCTACCTAATCTACTATCTGTCGGGATTAAACTATCCAATAGATTTTTATTCTCTACATTCTACAACAGAAATTTAAAAGCATACAAGTCAAGATTAAACAGTCTAACTTGTTGCTGATCTATGGCATAAAAACAAGGTGCACAAAGATCTTATTTTGCAGAAAATTTTAAAACAAAATGGAAGGCTTTAAGATCTGAAAGTTCAAAGCACTTCTCTCATCTTTTTTCAGCTTTGTTTTTACTTTTACTTGAGTTGTTCTTCTTTACCATCTGGTTCAGATTTTAAGCTGATTAGAACCAGTTTATCTTTGCTTCTGACTCACGAAAATAAATGTATTTGATTCATCTCTTTTTGGAAACATTAGGTTCAGATTTTGAGCATGTTTGAACCTTTAATTTCTAGCCTAATCTACCTACTGATAAGCCAAGATTAAATAGTTTGGCAAATCGAATTCACTATCCTATCAGCAATCAATTTAAAACTAATTAGTCAAGATTAGGCTGTTTGACTAACTAGAAGTGTGTTTTCTAGGAGTGGCATTTGAGCTTGCACACTTTCAGATTTTGCTTCTCTTTTTTGGTATGGGGCTGTACCTTTATTATTTTTACAATCTGTCCTCTTTTCTTTCTTTAACTGTTTTTTTATTTTTTATTTTTCTAACTTTGAATGCAATGTTCAGATTATGATATTTACAATGAAAAACAAAAATGCTTTGAAACTCATGATTCCTAGCAGAAGTAATGCTTTAGCATCCTGCTATTGACAAGACCTACATATAGATATTCTCCATTCAATTCTTTCAAGAAAAATTCATTGTGACCTCTCTCAGCATGAACAATATAGGGACCTTTCCACAAGTTCTCAAACTTGCCATGTTTTCCCTTCTCTTCTCTCCTTGAATCCCATTTAAGAACAACATTCCCAACCTGGAAATTGTTTGCCTTAGTCCTCTTATCAAATAGTTTCTTTACATTTTCTTGGACTAACTGCCTTCTTTCATAGACTTCTTCTCTGGTCTGCTGTAAATGGATGGTTTGATTGATTCTCCTTTGCATATCATTCTCTTCAACCTGCACTTCTTGAAGGAGTTTCATGACTGGAACTCCCAATGAAGTGGGAAAAACTGCATCCATGCCATAGACTAGCTGATAGGGGGACATATTTATTGACTTCTTTGTAGTTAACCTATCAGCCCATAAGGCATGAACCAACCTACTGTGCCATGATTTCTGATTATGTTCCAACAATTTTTTGATGATATTGATGAGGCTCTTGTTGGAAGATTCAGCTAATCCATTTCCTTGGGGATAGTAAGCAGTGGAATGGCCCAAGGTTATGTGATATTTATAACAGAAATCAACCATCTTCTTGGATTTAAAAGCAGCAGCATTATATGTTATGATTTTTCTGGGACAACCAAATCCGGATAGGATATTTGTTTCAAGGAACTTGATAACAACAGATTCATTAGCACTCCTCAAGGGTATAGCTTCTATCCACTTGGTAAAGAATTCAGTGGTTGTGAGGATCCACTTATGTTGAGCTGAGGAGGATGGGTGAATTTACCCAATGAAGTCTAAACCCCGTTGTTGAAAAGGTTCCTCAACTCTGATAGGATGTAAGGGTAAGGGAAGAAGTTTTCTTTTGCCATCAAAAATTTGACACTTATGGCAAGACATGACCAACTTTTGAGTATTTGGGAAAAGAGTAGGCCAATAGTAACCACATCTAAGAATTTTGTTTTTTGTGGCCTTCCAGTAGAGGTGTCCTCCACATTCTCCGTCATGCCACTCATGCATGATTTTCCCTGCATCATCTTCAAGTAAACATTTAAGAAAAATTCCAACAACATTTTTCCAATATAATACCCCATCTAAGATGAAAAAACTCAAAGCTTTTTGTTTCAAAAATATATCTTTAGTCTTGGACAAAGAAGGAGGGGCATTCAAATATAAAAGCACATAAATAATGTCAACATACCAAGGAGAACTCAAAAAATTTCCTTCAATGAAAGGAGCAGTAGATTCTTCTATTTCTTCCAACACATCTACCATATTCATGTCTAGTGCCTCGAAGTTAGACTTAGCCATAAGTTTCGCTAATCCTTGCCCTTTAACTAGTTTGGTGGGCCCGATTTCTAAGTCATACTCAAGAATAGTTGCAATCCATTTTCCCCTTTTACCATCAGGGTCTTGACTTAGAATGTCCTTGAAAACAGTGTTTGGAACAAAAGCAATTATGTGAGAGTGTAAAATGTAGACTCTAAAGTCCTTTAAAGCTTTCACTAATGCTAAGGCTTGCTTATCCATGATATTATATTTGAGAGGAGCATCTCCTAAGGCCCTACTAAAGAAGGATATTGGTTGTTCTTTCCCCAAGTCGTTCTTTTGAAGTAACACTACAGCTATTGTATGTTCAGATGCAAAAGAAAAGATATAAAAGTCTTTGGTGAAATCTGGACTAATCAGGACTGGTGTTCGAGTAAGAGCTTGTTTAACTAGCTCGAATGATTGTTTAGCTGGTAAAGTCCATTTTACACCTACATCTTTATTAAGCATGTTTTTAATGTCTTTTAATAGCTCAACAAGATTGGGGATAAACCTCCTCAGAAAATTAATCTTTCCAATTAAGGATTGTAACTCTTTGAGGCTTCTTGGATGGTTGATCTGCAGTATGCCATCTATCCTTGTAGGGTCTATTTTGATTCCCTGTTCTGAAATTATATGTCCAAGAAGTTTACCTTCTTGGATACCAAATAATGTCTTCTTGGGATTCAATGATAAGCCAAATTTCCTACATTTCTAAAAAAAAATTCTCAAGTGAATCAAATGTTCTTCATCAATTTTTGAGAAAACTATTATGTCATCAAGGTAAATGATTATAAAATAGCCAATATCTTCAGAAAAGGCTATGTCCATGGCCCTTTGGAAGGTGGCCCCTACATTCATTAATCCGAAAGGCATTTTGACATCCATAAAGGTGCCCCAAGGTGTGATAAAAAAGTTTTAATTTGATCACTTAGGAGCACTAACACCTAGTTGTAACCCAAGAACCCATCTAAGATGGATATCCTTTTTGACCCAGCTACCCTTTGAAGTATATGGTCCATCTTGGGTAAGGGGTAGTTGTGTTTTAAAGAGGCTCTATTTAAATTTTTGAAATCAATACAGAGCCTGATTTCCCTTGTTTTCTTTCTAACAGAAACTAAGTTTGATACCCATTCTGAATATCTAATGGGTACTATGATCCTAGAATCATGCATTTTTTCAATTTCTGCCTTAACTAAAGGTAGTAAGAGAGGGTTTATTCTCTTTAGATTTTTCTTGAAAGGCTTTTGATTTTCTTTAAGAGGGATTTTGTGCTGAATGATGCTGTTATCATATGATTTCAAGTCTTTGTATCCCCAAGCAAAAACATCTCTAAACTCTTTGAACGGCTCTATATATCGCAATTTTATGTGAGCTGAGAGAGTGTTGGACAATTTAATCATCTTGGGTTCTGCTAGACTGCCCATGTTATGCTCTTCTACATTTGTTTCCACAGGCTCGATTCTCAGTTCTTTGGCTACACCGTTAAAATCAAAGAGGTGTTCTAAAGGTGTGAGACCTCTTGGAATTTTATCATTCTTGCATTGAAAAACTTCCAAGTCTTCTTGGTCTACATTGTCGATCATCTCTGCTTCAAAAGGATTCTCATACTGATTTATATTAGCAAAATATGTCATTTCAACTTCTAGGATTTGTTCAATAATTCAAAAGTTAAGCTAATTCAACCTATTTATTTTCTCAATTATGTTTGCTTCTACACTCATAGCTCCTTTTTGCATGTCTTCTAAGGTTAAGTAATCTCTCTCCCTTAACTGATAATTAATTTCAGCATCAAGGCCTTCGGGATACCTTACCAAGGCCATGCCTTGAGGAGGTTTCATGTGAAGTGGAAGAGCATTGTAAACGCTATTGAACCTAGTGGAGTAATCATGAACACTCTCCCCTTGATTTCTCTTGAGGCTGCTATACTCTGCTAGTATTTGGAGAGGATTCTTTTTGAGTTCCCATTTTTTGATGAATGTTTGATGCAAGGTAGGGAGATCATTTATGCTGTTAGGAGGTCAGTTTTTAAACCATTTCTTTACATCTCCTCCTAAAATTTGGGCGAATATTCTCACCTTCAAAATTTATTCTTCTATCTCCATGTAATCGAAATCATCTTCCATCCTATCTACATGATGTTGGGCTGTTGTAGACTCTTTTCTGGTGAAATGAGGGATTTTGGATTGGAAATCATTTGGTAAGGGAAGAATAGGTTGTGGTAACACTAATGGGGCATACCATGTTGCCATGGTTGGAAAGAAAGGTGGGTTTACAAGGGGTGGGTTTGCGAAAGGGAAAGTGGGTTGCAATGAAGTGGTTTGGATAGTGGATGTTGGATGGACAGATGTGGATGTACCGTGGATAGATTGTTGAGCTAATCTTGGATGAGAGACACCTAAATTAAGAAGGAAATGTAAATCAGGTGGTGTGGTTTCTCTACTACCAAGATGTTCACTTTTTTCTGGGGATAAAAGTGAAGACTCAGAGTCTATCTGAATTATATCATCAGGCGACCTAGTTCTAAAAATATTTCTTAAGTCGACTTGTGATTGGTGCAGAGCTACAAGATTTTCAGGAACTAAATTAGCTTTCAAGGTTCATCTGAAAACAGTTGAAAATTTAATCTTATGAGACTCCCTAAGTATTCTTTCAGGGTTTTCAACTATTTCCGGTGGGTTTGGGTCAGGGAAGGCTCTAGTATGAATCTTTCTAGGAGCCACTATGCTGTGTTTTTCAAACCCAGCTAAAAGAAAATCTTAACCAAATATGACAATCTTTAAGAGGCTAACTGATATTTTTAAAAGAAGAAAACTTTAATCCTAAAGCCTTCTAACTGAGTTTGTATGATGTTACAAAGATTATGGGTCTTCCCAGTGGAGTCTTAAGGTCTGTTTAGGATTGTGGAGTCACCAGGTGGAAATTTTTAGCTCTTTTGGAGGTAAAAGGTTTTTATGGTCCACCACCAAGTTTATTATGAAGCCAAACTGAGATGTTTTTGGGTTTTTCTGAGTTTCTTGATCTTATAGGTTATGAGAGTGTCCTAAATCTGACTTAACACTTAGCTAGGGTGTCAAAACATACAGAGTTCACTCTTATGGCTTGGTAACTGATTCCTTCAAGGTTTGATAAGGTTCTAAGAGAATCCTAAGGGTTACTTAGTTTGTCACTGATTCAAAATAAGTCCTATCATGATTACCGTTATGCTTGGTAGTGCTTGAAGAAGGTTACTTATGTTATACTAGACAGTGAGTGTTTAATTTTAAAGATTTTACTCAGGGTCCCACCGTGATCGCCATTATGTTGGTGTCCCATGTTTTGATAGTTTGGAAAATCAAAAGACAAGGCAACATCAGAACCAATCTTTAGAGTTCCAGGATCTAGTCCTCCTGTTCTCAGAGAGGGATCTCTCAAATTTTTGTTTGCAAAGGTTTATCTTGTGTGCTTTGAGTATTGGTTTTAGACTAGTTATTAAGTGCAGGTGTTTGTTTGTTTGTTTGGTTGAATTGATACAGCAGAATATGAAAGGTCTAAGAAAGATATGTAGAGAGGAGAAACATCTGATTCATTGGGCAATGGAGTCAAGAAGAGGTCATGACACACTCATCAATGGATATGGGATATCAGAGGGAAAATCTAACTTGGCCGCAAGATCCTTTGGTTTTGGAATGAGATGGACATCAATGATTTGGAAAGAGAAGTTTTAATCCTCAATGAAGGGAAATTGAACACACAACTTGAACAATAAAGAGATATTTGATAGACAGGGCTAACCATGAATTCTACAAATCACACTTTAAGCAAATAATGACTTCAAAACAACTTTTAAAATGAAATCTAAGATTCGGGGAACACCCTATTTCCTCAAATATTTTATTTCAAATGACTTAGAAAACATAAAATATTCACTGATAATTATGGTCATAGAAGAGGGAACACCTAAATACATCTATGATCACAACTATAACGACCTTTAAGCCAACTGTTCAAGCAAGGACAAGGGGCAAGATCAGAACAAACCTCCTTGTTTCACTGTAAACAAAAGAACTTCAAAGGGAGACTTCAATAACAGTATTTAAGTGGCAACAGACAAGCAGGGAGAACCATAAATCATGCTGAAACCAATTGTTCGAACTATTAAGGAAATAAACAAGCACGAGGACTAAAGAGAGAGATTAAAGACTCTAAAATACCTCAGCAGAAGAAAACATGAAACAGTGAAGGATGAATAGGTCTAAGGTGCTTCCAGGAGTCATTTCTTAGCCTAAAAATTTCAACCTACTATAGTAAGAAATTATGGAACAGAATGAAAACAGGAGAAAACATTAAACAGTTCAGAATACTTCACCAACAGCCAAGCTCATGGATCCAATGATAGAGCCTTCTCAAGAACAAGCATGCAACGACATCGTCAAGGCTTCCAAGACTTCAATTTCTTCTTCAACTTCAACAGGCTATGTATTTATTTCAGAGAGTATCAGTATTACAACTAGTAATCAAACAACCAACCAACAATATCTCATCTTCTATAGAGGTATTTATAGAAGAATGAGGAGGTGAGATCGAATAAAAGATCTCCCATGGAAATTAATATAGATTAATGACTTCTCAGCCTTTAAGGGGCTCAATGGAGAAGTGTACAAGTATTCTTACTGTATTAATTGATTTTCATTTAAGATTAAGCTCGGTGGGAGCTTTTGTTGACTTTTGAGGCTCTATGTCATGTTGGAGTAACTCCGCAGATATTTTTGCATTAAGTTCTTTGGCAGAATCAACTCTCTAGCTGTGTTGAGGCAAATATCTGATTTTGAACAACAACTTCGGCCTCTGTTTGCATGCTTCGAGGCACAGGTGGATTTTTGGTAGCTGAGAGAAATAAATTTGCCTCCGATTTGGCGATGGAGGCTTTTCTTCCTGTTAAACACTTATGATTTCCCTTTAACTATGTTTTAATTTGGGGGATTGGGCTTCTGATAATCAATCTTAGCCGTGATCCCCGCAAATCTATCTCCAATCTTCCATTCTGGTGTGCTCTGTATTCAACACTGATATTTTTTGTTGTGAATTAATAACTATGTGTCTTGTTGACGTGCAGGCCGCGTAGGGCTCATATGGCATCAATGCCTCATGAAACATTGATAAGACGTGGAATTTGAGCCCTATGAATAGTTTCCCTTTAATGAATTGAAGGCATGAGAATCGTCACTCTCAGCCTTCATCCTTTCTTCAGTATAATCGAAAAAACCATTAATCACCTGAAAAACATGAAACTAATTAAGAAATATTACGATTATTGGGTAAACTGCTTCAGAGGGTGTGGGGAGAGAGCATGACCATTGCATGGCATCATCCAACGGTGGGGATTCATTCGCGGAGGTAAAAAGAAGAGTAGAGGGAGAAAAAGTCAGAACCGTTGATCACGCAAAGATCAACGGTGGGGATTATACATTAAAATATTCTTGGTGAAAGGTGGAAGGCGATGAAACTATGAGGAAATATCTAAGACCATACGACGGTCCAAATCCAATCGGAGGATCGCAATCGGTGGGAAAAAAAAATGTTTACAAACGTGCCAAAAGAAAAACCCGATGCGATTGAATGTAGACCGTCAATTTGCAGATCAGATCGACGGTGGGAGATGCGTCAAGAGACTGCAATCGGCAATCGGGGAAGGCCGATTTGATTGTGCGATCGGGGAAGGCCGATGCGATTGTGTGATTGGGCCATGGTAATCGAAGGTGGGGGGAAAACATTAAAATGCACCCAAAGGAAAACTTTGATGCGATCTTGCACGGGCCATTCGATCGGCTTAATGATCAACGGTGGATTTTTTTTTAAATTATGCACTGGTGGAAACCCTTTAAAACTTTATAAAACCCAAGGTTTGATATGATACAAAGTTTTTGGCTTCGGGGGCTTTATTCACAGGCTTAATCGCATCGGAACTTTCGTGAAATATAAAGACTTGTGCTCACTGATTTATTCTGATGCGATAAGCGCTGATGGGACTAGCACTTGGTTCTTAGGGCATGGGCGCATGTGGGGAAGTGGTTAAGGATTTAGCCCAAGGGGGCTTAAGCCTGCAATACAAAAAGGCATTTTTTATGGATTTTCAATGTTTTTCAATGGAATTTGAGGGTTTCGGTAAGGTTAAAAAGTGAGTTCTTAACCTTATAAAATGGATTTTTATGAAAGGGAAAAGGAGAAAATGTAAAAATGGAGGATTTTGATGGGGAAAAAGGGAAGCAAAATGGAGGTTAGTTTTTAAGTGGAAAGAGGGGAAAAAGGTGTTTGCAGTAGTCTTTCTTCCTAGAAAACAACAGAATTTCAGTGTAAAAAATGGAAAAAACGGTGAAGATTTGGACAAAGGCATGAGGCCTTCAAGAGTCTTCAAGAGATAACATTTTTTAGCAATAAGACTTGTTTCCTGAAGGCTCCAAAAAATTGTTTAGCCAGCATTTGATATGACAAATTTTATAGCTGACTAATAGAAGTCATGGATGATTTTTTTCTTGTCTTAGGGCATGTAGCAACTAAAATGATAGGGGATGATAGACCCTATTTCATTGGTCTTGGGGATGATTTCCCGTTTGACCAAGTCATGGGGGATGATTCCCAAATTGACTTATAACAGCTACCCCCTAAAGCATGAAGTCAGAATAATAACAATATTTTTTTAATGAGATTCTTTACGATGTGAGGGGCTGGAACTAAAGCGGAGTGGTAACCTGCATCAATATTACAATACATTACATCATGATATTTTCATCTTGATCACAAATTACTGAGGGAGGCATTCCATGCTCAGCACATGAACTATCTAATAACATGTACATAGTACAGAAATTCATCTACATTGGAATGTTGTCCAATACAGACATGCCTACATATATAGGCCCATGTTCAGATGACAATATGTATGTAAGGTCACCATACAGATGATGTGTACAACAATCCTGAAATTGCAGCCTAGATGGCTGAAACTAGATCCGGGGTCTTCTTATCTCGTTCACTTGATCGTTTGGGTACAATTATAGCCATGCGAATATATGATTTGTAGTCGAACATGGTAAGCCATTTTTTGATTACCAGCCAATGATGTGAGTTGTTAACAAACGCAAGAGAACCACCATTGATGTTAATGGCTCTCAAGGTACTACAGTAAATTTCATAAGGTGTGAATAGATGATTTGATTTCAAACACAAAACAAAATCTTTCAGTCAAAGGTCTGGAAGCGAGGATCTTGTCGATGTTGTAACAAGCCTCATGATACTAGAAGATGATGTTTCTAAGATAACTTCTGGGATGATGATTTGATGTCGACAGGAAGCCACTTTATCGCGAAACGAGAGTTACTGATTTTGGAGACAAAATGTGACTTGATATAGCAATGTTCAGGGATCACTGTCATGAGAATGAAGGTTTATGACTATTGCAGAAGGATGAGTATTCACTGGATGACTTCTCTTGAACATATCGACGACACTGAGATGAGTTGGTAGCATTGACCCAAAACCGAAGTGAAGGTATGATAAACCATAGGTATGAATAAACCGTAAAGAATATTACCCAACCCAAATAGTCACGATGATGGATTGAAGTGTCATGTTCAAGAGCGACCTGCTACCGTAAAAGTGTTGAGATTCAACAAGATGATGAGCTTAGTGAAAAGAGTCGTCTTCACTAAGTGGGCCCGCAGGCTATTTTTGGCGCAAAGTCTATTTTTAGACATGTCGATCATATTCTATGAGTTGCAGGATGCTATTTGTGGATGGTTGGTCAAGTTGGAAAAATATATGGACTTCTATTTTTATACATATTGGGCGGAATCTATTTTAGATTGCCATTCTAAAAATAGATATGTCGAATATTATTAGCTCTTAATAATATTTGGACTCTAAACATTATCTTATTCTCTTGGAGCACTTCAGTTAAGTGCACAGATGTGGCACAGGAGTTGACAGAAGGAATTACGCTATTCCTGAGGGTTTACTGGAGCTAATGCATGGAGGACTTTAGTTAGAACTCATGTGACAGAGTTTAGTGGAGTTGTAGAAATACTTGGTGGAGTTGTGTTCAGTTTAACTCAATTAGACACAGTTGAGCTAGTTGTATCTATTCTAATTGATTGATACACTAGTGAGAGTGGTGTGAATTAATTCACTAAATATTAACTCATTAATCAACTAAAGAATACATCAGTTAACTACAATGCATGGACAGTTTCAGTGGAGACCAATGGAGAGATAGGTGAAAGGGCAAGATGACTATCAGTTGTGACTATAGTGATGCATTGATTGCATCCAACACTCAGTGGAGATGCCAATGAGGATTGCGCAGTGCAAGAGAGGTGGATTCAAGTTCATTCAGAGCCATTCTTCAGTAGGTATTGTGCAGTAGAGGTAGGCTAGCAGGTGGCAAAGATCAGTGCATGGATTTGCTAGATCGGGCAGATTAGTGTGTAGTGATTGTATTGTACTGAGAGCTTGATATGATCAGCTTTGTATGAGGATTGTTACATGATCTCTACGACATATTTTATATACAGATAGTTGGTATTTTTAGCTTCATGATTTCCCATTAAATCACTGTGTTAATGTGTGTGAATTTTTATGGTTTCATGTATGCATTGCAATTGATTTAATTTATGCATGTGATGATCAATGGTGGAATAGATTTTGTATTATGCATGAAGTTAAAATAGTGTGTGATCAAGAGAATCTTGAACATATAGCATATTATTTATATAATTTCTACATGGTATCAAAGCAGTTGATCATTGGAGCAGATTGCAATTATTGAAGCGGTTGAGTTTTGTGTTGGTGGAATTCGAATTTGCTGTAGTGTTTTCTTGGTGTCAAAGTTGAGCATTCATTGAAATTTCTTTCAACAGATTGCGATTGGAGTATGCCCTTGAGGGAAACTCAAATTATATTGCATGGAAGGACAGGATGGAGGTGGTGCTAGATGATAATGGGTTGAAGGAGTTCATAGATGCAGAAATTCCAAAACCTGCTTCTAGCGATGCTGCCGCACTTGACGCATGGCAAAAGAAGACAACAAAATGTCGAAGGATTATGTTGGAAGGTGTGAAGGATCACATAGTGTCTAGCCTTCATGGTAAAGCTAGTCCATTCTTGATGTGGAAAGCTTTGACAGACTTGTTCCAAAGCAGAAGCCACCAGAGGAAGTTGGCGCTTAAAGACAAGCTCAGGAAAATAAAAATGGAGAAAGGTGACAGTATAACCAAGTACCTCACGAAGTTTGTCCAGTGCAAGGATGAGCTGAGAAGTGTGGGGGTTACTGTAGATGAAGAGGACTTGGTGATATTGGCTCTCCTTGGGCTCTGAAGAGTTGGCATAGTTACGAAGACTTTGTCAATGGTCGGGAGAAACTACCAGGATGGGAGTGACTTTGGTCGGATCTTGTGCAGGAGGAGATAAGGCGAGGTACCAGGGATGGATTTTTATCGAAGAATGAAGATGAAGAAAATTGTGCTTTGGCTGCCAAAGCAAGGAAAGGGAAGGGAAAGAAAAATCCTTCTCAATCTGGTGCGAAAGGCAAGAAGCAGAACTTGTCCAAGGTGAAGTGCTTTTATTGTCACCAACATGGACATTACGCCACTAATTGTCCACAGAAGAAGAAAATAAGTAGGCTGCTGGATCTGCAGCTGGAGAGGCCTTAGCCTCACAGTTGGAGCTGGATTTTTCACTGATCGCATGCTTGGTGTCAAGTGTGATGAGATCAATGTGGTTTCTTGAAAGTGGTGCATCTTTCCATACGACCAGAGATAAAGATTTGTTTACTAATCTGGATGAGAAGGATCTTGGAGTGCACATCAATATGGGTGATGATGGTAGATACAGTGCGACTGGTATCGAGACCATTTCCTTTGAGAGGGAGTCTGGAAAACCTTTCATCTTGAAGGATGTCATGCATGTTCCAGGATTTAAGAAGAATCTGATCTATGTGGTGATATTGGAAGACAAGGGATATAATGTTATCTTTAGTGAGGGAAAGGCTTTCCTGCATAGTAAGGCAACTGGTGAAACCCGAAGGATAGGGGTTCGAGTTAAGAACCTTTATCAATTGCAGGTAGATGGCTGCACAGCAATGGTAGGCAAAGCAGAAGGAGTGGTGAGCAAGGATGAGGGCGAATTGTGGCACAGGAGACTAGGCCATCTTCACCATGGTGCTTTGAAAATTTTGCAGCAGATTTCTATCGGGCTTCCCAAGGGTACACTTGCGCACTCAAATCAATGCAAGGGATGTACTTTGGGAAAATTTCTGAAGACCACTTTTCATGAGAAGGATAGTCACGCCACGACGATCCTTGAGAGAATTCACACAGACGTGTGTGGACCTTTCTCAGTAGCTTTGACAGCAAAGCATAGGTATTATGTGATATTTTTTGATGACTTTTCTCGTAAGTGTTGGATCTTATTCATGCAGAAGAAGAGCGATACATTCTCAAAGTTCTATGAGTTCAAGGCACTAGTTGAGAAAGAGTCGGGGAAGTAGGTGAAGGCTCTTAGGAGTGATAATGGTGGTGAATTCATCTATGCCGAATTAAAAGACTTTTGCAGTGCAGAAGGAATTTGAAGAGAACTCATAGCGCCTCATAACCCATAGCAGAATGGGGTCGCGAAGCGAAAGAACAGAATGATCGTGGGTGCTGCACAGGCGATGTTGCATGATCAGGGCCTTCCCATACACTTGTGGGCAGAAGCATGCAACACTGCGATTTATGTGCAAAATCGTTTTCCTCATAGAGTACTTGGCATGAGTACACCCGAAGAGGTGTTTTCTGGTCAGAAGCCTGATATTTCTCATTTGAAGATTTTTGGCTCACCTGTTTACATTCATGTGACGAAGGATGCGAGGAAGAATTTGGAGCCAACCACAAAGGTTGGGATATTTTTGGGGTACATAGAAACACCCCACAACTATCATGTGTATTTGCCATATAGTCGGAAGACTATTGTGCGACGGGATATCAAATTTCATGAGGAGAAAGCCATGAAGTTGTCGCTTGAGAGGGAGCTACACTTGCATGCAGATGAGGAGCTATTATTTCCTAAGCATGAGCCTCAGAATGTGGATCAGCCACAAGAGGAGGTTCATGGAGTGGAAGAAACCACTCATGCAGCGCCAAACATCAGAGGGTGGAAGCGCACTACAGAAGCTAAGCGACTAAATCTTGACGCAGCACAAAATGTAGGAGCACCTACATCACAGCGCAGACAGAGACAGTCACCTGACAGATTTACTGGATACATGGCTCTGATGAGAAAGTGTATCATGACAGAGCCATACTCTTTCGAGGAAGATGTGGAGGACCCTGCATGGGTAGATGCCATGGTGAAAGAGTATGATTCGATTGTCAGAAATAGTGCATGGGAGATTGTCCCAAGGTCGAAAGGGAAATCAGTGGTAGGTTCGAGATGGATCTACAAAGTGAAGCAAGTTTCTGACGAGAGCGTCGAGAAGTACAGGGCAAGATTTTTTGCCCGAGGCTTCTCAGAGATCGAGGGGATCAACTATGAAGAAACCTTTGCACCTGTCGCAAGGTATTCTTCCATACGGACCATCCTTGCTCTCTCAGCGCAGATGGGTTGGCACATTCATCAGATGGATGTGAAGACTGTGTTCCTCAACGGAGTCATTGAGGAGGAGGTGTACATAGAGCAGCCTGAAGGTTTCGAAATCTTCAGCAGCGAGTCGCATGTGTGCAGGCTCAAAAGACTGATGTATGGGTTGAAACAAGAACCTCGTGCTTGGTACACACGAATAGATAGTTATTTCACCGGATTTGGATTCACCAAGAGTGAGGCAGATCCAAACCTATACCAGATTGTGGTGGAGGGTAAGTTGTTTATCATTGTACTTTATGTAGATGATTTGATACTGCCAGGTGATGAACTGTTGATACACTCATGCACGACAGATCTTGCAAAGGATTTTGAAATGAAGGACTTGGGCCGCCTCCATTATTTCTTGGGATTGGAAATTTGGCAGCATAAGGGTGGACTATTTGTGTCTCAAGGCAATTATGCTTGGGAGAGACTGGAGAAGTTCAACATGCAAGGTTGCAAGCCTATCGACACTCCTCTTCCTGGTGGTTGGAGGAAAGAGGATGCTACATCGGTAGAGGTAGTGGATGCCACTATTTATCGGCAGTTGGTTGGTTTGCTCATGTATCTAGTTAATACACGACCGGACATATGTTGTGATGTTAACCAGCTTTTACAAGCTATGGTTAAGCCTACCAAGCTCTTTTGGAATTCATGCAAGCATGTTCTGAGGTATCTCAGAGGCACATCATGATATGGATTATGGTACAGATAGTCGGATGAGTTGAAGCTACATGGCTTCACGGATGCAGATTGGGTAGGGAGCCCAATGGACAGAAAGAGCCCATCTGGAGGGATATTCAGTATCGGTTCTACAGCAGTTTCTTGGTACAGCAGGAAACAGAGATCCATGGCACTCAGTTCAGTGGAGGCCGATTATATGGTAGCAAGTTTGGCTACATGCGAGGCTATATGGATGAGGAAGATCCTGTTCGGGTTGTTCGGTTCACACTTAGATCCTACTGTGATATATTGTGATAATTAGAGTTGCATTAAACTCTCAGTTAATCCAGTATTTCATGATAGATCTAAATATATTGACATCCCGTATCATCGTATTAGAGATTGTGTGCAGTGGAAGATCATGTTGCTTTCTTACATTCCTATGGAGGATCAAGATGCAGATATTCTGACGAAGGCGCTCACCAGAAGAAAATTCGAATACCATAGAGACAGGATCGGGGTGGCAGATAATCCCTATCTTGTTGAGATTCAACAAGATGATGAGCTTAGTGAAAAGAGTCACCTTCACTAAGTGGGCCCGCATGTTTTTTTTGGCGCAAAGTCTATTTTTAGACATGTCGATCATATTCTATGAGTTGCATGATGCTATTTGTGGATGGTTGGTCAAGTTGGAAAAATAGATGGACTTCTATTTTTAGATATATTGGGCGGAATCTATTTTTAGATTGCCAGTCTAAAAATAGATATGTCGAATATTATTAGCTCTTAATAATATTTGGACTCTAAACATTATCTTATTATCTTGGAGCACTTCAGTTAAGTGAAAAAATGTGGCACAGGAGCTGATAGAAGGAATTACGCTATTCTTGAGGGTTTACTAGAGCTAATGCATGGATGACTTCAGTTAGAACTCATGTGACCGAGTTTGGTGGAGTTGTAGAAGTAGTTGGTGGAGTTGTGTTCAGTTTAACTCAGTTAGACACGGTTGAGCTAGTTGTATCTAGTTTAACTGATTGATACACTAGTGAGAGTGGTCTGAATTAATTAATAATTAATTCACTAAATATTAACTCATTAATCAACTGAAGAATACATCAGTTAACTACAGTGCATGGACAGTTTCAGTGGAGACCAGTGGAGAGATAGGTGAAAGGGAAAGATGACTATCAGTTGTGACTATAGTGATGCATTGATTGCATCCAACACTCAGTGGAGATGCCAATGAGGATTGCGCAGTGCAAGGAATGTGGATTCGAGTTCATTCAGAGCCATTCTTCAGCAAGGATTTCGCAGTAGAGGTAGTTAGCAAGTGGCAGAGATCGGTGCATGGATTTGCTAGATCGGGCCTGATTAGTGTGTAGCGATTGTATTGTACTGAGAGCTTGATATGATTATCTTTGTATGAGGATTGTTACATGATCTCTATGACATATATTATTATAGGTATTTGTGTTTTTTAGCTTCAGGCTTTCTCGTTAAATCAATGTGTTAATGTGTGTGAATTTTTATGGTTTCATGTGTGCATTGCAATTGATTTAATTTCCGCATGTGATGATCAATGGTGGAATAGATTCTGTATTGTGCATGAAGTTAAAATAGTGTGTGATCAGGAGAATCTTGGACATATAACATACTAGTTATATAATTTCTACAAAAAATTTTGTTCACTTTCCCAAATTTTCCTCGATCATTTGTCCACCAGTACCTATTTATTTTTTAACAAGCTTGAGGAGGATAACATATGCTTGATCTATAATTCAACCCTTTGGGAGAAAAATGTATCTCTATTTAATAATTTAATGAGTCTACCGATGAATGAAACTCGATTCTTGCCATGATCGACAAGCTGATCGCTATTTTATGTTTTAACGAGCCTAACGACAATGACAGCTCGGTCATTTTTCATATTTAGAGAGTTTGAGAAAGAGGACAAAAGAAAACTCCATAAGTCCCTTTTCGTAACGTTGTCGCTCAGATCTGAAAAAGTGTAAAGTAATATCTAAGAGAACCTCCTAGCCATGTTTGACTAAGGTTTTTCTTTTTCGTAAATAATCTATCTCAGTCCGGAAAAGGGTTAAACTTATACTGAGTAGATATCAATTCATTTACTTTTACGAGCTCGAAAAGACAATTTCTTGGCAATCTTTTCACATTATCAGTGTCTGAAAAGAGCTAAAAGAAGACTCCAGAAGTTCCTTTTTTGTTATTAATGAAGCTTGAAAAAGAGATAAAAGTGCACTTCAAGTCCTTTTTTGTTTTTATCAAAGCTCAAAAAATAAGGATAAAAGTATGCTTTGTGGTCAAATCATTCTTGAAATAAATGTGCACAACTAATCTTCTCATCAGTTGCAAACCATTTGAAAGTTACCATTTGCATTTTGGAGCTCTGAACCTATTTTTTCCCTCGAACTTTAGCTATTTACTGTGATCGATTCTGTGGATGGTTTTCATCATCGTTTGATCTAGGTTGGTGCCATAAACCCCCTCTTTCTTTTAGTAGTCATTTCATTGCAATTTTTTAGGTATTTGGGCCCCTTAAGGTAAATTATTTTTCAAAAGAGGGCAACGCACCATTGGGCATCAAAAACTGCATTGGAATACACTCAAAATGAAGCTTAGGTGCATGTGTTATGCATTTTCTATTGACCAAGACTGCATTGGGCGCAATTCACATTTTTTATTCTTTCATTGTACCCAAATTTTGCCTAATTTTTTGCATGAAAAGGAGTTTAATGAGTCTTATGGTTATGTTTTAGGGATTCATCAGACTAGAATGACAATTACTTGGAGAGAAAGAGAGCATGAAGAACAAAACATGATTTCCCTTAATGATCCAGGTACTGTAAGAGCCCTCAGGGATTGTGGGTTATTGAAGTACTTTCGTCTATCAGGTATGAGGCAACAAATGGATCTTTTTTATTTCCTCATTCATGCATGGGATCCGGAAATTGAGGCATTTCACATTAGGAACAAATTGGTTCCTATTTCAGTGAAGGACATTTATTTTCTGGCAGGCTTGTCGAGGAGAGGCCTACCCATTTCTCTCTCATGGTCTACTCTCTGAGGAGAGACAGTGAGTGATTATATTTTGCAGTATTGCTACCCAGGGGTAGAGCCTAGAAATGATGTAAAAATAAACATCTGTGACATTCATGATTTTCCATTGAGAACCATATTATTCACGATTTCAAATCATGCTGGTACCACTACACTCCATGTAGCGAACAGATATTATACGCAGTATGAACTAGAGTGCGTGGAACCAATAGTTTTCAACTGGGTCGAAGATGTACTCTCTCAAATGAAAGAACAACTAAGCAAGGCAAAGGGGGGAAGGAAGAAAAACTTCAACTATGGTTCGATCCTCATTTATTTTTCCTTAGAGAATATTCCACTCCTGCAACCTCAGTATGTGACATTGGGTGTATCTAACCCTAGAGATCCGAGGATGCAGAGATGAGTAGAACTGGAGACCAATCATCCATTTTGTTCTCAATTTCATTCTTCGCCTAGGTCAGGTGATATATTATTGCCATCAATGAGTATGCATATGCAAGCGTCGATTTTTGAGGAGATCCAAACTTAGCTTTACCAGAAGGCACTCAGTGGGGTGCAAAGGGTAAGAATTTTTTTACCATCTTTTTTTATTTTTATAAGTTTTATACATGTTTTTGTATTTTGATGTTTTCCCAAGACTAAACTAAATTTTTTATGTAATTCAGATGTGGTTTGAGTTAAACCAGTGGAAGAGCCAGAGCATGGAGCGGATGAGCCAGCAGAGAGTTTGTCGAGAGAGCGATCCTTCAGGATTTATACATGACTAAGACTCTTGCTGAGCTTCGGCAACACATAGTGGGGTTGACCTTCGGGATTCTGAATTTTTGGATCAAATATTTACCCATGAGACTACAGTGCCACACTATTGGCATTCCTAACCGTTGGGTGTCATTACTGTGTAGGATAACTAGATCGATAACATGTTACCATGAGAATCACTAGTTTAATTTTGACATGTTGCATACATTTTGAGGCCAGATGACCATTGTGTCTTGGGCACAAATTTTTGTAAAAACCTATAACTATCTATATATTTGATTTCAGTGTTTTCCTATGTTTATTGCGCAATCCTATTCAATTATGTGAATGTGTCTTTACATGTGTTTCAAATTTCTATTTATAACATAATTCGCTAAATAATTAGTCAATGTATTCAAGTTTTTGGAAATGTGTTGATATTGAATAAAATCAAAATGTCTTTCCAAAAGTAAAACTCTTAGGAAAATACGATGCAGTGTTGGATTTCTAACAGTATAAACACTAGTAAGTTGTAATACCACAAGTTTCGAGTCTAGCCTTATGATGATGTGGTTAATACAAAATGAAATGGCATTAGAGAGAATCTCAATAAACATGTTATACTCAGCAATATTATTTGTAGATTGACCAATACAAATCCTTTGAAAACTCACTAACTCATCGTTTAGAGCGAAAATGGCCCACGCTCCAAAGTGTAGATTCTGTGTACTACGACTAGCACCATCTGCATACCCAAAAAATGGTTCCAAAGATTCAGACATCTGCGATGAAATGTAAAGAGGATTACTAATGTCAAGAAAACTCTAAAAAAAAAACTAAGATAGTAAATGCAATCAACAGAATATATACAATATAATAATAAAAAATTACTACGCTCATGATTAAGCATAGTGATGTTTCAGATACAACCCATTTAGAGGTTACGCCAAAGGAATTCCATTGTAATATACCAACTCATAAGCACCCTTAACAAGAAATCTTTTGATAATATAGGGGCCACGCCATAATGGCTCAAAATTCCCTATACCTATTACATCAGCTTCCTGATCATAGAGAAGGACCAAGTCACCTTCTAAGAAAATGTGAGCCTAGACATGCTTCTCGTATTGCGCCTTTATACGTCTCTTATGCACTTCGTTTGCCAATTGGGCTTCACGATGCATTTCATCAAGATGGATGAGGTTAAAAAGACGTGTTTTTTTAGCAGAGGTGTCGGGTAACAAGTTGATTGCGAGTTTTAATGATGATATTTCACATTGGATAGGTAAGATAGCTTCCAGACCATACACCAATTGAAAGGGGGTAAATCTAGTTGTGTTTCTCACCGAGGTTCGGTACGCCCACAAGGCCGAGTACAGGATTAAATTCCAATTCCATTTATGAACTCCTATCATTCATTAAAGCATTCATTTAATAATTTTGTTAATAGCCTCAACTTGTCCATTTGATTGTGGATAATAAGGAGTATAACTATCATGTGATAGTCCTAACTTGGTAGTCAATTTAGTCATCATGTGATTGTGAAAATTCTTACCATGATCTATGACTATAGCCTGTGGGGCCCCAAACTGTGCAATGACATGATTAAAGAAAAACAATGCAGTTGTTTGTCCTGTGTTGTTGAATGTAGGCATCGCTTCGACCCATTTGGTAAAGTATTCTACTACGACAATAATATAACCTTACCCCTTGGATGAATGAGGGTTACAGGTCATGAAGTCAATGCCCCATTTTGAAAATGGTCCCATAGAAACAACAGGATGCATTGGCATTGGCGGTTTGTGGATTTTACGATCAAATATCTGGCATGCATGACAACTTCTAACCGCAAGGATGCAGTTGTCAAATATGGTAGGCCGAAGTAACAGGCGCAAATTATCTTCTGTGTGGTAGCGTATCCAAACAAGTGCTCACCACAAGCCCCAGCATGATAATCATTTAAAACATTTTTGGCCTCCTCATGAGTGAGTCACCTTCTTAAAATTGTATCGACACCACAATGATAAAGTGTATTTCTGACCATCAGATAATATTTGGCTTTGTATCAAATACATCGTTGGTCGGAGTGAGAGGTATCAGGCCAAAAATTGTGGGTCTAGAGATAAATGATAAAATCACCATAATAAGGATCATATGATCCAATCAAAAACAAAGACTCGTCAGGAATTGATGGTTTTACATAGTAGCAATACTATCAAAGGGAAGGTCACAGAGAAGCTCAACCAAAACTAAATACTTCTTTGACTTGGATTTGATAAATTCCAAATCAAATTCCTGAAAAATGACAATCCATTTTGAATACTTTCCCCCCAGAAATTGACATGATAATATGTAATTCATGGGGTTGCAATCTGAAATGACAATGGTCTTCCGGAACAGGATATAGTGGTGAAATATTTGGACAACTTGAACAGCTGCCAAGGCAAGCTTTTCAACATATGAATACTTCACTTCCATATCATTGAGATTACGACTCAAATAATAGATCAAATGTTCTATCCCATTTTATACTTGGACCAATACCATAGAAATGTTCATATCAGCTGAGATGATATATAATAAATAATCACTCTGATAATTGGGCGGATACATTAATGATGCCTAGAAAAGAGTATCCTTGACAGCATCAAAATAATCTTGTGCAACTTGGTCCCAATGGAAGGGAATCCTCTTTTTCAAGAGCCGAGTAAATTCTTTATCCATTTCGGCATAGTTGGGCATGAACCTCCTTAGGAAGTTATCCTTTCCCTAAATTTTCTCTAACTAAAGCAAATTTGATGGCGTAGGCAAATCAAGAATGGCCTAGACCTTCAGCGGGTCTATTCGAATTCCTTATTTTGAGACGAAGAATCCTAGAAAATAACCAAAACCAACACAAAACACACATTTATGTGAACTGAGGCATATTTTGTAATGTCGACAGCGTAAGAAGATAGCTCTCAAATTCATTAGGTGATCAGTCTGATTTCGTCAATGTGCAAGTAAATCATTTAGATAAGGTTGGAAAATGTGTTTGATGTCACTGAAAGCATAATCCATTTCTCTTTGAAAAGTTGCCCTAGCGTTCTTTAAACCAAACGCGAGTTTCCGATAAGTGAATGTGCCCCAAGGACAGATGAATGTTGTCTTATATTGGTCCTCTGGGTGGATAATGATTTTATTGTAGCTAGAAAATCCATCCATGAATGAAAAGATTTCGCATCCAGCACAATCGTCAATAATCTGGTCGATAAAGGGAGTAGGATAGTTATCTTTTGGACAAGTAAGATTGACATCCCAATAATCGATGCACACTCTGATAGTTCCTTGTTTTTCATAATTGTTGTGAAACTAGCTCCAAAAATAGAAGAAAAGAGATATCAACACCTTAGAAATAAGCCACTACGAGGGGGAAACCTCCAATACATTACATGAATGAACAATTCTTGGATGATACAAATTACAAAACCTCTTTTCTATATATAAGAGTCCATGGGGCCACAATGTAATCCTAGTGGGGCCACAATGTAATCCTAGCTGACCTAACAATAATAATTTAAGGGCACAATAATAACAATATGGGGGTTACAAGGTTACAATAATAACAATAAGGGGGTTACACTAACAACAATAAGGGACTATACTAGTAATATAGGGACCTAACATGCCCCTCTCCTTCAAAAAAGTCTTGTCCTTAACACTTGAGTAGCTCTGGGTGCTTCTGTAATTCATCCAATAATTCATCAATCACATGAATGGGAAATTTATCTTTAATGGTGAGCTTATTGAGCTCCCTATAATTCGGACACATGTGCCATGATCCATCCTTATTGTGTACCAATACTACAGGAGCAGATAAAGAACATTGACTAGGTTGAATTATACCTGCCTCTAACATTTCTGCAATCATACGTTCAATTTCGCTCTTTTGGACATAAGGATATCTATAAGGCCTGATATTTGGAGGAACACTTCCTGGAATCAAATGAATAGAATTATCATGATCAAAAATAGGTGGGAGTCCTTTGGGAGTTTCAAACACCTTGGAATGATTGTCCAAGACTTTTTGGAGATCTGCAGAAATAGATGATTTTGATGTTGGAACTTCTAGTGAGCATAGTTGTGCAATTACGCCTCGTTGTTCTTTCTTTAGAAGCTTTTTCATGACATTAGAGCTTATTATCTTTCCCGGCTTCCCCACAATACCCCGTAATTCGACTTCCTTTCCTTTTGAAAAAAATTTCAAGAAAAGTTCTTGAAAATTAAAAGCTACCGTCCCCAAAGATTGTAACCATTGTACTCCTAGTACAACATCAGCACCTCCCATAGGAATGGAAAGCATTGGACTATTCAATACATATTCTCCCATGGTTAGCTTGATATTGTGGCATTTTCCAGAGCAATTTATAGTTCCTCCATTTGCAACCATCACTTGACATTCTGGTGCTGGGTATAGGAAACAATTTAATTCCTTGGCTACCTTACAATGAATAAAATTATGGGTGCTACCTGAATCAATCAACACTATTACCTTTTTCTTCTTGATTTGTCCTTCTATCTTGAGAGTTTGAGGAGTGATAATTCCTGCCAGTGCATTACACGATATGGTCGGATTCATTTCTTCCTCTTCTAGGGTTGGTTCCTAGTGTATATCCTCTTCTTGTTCATTTTCTTCTTTCTCTTCACAATCTATGTAAAATAATTTCTTCTCAGCACACTTATGACCTTTAGTGTATTTGCTATCACAACTGTAGCAAAGCCCTTTTTCTCTTTTTTCTTCCAATTTTTGTGGTGTCAACCTTGTAGGTTGTGGAAATCTAGGAGTAGCAACACTTCCCTCTTTATAGAAGTGAGTGGTAGGCTTCTTTGTCGCCATAATTTTACATTCAATTTTTCTTGCCAACCTGAATGCCTTCTCCAATGAATCAGGTTCCAAAATGCGAACTTCATGTTGGATGTTATCCTTTAAAGTACCTATGAAGAGATCAATCCTGTGTTCCTCTGAAAGATCAGTTACACTTATTTTCAATTTTTGGAAGTCCTCAATGTGCTCCCCCAATGAACAATTTTGTTTGAGATTTAAAGAAAGTGTTGCTCTTTGTATCCTCATAATGTGTTATCATTTCCTTCATAAAAATTGACCAAGTGACAATGTTTTGACGGGAGCAAAGCCATCGATACCATACAAATGTATTTTGTTCTAAATGTAAAGTTGCAATGCGTACCTTTTTATGTGTTTTGCACATTATTGAGATCAAAATATTGCTCCATCTGTAGTATCCATGTTACATGATCCTTTCCATCAAAATTCCTCATATCCATTTTTGGAATATGGTGGTTCTTTCCTCCAACATTAGATTTTATGAAATCATGATTAACATTTATTTTGTTCTCATCATGATTTTCCTCTACTATCTTTTCACCATTAGGAAACATTTCTTGTATCAACTTTGTCAAACCTTCCATGTTTGTTTTTAGATCATTCTTCATGTTTTCCATCTTAGCTTCCATTTCATCCATCTTAGATTTCATGCTAGCTTCCATGCCATCCATCTTAGCTTCCATGCCATTCTTCAAACCATCCATCTTAGATTCCACGCCTTTCTTCAAACCATCCATATTAGTTTCCACGCCTTTCTTCAAAACTTCCATGTCATTTTTTGTTGCTCTTTGCGAGAGCGAAATTTTTTGCACTTGCTCTTGTAATTTTGATATGTCATGTTGTCATTCTTCATCTTCATGAGTCATAGTAGAGCCTTCTAAAGGCCTAATGGGTGTTGAATTATTTTTAGGGGCCATTTGAGAATCCAATACTTATATATATTCTACAATATGCCTTTGGAATCAATTCAACTTGATTCTTCAAAAAAGACTTATGCAATTTGAAAAAAAAACATACAGACCTTTTACTTGCTTTTGAGGAGCTCAATATTAAAATCGACTTATCTCTATACTTTCAGATCCTCAATATCTAAAATTTGGCCCTGTAGTAGTCCTCTGAAGCGTCTTTCAAATGCCACAGGTCTAACTTGATTTGGATTCTTTAAGACAAAGTTATGTCCAATCTCCCACAATGACATAATTATGGATTGGTTCAGTAGAGCGAACTTGTACGACTTGCCACGTGTTGTTGTTTCCTCCTTTGGCTCTGAAATTTATAGAAAGGAAACTAAAGTCCGTGTACTTCCAGTCACTTTTTACAGAATTCCAATCCAATGCTCAGAGAGAGATTTATGAATATTTTCCCACGATCACCTCTTTGAGATGAAATTCGAGAGCCTGAAAAAGACCTAACTTCCATAGATCATATCTCCCAAAATATTGCGAACCAAGCTCTGAAATTTTTCGAAGATGTTCTGCAGGATTTCAGCGTTGCGCTCTAAAAATTTCAGCTTTTGCACCTTCGTAGAAAAAACCTTATAGCGCAAATTCCGTGATGACATGTTTAAGTGAAATTCAGGAGCCTACAAAAAGCCCTAACTTCCGCAGATCATATCTCTGAAAATATTGCGAACCAAGCTCTGAAATTTTGTGATGATGTTCTTCAGGATTTCGGCTTTGCACTCTAAAAATTGTAGCTTCTAAACCTTCGTGGAAAAAAATTATAGCGAAAATGCCACGATGACTTGTTTGGAGCAACGAAACCCTAGAATCCAAAGCTCTAATACCAAATGTTGTGAAACCAGCTCCAAAAATAGAAGAAAAGAGATATCAACGCCTTAGAAATAAGCCACTTTGAGGGGGAAACCTCCAATACATTACATGAATGAAAAATCTGGATGATACAAAATTACAAACCTCCTTTTCTATATAGAGTCCATGTAACAATAATGTAACTTAGTTGACCTAAAATAATAATTTAAGGGCAATAAAAATATAACAATATAAAATGTTGGTGGCACAATAATAATAATAAGGGGTTACACTAACAAAAATAAGGGACTATAATAGTAATATAGGGACCTAACAATAGCAGTAATGATGTTGGAAACCCACTTAGTTAGCGGAACAGGATAAATGAAACCAGCATGCAAAAAAATTTCAACTTCTCCTTTAATGGCAGGGGCCTTCTTCAGATGAATAGGACGAAGTCATTGACATACTGACTTGACATTAGGGTACATGTTAATAGTGTTTTCAATAATACTAGTATCTATGCCTAGAATTTCCTCGTAAGACTAAGAAAATACATCATGAAATTCACGAAAGAGAGAGTGATATGTTTCGATTTCTGATGGAGAACAAGACACGCCAACATGAATTTTTTCTATAATGCTGGGTTTAGTCGAAATATCAATAGAAATGGTTTCTTCAATATTTGATAGATTTCGCTCGGAATCGATTGCATTAATAGGAAAAGATTCCGAAAATAAATTTTTGATTGATGGCTGATATAGTTCGCTAAGATTATCTTCTTCATAATCAGGGATATGGGAACGATGATGATGATCTTCCCATGGTTCTCCTTCCAACATCATGGTTTCCAAAATATTCTCATCTTTCAAGAAATTTGAGGAAAAAAATCAGATGGAGTACCAAAATCTAATGAACGATCTACCCAAACGATCGACGACGATGATTTTAGATTCGCCGCCCAATCCAGATAGATTGATTTCTATTCCATCTCAATGGGGTCGGGCGGTAGAAACTCATCTAACATAACAACTTCAGAATCACCCGTACTCTTCCTTAATCCAAATGGAGTGGAAGAGATCAAGGAAGAGTTCTCTATACTTGCAATTTATTGACGTTGTAGGTATGCATGCGAAGGTTCCGATGAGAGTGGAATACTTTAATATTCCTACACCAATGTTTTGAAGTGCAATTTGGGGTGTGTGAACTAACGAAACACTTCCAGTTACCTGGGAACTGGAGGTAAAGAAGGATAACTGATTGATGATTATGATAGCACCTTTATGTGGAAAGGCGACCATTCTAAAATATGTAGGAATGATCACATTCATAGCATATACCCATGGCCTTCCAAGTAAAATATTGTAGTTAAGGGGTCCTTCAATAACCTTAACTTCAACATTCACTGTTTCCCCCCCTAGTTCAATGTGAAGGTTATTGATAATACTACAAGGTTTATATGTGCGTCCATCGAAAGCTTTCAAATTTGTTGGCGATTGAGATAGGCACGGAAAGCCAAGTGATTTCCAACATCTTAGAGACATAATGCACATATATTATCCATCATCAATAATATTACGATGAAAAAGGTGATTGAGAACATTTACTTGGATGGAGAATGCCAATTCTACTGGTAATTTGGCACATAGCCCGTATGATTAAAGACTATAAGATTTTAATCCACTATAAGGAAAAGACCTTCTAGCAGATATTTTTGAGGAACCCCTTATAAAAATACCCCGGACATTTGTTTGTAGCGGAGGTTACTAGAGGAAGTTAGTGGGTGGAGGTTTTTGTGGATGTTTTTCGTCTGGTGTGCTTATCATCCTAACCCGCACTAGTGCGTTCAACCAGAAAATGCACTGGTTCGAAAAAAACATTGAACACCAGAAACCGTGTGCTCCATATAAACCCGCCACGATGCATCTTATTACTGTAGCACACTGGTTCTTTACAAATATTCGACACCGGTGTGTCCTAAATCCCTGCACCAAAACTGAAACCACCCGGTGTGGTCTTAAGAAACTGCACCGGTGCGCCTATAAAACCCCATGCACCGGAACAGGGTAAATAAAAAAAAATTACGGCCAAAAAACACATTTTCCACTTTTCAGTGCTTCAGAGCTCTCAAGCACTGGCGCAAGTTATCCTTGTCTGATCTACCCTGACATCGGTGCTCCCATTGCACCCAATGCACACATTACTGCTCTGCATGGTCCACCAATCTACATTTGGAATTTTGCAAAACAGTAGGAAAATTTACTTTTGCAAATTCTATAGCCAACATGCCTCCTCGACAGCCAAATTTACAGATATTTTTATTATTTTTCTATTATTAATCCTTTTAGCATATTAGAATTGTAAATAAACTTAAAATTAACCGTTTAAAAAAAAAAAAAAAAAAATCCCGCGCGGCGCGCTCAAGCCGTTCGACTCGCACTGGTTCGCGATGCTGCCTATAAATTTATAGGAAGCACCGCAACTAGTGCTATCCGCACCAAGCCTAGGCTAAGACTTAAAGGCGCACCGGTGATATTTTAAAATTTTTTAAAATATGTAGTAACATATCGTATCCACACCGTTGACCCCGTGGAATAATTCAATGGGTGCGTTGACTTAAATCGAGGCGTGTATTTTTCTATCGTTAACGCGATTTCAAGTATTTCGACACGCTCAACGGTGGCCCGGGTAAAAGACCCGCACCGTTGACTATGTAATGATGTCAAGATGTCGGTGCGTTGACCGAAACCCGATATGCTCAGGCGTATAGTTTGTCAACGCACGCTCCTCTCGACACCGGTCCATTGTTGTGTAAAACTGTACTCAAAAATAGTAAATAGCAGAGATATCAACGCCTTAGAAATAAGCCACTTCGAGGGGCAAACCTCCAATACATTACATGAATGAACAATTCTTGGATGATACAAATGAAAAAACCTCCTTTCTATATATAGGAGTCCATGGGGCCACAATGTAATCCTAGCCGACCTAACAATATTAAAGTAATGGCACAATAATAACAATATGGGGGTTACATGGGTACAACAATAATAATAAGGGGGGTTACACTAACAACAATAAGGGACTATACTAGTAATATAGGGACCTAACATGCCCCTCTCCTTCAAAAAAGTGTTGTCCTTAACGCTTGAGTAGCTCTGGGTGCTTCTGTATAAAATTCTCATCCTCCCATGTAGAATCTTCAAAGGGTAAGTTCTTCCACTTGATGAGATACTCTGAAATTGATCGATTCCGTATTTGTCGAGTTCTTGTTTCCATGACCGCTTTAGGTTCCAATATGATTTTTCCTTCCTCATCAAGTTCTGTAAATATTGTTTGAACTCAAATTTTGTCACCTATAACCTTCTTTAAGCATGAAACATGGAAAACTGGATGCACTCGAGAAGAAGCAGGAAGCTCCAATTTGTATGCCATAGTACCAATATTTTGCAACACCTTGTAAGGACCATAATACTTTGGTGATGATTTATTATCCTTCTTAGCTTGCTTGAGGGACATTTGTTTGTATGGTTGTAGCTGTAAAAATACCCAGTCTCCTACATCAAAACTTCTCTCACTACGATTTTGATATGCCTGCTGTTTCATTCGATTTTGTACCAAATTCAGGTTATCCTTTAAGAGTTGGAGAAGTTCTTGTTGATGCTCGATGTGATCTTCCACTCCTTGAACCTTTGAATTTTCTCTTAAAGATGATGTGATGGATGGTGGATCATGATATCCATAAAGTGCCATAAATGGGGTCATTTTCGCTGTAGTATGGAAGGAAGTGTTATACCACCATTCAACGAGAGGTAACCACTTGACCCATTGTGTTTTCTTATCAGATACAAAACAACGAAGATATCCTTCCAAACATTTATTCACTATCTCAGTTTGAACATCGGATTGAGGATGATAAGATGAGCTATGAGCTAGTTGAGTACCCAAACAAGAAAATAATTCCATCCAAAAATTTCCTGTAAAAATGGGATCTCTGTCACTTACAATAATCTTCGGGTTTCCATGTGGCTTTTGAATTACGGCTCACATAAATGTAGTGGCAAACATACTTGCTTTAAATGGATGAGATAATGCAAAAAAGTGTGCATACTTGGTAAGTCTATCAACTACCACCATGATGACATTCTTTCCTTCCTTGTTAGGTAACTGTGATAAAATTCATTTGAAAATCTCCTCTCAACGTTGACTTGGAATGGATAAAGGTTGTAGAAGTCCAGGGTCTTAATTGTCTCTTTTTGATGTGCCAGAAGGCCAAACATTCGCTCATATTTCATTGAATATCAGATTTAAGGCCATCCCAAAAAAATTATTTCTTCACCACCTTGGTAAGTTTTAAAAATCACAGTGTCCTCTTAAAGGAGAAGTGTGCAATTCCAAAAGAATATTTTATTTTAGTTGGGAGTTCTTGCAAGTATATAAGCGATATTTGTACCACAAGGAATCATTTTTTCAACTAAATGTATCAGATGTACTAGGATCTTGCTGCAAATTTTGAATGAGTGTCCACACTTCTTCAACATTCTTCCATTCATCCCTTGCTTCAGTTATCCAATTAGGTTGGATAATAGAAATGGCACAAAGCAATGCTTCCACCTCTTCATCCTTTCTTAAGAGTGCATCTGCAACAACATTTAGCTTCCCTTTTTTGTAGATGATTTTAAATTCATAACCCAACATCTTTGTCACTGATTTTTGTTGCTCTTCTGAAGATAGTGTTTGTTCCAAAAATTGTTTAAGACTATCATGATCATTTTTTACCTTGAAATGTCTTCCCATTAGGTAAGGTCTCCATTTCTTTAGTGCATGTAGTATTGCCAACAATTCCTTCTCATAAATAACTTTCTGTAAATACTTTCCTTTGATTGGACGACTTTAAAAAGCAATAGGTCTTCCTTCTTGCATTAAAGCCGCACCAATTCCATTTCCTGAGGCATCACATTCCACAATAAAGGTTTTTGTGAAGTCTGGCGTAGCTAAGACTGGTGCTAGGCACATTGCCTCTTTAAGATGTTCAAAGGCCTTAGTTGCTTCGAGAGTCCATGAAAATGCATCTTTCTTCAATAATGTTGCTATAGGTGCTGCTATTCTCCCATAATTCTTAACAAACTTGCGATAATACCCTGTTAACCCAAGAAATCCTTGCAACTGCTTTATGGTTGTGGGGACTTTCCATTCCTTAATGGCTTTAATTTTTTTAGGGTCTACTCTAACACCCTCGTGAGATACAATATGACCCAGATATTCCACCTCTTGTACTCCAAAAAAACATTTGGATGTTTTTGCATATAATTATTAATCTGCCATGGTTGAAAATTTTATATCCATATTATTCAACATGATCTTTAAGGCAGGTAAGTAGATTAGTATATCATCAAAAAATACTGGCACAAATTTTCTAAGGAAGGGTTTGAAAATGGAATTCATCAACCCTTGAAATGTAGAAGGTGCATTGGTAAGGCCAAAAGGCATGATCAAAAATTCATAATGACCCTCATGAGTTCAAAATGCTGTTTTCGGAATATCTTGAGTCTTCATTCTAATCTGATGATACCTTGAACGAAGAACCAACTTGGTAAAATAAATTGCTCCATGTAATTCATCCAATAATTCATCAATCACAGAAATGGGAAATTTATCTTTAATGGTGAGCTTATTGAGCTCCCTATAATTCAGACACATGTGCCATGATCCATCCTTCTTGTGTACCAATACTACAAAAGTAGAGAAAGAACTTTGACTAGGTTGAATTATACCCACCTCTAACATTTCTGCAATCATATGTTCAATTTCGCTCTTTTGGACATAAGGATATCTATATGGCCTAATGTTTGGAGGAACACTTCCTGGAATCAAATGAATAGCATGATCATGATCACGAATAGGTGGGAGTCCTTTGGGAGTTTCAAAAACCTTTGAATGATTGTCCAAGAATTTTTGGAGATCTGCAGAAATAGATGATTTTGATGTTGGAACTTCTAGTGAGCATAATTGTGCAATTATGCCTCGTTGTTCTTTCTTTAGAAGCTTTCATGACATTAGAGCTTATTATCCTTCCTTCTTCCCTTCAATACACGTGAGCAAACTGTGTATTGAAAAAAAAATTCAAGAAATGTTCTTGAAAATTAAAAGCTACCATCCCCAAAGATTGTAACCATTGTACTCCTAGTACAAAATCAACACCTCCCATTGGACTATTCAATACATATTCCCCCATGGTTAGCTTGATATTATGGCATTTTCCAGATTAATTTATAGTTCCTCCATTTGCAACCATCGCATGACATTCTGGTCTTGGGTATAGGAAAAATTCAATTCCTTGGCTACCTTACAATGAATAAAATTATGGGTATTATTTGAATCAATTAACACTATTACCTTTTTCTTCTTGATATCTCCTTCTATCTTGAGAGTTTGAGAAGTGGTAATTTCTGCCAATGTATTACACGATATGGTCGGACTCATTTCTTCCTCTTCTAGGGCTGGTTCTACAGTGCATATATCTCTGCTTGTTCATTTTCTTCCTCCTCTTCACAATCAATGTAAAAAAATTTCTTCTTAGTACACTTATGACCTTTAGTGTATTTTCTATCACAACTATAGAAAATCCCTTTTTCTCTTTTTCCTTCAAATTTTTTTGGTGTCAACCTTGTAGGTTGTAGAAGTTTAGGAGTAGCAACACTTCCATCTTTATATATGTGAGTGGTAGGCTTCCTTCTCACCATAATTTTCCATTAATTCTTTCTTGCCAACATGAATGCCTTCTCCAATGAATACGGATTCCAAAGCCTCGAGAACTTCATGTTAGATGTTATCTTTAAAGTGCTGCTATGAAGATCGATCTTGTGTTCCTGCGGAATATAAGATTACCATATATTCAAATTTTCCCTTCCTCAATGTCTGCCCACTAAACCCTTTTGTTTGAAATTTATCAATTGGCTAAATAAGGTGTTGCTCTTCGTATCCTCATAGTGTGCTATCATTTCCTTCGTAAAAATTGACCAAGTGGCAATTCTTTTACGGGAGAAAATTCATCGATACCATACAAATGTATTTTGTTCTAAATGTAAAGTTGCAATGCATAATTTTGTGTGTTTTTCACATTATTGAGATCAAAATATTGCTCCATGTGTAGTATCCATGTTACGAGATCCTTGCCATAAAACTTCCTCATATCGATCTTTGGAATATGGTGGTTCTTACATCCAACATTAGAGTTTACAAAATCATGATTAACATTTATTTTGTTCTCATCATAAGTTCTACTATCTTTACCATTAAGGCTTATTTCTTGTATCAACTTTGTCAAACCTTCGATGTATGCTTTTAGATCATTCTTCATGTTTTCCATGTTGTCTTTCATTTTTTCTTCCATGTCCTCCATCTTATCTTCCACGCCTTTCTTTAAAACTTCCATTTCAGTTTTTGCTTCTCTTTGCGAGAGCGAAATTTGGTGCACTTGCTCTTGTAATTTTGATAGATCATGTTGCAATTCTTCATCTTCATGAGTCATAGTAGAGCCTTCTGAAGGCTTAATGGGTGTTGAATTATTTTTACGGGGCATATTTTAGAACCCAATAATGATATCTATTCTACAATATGCCCTTGGAATCAATTCAAATTGATTCTTCTAACAAGACTTCTGCAATTCGAAAAAAAGCACACACCTTTTTCTTGCTTTTGAGGAGCTCGATATTGAAATTGGATTATATCTGTGATTGCAGCACTTCAATATCTGAATTTTAGTGCTGACGCATCCCTCTAATTTATATTTCTAATTCCACAAGTCTGACCTAATTTGGATTCTCCAAGACAAAGTTGTGTCTAATCTCCCACAATGACCTGGTATGTAATTTGGTTCGGTAGAGCGAACTTGTACTAATTTCTGTGTCACTATTTCGTCTTTTTCTCTTTGAAATTTATAGAAAATGAATGACGAGTCTGTGCTGCAACACTTTTTACGACACTCAAATCCGATGCTCAGAGAGAGAGTTATTGAACTTTTCCCACGATCACCTCTTTGAGATGAAATTCAGGAGCCTGAAAAAGCACTACCTTCCACAGATCATATCTCCAAAAATATTGCGAACCAAGCTCTGAAATTTTTTGATGAATTTCCTCAGGATTTCAGCTTCGCACCATATGAATTTCAGATTCTGAACCTTCGTAGAAAAATATTTATAGCGAAAATGCCACGATGACCTGTTTAGGAGCTTGAAAAAAGACCTAACTTCCACAGATGATATCTCCGAAAATATTGCGAACCAAGCTCTGAAATTTTTAGACAATCTTCCTCGGGATTTCAGCTTCGCACCCTAAAAATTTCAGCTTCTAAAACTTCGTAGAAAAAAAGTTATAGCGAAAATGCCACGATGACCTGTTTGGAGCAGCGAAACCCTAGAATCCAAAGCTCCGATACCAAATGTTGTGTAACCAGCTCCAAAAATAGAAGAAAAGAGATATCAACGCCTTAGAAATAAGCCACTTCGAGGGGGCAACCTCCAATACAGTACATAAATGAACAATTCTTGGATGATACAATTTACAAAACCTCCTTTCTATATATAGGAGTCCATGGGGCCATAATGTAATCCTAGTGGGCCACAATGTAATCCTAGCCGACCTAAAAATAATAATTTAAGGGCACAATAATAACAAAATTGGGGTTACAAGGGTACAAAAATAACAATAAGGGGGTTACACTAACAACAATAAGGGACTATACTAGTAATATAGGGACCTAACATCCATAGTTAATGGTGCGGTGTGTTATACCACCGCACCGTTGACTTATGAACAATGCCAGGAGGGCAATGCGCTGCAAATTTTCATGTGCACCGCCTCCGATGTGCTAGAAATTTTATGGTGCACCATCTTTGGTGTGCAACAAAAAAAGACACACCGTTACCGATGCATGCCTGTTTTTTGTGGCACACCAACTGTTTTTTTTTTCAGAAAAAAATTATATATGTATATTCCTAAATACATGTCTCATTTAATTAAAAAATTGTATTTAATATGTCAATAATTCATAGATGTGAAAGGAGAGAACAGAGGGAACAACAGCAACAACAGGCAGACTAGTATAACATGGTTCGCGAGTGAGAGGCATGAGAGAGGGAGAGAGATTTTTTCCCTTGCCCTATTATAGCAGCTACCCAGGGGCTCCTAAGGCAGGTATGCCTCCTCAAGTTCTATGGGGAGGCTACTTCCCTAAATGGCCATGATGTGTTTTTGTGACATCTTATCCACAGCTGGAATGCCCACCTACCGGCCTTCCGGGTTGGTCCTAACCAGTGGTACGCGCCCACTGAGGAGGACATCTCTTTCATTACTGGGCTATCAAGGAGAGGGGTGGATTTTCCCTTGTTCCCAGAGGTTCCATTTGGCTATGCAGCAAGGAGTCAGTTGGCGTACTCCCAAAGATACATTAGCGCGGATATATTGTATCCTTCAAATTTTCAGGCCTCCGGAGGGAAGTTACATATTGCTGCATTTGGTAGCGAGGCGGTGAGGTGCCTCTCAATTTTTATTTCGACCATTTCACACATCACCAAGGATGGGAAACACATTAGTTTCCCGCTTTTATATTATGTTTATTATTTAGTACAAGAGCCACGACTTTTCAGGTGGTTTTCCATTTTTTTGCAGAAGTTTTGTATAGCCTTTGATAGATGTTGTGCTCAAGCACAAGGGAGGGTCAAATTCCCTTTTGCTTCAAAGCTATTTTGTTTATTTTTTGAGAGGTTTCTGTAGACGAGGCCTATTTTTTTTCGACAAAATCATAGGTCGATGTTGCATGCATGGATTCACATGTGGGGACAAATGATGCCCAAGAGGGGTGAGACTGAGTTTTCCGCGAGGATATCGCATGATGAACTGGAGTTTCAAGGCAGTGTTGATGATCATCCCTTCGTTATGGTCCCCTGTCCTTATGCTGGTTTGGACTGGCGAGGGTGTGACACTGACATCCTCTTCACAAATGATGAGCCACCAGATGATAGAGGTAATATTACTGTTTTATTCAAATTTATTCTAACATGTTCTTTAACTTGTTTTTATCAAATTGTGTAATGAAATTGTCTAATTATTTTTGTGTTCTTGTATATATTTTGCATACATTAGGTATTTTGATGGCAAGGAAATTCCAGTGCCACCAAATGATCTAGATGTGGATTCTGATGATGATCAAGATATGCCATATGTCGAGGATCATGAGGTCGGTGTATAGAGACCTACTCCTACTGGTGCGCTCATACCAACCTCTATTTGATTGCCTCCATTTCTAGCTTGTGAAGAACCACTATTGTTGTATTCATTCCTAATTGGTGAATTTGGACGTAGCGAGAATTGGATCGGTGGTTGATTCAACCATTCTTCGTATTGTTCCTCTCCGATTTTTTCTCTTAATTCAGTCTTCTCTCGATTTGACATTGTCGTGGGGTGCAATGGAAGATGGTAGGTAGGTCGCTCATCATCACTATAATCCTAATAATTTAAAAATATATATTTGAACATGATTAGTACAAAATATATGATATCAATTAGTAACCACATTGACAATATTGCATGATTAATTGGTTTGCAGTTGAAATAATTACATTAATCAATATACCAAATAATTATAATTATTACCATCATTGTCCCAGTATTGTGGCTAGAAGATGCAATATTGTTACAATTGGCAAGGTGAAGCGGTTGTCCATTTTCATCTACCAAATGCGTCTTGCAGTATGTTGCTCCTGATAATAGCTTCTGAGGTTTTGGAGCTATTTGAATATTTTGTGCATCTGAACTCGATTATGAATCTGCATGAACCTGCAAATTTGCATACATTATAAATTTAATTAAGATTTGCATGATTGACATGGATAAAAAACATAAATTCAATTAGATAATGAAAATATAAATAAAATCTGAAGTAAATATTACGTCTCGAGATGGATAGGGAGAACTCCGCGATGGAATTTAAGAAATATTATGGAACGAGCTGGATTTTGAAGAATTTTCAATTTGATATAATTATGATATTTTCTCCCTACATTTGAGCAAACTCAACAATAAATTTTTGTGCACACACCTAAAAGTAATTTCGATGCCTTAAAAATAGACTTCTTGTTATCAGTGCTAATGTACAGATCACCGCACTAGTGCATTTTAGTTACTGCGCACCGATGTTGTGTTATAAATGGATGCACCAATACAATTCTATTAAGTAATGCACCGATGATGAATAACCACAAATAAAACAAAGTGCAACTCTATTTTATTTAAGTGAAAAAAAAGTAGTAAATTGAAAATTGTGCAGCAAAATATTTTCGAAAATCTAATTTCATAAAACAATTCTTTAAATACTAAACACTTTTTATTATTTCACTATTTTTGAAAAAAATTCCCGCCAGAGATTTACAAGAGACGTACCTGGAGGAAGAGAGCACAAGAGCATGATGGAGCAGCGAAATACATTCGAACAGAAATATTCAGACAATCATAATTCCAAGCCTCTAGTGATTCAAACCCTGTAGCATAGAATTTCAAACGATCTCAAGATTAAAGTTTCTTTTTTTTCTTTTTTTTTGTAGTCTTCAAAATTTTTTTCATTTTTAGAAACAAAATAATAAAATAAATTCCATTTTTACCCTAAACCCTACATTCTTTTTGTTTTTGCCCTTTCTTCTCCCTATTTCTGTGATTTCAAAATTAGGGCTTTTCATTTTAGATTTATAGGGTTTGTATTGATATATATAGGCCTAAGACATCCAATCCACGGGACGACTTGCATAGTCGGATCCCAATCCATGTCATCCCATGCATGAATTTTTTAAAAACTAATTTTTTTTATTCAGTGCTCCCGGCGTAACATAGTGCACCGGTGCGCTGGATTATCCCAGCGCACCGTGGAAGTATTGTGTGATAAAAAATTTAAAAAAAAAAAAATTAATCGGTGTGCCATATGTAAAATAGGGTATCAATGCACTATTTCATTATGGTGTACCGCGCTTGTGTTGTTTCGCAAAAAAAAATTATTGTGTTAATTGGTGCACCATGTAACATATACTGCACCGCACCGGGTCTCCTAGTTGACAGAGAGCACTGTATGGTAGTCCCTTGTTTGTGCGGGGCATTTATGCTACAAAAAGTAACACTGGGCTATTTTTATTATTTTTTTTGTGTTAATTGGTGTGGTGGTTAACATGTAATGCATCGGTGCTCCTTGTTGACATAGAGCACTGTACAGTGTATTATACTATTTTGGTGGTGCATTTATAAGACCACTACACACTAACGTTGGTGCGTACACCATGAATGGCTCACCAGTTGATATTTTTTTTACCTGAAAAGCTGACAATTTATTTATAAAATTTATTAAATAATGATATGGTACAGGTTTCATATTGATAAAGAAATGGCTGACAAGAGATCAAGTATCAAAAATACTGATAACAAATAAAGATAAGAAAAAAAGGCAAGTTCTTTGTAAATTATTTACAAAAAATATTAATTTTGAACTATATGTAAGTTTAATTAATATGTATTTGTTATAGGTCAATTTGGGCACCATTCCCAATGACCTGGTTAACTGGGCAGCATCTCCAGGACCGTTGATCAAAGGGTCTATTATTCCCTATCATCTCAGTTGCTATATGCCCTAAGACAGGAAAAATTCATGAATCAAACAAGATTTTCATCAAAGCAAGGCTTTTCCATGGTTTGAAGCTTATTATTAAACATGTGGGAGCTGACCTACACAGGCTCTAAGGGGCCTAAGTGTTGCACTGAAAATTGTCACCTTGACATTTCGTTGTCCGTATGAGCTCATTATCACTCATACTTTTCTTCTTTGTAAGTATAAAAACATCAGTTCCTCATGTCAAGCCTTAAAAATAAGAGAAAAGCTCTCAAAGTCTCTAAAACTCTAGTATCGCACTTTATCTTTGTCCTACCTGTGGTCCCAAACCTAATGGTCATATCTCCTGCATACCTGACTGCACTTTCTCTGTCTTAAGAGTGTGGACCCCTGTAAAAGATTAAAAGGGTGCAAGTAAACTCAAAAATCTCACTTTCAGTCATTTCTAGAAGCTTCTGGAAGAAATCTTGTAGTGGCAAGACCACTCTTTTCAGGTTCATGTATCCCATGCTTTAAGGAGCTAACCCCTTGATGTGAGGAGCTTATCCCTTTGAAGGAGGATTCTATCCCTTCATAGGAGGAACTGTAACCTCCTCTTTTCCACTATAAAAAGAGGCCTTGGGTAGCCTCAAAGGGAGTTCAAGCTTTAGTGTTATTTGAGGTAAAGTGTTGTTGGAACTTAGACTCCTTTAGCTGAGATTTTAAGAGGAAAGATTACATACTTGTATGTATCTCGATTGGAAGAGTGCAAGGCTTCTCAGAGTAAATTAAATTCCTGCTTCGGACCCCAGGAAGACCTGTTCAACATCAAGGCTGAAAAGGTTGTAAGGTTCTTCTACTATTTCAAAGTTAATACAAATAAGTTTGTTTTTCTCAATAAGCTGTCAATTGATTATTTATTTTATGGATTCCTTGATCACCATAATAGATATGATTTATGAATATATGCTATGCAGGTGCTATTTTATGTTTGTTTTTTTGTGATTTCAGATCTTCAAAGATAACTCTTTCGAGCGACTGAAGAACGACTACTACAAACAAGCGTTGGATCAAGGTAGGATCGTAAGACCTTTGTAGAATTTACTTATAAATCGTTATATATCTAGAGAAAGATAGATTTAATTTTTTTTTTGTTTCTTGACTATCTTCTGATAATAGGGAGATCAGTCTTGTTCGCAAGACCGATTTATCTGACCAACAAATTGGCGACTCCGCTGGGGAGAGGTTTTTGTTTTTTGGTTTTCCTTTGTTTTGACTTGAGAAAATGATTTTTTCTGGTTTTTTATTGATGTATACTAGCTTGGGTAGCTTAGGTTTACTTTTCTTTGAAAATTTTTGAAGTCTTTTGTGTTTTCCTTGAACTTTTCTGGGGATCGCACTTTGTCTTCACACACAGTGCAGTCATCTTCACACTTTCCTTAAGTAACCAATGCGGGACCGCACCTGTTGCCTCTGGAGACTGCGGACCCTGTTAAAATTTTTGAAAAAATTAAGATTTCTTCTTCTTGTTTAAGTTTGTATTTAATTTAAGACTCTTAGTTTCTACCCAAATCTGTATTTTTCCTGTCAAAAATCTCTTGTGAGTGATTTCCAATAGTATTTTTGTTTTGAGTGATTTTCTAGAAGTTTTGCATACTTGGAGTGGTTTTCACTTTGTCTCTGTAGTGACTCAAAGATTAGAAGCTTGAAATACCTTAGATCACACTAGTGTCTTTTTGTCTTCTTGATGAGTCTGACTTGGTTGTGAAATCCATCCTTTTTGAGGAATAGATCTATTTTTCTCTTTGCAAATCTTTGAACAAACTTTCTTATAAGTTCTAAATTTCATTTTTACAAAAGAAAACATATCTGGATTTTTTTTTATTTGTTTGTTATTCTGTGCAAATGAATCCTTAGTTTACTGAACAACTAAGCAAAATATTCTCAAAAGAAAAAAAAAGATTATTCAATTAGATTTTTGAAGTTTTTAGATTTCAAAATTAGTTTTTCATAGTTGTGAGTGCTTTTCTAGAACTTGTACATCTCTTTTGAAAGAAAAGTTGTTTTTTGTAGTTTCGAGTTTTGAAAGTGAAAGGGATTTATTGTGAGCATTGATTGTTTGTCTTGTTTTGAGTTCTTATTGAAAAACAAAAAGATTTTCTTTTCATTTATTCTTCATGTTGAAAGAAATAATTGTCTCTTAAGAAATTTCATTTCCCGAACTCTTTCTTTTAGCTAGACTTCATTGAAAGAAAAACGAATTTCTTATCATTTTAGGTGCATTTTTTTTAGTGTGTTTGGAGTCGAGTCTTCACACCATCAAAGTTTCATTTCCATACCTATTGAATTAAAGAACAACCCATAAAAACAATGCTTAATTAAAATTGATCTAGTAATTTTTTCCATTCCTAGGGCTCTTATCACCAATATAGCTTAGGCTAGTATCTTGGAGTAGGGAGTAATTAACTCTCCAAGATAGTAAAAACAAACAAGTAGATAAATATTACGGTAGGAAATAAATCCAATTGTAATTGGTACATTCTCGGAAGCTTCTCTTAAAGGAGTTAATCACGAGATCATGTTCGAACCTTTGAGACAATCAATTCTGTTTCATTGGGAAAGATAGAAGATCTGCGCGCATTACAAACGGTAAACCTCAGATTAACCATTTTCGAGGAGCATGGGGTCACTTGTTGGTAAACCTTGGATTGACCGTGTCGAGGAGCCTTCAAGGGGATTGAGATTTGTTACTCTGCCTTTGCGCGTAGAATCGGATCGTAGACTGTTCCCCCAGTTGTATTTGTTGTTGTTGGTAACCTTAATGTCCATAAACTTAAGATTATTTCCTAAGGTGATGGTGAAGGAAATATCTCACTGTACCTGGAGCAAACATCGACTAGACTCACTTGGACTCTCTGGGGGGTTCTCTTCACTCGAGATGGTTTTGTGAAGAAACTTGTGCCACTCTGTTTCATTAAGCAGGTTATCGAGGTAATTGTTCCAACCGCTCTTTCTGTATTAAACTTTTACTAAGTTGGATTTCATCACCAACTAGTGTTTTTAGTACGGGAAGTTACTGTTTGTGCATGGTTTGAACTCTTAGATTTTTTAGGCGTGTGATTCAGCTGTTTGTTCCTTTAGAGACTTTAGGTGTTTTCATTGAAATTTTCTTTGTTTGCGTGTGATTAATTAATATTCAATCGTGGCAGAATTACTGAGACAGTCCCATAGACTTCAGGGGAATCCCCCTGAGTATACACCAAGCCAACTTGAAGGGTTTCGAGCTCTAGTATCCTCTAGTGACAGTAGAATTAGATCAAAAGAAGACGGAGATTCATCTATAATTTTTCATCCTGGTCATACAATACCAACAACAGAGCATATTCAAGAGCCAATTTTAGTTTCTGAACTTACTAGTAGTATTTCTCCTTCCAGTGAATTAGCTGAAGAACCTGAAATTTCAGAGCCTGACACTGAACCTACTGTTTTGAAACCATCTTCAGGGTTTGTTACTCCAACTTCTAGTGATCCTGGTTCACCTAAGGTAAGAAATATCATTACTAAAAATCTTCCTACTGACCTCATATCTATTGAAGAACTTGTCGGTCCAGACGAAGACATAAATCTTCCTGAAAACCAACAGACTTTGAATCTTAGGGAGCGTGAATCAATATTCTATAGTCCTTTTAGAAGTGACGCTTGGTATTTATCATTGACAATTTTTTTAGAAAACTCGGGTCTTAGTTTTTCACCTCCTCGAATTCCTTTTCATCCTACACCAAGAGGTTATTATCCTTCATCGATCATGTCAGGAAAGTCATCTATGTTTTACCAATCACTGGAAGCATTTTTATATGGTGGTCCATCTGTTCCTTCGGGGTACTAGGCACTCTCTAGTAATTTCTCAGGAGCAACTCCTCGACCGATTGAACAAGTGTCATCATTTGGTATTAATGGAACTAAAACTGAAACGTTGAACGTAGAGCAAATCTTTATGATGTTTGGTAATATCCCAAATCCTCAACCTCAAGGTAGTCAGTTACTACCTGGGGGTCAACCTCAAGGTAGTCAGTTACAGCCTGGGGGGCAAACTCAAGGTAATTTTTTACCAGGACAAACTGTAGGACAGTATTATTTACCTGGAGAACAAGCTCAAGGACAGTACATACCTCAAGGTTATCAACCTTTAGGACAGTACATACCCCAAGGTCAACCCCAGACTTAGTATATTCCTTAGGGTCCTTATCAACCCTAGATTCAGTACGTGCCTCAGGGTTATCAACCTCAATGTCAGTACCCATCTCAAGGTTTCCAACCACCTTCTGGTCAATCATTTATACAAGGAGATGGAAATTTACCACTTAATTATCAACCCTACGTTCAACCAAGCTATGGTCCTACATATGCACAACCTTCTACGGGACAATACCCCGGAATGAACATGGTGTGGAATCCATCTCAAATTTAATAGACTACACAACCTAATGTGCAGTTACCTAATCAACCTGGACAGCCTTTGGTTTCTGGTCCAACCCGGCAACATATCCAGCCTACTGTTCAATTCCCTGCACCTTGTTCTGTTCAGCAGCCTGGGACTAGTACACCTCAGACTCCGCCTCAAACTGCTACAACTACTGTAACATATGTTTAACCTACAACACCTGTTTTTGGAGTATCTTTAGCTCTGGTTTCTTCTATCCCTACATTTGTGAAAATTCCTCAAGTCTCTGTGCCCCAGTCAGGACCTACAGTTCAGACTTCGGTCCAGATGCCTGCAAGACAAGCTGGTACAAGTACGATTGCCACAAGTCAACCGCAATTCACATATCAACCGTACCAAGGAAAGTATCAATTCGGTACTGTTGCACAAAACCCATTTTATCAGTATCAACTATATCCTGGCTATACTTATCAACAGCCTCAACAACCCCAGTTCGGTCTGGTTAATCCTGGTTTTTCGAGAGGTTATACCATTCCTAATGCAAATCTGATTCTGAGTTATCCTGGATAACCTCCTCCCAGAACTGGTCTCATTACTCAAGGTTTTCACAACCCTAACCGTTAGTTACCATTTATTGCAACTTTGGATTTACCTGATTTGTCACGCCTCACAAACGATCCGATTTACTATCTTCCATATCAACCGCCAATGGCTAATAAGTTTCCCAGTGATATACCGAAATTCAAGGGTAAGTCAGGAGAGGATCTGTCAAATCACGTTATGACTTATCACCTCTGGTGTGCATCTAATTCGATAATTGATGATTCAATTCGCTTATGCCTTTTTCAACGAACTCTTATTGGTCTTGCTGCCCAATGGTACATTGAGTTACCACAAGGCTCTTTTAATAATTTCAATCAGTTAGCAACTGCTTTCTTAACTCATTTTAAGTTTCCTGTCAGATACGACAATGGCACGAAACTTTTGACTTCACTAAAACAATCCACGTCCACATATATTTCTGATCATATTCACGAATGGCGACGTAGAAGGCGTTTAGTGAAAGTTTTCATTCCGGATCAAATTTTGGCGGAATGGTTCATTAAATCATTATTACCCAAAATCACTGAAGATGTAGCTAAGGGAGGAGTTGTTACTGAAGAGCAAGTCATTTCTCAGGCTCAGTACCTTGACCTCGTTTATACGCAGTCGGGTACTTTACATGAAAAAATTCCTGATCTTCCAAAACACGGTCAAATAACTGCAGCTCCTTCAGGGTCTCATGCCACTGATGGTATGATTGGTTTAGTTAGTACTAAAAGCAAGAAGAAATCTTCAAAGAATTCTTCTCCTATAATAACTTTACCTAATTCCCCGAAAGGATATTCTTCCGCTGAAGTTTCTGGCGACATCCATGTCATAGAGTCATCTACGACCAAATCTAAATCTGGCAGTAAAAAGAAGGGGAACAATAAAAACAAACAAAATTCAAAAGATAAAACAGATAAAAATGAATCTACTAACGAAAAATGCAAACCTTGCTATCCTTGTTTCATTTGAGACGAGGATCATTTTACCAAAGAATTCCCACATCGAGTAGAGGTTTCGAAATTCATTAAAGGTTCTCAAATGCCTGGTGTCTTGAAGGATCATTTTCCTACTCAAGATAGTAAGATTATTGGTTCTTCCTCGAATGCCTTAAAAGAACCCATTCTGATGATGTCTCATGTCAGGATTGCGACGCGATCACAAGATTATGGTAGTAAAGATCCTGTTGGTGGTAAAGAAGCAAAATCTTCTAATTCAAACACATCAACTACACCTCCTCCTGTTTCTGATCCGCTACAAATCGAGAAACCCAACTCAGGCTTAGTAATCAAACCACCTGCTAAAGGTGTACTTCGTAAATCATCTTTCAATCTACATGCAAGAGTTGCTCAGAATTACAACATTGTTGAGGACTTATCTATTTCCCCTTCAGCAATGTCGGCTTTGGAAGTGCTACAATCATGCCCAGCACAGCACAAATTACTATTGTCTACCATAGGAGCTGTCGATATTCAGGATTCGAACCTAATAATCTTTGATTTAGAGAATAGTACACCCCACCTACCCCATCAAATGGCTTTCCAGATTCTAGTCTTAGTAAAAAACAAACCTTGCTTTCGTACTATAATTAATGAAGGGGCTTCTACGTGTATTATTTCAATCCATTGTTGGAAATCGCTTGGTTCTCCCACGCTCAATCAATCTCTGAAAATTCTAAAAGCTTTTGATGGTCGAGGGTTCCATCCTTTTGGTATTTTGCAGAATTTACCTATAGAGGTAGAAGGAAAAACTGTAAATCTCGATGTGGAAGTGGTTGATGCCCGTCTAGATTACAACCTTCTCCTGGGTTGCAATTGGTCTTATGCTATGACTGTTGTTGTTTCATCGGTCTTTTGGCTTATCAAGTTTCCACATAAAGGAAATATCGTTACAATAGACCAGCTAACTTATTTCTCATCCGATCCAGCCTCTACAGATAGTATTCATCACATCGGTAAAACGGCTATCCCTTACAAAGATGTCGGCATAGGTTTGATTAAAGATTCTAGTTTACTGGGAACTTTTTTCTTTCCTGCTCCTAACATATCGCCTCCTATTGCAAATATTCATATGATTTCATCAAATACTATTACTTTTGATGATCCTTGGATCATACCTTCTGATTCTGAGGTGGATTCATTTGATGGCACAATGCCTTTGAGTCCCTTTGAAATTGCATATCAGGCTGTACAGTCGTTTTCTAATCCTTCTTCAACCGAAACTGATCCAATGAATGTGATCCATGAGGAATCACTTTCTATATCTAGCTCATCTACAACGACATTTCCTGATCTTGTTCATACTAATGAGCACATTCATGAACTCTTGTTTATTGATGATTTACCATGGGAAGATCTACATCACCGATCTTCATTTTTACCTGATCTTGATCATTTTGAAAATGATTTATCTTCTATTTTTACTACTGATTATGTCAAAGAACCACAAAATCCATTGCAACATTCTGATTTTGAGTTAAATTTGGAAAATATCTCTCGAACAGTTCCTATTGACATTTCAGTTAATCCAGGAATTGTTGAAAACATTCATATAGGTGCTTCCTGTACGGACGATGAAATCCAAACTTATAAAGCCCTATTTCAAGAATTTCGTGACGTGTTTTCCTGGTCATATGAAGAAATTCCAGGAATCGATCCTTCAATTGTTGTCCATGAAATTAAGACTTACCCAGATGCTAAACCTGTCCGACAATGATTACGTCAAATACATCTGAGAAAAACTACTGCTATCAAAGCTGAAGTTGAGAAATTACTTCATGCAGGTTTCATTTATCCAATTCCTTTAACCGATTGGGTATCGAATATTGTTCCTGTCAACAAAAAACAAGGAACAATAAGAGTACGTATCGACTATAGGGATATTTATTGAGCTTGTCCTAAAGGAAATTATCCAACCCCTTATATCGATCAAATTATTGATGATTGTGCCTGTAGTGAAATTTTCTCCTTTATGGATGGTTTTTCCAGTTACAATCAAATCAACATGCTCCCTACTGATCAACCTAAAACAACTTTCATTTTTCCATGAGGAACATTTGCTTATTGCAAACTACCCCTTGGATTGAAGAATGCTAGGGAAACTTTTCAAAGGGCTATCTCTTACGCATTTCATGACATCAAGCACATTTTGAAACCTTATCTCGTTGATTTACTTTTCCATTCATCGCGTAGAGCCGAACATCTCACTCATTTACGAGCTATCTTTATGAGATGTAGGCATTATCGAATTGCGCTGAATCCACAAAAATGTGCTTTCTGTGTAGAATCGGTTCGCTTACTGGTATTTATCATTTCAAAAGCAGGCATTCGTGTCGATCCATCGAAGGTTGAAGCTATCGTCAATCTACCTCCTCCTTTGACTCTTCGCCAACTCCAAATTTTGCAAGGGAAAGCAAACCTTTCACGTCATTTCATTCCTAACTATGCCGAGTTAACAAATGGTTTTACCAGGTTGTTAAAACAGAATGTTCCATTCTTTTGGTATGAGATCGTTGATTGATCTTTTGATGCACTCAAACACGCGTTGACCCATGCACTGTTATTGCATCCTCCCAATTACAAACAGGATTATTTTTTGTACCTCGCCGCTTCTCATTCCACCATTGGGATGGTTTTGGTTCAGGAAGATGAATTCAACAATGAACATGTGATTTAGTATCTTAGTCGAAATCTGCATCCGACTGAGATCAAATATTCGCATGTGGAGAAATTTTCCTTTGGCAGCTATCCAAGCTGTCCAAATATTTCGTCACTACATCTTATTACGCAAAACCACAGTGATTTCTGACTGTAACCCTATGATGTATATCTTGACCAAACAATTCCTAGGGAGCAAGTATTCCAAATGGATAGTTATCCAGTAGGAATTTGACTTGGAATTTGAAAAATCCAAGGCAAAGAAGTCTTTGGTTTTTTCCAAACTGATGTGTGATTTCCCGTGTACTAATACTGAAACTGTGGTGGAGTAGCCCATTGCGGACGAATCCTTGTTTGTTATCAGTACTCTTGATCCTTGATATGGGGATATTATTGTTTATCTCCAAACCCAATCTTTTCAGCCTGAAATCTCACGATCTCAGCGACGGAAAATACATTTCCAATCCCAAAAATACAATATTATTGGTGATACACTCTATCATCATGGAGCGGATTCTATTTTCCGATGTTGTCTTACTCATGAAGAAGCTGAGAAGGTTTCGAATGACTGTCATTCTGGAGCATGTGGCAGTCATATGTCTAAGTATGCCACATCCCAAAAGATATTGCGCACTGGTTATCTCTGACCATCTTTATTCAAATATTGTATCTATGCAATCCAGAAATGCCACAATTGTCAGATCTTTGATCGTAAAATGTGTGCACCACCCGCTCCTCTTCACCCTATAATTTTTGTTGTTCCTTTCGCAAAGTGGGGTATTGACTTTATTACATGTAACCCTCACTCGACCGGGGGGAATGCGTATATTATCCTAGCAGTAGATTATTTTACTAAGTGGGCTGAGGCGATGCCTACATTTTCGGCAGACGGCAAGACTGCTGCAAATTTCATGTTCAATCATATAATTGCTAGATTCGGTGTTCTTCAAGCTATAATTACAAATCATGGAAGTCATTTTCGAAATATCATGATGACTGAACTAACAGATCAACTTGGCCTGTGCCATGATAGTTCTACTCCATATTACCCGCAGGCTAATGGTTTGGTTGAAGCTATCAATAAAGTTTTAGTCACTATGATCAAACGAATCATTGGTATTCATAAGTCGAATTGGCATACCATGCTATTTTCAGCACTTTGGGCATATCGGACCTCAGTAAAAACATCAACTCGTTTCACTCCTTTTCAGCTGGTTTACGGTTTGGAAGATGTGTTACCTATTGAATGCGAAATTCTGTCATTACAATTAGCCATAGAATTAATCCCAGCTACTTCTGAAGAAGAGAAACGTTTTTTGTACTTAGCTCAACTAGATGAGAATCGACGCACTGCTGCATTAGCAAATGAGACTCATGAAAAACGAATGAAAGCTCAGTACGACAGAAATGTTACACCTCGCAATTTTTTAGAAGGAGACCTAGTTTTAGTATACGATCAAGTGAACGATAAGATAGGGGCTGGAAAATTTGTACCTATGTGGCATGGTCCTTACATTGTTAAGTGAAATCTGGAAAAAGGGGCCTATGAACTGATAGATTTTGATGGGATCTCTTTAGATAAACTCAGAAATGGGCTTTATCTAAAGAGATATTATGCTTAAATTCTGTGTGGAGATTTTTGTTAGATTAGTTTCTTTACAGCTGTTATCACTCAGGTTTTCCTAGAAGTTGTGTAAGAGGAAAGTATACCCGAGGTAACCACAAACCAACCTTTTAGATGCAGAATCTAACCAATCTGCACCCAGAGAGGGCTCTCTCTTTATGATTTATCTTTGTTCTTGGAAGGTTTTAGGCTAGTTATAGATTCAAAATTTGTTTTGGGAAAATGGTGGAATCCACAAACTAAGGGCAAGGTTGAGGGTTTTCAGTCCATTGGGCTATGGAGTCAAAGGATGGCTTTACTGGATTTCTATTCTAAACACAAGATGGTATTACAGGGCAAGATAGCTAGACAGAGAACAATCCTTTAAATTTAAAGTGGATGGGATGATCTTGAAGGGATGAAAGGCAGCTAAGAATCTTTCACCATGTTCAAGAGAAAGAAGAGAAATGACTACAAGCAAAGAGCAATGAAGGGTTCTTTGTTACAGTAATCAACAATGTTTAAATCAGCAAAACATGAGCAATTAAGAATTCATGCTTATAACTAATCCAGAAGAAAACATTAAAAATAATCACATTTGAAAACAGAGTACAATTAAGCAAATTCTGTTTTAATCCTTTATGTGAATTATTTAGAAACGGATATGATGATAGTATAAACTAATATAAAATTCAAACACAAGGGTTGGAAAACTTATTGAACTGTAGTCCAACACATGAATCCTGCAACAAGTCCAGTGCTTCAAAACGTCATCCAGTAAGCCACAAGTAAATTTGTCCAAAAGCTTTTTATTCCGAAAACCTCAATGTTACAGCAGAGTAATAGAATCCACCTTTCAAAACTCTATTTGAAGGCTTATTTATACAAAAATAATCTTAACAATCTTACTCTATCCTAGCCAAGAATTCAGGCTGACTTAAAGCGCATTTACAACAAACAAGAGACACATGGTCTCGAAAATAGAATAATGAGTAACGGCTGATGTGCTGTTCCTTTCCTCATGGACGTGCTAAGGATAAGTGCTCTAAATAGGGCTCTGTGCTGTCCTTTGCGTATTCCTTTGACTTGTTGAATACTTTTTCTTCTCACGGATACTCTTTAATCTTTCATCTGATACTCTTTCATCTGCATTTCTGTTTTTTACCATTTACTCAATAGTAAAGATAAACTTTTATCCTGACAACATTTTTTACAAAATTTCCAGCATTTCCTTCCACCATTGATCATCTGGTATCATTGTTCTTCTGAGCTTCCTTAAAGTTTCATCGGCTTCAGTAAGTTTATAAAAAGTGGGCTCGTTCGGAAATAGATATTTTAATTCATGCTCCAGATGAAATAGATTCCTCACTTTTTCATAAATACTCTTCCCAGTTGGTAATGCAGGTTCTGATGAGCTAGTAGAACCTATAGCTGTATTTTTAGCATGAGCTTTTATTCTTTTCTCATAGGTTTCCAAGTCTACTATTTGATCCTCTGTGAGCATGGGACTTGGCAATTCACTGTCCAGCAAAGCTTGAAACTTCTCTCTGAAAACGTTGATATCAACCAAAATGTCTGTACACTTTCTTTCTAGATTTTGCATGAAAGTCCTCTTGGTGAAAACTCTCTTTGCTTCCAAAACTGCACCTGTCCTGTCATCAATTCCTAACAATGCAAGCTGTTGTTTTGTTCTGGAATTCAAAAATTGAATGAGCTATTGGGCCTGCTCAGGCCTGCCTCTTAATTCATGTCTGGTTTTATTTATTTCTTCTTGTGCTATCTTGACTAACTCATTTTGCTCAAAAATAGCTTGAATGGAGGGCCAAATATCTCTTATTAATTCAATGATGTTGTACCAAAGAATATCATTTATTTCGTTCAGAGGCTTTTCCAGTGAAAGATCTTTTTGCAAAGCCTCAACCAATTTTTCCAATCTTTTTATCTCCCTGATGTTGTCAGCAGCTGTCTTTTTAGAAGTGTCATATTTTTCCTCCACTTTTGCCAATTGTAATTTTGTTTGTTGGAGCTCTGTGACCTTTAGCTGCAAACTCTCCATCTGTTTTATTAAGTCCTCAGAACTCAAGCCAGAAGTATTTACCTGAGATGGTTGTTCCTGTTGTCCTGTAGTTGTAGTACCTGTTGTTGAAGTCTGCTTGGTAATTTCCTGTTCCTGCAATGCTTTTTCCAACTCTTTCTCTGTTTCATTTAGTCGCTCTGTCATATTCAAGAGCAACTCCATCATTTCTTCCTGTGAATTTCCTTTTATAACTTCCTGTGTCTGAGGGTGCCTCGAGGCTGGTAGTTTCAGCTGTTTTATGAGTGCAGCTATATCATCCTCTTTCTTTTTTACCAATGCCTCAATACCTTTAATGTCTTTGGGATTGTGACCCAAACCAATGATGATCTCTTCTAGAGACTTTATTCTATTATCCTTGGCCTGTGAGGAGGCCCTCTCAATCTTCAATTGTGCAGTAGTATTATTCAAGGAATCTTGCAGCGTTAAAGCTGCCATGGCTTTGTTGGTTAGAGTAGAATAAACCATTTCCCCTGTTTGTCTATGAAGCTCTATCTGATCCAGGGGATGGATATCTTTTGCTAACACTTCAAAATTTGATCTGATGTAATCTGCTGCTGAAGTTGGCTTTGGCACCTTTGCTTTGAAGTGGCTCATTAGCATTTTACCTTGTGAAAGATCAAATGCAGACATCAGCCTTTGCTGATTATAAGGAGCCATCTTCATATACTGATCGTATACCTTCATTTTCAATGGATCATTCTTTGTTTTGATATTAATGAAGGTTTTCTTAATGTCTCCAGTATCTGTCTTTGGCGGTCTGAAAGAAGATACTTCAGTGCTTAATTGCTTTTGTATCCCTTTCTGGCTTATGTTTGTTTCGCTTGCTGTACCTGTTTGCTGACTATCTTCCCTACCATTATCAAATACTTCATCTATAATTTCTACATCTGGAGGTGGATCAGACTTGTGTTTTTTAGCTTGATAAACTTGTGGGGCTCCTTTTGAAGGTGTGGTATCTGGAGCTAGCCTCTTTTTCCCTATTTCCACATTCAATGGAGTTTGCATCTATGGAACTTGGATTTGCTTTGCTGGTGTGGGAGAAGCCTGAGATGGTTCTGGTGTTTTGGAACTCTGTGGTTTTTCTGCCATGACCAAGGTTTCAATAACCTGAACTACAGGTTCTTTTCCTTTACCCTTGGGTTCTGCTGCCACTGATGGACTGTTTTCCTGTAACGCTTGCTGTAGAGTGGTTGTTGAAGATGTGCCAATGCAGGGTACCTGCATTTGATCATATGTTTCTAGGTCAAAATTCTTCTCAACATCTTTCATAAGTTTATTCAATTTTTCAGCTCCACTTTCCTCTTCAACAAGAGTTCCTTCAACCCATTCATCTTGATTTGCATATTGTTCTAAACCAGGAATTTTGTGGTGTATATAGGGAGATGACTTATTCTTTAATCTTTTTTCACAAATGAAACCAAAGGGGTCATAAGGGACCCAACGGAAAGATGTCTGGAACTTTCTCTCTAATAAAAGTTCTGCTTCTCTCTCAGCTTCCCTAGAATTGAAAATGAAAGGACCTAACTGGCTTTTGATCCTTAACTGTGCTTTCTTCTTTACATTGCAGAAATGGATCACATCTGAATTATTCATCTGTCTAAAGTATTCCAAAGCAAAAATTCTCATTGGTACATATCTGGGTAACTTGAATGGACGTAATTCACATCCATAAATCCTGATGATTGTATGGTTTTGGTACAAGTACCAATCCCCAACTTTATAACTCTTTGATAATTGCAAGGTTTTTCTAATTTCAGTACTGAGTCTGGGGGGAGAAATTCCTGTTAACAGAGTTGTGGCAGGTTGTACAAACTGATCAATGAATTCTGAATAGGAGTAGGGAGAATCAGAGGAAAAATGAATGATGGGGGACCAAAAAATGACAGACCTGGGATTACCCTTAGCATCAAGTTTCTGAACAGGGAAGGGGAACTTGTCTGACTGATAATAGATCATGAGATGATAGATAACTGAGGAGTACTTGAAAACTTTTTCAGTATCTAGCTTTAAGAATTGATCATGGATTTTGTTGGCAATGAAGGAAGCATAATCATACTTAATCTCAGGAGGTTGCCCAGGGGTAAAGATGGATAGCAAAGCCAAAGTTATCTCGTCTACATACTCACTGGTATTGAATCCTAGGACAAAGGATATTATGTTAACAACTAGCCTTCCCAATGTATTGAAATAGTAAAAACCATAGGGGGGAGCCCCTTTTGGCTGATGCTCAGGTAGCATGAAATACTGACACATGGATTTTAATTTCTCTAGGGTTAACTGTCTGGTTTTCTCAATCAATCCCTCCATGGATAATGGTGCTAATTCTTGTTCTGGCTCAAAGTGTAACATAGCATTGATAGCCTGAGGTGTGATAGGAAAAAGAACACTTTGATCAGGAGTTAAGACAGCTCTCTGTGCAGGATCATAGTTTGCATGACAGTAATGAATGATTTCAGGGAAAATGTGGACTGAAGGAATAAGATACCTTGGGAGATTGGATTCCCATAATCCTATAAGGTCTTGCCCTTTTGAGAATTCGTCTCTGCAGCGACAGAAGCTCAATCGGGGATTTTCATCGAAACCCAGGTCTTTTATTTGGAAATATTCATCTATCAGAGGTAGATAGTCCAATTCCCGATGAGGAGCATTCAAGGGAGTGATATTCAGAGATGTGGGGACCTCCATTTTGGTTCTTGTGGATTCAAAATGGAGGTTTTCGTTTTACTTACAGACCGGACGGGATTTCTGAAAATGGAGGAAATTGAAACAATTTGCAGGTTTGGGAAGCAAATTCACAGGTTTAAAATCTTCAGGGAGGGCTCAGTGATGCTTTTTAACTACTTTTTCAGAGAAAAAACAAAGGAAACTAAGCTTGACTTGCAGTCGGGGCGTAAAATGATAAATACCTGTATTTTAGACGGAAACTTGTTCTTTAACAGGTAATGAGCAATGGCGGGGACGTCTTCAACACGGGCGTAGCAGAATTTTGGGGCGAAATGGTTAATTACAGCAGAAATTTTGAAAATCGCAGCGGGAGCAACGTTCTTCTCTGAATAGTGAAAATGAATAAAAAAACACGAAAAAATGGTTTATTTACAAGTTAAAAGGCTTTTTGTTTTTTTTCGAGGTGTGACGTCATGGTGGTACGGGATGACGTGTGTCGAGTCAAGCGGTAAGTGGTAAGCGGGAAATGCCCGCACCACTTTTGGTCGAGGGCGGTATTAATCGCGGGGGGAGCGATTCCACAGAGCAGTTTCCACGTGGAAGTCTGACTTTTCAAAAACCGCCCATCCCCCGCTGGTTAACATGCTGGAAAGGGATGGGCAGCGGGATTAACGATAACCGTTGATCAACGAATGGGCGATCCAACGGCTGAAGGGATGGGGAACATGCGGCGATTTCAAAGGTGGGCCCGCCGGGTCTTTAAAAGGTTTTAATGCGAAATCTAATCACTCCGGGGAAGTGTTAATAGGCGGAGAAGGTTGTTAATTAGTCCAAATAACTAATTAATCCCAGGTATATAATGAAATAGGTTGCGGCGGAGTTGGCTAGGTGGAATGCCACGTGGACGGACCACGGTGGCACAAGGCTTTTCGCAAATTTATTGATATGTTTTGGTATTAAACATACTTATAGTATGTCTAAAGTTTTTTTATATATATTTTTATTATATGATGAATTAATAAATACAATTATTTCACCATAAGGGCGGGATTAATGTTATAAAGATATATTTCACCAAAGGGTTTATAAGGCGGGGTTTTATTTTCAATGTGCGGGGATATAATACTTTGGTAAAACATTATAATAAAGGGGTTTTTGGGGTATATATAAAAAAGGGAGTTATATACTTAGGAAAGGGTATTTTACTAGGGAGTTAATATAGTAGAATTAAATGTTAATATGGCAAAGGACAAGGAAAATCAAAACATCTTTGTACATCTAAGAAAGTGATAACTTGTGAAGTAAATTGCAACATTTTATCTTCAACACTTAAACTTAGAATAACAAGTTATTTTGAGGAATTTTTATGGAATGTTGTATCAGTTTCCTAAGTAAAATAGGATTTTACTTAGGAAAAAGTTAAAGATGGAAGATAACAATGGTGAATTATTTCAAGTGCTTAGGTCTTTTTGATCAGTAGGCCGAGGGTCCGGTCCCTCCAGAAGTCAAGGAAATGCCTTGAGCCCCTTTGATCTCAAATTACCTTAGTACTTTTGGGGGAAATTAGTAAAACTCTTGAGGGGAAAAAATGATGAGGGAGGTTAATGAATTTGACTTTGCTTGCTGTGATTTTCCAGTGTATTTCCTGCTTTAGTACTTGTGATGAAAGTAAATGATTAACCAACATGTAGCAGCACCATTCATCGGATAACACTTTGCAGCACCATCTACCTACCCTATCTACTTAACACTACCATTTTGTCTTCTTTATTAGGGTGCATTTAGACTTGCAAACCCTGATCAATCTTTTCTTTTTACATGATGAATCTATCTATTTCTACCCTTATTACATCCGAGGGCTCAGATTAAACTGTTGAGCACCTTTTATTCACTCTACCTAGCTACTTATCTGCCAAGATTAAACTGTTTGGCTAGATATTTATTCTCTAATCTATAACATGAAATTGAAATATGACTAAGCCAAGTTTAAACAGTTTGACTTATTCATGAATTGTGGCAAAAGTTTCACAAGCTGCACACAATTGATTTATTACAACGGAGTAAAATTTAGTGGCATTTGGATTTGCACACTTTCCTTGGTCTATTTTTTGCTTGGGGTTCATTTTTTTCTCTTTGTGACCATTTTTATTCTTTTTACCCTTTGATCTTTCTTTTAGGGTATACCCTCTTTACATTTTTTAAATTTTTTGATTTTTTTGGTTTTCAAGAATATGGAACACCTTTGCTCAAGTAAGAAGGTTTGAACATATTCCATACTTCCATCAATACAATCATGAAAGATGAAACCTATTGATATAGGAGACTAACAACAGCCAGTGTGTCTTAGATTAGAAAAGCGTGCCTAGTTTATAGTGTGCTCTTATCACTATTCCTGCTTATCTGCGTTTTACTCTTGATATTGCAGATGTCGAAGTCTCTTCAAACATACATTGGTTTTGTTGATGGTGCTTGTCGCAGTACACCGAACATTTCTTCCGGAGCTTGGGTTATCTATTCACCCTCTGATGAGTTAGTATCTATGCATGGGGTAAGCCTCGGTCAAACAACGAATAACATTGCAGCGTATAGTGTAGTGATTGAGTTATTATCTAAATCCATATTGTTTGGAATTCGGAGTTTGATTATTAGGTTAGATTCTGAACTCGTTGTGTTACAGCTTAACAAGGTTTATGCCATTAGAAATCCAGTATAATTACAGTTATTTTTTAGAGTTCGTCTCTTGGAATGTGAATTTGATTACATTGAATATCAGCATATTCCAAGACATTTAAATACATTAGCAGATACAGTTGCTTCTAGTATGATAAATAGACATTTTCAATAATCAAAACAGTAAATTACACAATATTTGATAACATGTTACACAAGATAGCTGGTAATAATGATATATCATAGCATAGAAGTGTGTTTCAAATATACATCATCCTCGATCATAGGTTGAAAAACACCTTATGATCGGCAAAAATGATAATACAAAAAGTCAAAAATGTCATGAGTCTACAAAATTGATCATCCTATCCTTAGTGATGATCACGATAAGAAACTATTGCTCGGGCCACCCTACACAAGAACCTCCTAAAAGGTCCTAGAACCCCAATTACATATCTCTATAACCTAAGTGGAATAGATGATGCTCCAAGTCGGTCAAGATCTCTATTGATTGGCCCTGTGGGACTGGTGCTGTTGCAGCTGGGTGTCTCCTCTCGTAAGGCTGGAGAGTAGCTGGTCATCATGGATCCACATCTGCATTTAAACTTTTGATTATTATTTTTGGATGATCAAAATACAAAAAAAAAAAAAATAGAACTTAGAAAATGTTGAAAATGGTTTTTACCTGAATCATCCCACTGTTCTCCTGCTAGAAGAGCCATGTCTCGGTCGCCGCGGAAGTCCATCTCGACGTATGGAAAGTCCTCAATCACAAAAATTTGGTTGTTCAACCAACGAAAATATGTAGAGAAAAATCTCAAAATCTCCCCACCCTTACTGTGGCGGGCCATCAAAGCAACCCAACAAACCATCCTGGGCTCTCGAGGTCGACCAGCATTGACAGGAATGTGCTGCGGGGCTAACATGGGGATCCTCTCTAGAGAAAAGGTGACTACAATGGACCCATATGCAAAGTTTTTTAGCTTCCCATTCTTTGCTCTGGTAAGTTGGCCTTTCACATTTGCCAACACTGCCTCGATATGGTGTCTCGAAAGTAATCTACTCAATCCACATATGGGACCCAGTAGCCACATGCAATGCTGCACTCCCACATAGTCTAGTAACAGTGAATGCAATGACTTTGAGCTCAGGTCAGATGATAGTTTTAATATCAATCCGTTTATCTTTGGGGTCTGCTCGATCATCGCAAAACTCTAGTCGAAGACTAGCAACGGACTGGAAACCTGGCCTAGTCCCAAACAGAGATATTTGTTCACCCCTCTTGGGAAAACTAGTCAAAAAATATATATCCTCTGGCTCAATTTCGAGCCAGTGGCTGCCAATCACAACACACTGGTCCTGAGTGTCCCATTTGTTTACTAGCCATGTCAGGAGGTCTACTTGGGCCCTCATGCCCTATATGGCCCAGAACTTGTACAATCTGCATGCTCTCAATGCCTGCATTGCGGGCATATGATTCATTATGGCGTCATCTACATCCTTGTGCTCGCGTTCTCTCCAAGTAAGCATTTTGAATGTCCTACAATACACAAAGAGACATATTAGAACAAACTTGTTTGAAAAAATTTGTGTGAAAATTGAGAAATTTAAGTTTTGAAATTCATTGCACGGGGTCCGCACCCTTTGCTCACATATAGTGTGTAGGTATGCATGGGTGTTGTGTAATAGGTGTGAACCCAAGACTTTTTTCCTTGTAGGAAAATGTCGGGGTCCACAGGACCCGCGTGTTACATATGCAGACCCCCGCAAGCGATTTTTTAGACATAATTCCTCTTAAAAATCAAATTTAAAGCCTAAAAACAAAATGTAAATAGATGGAATGCAAGTTAAGGAGGACATGGATTACCTGGAGCTGACGGTTTTCGATTCCGACAAATGGATTTTCCAGAATCTTCACAGGAATTTTTTTACCAAAAAGCTCTCACTTTTCACTCTGAACTCAAATGGTAAAAATGAAGTTAGAAAAGCTCTTTTAATAAATTTTTTTTGAATAAATGAATTTTTAATTTGTTTATTTTTCACTTTAAAAAGGTAATTTTTGAAAACATTTTTATTTATCTTAAACAGGTATGTGTAATGTTTCGATTTTTTGTGCAGAAAATTGGATTTTTCGGGAAAATTAATCATTTTTCAACAAAGAGAATACTTTTATCACTTTTTCAGACTCTTTCAAATATTTACAAAAAAGCGAAACATTGGAGTCATATTTTAAGCCCTTTTTAGACTCTCAAAAAATGAAAATATTGTTGAGCACTTGATTATTCAAACTCGTTAAAATAAATGAATGATCGTCCCTTCGGTATAAGTTTACCCCTTTTACAGACTGAAATGGACTATTTACAAAAAATGTATATGTTGACTAATTACAGTCAATAGAGTTCTCTCCCGCATTATTTTATCCCTTTTTGAGCTCGAGAGACTAAATTTACGAAAAAGTACACCCATGGAGTTTTCTTAATTTTTTCTTCTGACTCCCTAAAATTGAAAAACACCGAGTTTCTCCTATACTGAACTTGTTAAAATTTAACAGTAAAGGACTTGTTCAATTTTAAGCAGGAACGAACCACTCCTTCTTAGGGTTATAATTTTAAACTAAGTTGGACTCATCCAAAGGATGAGCTTATGAACAAGCAAATGTTATCCTCCTCAAGCTTGTCAAAAATAAAGAGGTACTTGCCATAAATGGTGGGGGAAAAGAGAGAAAAACGAACATGTTTGTTACATTTTGATTATTCGAAAAGCCGCTGACCACTCTTGAACATGACACTTTTGTTCACCTGGATTGGGAAAATCCTTTGCCTAACAGTTAATCAAACCATATTGAAATTATTCAGCCGGTTTCTGGGTATTAGCTTTGGGTCAATTGTCACCAAGCCATCTACAGTGTCGTTATGTGTTCAAGAGGACAGTTTAAACAAACCATTCATCTGCAAAATATTTCTCTTCCATTTTGACCATCCCTGAGTCTGTCCTTGCCAATATATTTCTTCAAAACTTGATCTATGATTTTGTGTTGTGGGCTTGCCTACGACGGATCACTTTCTATCGACGACAACTCATTATCTAGGAAGTTGATCTAGAAATCGTCAGTACCTTGAAATTTTCATGCCTCAATGGAAGGTTTCTCGCCTTTGACGACAGGTTGCATCATTGACCTTTGATCAAATGATTCTGTGACATGTTCGACTTCAGCTCATTCATTCACATTTCATGGATTGTACTGAGTACTTTGATGTCCATTGACATTACTGGTGGTTACTCTCACACTTGTTAACAGTTCACATTATTGACTGGTAATCAAGTGGTTTCTACCATGTTCAACTTCGACACATTCATTCACATGGATAGAATTGTACTAGTTCGAGAAGTGGAAATCAAGACCCTAGATCTATTTTCCACCATCCAGGCTGTGAGGAATTTTGTTATTCATTTATACAATGGAATATTCACAAACAAATGGTTGCATCCATACTATTTCTACACATGTTTATATTTTTATGTATTGGAAAATCATTCCTGTATCAGAACAGTTTAAGTCAGTTTTCTAGTTAGTTTTGATCTGAGTATGGGAATGCCTACCTCAGCAATGATATGTCTACATATAAATATTTTGCATTGAATGTTTTTACAGGTTCCAACTGGGGTTTCCATAGGATGATCCTTGAAATGATAAAGTACTTCACTCTTCATACATGACAGACACTAGCTTCATATATTACAAACTTTGCACTTTAGGGGACAATCTGTTGCACTGAAAATTGTCACCTTGACATTTCGTTATCTGCATGAGCTCATTATCACTCATAATTTCCTCCTTTGAAAGTCTAAAAACATCAGTTCCTCATGTAAAGCCTTAAAAATAAAAGAAAAGCTCTCAAAAGTCTCTAAAACTCTGGTATCACACTTTCTCTTTGTCTTACCTGTGGTCCCGCACCTAATGGTCATGTCTCCTGTGTACCTGACCGCACTTTTGCTGTGTTAAGAGTGAGGACCCCTATAAAATATTAAAAGGGTGCAAGTAAACTCAAAAATATCACTTTCAGTCATTTCTAGAAGCTTCTAGAAGAAATCTTGCGGTGGCAAGACCGCTCTTTTCACGTTCATGTATCCCATGCCTTAAGGAGCTAGCCCCTTGATGTGAGGAATTTATCCCTTTGAAGGAGGATTCTATCCCTTCATAGGAGGAACTATAACCTCCTCTTTTCCACTATAAAAATAGGCCTTGGGTAGCCTCAAAGGGATTTCAAGCTTTAGTGTTATTTGAGGTAAAGTGTTGTTCGAACTTAGACTCCTTTAGTTGATATTTTATGAGGAAAGATTACATACCTGTATGTATCTCGGTTGGAAGAGTGGAAGGCTTGTCAGAGTAAAGGAAATTCATGCTTCAGACACCAGGAAGACCTGTTCAACATCAAGGCTGAAAAGGTTGTAAGGTTCTTCTACTATTTCAAAGTTAATACAAATAAGTTCGTTTTTCTCAATAAGTTGTCAACTGACTGTTTATTTTATGGATTCCTTGATCACCATAATAGATATGATTTATGAATATATGTTATCCAGGTGTTATTTTATGTTTGTTTGTTTTTTATTGTAGATCTTCAAAGATAACTCTTTCGGGCGACTGAAAAACGACTACTACAAACAAGCGTTGGATCAAGGTAGGATTGTAACACCTTTGTAGTATTTACTTATAAATCGTTATATATCTAGAGAAAGATAGATTTAATTGTCTGTTTTTTGCTATACTATCTTATGATACTAGGGAGATCGATCTTGTCCGCAAGATCGATTTATCCGGCCAACACTAAGTGCGTTGCATATGAAGGTAGCTCCATTCTAGGCTGCTCTGCAAAGCACTTCCTGACATTCAAAGGTGTGTTGGTCACATTGGGAGAAAAGTTCTCATTGTTTCGGAATCTCCACTTGGCCAGTGTCTTCTAGATCGGTTCACATGTGTCATGCTTTGCATCCAAGTGTCCATTTGACATCTACATGACTGGAAAACATGTCTTGCCTATTTTTAGAATGAAATTTATTGAAAAACAACCTACAGTTCATCTATAAATTGAACACAAGGCTAAGTGTTCAAGGAAGAAGAATTTGAGTAGAGAAACGCTGGAGAATTTTCAGTAGAGAGTTTGATTTGTGGAGCTGCTGGTGGAGAGATTTATGTTGTGATGAGACTAAGGAACTCTGATGGAAGGTCATGATGAATTAGTCACTAGGTTGTAACCTCTCCTTCTATCATCAATAAAGAGTACTTCTTGTTTTCCTTACATGAATCCATGTTTACTTTGATTTTCCATGTTGTAGAATCTTAGTTGATGAATGTAGTTTATGCTTAACTAATTTGGCTAATTAACTTGAATAGATATCTATATTATTGTATCTTCTACTGTTTCAGTGCTCTTTCTTGCAGGAAGCATTCAGCTATTTGAAACCGCTTGAAGTTGAGGCTATAGTGGAAGCAACAGAAATGAGTCATTTGGAAGTGATTGAAACAAGTAAGCATCCAATCCTCTCTGTATATCTGTTTTGAGTTAGGAAAAAGGGTAGTGCAGTATTTCACCTGTTGTTCTAGACTAGACACCGATCTAGGGAAGCGTAGTTTATAAATAGATTACAATTCTGGCCCAACAAACTGGCGACTCTGCTGGGGAGAATTTCCCTTGAATCTTGGTGTTTTAGTCTCTGATCTGCTTTCTAAATCCACCCAGTAGTTATTTCACATAAATATTAGACATTTTCAAAGGTTAATTTGAAAAGTTAGTGAGCCAAAAGGTAGCTTTTTCTTTGTTTACTACGCTCAACACACCCTTAGTTAGGGCACAGTGCTTTGCAGAGCACTGTCAACCTTGTCAGCCTGCGTTGCACAACAATGTCTCCCTTTGGAAACTGCGTTGGCTCCTGAAAGGAACAAATCCCCTTGAATCTGACTTTGTATTTTGCTTCAGTTCTGTTTGATGACTTGTTTTTCATTATCATTGACAAGTTGATTTCAAAGTACTTTTTATGGTCGCATTAAGAATCGTTTGCTTTCGAAATAGGAAATTTTAGTAAAGTATTCATTTCCTTGATAGGAGAAATTGTTTTTAAAGTCCTCATTTTTCCTTCAAAGAGAAATTTTTGTTTGTATTCTTCGTTTCTCAAAAGTAAAAAAGAATTTCGATTATTGATCTAGTGCACCTAGTTTTATTTTTGCATTCATAACATTAAGGAAACTGAAAAGAAAAACTTGCATTTTCATGTAGGATTGTGTGTTTTTTGCAAAAGGAACATTAGGAAATCTACATTTAGTTTGAGATTCATTGATTTTGTTTTTGTTCATTGATTTGTTTGCTCTCAAATTACTTGCTCTCTTCCCTTAGTAGTTAGGTCTTTCATTGAAAAAGCTGAAAGTGAAAATTTGTTTATCATTCTTAGCTTGCATTTTAGAAATTTCATATGCACCATCATGGTGAACCTGAAAGGCAAACTGTTAAGCAAGATCAACATAAAATAAATCTCAATTTACTTAACAATGCTTTGGAACATTAATGATAACATTTAGAGGTCTAGGCTAGAGACGTTTTCCAGCGTCGTAAAACATAGCAGTTGTCGTTAACTTGTCTGCAATACATTCCGAGTGTGATACCTCACTCCATGTACATAAGTATATTGTAGCTCATCCACATACGCCTAGGTATATCGAGCGGTGTTACAGTATGATAAGTATAAAGGGGTGATCTCACTGTGAGGTTTCGCATCAGACAACGCTAATACGGACTTGGGCCTCCACGTACCCTCGGGTATATTTGGCAGGAGAACTTTTAGGTGCTATCCATCCATAGTGAACCGAGTCGACCGCCTTGAAATTGTGATACACCAAACACATCATTCGAGGAGATTAACTTCCTGTACTTTTTGGTTCGCCAAGAGGTATTCTGTAGTTCACAGTTTCCTAGTAAACCTCTTTGCCTAGCATTACCCTCTCTTTTTTTATTTGTTTTTGGATAAAATAAATCAGTAATCATGGAAGAACATAATCCTACCCCCTTCGTTCGTGTATATTAGCTTTAAAACCACCTTTACCACCGAAAGTTATCTCTGGTAAGCGAAGGCGATCACGATCTGCCGAATCAAGTACAATTCGTACCTCTGGTGAAACGTCATCTTTTAATCCAAAGTTAGCTCAAATTGTTTGCACACATCCTGGTTCATTTACTGTTGTCAAAACGAAGCCTTCACAGTTACCCGTGGTCACGATCCATTCAATCATTGAGACCATACCTCCTGGACACGATGTTGTTCAATCACATATTGATCCAGATCCTGTCTCTTCTTTGCCAAAATATCTGAATCCTGAATTCGAACAGCCAGAAGTTGTTCCTACCTTCGTCATCCCACAATTTCTATAACCATTGAAACTCCTATTTCACACAGTCAACCATCTGAAATATATTTTGGGCCTGACGGTGAAGTTCTTCCTCCTAGTTTAATCGGAATTGAAGAAATCCCTCAACCTGATACACCTTTAAGTCAAACCCACTTTGGGGGAGACCTTTACCTGTACTAATCATTTCCTCAATTGTTTCCATCTGCTTTTGTTGATCCTATTTCCATTCAATATCCCATTGATTTTCGAGGGTATACACTTGATTAAACTACCATATCTGAACCAACATCTTCGATTGGGTCTGTTGTTCCTATTACGTCAACTCCTACCCTTGCTACTTCGTCGATGTTCACAACATCACCAGAGTCATATTTTCACAGTGGCCCTTCGGTCCCAACAGGTTACAAATCACTATCTGGCACTTTCTCTGGTGCACCTCCACGTTCATGGTCTTTGCCAATGTCATCATCTGGTGTTTTAACTAGTATTCCTATAGTTAGTACTAAATGACTTGATTCATTAAATCCATCATCAAGGCAATATCAAGCCAGTCATTATGGGTCAAATCCTTTATCAATTGGACTCCCAGCATTCGATGAACAATATTTTTTGTCTTATTATCCTCCTTATGCTAGGGGGAAACCTTTGGTTACCCAATATGACATTCCTCAGTCACATTTTTGTCAGACTAATGTTGATTTAAATGTTTTTCAATGGTAGCCCACTCTGCCTATCCAACCACAAATGGTTTTCCAATCGTATCAACCAATTCAACCTGTTATACCGACTTCAATACCACTTGTTAATACATCTATATCCCTGTTACAACATCAAAATATTGTTCATCAACCTTATCAGGAGATTTATTCAACTCAATATCATCAAATCTTGGGTCCACAAACTCAAAATCCTTTGGTTAATTTACAACAACCTGTATCAGGGATCATTTATTCACAAGCTGGTCCGCCATTTTATGGGGTGTCACAAACACAATCTGGTTATACATATCAAATGAATCCAACTTATACAAATTTGGGTTATAACCTTGGTGGACAGACTCCTTGGCAGCCATAGGCACAAATTCTGCAAACTTCATTTCAACAAGTAACATATCCAGTTTTGGTCAACAACACTCTCAAGCATTTCCCATGCAAAACAACCCCTATTTGGGTTACCAGCAACAAATCACATATTTTGGTGCTCAAAGACATGTTTCCCAAGCAATTCCATCTTATCCTGGCTATGCTCAACCTGACCTTAATAAACAATTGCCTTTTGTTGCAACCTTGGAATTACCAGATTTAAATCGATTAACTAATGATCCTATCAATTATGCTCCTTGGTGACCGATGATACCACATAAATTACCCTCTGACATTCCTAAATTCAATGGAAACCCTAGAGAAGACCCATCAATTCATGTTATGACTTATCATTTATGGTGTTCATTAAACTCCCTAAATGATGATTATGTTTGATTACGTCTTTTCCAGAGAACGCTCACAGGTCTGGCAGCTAAATGGTACATTGAATTACCTAGAGCTTCATTTGACAATTTCACTACTTTGGCTATTGTATTTTTGACCCATTTCCAGTTACCGATCAGATACAAAACTGGAACAGAACTCTTGACCAACTTCAAACAAAGTAATGCTACTCACATTCCAGATCATATTCATGAGTGGCATCGTCGTCGACGAATGGTTAAGACATTTGTTCCTGATCAGCTCCTTGCTGAATGGTTCATCAAATCCTTGTTACCATCTATAACAGAGGATGTGGCTAAATATGGTGTCTTCACATAAGAACAAGTCATCCCTCATGCCCAGTATTTAGACTTGATTTATACTCAGTCTGGCATGCTCTATGAGAAAATACCAAATGCTCCACGATCTAATTTCAATGTTCCTCCTCATATAAAGGACTCTCATGCCGGAGATGGCTTGATAGGCACTGTAAATACAAACAACGCTACTGCATCTGATCTTGCTCCTACTTCCGAAATCAACGTCATCTCATTTGACAAAGGAAAAATTTATAAGCAACCAGGAAGTAAGAAAAAGGGGAAATCAAAGAAAAAGCAAACTTCTAACCCACAGGAACGATCATCTGATCAACCGTCAGGAACACGGAAACCTCGTTATCCATGCATAATATGTAACGAGGAACACTTTTTTAGGGATTTTCCTCACCATGCTGAAGTCTCAAAAATCATCAAGACTTATAATGCATCAACTGTGTTGACAGACCCATTTCCAAATCCAGACACAAATTTGGTTGCTACGGATCCAACTCCTAGTTCCCAAGTGTTAATGTTATCCAGTACAAAACCTTCACAAGATATTTTGGTGTCGACATGGAATAAAGACTATGGTAGTCCAACTGATCAACCTACTACCTCGACAACGAATCCATCTACTGAATCAGTACCACCTCCAGTTATTCGTGAATTGACGATTAAGCCACCAAAGGGAGTAATTCATAAATTGACATATAATCCTCGAGCAAGAGCTGCACAAAATTATAATATAGTTGATGATTTGGCTCAATCCCCTTCATCTACGTCTACTCTTGAGGTATTACAAAATTTTCCATCCCAGAAGCAAGCTTTATTGTCGGCCAGTGGTGGAATTAATCTGACTGATTCTAATCTTGTCGTCTTTAATCATACGGGCTATGTGCTGCAGCTACCAGCAGAATTAGCTTTCTCCATCCAAATAAATGTTCTAAATCACCTTTTTCATCGCACTATTATTGATGAGGGAGAATCTACGTGCATTATGTCTCTAAACTGTTGGAAATCACTTGGATCGCCGCGATTATCACAATCATCAATGACATTGAAGTCTTTTGATGGAAGAACATATAAACCTTGTGGTATTATCAATAACCTGCAAGTTGAATTAGGGGGGAAAACAGTAAGTATTGATGTTGAGGTTGTTGACGGACCCCTTGACTATAATATTTTACTTGGAAGACCATGGGTATATGCGATGACTGCAATTGTTTCTACATATTTTAGAATGGTTGTCTTTCCTCATAAAGGTACTATTATAGTCATTAATCAGTTATCCTTTTTTGCCTTTGCTTCATAGGTAACTGGAAGCGTTTTGTATGTTCACTTACCCCAACTAGAAATCCAGAACATTGGTGTAGGACTCTTAAAGGATTCCACTCTTATGGGAACCTTTGCATTACTGCCGCCAGCTACATCAGCAGAAATTGCAAGCATAGAGACTTGCTACATGATCTCTTCTACTCCATCTGGCTTAAGGAAGAGTACGGATGATTCTGATATTTCTACGTTGGATGATGTTTTACCACTCAACGCTATTAAGCTACAATAGCAATCAATCTATTTGTCTTGGGCGACAAATCTGAAATCAGCATCGTCGAGTGTTTCGGTTGATCATTCATTAGATTTTGGTACTCCAACTGATCCGTTTTCCTCAAAAATTTTGACAAATGAAAATATTTTGGAAACTATGATGGCAGAAGGAGAACCATGGGAAGATTATCATCATCATTCCCATCTTCCAGATTATGAAGAAAATAATCTTAGTGAACTATATCACCCATCCATTCAAAAATTATTTTTGAATTCTTTTTCGATTAATGCAATTGAATCTGAGCAAAATTTATCAAATATTGAAGAAACGATTTCTATCGATATTTCGACTAAACTTGGCGTTGTAGAAAATATTCATGTCGGTGTATCTTGTTCTCCATTAGAACTTGATTCATATTGCTCTATTTTTCATGAATTTCATGACGTATTCGCTTGGTCTTACGAGGAAATTCCAGGCATATATACTAGTATAGTTGAACACACTATTAATATGTATCCTAATGTCAAATCGGTGCGTCAACGGCTTCATCCTGTTCATCCGAAGAAAGACGCTACCATCAAAATAGAAGTTGAAAAACTTTTGTGTGCTGGTTTCACTTACCCTGTTCCACTAACTGAGTGGGTTTCCAATATCGTTCCTGTTATGAAAAAACAAGGAACCATTAAAGTGTGAGTCGATTATCGGGATGTTAATCAGGCTTGTCCAAAAGACAACTATCCTACACCCTTTATCGACCAGATTATTGACGATTATGCTGGATGTGAAATATTTTTTTTCATGGATGGATTTTCCAGCTACAATCAAATCAATATCTACCCAGATGACCAACATAAGACAGCATTCATCTGTCCCTGGGGCACATTCGCATATCGGAAACTTCCATTTAGTTTAAAGAACGTTGGGGAAACTTGTCAAAGAGAAATGGATTATGCTTTCAATGACATCAAGAACATTTTTCAACCATATCTAGATGATTTACCAGCACATTCACGAAAATGGACTGATCACCCGATGCATTTGAGAACCATTTTCTTACGATGTCGACACTACAAGATACACCTAAATCCACACAAATGTGTGTTTTGTGTTGGTTCTAGTCGATTACTCGAATTCGTAGTCTCAAAAGAAGGAATTCGAATAGACCCACTGAAGGTACAGGCCACTCTTGATTTTACTGCACCATCAAACTTACTTCAGATACAAAAAATTCAAGGAAAGGCTAACTTCCTGAGAAGGTTCATTCCAAACTACGTCGAAATGGCTAAAGGATTTACTCGATTATTGAAAAAGGGGGTTCCCTTCCATTGGGACCAAGTTGCGCAAGCTTCTTTTGATGTTGTCAAGGACCATCTCGTCTGAGCGTCATTAATATATCCACCAAATTATTCAAATGATTATTTCCTATATATCGTCGCGGTTGAAACGACCATCGCTATGGTTTTGATCCAAGTAGAAGATGGAATTGAACATCCGATCTATTATTTGAGTCATAATCTCAATGATACGGAAGTTAAGTACTTGTATGTAGAAAAGCTTGCCTTGGCAACTGTTCAAGCTGTCCAAATATTTTGTCATTATATCCTGCTCCGAAAAACAACAATAGTTTCGGATTGCAACCCCATGACTTAAATTTTATCACGTCAATTGCTGGGGGGGAAATATTCAAAACGGATCGTCATTTTGTAGGAATTTGATTTGGAATTCATCAAATCCAAGTCAAAGAAGTCTTTATTTTTTACTTAGTTTCTCTGTGACCTTCCCTGTGATAGTACTGCAACTACGTCGAAACCATCTATTCGAGATGAGTCTCTATTTTTGATCAGATCATCTGATCCTTGGTATGGGGATTTCATCATTTATCTCCAGACCCAAACTTTTCGACCTAATAGCTCTCACTTTGATCAGCGACATATTCAATACCAAGCCAAATATTATCTGATTGTCAGAGATACACTTTATCGTCATGGTGTCAATACCATTTTAAGGAGGTGCCTCACTCATGAGGGGGCCGAAAAAGTGTTAAATGATTGTCATGTTGGAGCTTGTGGTGGACATTTATCTAGTTATGCTACCGCGTAGAAGATACTCTGTGCCAGTTAATTTTGGCCTACTATTTTTTGAGATTGTATCCTCGCAATTAGAAGTTTTCATGCATGTCAGATTTATGACAGTAAAATCCGTAAACCGCCAGTTCCAATGCATCCAGTTGTCTTTGTTGGACCATTTACGAAATGGGGTATCAATTTCATGACCTGTAACCCTCCTTCGTCCGGGGGGCACGGTTATATTATTTTCGCAGTCGACTATTTTACCAAATGGGCCGAAATGATGCCTACATTCAACAACACAGGACAAATAGCTGCATTGTTTTTCTTCAACCATGATATTGCACGATTTGGGGTCCACAGGCTATGGTTACGGATCATGGGAAGCATTTTCGCAACCATATGATGTCTGAATTGACAGCCAAGTTAGGATTGTTGCATGATAATTCTACTCCTTATTATCCAAAATCGAATGGACAAGTTGAGGCTATTAAAAAAATTCTTAAATGACGCTTCAGCGAATGATAGGAGTTTGTAAAAGGAACTGGCACTTGATCCTGTACTCTGCCTTGTGGGTGTATCGAACCTCGGTGAGAAACACTACCGGATTTACTCCTTTTCAATTGGTGTATGGTCTGGAAGCTATCTTACCAATCCAATGCGAAATATCATCGTTAAAACTCACGATAGACTTTTTACCTGACACCTCTGAAGAAGAAGTGTGTCTCCTTAACCTCATTCATCTAGATGAAATGCGCCGTGAAGCCCAATTGGACAACGAAGCGTATAAGAGACATATAAATTTGCAATATGACAAAAATTTCCAACCTCGCATCTATTCAGAGGGTGGCTTGGTCCTTCTTTATGACCAGGAAGCTAATAAATTAGGTACAGGGAAATTCGAGCCGTTATGGCATGGCCCCTACATTGTCAAAAGAGTTCTTGCTAAAGGTGCCTACGAGTTAGTTGATTACGATGGGATTCCATTGGCGCAGCCTAGAAATGGGTTGTATCTTAAACGTTACTATGCTTAATCATGAGCGTAGTAATTTTTTTTATTATATTGTTTATATGCTATTGATTTGCATTCACTATCTTAATTTGTTTATTAGATTTTTCTTGACGTTAGTAATCCGCTTTACATTTTATGGCAAATGTCTGAATCTTCATAACCATTTTTTGGATATGCTGATAGTGCTAGTTGTAGTACGCAGAATCTATCCTCTACAGCGTGGGCCATTTTCTCTCCGAATGGCAAGTTAGTGAGTTTTCAAGGGATTTGCATTGGTAGATCGACGAACAATATCGTTGAGTATAGCGCGTTGATCGAACTTCTCTCTAATGCCATTTCATTTAGTATTAACCACATAATCATCAGGTTAGACTCACAACTTGTGATACTACAACTTACTAGTGTTTATACTGTTAGAAATCCAACACTTCTTAGATTGTTCCTAAGAGTTCGACTTTTGGAGAGAAATTTTGATTACATTCAATATCAACACATTTCCATAAATCTGAACACTTTAACTGATTCATTAGCTAATCAAGTTTTAGATAGACATTTGCGACATAGATAAAGAAAACATTCACATCATTGAATAGGATTGCGTATTAAACATAGCAAAAACTCTGAAAACATATAGATAAATAGTTATAGGTTTTTTACAAAAATTTGTGCCCAAGACACATTGGTCATTTGACGTCAAAATGTATGCAAGAAGTCATAAGTAAACTAGTGATGCTCATGATAGCATGTTATAGATCTAGCAATCCTACAGAGCAACCGCATCCAACGGTTAGGAACCCCAATTGTGTGTCGCTGCAGTCGCATGGGATTCTCTTCGATCCGGAAATCTGAAATTCCAAAAGTCAACCCCTCTATGTGCTACTAGAGCTCAGCAAGAGTCTCAACCATATCAAGGTCCTGAAGGACTGCTCTCCCAATAGCCCTCTCTACTGGTGCATCCGCTTCACACTCTGGTTCCTCTACTGGTTGAACATGACCGATATCTGCATTACATTAAAACATTTTTGTTTAGTCTTGGAAAGAAATAAAAACACAAAAACATTTGTATAAACCTTATAAAAATAAAAAAACATGGTCAAATCAATCTTACCTATTGCACCCCACTGAGTGCCTTCTGGTAAAACTAGATCTGGATCTCCTCGGAAGTCGACACCTGCATATGCATACTCATTAATGGCGATGATCTGTCACCTGAACCAGGTGAATAATACAGTCGAGAACACAAAATTCGATTGGCCTGAATTCTGACCCATGATTTCTACCCATCTCTACATTCGAGGATCTCTAGGACTAGATATATCCAATGTTACATGTTGTGTTTGCATCAGTGGAATCTATTCCAAAGTGAAGGAGATAAGGATAGAACCATAACTAAAAAATTTCTTCCTTCCTCCCTTTGCTTTATTCATTTTTTCCTTTATCTGAGATAGAACAGCTTCAGACCAGTTGAAAATTGTTGGCTCTAAGCATTCCAACGCATACTGCATATATGATCTATTCGCCACATGGAATGTAATGGTGCCAACTAGTTTAGTGATCATGAATAAGATGGTTCTCAGATGCAAATCCCTGACATCACGGATGTTTATTTTTCCATCTTTGCTAGGTTCTGACCCCGGATAGCAATACTACATAACATAATCCCTCACTGTTTCTCCTCCAACGGTAGATCCTGTGAGTGCAATGGGAAAACCTCTCCTCGACAAACCTGTGAGAAAATACACATCCTCAACTGTTATGGACAGCACTTGATTTTTTATGTGAAATGCCTCTATCACTGGATCCCATGCTCGAACAAGGAACTCCAAGAGTTCTATCTGTTGCCTCATTCCCGACAATTTAAATTACTTAAGCATCCCACAATATCTTAAAGCTCTTACAGTACCCAGATCATTCAAGGCAATCATATCTTGTTCTTCATGTTCTCTTTCTCTCCATGTAATCGTCATTATTATCCAATGGAAACCTGAAAATCAAACACAAGATCCATTAGATACCATTCATTACAGAAAACTAGGCAAATTTTCAGAACATCTTGAAAATCAAAAACTTGAACTGCACCTAACGCACTCTCTAGGTGAAGATAGTGCATTTCATATGCAGGTATCGTTCACTGTACCTACTATGCAATGCAGGTTTCGATGTACAAGGGTGTGTTGCTCTCATTTTGGGAAAAATTTAACCTAGGGGCCTTAAAACCCTAAAAATTTGTAAAGAATGGAAATGAAATGAATACTGAAAGAAAGAGCATGTTTTTACTACTGACCTGGATCATACGGCGATGAAATCCGTCCACAGAAACGACCATAATCAACAATTGAAGTTCAAGGGAAAAATCAGGTTTAGAGCTCCAAAATACAAATGGTAACTATGGAATGGTAAAAATGAATAGTGAAACTGCTTTATATAGTCATTTAATTACTTGCAAATTAAATTTATTGATATGACTATGGTTTTGTTATGTTTTTATCATGAAACAGGTATTTTTAATCCATTTGCTGTTGTTCTGAACAGGAAATACAACTTACGAACAGATTAGTCATGCAGATTTATTTCAAAGAAGGACTTGACCACAAAGCATACTTTTTCTCCTTATTTTTCGAGCTTTGATAAAAACAAAAAAGGATTTGAAGCGCACTTTTATCTCTTTTTCGAGCTTCGATAACAGCGAAAAAGAAACCCCTAGAGTCTTCTTTCAGCTCTTTTTAGACTCCGATAATGTGAAAATATTACCGAGCACTTGTCATTTCGAGCTCGTTAAAGTAAATGAATTGATATCTACTCAGTATAAGTTTAACCCTTTTTCGGACTGAGATGGATTATTTACGAAAAAGGAATACCTTGGTTAAACATGACCAAAGAGGTTCTTTCAGATATCATTTTACACTTTTTCGGATCGGAGAGACAAATTTACAAAAAAGTACTTTTGGAGTCCTCTTTCGTCCTCTTTTTCAGACCCCCTAAACATGAAAAAGGACCGGGCTATCACTATCGTTAAGCTTGTTAAAACATAAAATAGTGACGGGCTTGTCAATCATGGCAAGAATCGAGTTTCATTCATTGCTAGACTCGTTAAATTATTAAATAGTGATACTTCATTCTTTATTCGCCTGAAGGGTTGAATTATAGATCAAGCAAATGTTATCCTCCTCAATCTTGTTAAAAAATAAAGAGGTACTGGTCGACAAATGACTGGGAAAAATTTGGGAAAAGCAAGCAAAGTTTCTTTTTGGTAGCAAGTCGCTCTTGAACATGACACTTCTTTCACTCCATGTCCGTGACTGTTTGGGTTGGGTAATCATCTTGACGGTTCATTCATACCTATGGTTCATCATACCTTCACTTCGGTTTTGGGTCAATGCTGCCAACTGATCACAGTGTCGTCGATATGTTCAAGAGAATTCATCTAGTGATTTAGAACTCATCCATCTACAATACTCATAAACCTTCATTTTCATGACCGTCATCCCTAAAAATTGCTATATCAAGTCATACCCTTGTCTCCGAAATCAGTAACTCCAGTTTTGCAATAAGGTGATTTCCTGTCGACTACAAATAAATATCTAGGAAGTTCACTTAGAAACATCAGATTCCAGTACCATGAGGCTTGTTACAGCATCGACAAGATCCTCGCTTCCGGATTTTTGACCGAAATATTTTGTTTGGCGTTTGACATCAAATCATCTATTCACGCCTTACAAAATGTACTGCAGTACCTTGAGGGCCATTTTCATTAATGGTGGTTCTCTCGCATTTTTTAACATATTTCAAATGATGTCTTTCCATGTTCGACGACAAATCATATATTCGCATGACTAGACTTGTACCCGAATGATCAAGTGAATGAGATAAGAAGACCCCGGATCTATTTCAGCCATCCGGGCTGCGATTTCAGGATTTTTGTACACATCATCTGTACGGTGACCTTACATATAGATTTTCATCCAAACATGGGCCTATATCTGTAGGCGATGTCTGCATTTGGGAAACATTCCAATGTAGACGACTTTCTGAATTATGTACATGTTATTAGATTGTTTTATGTGTTGACTATAGGAATGCCTACCCTCAGCAATTATGATCAACAAAGGATTTATCATGATGTAATGTATTGTAAGATTGATGCAGGTGACCGTTCCTCTTTTTTTCCAGTCTCATCACAGTGTAAAGCATCTCAATCAAATGTTCTTATTATTTGGATCTCATGCTTTAGGGGGCAATTGTTATAGGTCAATTTGGGCACCATTCCCAATGACCTGGTTAATTGGGTAGCATCTCCAGGACCAATGATCAAAGGGTCTATCATTCCCTATCATCTCAGTTTCTATATGCCCTAAGGCAGGAAACATTCATGAACCAAACAAGGTTTTCATCAAAGCAAGGCTTTTCCATGGTTTTAAGCTTATTATTAAACATGTGGGAGCTCACCAACGCAGGCTCTAAGGGGCCTAAGTGTGTTTCATATGTAGGTAGCTCCATTTTGGGCTGCTCTGCAAAGCACTTCCCAACATTCAAAGGTGTGTTTGTCACATTGGGAGCGAAATTCTCATTGTTTTGGAATCTCCACTTGGCCAATGTCTTCTAGAAGGGTTCACATGTGTCATGCTTCGGATCCAAGTGTCCATTTGACATCTACATGACTAGAAAACATGTCTTGCCTATTTTTGGAATGCAATTTATTGAAAAAAAACCTACAGTTCATCTATAAATTGAACACAAAGTTAAGTGTTCAAGGAAGAAGAATTTGAGTAGAGAAATGCTGGAGAATTTTCAGTAGAGAGTTTGATTTGTGGAGCTGCTGGTGGAGAGATTTATGTTGTGATGAGACTAAGGAACTCTGCTGGAAGGTCACGATGAATCAGTCACTAGTTTGTAACCTCTCCTTCTATCATCAATAAAGAGTACTTCTTGTTTTTCCCTACATGCATCCATGTTTACTTTGATTTTCCATGTTGTAGAATCTTAGTTGATGAACGTAGTTTATTCTTAGCTGATTTGGCTAATTAAATTGAATAGATATCTAGATAATTGTATCTTCTGTTGTTTCAGTGCTCTTTCTTGCAGGAAGCATTCAACTATTTGAAACCGCTTGAAGTTGAGGCTGTAGTGTAAGCGACAAAAAGGAGTCATTTGGAAGCGACTGAAACAACTAAGCATCCAATCCTCTCTGTATATCTGTTCTGAGTTAGGAAAAAGGGTAGTGCAGTCTTTCACCTGTTGTTCTAGACTAGACACCGGTCTAGGGAAGCTTAGTTTATCCGTAGATTACAATTCTAGCCCAACAGTATTATTTACTGTGTATCATGTAGAGCCACAAAATGATGAATCTCGATAAGATTATTTCTGATCTAGGACCAGAAGAAAATAAAATCTTGATGGAAAATTTGTAAAAGGATGAATCAGGTGAATGAAAAAAATACTATCGATCCAATATGAGTTTCTTTTTTTAATTTTCATTAATAATATTCTTAAAATTATTAGATAACATGTGTCAAACAATATATTAATTCACATCTGTTTAATGTTCTACAGGGACCAAAAACTCAGAAAAGGAATGTTTTTCTAAGAAAAGAAAAAAAATAGAACATGCAAATAAAAATGAATTTCTCCTTAGCTCATCTGGAGTGGTGTTGGAGGTTAATGGAAGGGGGAAAAACTTTTACAAATTTTTGAGGGATCTAGTGGAACGAATGTATAGACGTTATTTCCACTTACAGTACAAAAACCAATCCAATGATTCCAAGAACCAAATTTTATCTAAACTACAGGAAGAGTTTCTAGAGAATTGGTCAATGTGTCATGTCAGAATTTTAATAGAAAAAATGTACAACAACAAAAAAGAAGGAATGAAAAAGTAATATTCCTTTAAATGTTTTTCTAGAATTATTTATAAATATCACTTTTGTTATATTTAATTTTCATATATCAATATAAAAATTAAATAGTTTATTGTCATGTTACATTTTCAAGAAGGTTATGAAAATCTCAAAAGCTGAACGAGCTAATATCAGAAATATGCCAGTAGGAATGTCCAAAAAGGTGTACAAGGAGATGGTCAAATAAATGGACAAAATTGCATCGCAGGAGAAGCCATCTCAACAACAACGTGCTTCAAATGTAATATGTAGTCATTGAATTTTTTGATCATTAGGTACAATAAATTAAAAAAAAAAATAGCATTAAATATTAATTTTCAAGTATTTTCTTGCAGAAAAGAAAAGAAAATGGAACCCATTCAGCACATATAACAGGACGACAAGGAAGAAAAGGGCTGATATTCCTTATAACAACTTAGCTAGATTTCATTTTTGTATTTTTTAATTTGTTTTACAAAAATCATCATTGAATGTCTTCAAATGAGTGCTAACATACAAAGAAGAACCATTAGACGAATTGATTGGCATTAGGTTAAATATGGGTTGTGAGTATATGTTGGCATATCATAAATTAATTGTGGAATTTGTAAGCTTCTATCGATCTTGTTTTACTTAACTTCGTCTATAATTAATAGAACAAAAAAAACTTTTATATTAAATATATGATTTGTTATGGGGTATAAAACTTGCAGGAAACAAAGTATGGAACCGTGCCAACAAATGAAATCTTTAAAGATGACATACTACATGGTTTTGAAAGAATGTGTATAGTTCATGAGTCAGTTGTTTCTATGGTACGTCATTTATTTTCAATTTACATTGATGTATATTATTTAATATTGCAATTTTCATTATTCTCACCAATTTATATACTCTCATTACTATTTATTTTTATGTTTGTAGATGGAAAGTGAAGAAGAAGAAAACAATCAACACCGTGAATAAAATATTCCTGAAAATAACCCAAGTCATGGAAGTAGCTCTAGCAGTGACATCAGTTCAAGCGAAGAATGATGATAACTATGTTGGGATATCAAAGCAAGGCATTGTATTTTTTGAAATATTTATCTGTGAAATCAAACATTTTGTTTAATGTAATAGACATAGTGTCCCAATTGAAAGACAAAGGGATACCAATAACTTTCCCATTTTGTATGACAAAGATTGTCTTTTATATATGTGTGTGTGTGTGTGTGTGTGTGTGTGTGTGTGTTTTAATTTATTCTATTGTGTTCTCCATTGTCGCTATGAAATGTAACACCACTGATTAAATTTATGGATGATTAAATATTATAATGAAGAGATGTGAAATTTGATGATATGATATAATAAATTAATCCAAACATCACATTCAAATACACTAATAAAAATTCAATTCATATGAATACTATTATAAGATATGTGTTGTCTTTTGATGAATAATGAATTTTAAAAAATTACAATAATTATGATATGATATAAAAAATTAATCCAAACATCACATTCAAATGCATTAATAAAAATTTAATTAATATGAATATTGTTATAAGATGTGTCGACTTTTTATGAATAGTGAATTTTAAAAAATCACAATAATTGCACTGTCACAAGTTGACGTTTCTAAAAAATATAAAATGAACACTGGTGTGCATCAGTTACTGTACACCGGTGCATTTGTATGATACAGCGCACTGGTGCATTTCTACGACCTATAGGCACCACACAAATACCAATACCAATTATAAATCTCGGTGCGTTTGTGCGATACAGAGCACTGGTGCGTTTATGTGAGTCTACGCATCGGTGCATTTGTAAATATGATCAGAAATGTGCATACCATTATTTTGTTTAAAATTAGTTAAGATTTCTGTTCCAGTTTCATATCGTACGGGTAACTGGAAATGGGTCAAAAAGACAGTAGCTAGGGCAGTTAAATTATCAAAATAAGCTCTTGGTAACTTAATGTACCATTTTGCAGCTGAACTAGTGAGCATACACTGGAAAATACATAGTCGATCAGAGTCATCATTTAGGGAGCTACATTAACACCAAAAATGATAAGTCATAACATGAGTCGAGGGGTCTTCTCGAGATTTTATAGTGAACTTAGGAATATCCTCAGGGTAATTTATGAGGTATCACTGACCACCAAGGAGCATAGTTGATTGGATCATTGGTGAGCCGATTTAAATCCTAATTCTAAAGTTGCAACAAAGGGAAACTATCGATTAAGGTCAGGTTGAGCATAGCCAGAGTATGATGGAATTTCTTGGGAAACATGCCTTTGAGCACCAGCCTAAGGAATCTATTGCTGGTAACACAAATAGGGGTTGTTTTGATAAGAAAATGCTTGAGGATTCTGTTGACCAAAACCTGGATACGCTACCTATTGACATGAAGGTTGTGGCATTTGTGCTTGTGGCTGTCAAGGGGTCTGTCCACCAATGTTATAACCCAAATTGGGATAAATTGGATTCGGTTGAGGATAGGTATAACCTAGTTGTGGCTGTGAAATCCCATAATATGGTTATCCATCTTGTGAATAAATGATTCCAGATACAGGTGGTTTTTGTAAACTAGCCGAAGGAGTTGGAGTCTGAGAGCCCAATACTTAAGGGTATTGAGTTGAAGGACCCGCCTGAGATGGTTGAGGTACAACAGTTTGAGTCTGTAACAGGGGTAAAGATGTATTAACAAGTGGAGTTTATGTGGGTGCAATAGGTTGAAACGGTTGATACGAGTGTACAAATGTTTGTGGTTGGATAAGCAGATTGGGATGCCATTGACAAGCATTCAATCTGACATTAGGATGACCAAATAATGGTGGATTATTGTCAAATTGGGTGACCATAGGTTTCCCCCCAGCATGAGGAGTATAATAAGATGGAAAATATTGTTCTCCAAATGGAGGGAGTCTAGTTGAAATTGTACTGGATGGAATATACCTAGATGGACCAGCTTTATATTGCACTGATGATGGATATAAAGGATCAAGCCATTCAGTAATCACTATCTATTTACCAGTTAGAAGACCAGATGATGAAATTGGTGAAATCCATGGGTTTGAGGATGCACCAAACAAGGTTCCAGATAAATATTGGTAACTGGGTGGGACGGAAGGGCCACCATATAAGTGTGACTTTGGTGAATTCGTGAACATTGACAGGCTAGCGAGAGCAGGTGCTGTTGCAATTGCAACAGATGGTCCAACCGGAGATGTTAGCTCATGCATGGTTCTTCGATCAAATTTATACCCTATTGGATCTACGGGAACTCTAATAGACACAAGATCAACAAAAGCAGAGGCAAGTGATTAAGGAAAAGACTCATGTAGGTAAAGCTCTGCCCCAAAATGAGTTGGAGTTAAAGGTGTTTCGTCTTGTGGCATTTCTTCAATCGAAATTAAACAAGGTGGAAGGATTTCGTCGTTAGGCCCAAAGTATATTTCAGGAGGTTGACTGCACAATATGGGATATTCAATGGCTACAATATATTGTGGGGCGACTGATACGGGAACAAATTTCAGTCGTTTGACTTCGGGATGCAGATGTTCTAGCAAAAAAGATACAGGATCTCGATCAACTTCTAGATGAATAACGTCGGGTTCGGGAGGTATGGTCTCACTAATTGGATGGATCGCGACCACAAGTAGTTGTGAGGACTCTGTCTTGACAACAGTATATGAACCAGGATTTTTAGAAACAACTTGTGCCAACTCTAGGATATGCAATGATGATTTCACACCAGAGGTACTGATAGTACTATTTTCGGTAGAGCGATGTCGCCTTCGCTGACTAGAAGTGGATTTTGTTGGTAAATGTGGTTTTAGTGCTATTCTACGCGAATGATGGGGAAAGGGATGTTCTTCTTCCATGATGAATAATTTATTTTATGACCAAAAAAAATAAACGAAATAAAATGGTAATTCTAGGAAAAGTTTTACCAATAAACTGTGAACTGCATAATACCTCTTGGCGAACCAAGAAGTACGGGTAGGCAATCTCCCCGAATGTTGTGTTCAGTGTATCACAATTTACAAGGTGCTCAACTCAATTCACTATGGATAGATAGCAACCTAAATTTGTCATCCCAAATACACCCGAAGGTACGTGGAGGCCCAAGTCCGTATTAGTGTTGTCTAATGTGAAATTGCATAGTGAGAGCACTCCTTTATACATATCATACTAGAACATAGCCCTATATACCCAAAGGTACGTGGATGAGCTCCGATATACTTATGTACATGGAGTGAGGTATCGCACTTGGAATGTATCGTAGATAATTAATGACAACTGCTATGTTTAACGACGCCGGAACACGACTGTAGCCTAGACCTTCTAAATGTTATCATTATGGTTCCAATGCTTTTTTAGGTAAATTGATGTAAATTTTAATTTGATCTTGTTTATAGATTTTCCTTTCAAGGTTCGCCGCGATGATGTGATGGAAATTCCTAAAATTCAAACTAAAATGATAATCAAACTTTTCAATTTTAGCTTTTTCAATGAAAATCCTAGCTACTAAAGGGAAAGAGAAATCAGTTTTGAGAGCAAACAACAAAGAGCACAAACTAATATGCAATTTTCCTAACTTGTTCCTATGCAAAATACACAATTCACTATATGAAAATGTAGGTTTCTCTTTTCAGTCCCCTTAATGTGAATGCAAAAAGGAAACTATATGCATCAAATCAACAAAAAACAAATGCTTTCTTCTTTGAGAAACGAGGAATTTAACAAAAATTTCTCCTTTGGAAAAAAGAAGAATGGAACTACAATTTTTCCTATAGGAAATGGAGAATTTAACGACAATTTCCTTTACAAAAAAATTGGATCTAATGCAGAAATAAAATACTTTGAATTTTCTTTGTCAATGATAAAGAAAAACACTTAAAGAGACATTGAACAAACTTACTTTTCAAAGGAGGAAGAATCAAGAAAATTCACTGGTCTCTATGAGGTATCAGACAATTGAAAACATAGCAAACAAATGGCTGAGAATGATGGCAATGAAAAATTCAAAGGGAAGTTGGTTGGCTCAGTGGGAAACATGGTCTCTTAAGGGAGACAGTGTGTTGCAATGCACCCCTGAGTGGGAGACAGTGCACTACAATGCACTGTGTCTTGACCAACAATGCGTTGGGCACATTAGATTCAAAATTCAAGCTATAGAACACACTTCTAATGCAATTCTTTGATTCAAAAGTTTAATAATTGGAAGTAGATGCTACTGGGTGGATAAGTAGAGGAAAAAACACCAGGAATGATAGTAAACTCCCCAAGGGAGTCGCCAATTTTTTATTCATAATTATGATCTACAGATAAATCAAATTCCCTAAATGTGGTGCTATGCATTTAGAACAACATATTAAAGACTTTGCAAACACTTTTTGTAAGAGTAAATATACACACAGAAAGATAGAAGGACCTACTTGTGATCCAAGTGCTTCCTATTCTCCTTCTGTTGCTTTTGTTGTAGCTTCCAATCCAACTTAGATCGCCATACTAGTTCCTGCAAGTATAAACACTAAACAACAAAGAGATTTCAATATACATGTACCTATTTATCTTAATCAGTTAAAGCGATTGAAAATGAAACATATATATCGGTTAAGATCCCATCACATGAGAAATAGAAACATAAACAGATACATATATGGGAAAATGAATAGCAATCTTTATTAATGAGTAGAAGGGGGAGGTACAACTAAAGATCGATTTGATGTCACCAGAGCCAGCATCATGCCAGCCTCATCACAATCAACATCTCACCAACAACATATCTCTTCTATCACTCTCTCAATTAAGAATCCAACAACATTTCTTTACCAAAATTCTTCCTTCCCTAGCACTAGGATCTGTGCTCAATTTATAGGGCAACCGAAGGTATTTTATCAATCATTAACTTTCTAATAATAGGCAATACATGTTCCCAAGCTCAGAGGTGCTAGATGGACACATGGATTCAAAGTTTGACACATATGGACTCTTTTAGAAGGCACTGGCCATGTGGAGATTCCGGAACAATGAGAATTTCGCTCTCATTTGACCAACGCACTCTTGAATGTCAGGAAGTGCATTATAGTGCCCTTGAATGGAGGGAGTTGCATATGCAATGCAGTTAGTCCCTTGAGAGGCAGCATTGGTGAGATCATAAGTGATATAACATATACTTCAAACCTTGGAAATATTGCAATAGAAGTCATGGATGATTTGCTCTTATCTTAGGGCATGTAGCAACTGAAATGATAGGGGATGATAGATCCTATTCCATTGGTCCTGGGGATGATGTCCAGTTTGACCAGGTCATGGGGGATGATGCACAAATTGATTTATAACATTCCTCACCTGCTTTGAGCTTTCTAGGCATTCAAGAATATATTGAATCATATCACGACAATGCTCGTAACAAATATTTTGTTGTTTCCCGCGTCCCACGTGATGAGCCATCCTCTGTCTTCCTGAACCGTCATGAAGGGCCAACCCACCGCATTTTTTGCCCCATTGGGTGCCACTCCCAAAACCAGCCACCAAGCCACCCCGCCTGCTACCACAACGAGCTTCAGACACCATCCAACCAAATCAACCCGCCATGCCACTAGCACAACCACCAGGGGATTCCTGACCAGAGTGACCTCCTCTGCTACCACCCTACCCAGAGCTATGGTATTGGTCTCCAATTCCATATGTGAGAGAGACTCAACACCCGTCGAGCTTCCCAAATTGGGCTTACTTTGAGAAGAGGAGCGGCCAAACAAGGGACCGGATGCATGATGATTAGCCCAACACCATAGGGATGAATAGAGGCGGACCAATGAATAGATTCCTAAGCATTAACTGTCAGCAAGTAAAAATGCACCACCCTCGTCGATGTGACCACAACAAACCAGCCCAGAATGAATGCAAAGAACCGCAAATTCAAACGAACCACGAGAAAATAACCGTCCTACTCCCTCTGAATAACCTACACAATCCAAACCACCCAGAATCTAGTATACCCACTCCACAAATCTCTCCAACCCTTACAGGAGCCCAAGAAGAGACCGTTGAAGAAAGTGAATCCAATTTCACTCCAGCATGAAAGGGATGTCGTCAAACCCCAACAGGACTAGAAAAACACAACCATAACCAAAAATCTGTGTCTTTTCTTGTGCGTGATAATCCAAAACCAAAAACCAAACTGACAATTAACAATAATGCATACCTGTAATCAGACGAGGGGTTGTCGGCGGTGAAGATTCCACCTCTCTTAGATAGGGTGCCCTCAAAAACATCGACTTCCTTGCTCAAATCCCACACTACCAATTCCATAACACAAATAAACACAGAATTTCTGATAGCAGACCTTGTCACCCTCCATAAATTTCCAACGTACGCCATCTCCCGTGAGAATTGAGACTGAATGAGGTCTCACATAGGTTACATTATACTCTCCCATACACAAGGTGCATTTAGAGGATGGGGAGGCTGGTCCTTGCACCTGTGACCACGTGCTCCTCATGAATTCCCACGCGTTCCCTCGATAACAACAGTTTCTTGGTTATTCACCCCCATCTAGGATCAAATTAATTTATTTTATTTTGCAGGAAAAAAAATAAAAAAAAGAGAGAGAGAAATTATAGGAAACCTACCTTGTATTAAGCCTTTCGATCATTGGCGGGGTTGATGGGTGGTTGGATTGAGTTCCTCCATCTCGATCGAGATTAGAAATCTTTCGTCGAACTCCTCTTCCTCTTGTAGTCTGAGCAAAATGGCTTGCACAGGTTGCGACTAAGGTTTTTAAAAAAAATTAACGCTCGATCGAGCCATAAGCTGGATCGAAAAATATATCTATATCAAGCCATAACTCTCGATCGATACTTTAACTCAGATTAGAAAATTACTCAATAGAGGGTTTTTTTAAATGCTCGATTGAGCTATTTTTAAGTGCCTCAATAGCACAATCGAGTGTTTAAAAATTGCTCGATCAAGGGATTAAAATTTCTCAATCAAGCATCCTTTTTCAGCAAAACGTGCCCTCATTTCACAAAAAAAGTAACCCATCTCTATGTTATCAACCCTATTGGACCTTACGAAAATAAGATATTAATTGAGATTATTTAAGTGTTCTGAGATATTGTAGTTTTTTTACTTAACAATTCAAGAAGGTTGGTATTGTGTAAATCATGGTTAAGAATATATATTATTATTTAAATTTATTTCAATATGTTATACATTTTATGATTAAAAAAATGTTTGTAATTTATTAATAAATACAAAATTACAATTAATAAATTAAATTTAATTGCTTTATTATTTTTATCTTTTTATTTCTATTAGCATGGATCCATCTTGATTTTGGATGTCGAGACGGATCAAATATTTAGAGGTGGAAACTTTTCCTCAAGTCATGCACTCAAAAAAGAGGTTTGCACCTTAAGATATTTGATCCCTCTCGGTGTTTAATAGATCCCAATTTGAGATGGATCTAGGTTGGTTTATGTGATTTGGTTTTACTCATTTATTTAAGTGATTTTGTTAGAGATATAAATTAGTAAGTCAATGGGTTCTTCAAAAGGTTTTAGAATTAAATACAAGAATTGAATTATGAAATAGGTGGTTGTGCTCCTTAGGTACTTATGTTTATTTATGTGATTTTATTAAAGCTTTTAATAATTAGTTCAATGAGATATTTTAAAGTTTTAGAATTAAATAAAAGAATTGAAAATAAAAATACACTTCTTCTCCTAAAAATATTGCCATCAATTTCAAGATTATACTAATTTGATTTCTACGAAAAATATTCCATCATTTTTTCTATTGATTCTAATAGCATATGGTAAAACAAAAACAAAAACAAAAAAACCCACCTTGTCCTCATGGAATTTTGGGGAAAAAAAGCAAAGAAACTTGTGACTACATGGAAAGTATGGCTACAATTTTATCATATCAATTTATCAATGAGTAGGCACTAAATATTACTTTCAAGTTTTCCAACTTGTCAAAATAATGAGTAGCCTAGAAATATGATCTGAATTTATGCAAGAACACAACATAATACACATATAACCATAAATACAAAGATGCAACAAAAATAACACTTCATTTCATTAATATCAAATAACTGAAATTTGTTTATAGACATAATGGAAATAAAATAGCTAGGGCATTGGTAGCTTATCTCTAAGAAGAGATGTGGTGGCTACAGGCATGAGAATTGTGTTACGATGAGGCTCAAGGGCCTATTTATTATTGAGAAACAATAGAAAATCATAAACATCCAAAAACCTAACCCTAGGGGATGAAGCTCCAAACCTATGGGCCCCGTTTGGGTAAATTGGTACATCAACTTCCCGGGGACATAACTTTGGCATATGATCTTCGTTTGACGCGCAGAATACCTCGTTAGAAATATCTATTCAAGGAATAAAACTTTTGATGTAAGTGACATCAAAAGTACTTTCATGTTGCTCCCAGTTTTCCCAAAAAACTTCATTTGGGGCCTCAAAACGGCTCCAAAAATTCAGGACCCGAAAAACTTCTAAAAATAGTAAACTATGTTACAATTAAGGAAACTGAAAAAATGAAAGAAACAATGATGGGTACCCAAGAAGAATAGGAGGGTGGCCACCAATATCCACCTGGACCATTCCTCCCCCTTTAGGAAGCAATGGTCCCCATTGCGCTGATTTCCCCCATGAGATGAGGAAACATCTGTTGAAATTGGTCCCTAATGAACCACTTGTCTTCGTGCAGGCATTGGCCAGCTTTGACAAACCGATATTTTTGGTTATTCTATAGGAGAGTGTTCTTGATTTGAATTTCCATGATACGATCTGTGGTGGCATGTTCTGTGCAATCTGGGTTTAACTCTATTGGTGTGAGTTGTTATGCAATGTCGAAGGTGTCCAGTAGAGGTGGGAAGTAGGGCCGAAGGCAGTCCACATTGAACACAGGGTGCAGACCAAGGAATGGTGGAATACTAAGCTCGAAGGCATTGGCCCCTATAGCCTTGGTGATGGTGTACGACCCATATCAAAGTGGGTAAAGCTTGCGGTGGGGTCCAACGAGGCGCTCCTTCTGCAACTGTAGCCACACTTTGTCACCCACCTGGAAGTTGTGTGGCACCCGATGTTGATCATGTCATTGATTCTACTTTGAATTGGCTATTTCCAATATTTCATGAACATGTTGGTGGATATGATGAATGCGCTCAGTGAAGTTGTTCATTTTGTCAGCGTCAGACTAGACATGAGTCGAATTGGCCTGAGTAGCTGCAAATGGCATGGTTACATTAATGGACATGGTGGCTGGAATCCCAAGCCCACCTGAAAGGGATTGTGGTCATTTGAGCTATGGAGAGCCTGGTTATAACTACATTATACATAGGGAAGGCTCTCATACCATGTGTGTGGATGATTTGAATTGTACATGTGGAGAATGTGTATGATCATCCTATTGACGACCTTTATCTGGTCATCAGTTTGGTGATGGAAAGTTGTGCACTTGGTGAGCTTGGAGTCTAGCATTGACCAACAGCTAGACCAAAATGTACTAAGGAACCTTTTGTACCGATCTGAGATGATAGACTGTGGGATCCAAAATTACACTCACACTCATTCAAAGAATATTTTAGCAGTGGCTTCTTCTATGATAGTCTTCTAGCAAGCCTCCATAATGGCCATCTTTTAGAATCTGTTGACGACCACAAAAACACAATCGTTTCCATACTTACTAGAAAGAAGGTCCGATATGTAATCCATGGAGATGGATTCCCAAGGTTGACTATGGGTAGGTAGTGGAGTATAGAGGCCTTGCTTCTTGATGGTCGGTTTGGGAATGACGCAAGCAGTGGATGATTTGATGTACTTCCGGACATCTTTTCAAAGGTTCAGTCAATATAAATACTTCTACAGTACTGCCATTGTTTTCTCAACCTCGAAATTCCCAGCAACCCGACTGTAGTGCGCTTCCCAAATCATCTTGGCACGCTCTCTTAAAGGAACAAAAAAGTGTCCCAGCTGACATAGCAGTGCATCCTAGAGGTGAAAATTTGGAACTTCTGTACCATCCAGGAGTGTCTTGTACGTGTGGCTAAATTCTGGGTCACTCTTGTAGAGAAGCAACCAGTCAGAAGTATCTTGCCCACAAGAGTTAAGAATGGTGATTAGTGCCACGATTGGTGGTTGGCTGAGGCAGTCTACAACATTATTGGTGATGCCCTTCTTGTAATTGGCGTTCAAATGCAACTATTGTAGATATATGTACCACTTCTAATGGTGATCATTCTGCAACTTCCCTTGTGTCTGTATGGACTACAGGGGTCGGTGGTCTATGTGGATGACCATTTCCTTCCCCAAAATGTAATTGTTCCATTGTCGACAAACCTGCATAATGGAATACATTTCTTTTTCATAAGTGGGATACTTGCGAATTGTGCCGGACAATGTCTCACTGTGATATGCCACTAGATGCCCTTGTTGAGTAATAACTTCCCCAATAGCATAGAGGCATCTATCTTGATCTCAAATGGTTCTTGCAAGTCTAGTAATGTGAGCATTGGGGAAGAGCAAAGGTGATGTTTCAATTCTACGAGCGCCTTATGTTGATATCCCAACCAAAAGAATTTTTCTTTCGCTCCTCCCTTGGTGACTTGACCCAAGGGCTAGGTGATATGAGAGAATCCCAACACGAACTTGCGGTAGAAATTAGCAAGATCCATAAAGATGTGAAACTCTGTTACAGTGGCTGGGACTGGCTAATCCTGAATGACTTGGATCTTAGTTGGATCCACATGAACCCCCCGCTCATCAATAATGTATCCCAGATACTGAACCTATAACATGCCAAAGGTGCACTTCTCCAAATTGGCACACAACTTGTGTTTCCCCAGTGTTTGGAGGACCTGTTGGATGTGGTGGAGGTGCTCTTCCCAAGTTTGGATGAAGATCAGGATTTCATCCAAATACACTACTAAAAATGAGTTTGTGAATGGCTGCAAGATGTCTTCCATCAGCCTCATGCTTGCGGGAGCATTCATCAACCCAAAAGGCATGACCAGCCATTTGAAAAGGCCCTCCTTGGCTTTGAAGGAAATATTCCACACATCAAAGGGTTCGATTGGTACCTAGTGATACCCAGACATTAATTTGATCTTGTTGAAATATTTCTCCCCTTTGAGTTGGTCCAGAAGGTCTTCAATCCATGGGATCGGGTATCTATTCCATAAAATGATCTTGTTCAATGCCCGATAGTCAATACAAAATCTCCAAGTCCCATCCTTCTTCTACACCAACACGGTCGGGCTCCCATGGGGTGCTAAAATCGATCGGATTTGACCTTTCTGCAGCTGCTCCTAAATCTACCTCTTGATTTCATCGTTCTCCAGAACAAAGCATTGATAGATTGGTCCATTGGGCAGTGGCACACCTAGGGTCAGATCGAAGGGGTGCTTGACCTAACAATGAAAAATCACCCATTAGGGGAATTTTGAGATCTAAAATGGGCCTCCTAAGGAAATTATAAAATAATAGTGGAAATAATAAATTAAGATTTGATTACATCATCAAATTTTGGAGGGAAAAAATAAAAAACTACTTTTTCAACTCATATTTTCAACTTATCTCCCAAAGTTTTTACTCAAATTTCGAGCAGGGGTACTCATTGGATTCAAAATTTAATTCCTGATCAAAGGAGTACCCATACTTTTTATGGACCCTTCTATGTGAAAAATGAGAAATACATAAAAATGTGATTGCAATCACATTTTTTCATGTATCTCTCATTTTTCGCATAGCAGGGTCCATCAAAAGTATTAAACATGGGTACTCCTTAGATGAGGAATTAAATTTGTAATCCAACAAGTACTCCCGCTCAAAATTTGAGTAAAAACTTTGGGAGATAAGATGAAAATACGAGTTGAAAAAGTAGTTTTATTATTTTATTATTTTTTAATATTTTTATCCTTTTACTTAAAAAATGGAAAATCATCCCCCATGGTTGACATCATAATTTTGAATCCTATTGGTTCTTATAAAGTCTATTTTGGTCATACATTTTTCTTAGGAGGCCCATTTTAGACCTCAAAATTCCCCTAATGCCTGCAGGTGAGGTGAAGATGTCCCCGTACTCCTCCACGACCTTGTCCATTTGTTGTTGTCGTGTGGAGAAGCCCTGTCTAGAGGTCGTGGAAACAATATTCTTCTTTCCCTGAGGGCGAATCATCATGAAAACAAATTTCCCAGTTTTGGAAATGAGCTTACTGCATTGTTTAACAGTAACGAAAGAGATAGCAGCGAGCGGTGGTACCTCTGATATCCTATACAACTTACTGCACAAAGTAACAATAAAAACACGAGGTCAAGACTCATACAGAGCATGCTTCTTCCACAATTATGGTTGGCCTAATGATACATCACAAACATCAAGATGAACAATGTCACATAATACCTCATCTATGAAGGGCTTCATGATGTAGGGAAGGCAGCACTGTTGGCTGACGCGAAGATCCCGATGGTGTATGGTTGTGGGTGTGTTGTGGTTGACAAGCCCAATCACTTCATGACCTCTGCTGAAATGAGGTTCTTTTAACTCCCACTGTATACAACGAACTGTAGCAGGGAACCCTTTACCCACATTTGGGAGTGTAATAGATGCTCCTCCTCCTCTGGATCTTCATGGTGGAAATGGTGGCATTGGGCTCTGCATCGATAATTTGCTTCCCTTTTTCATTCCTCTTATCGGGTTTTGATTTAGAGTCAAAACATGCATCTGATTCATAAGCCTTCATCTCGGCCACCAATGACTGCTTGGCTTGACACTCACTTGTGTTGTGAATGGAGGTCTTATGGAACTCACACCACTTTCCCATGTCCTTCTTCGGCTTTGCGGTGTTTTTCTGTGCTTGCGGCTTTGGCAGGTTGTCTTGGGCTGCCATGCCTTGGCTTTGTCCTTTTTTCTTCGGTTTTGGGGCACCTTTCCCTTGCTTTTTATTCTTCGATCCAAATTCTCGCTTCTTCTGTTTGAATTTCTTCTCAATCTTGGAAGCATACCGCTATGTCGTACAAGAGGGGAGATGTCAAGGAACTCCATTTCCTCCTGAATGTATCTGTGCAGAAAATTGTGTTACTTCAGCACCAAATTTTTCTATGAATATTTGATACCCAGCTTTGTGTGTATGGCATGGAATAGATTCGTCATCTCATGCACTTCTTAATCCCTTTGCTACCAAAACGTAGTCCATTGTATGTACTTGTCCTGACAACTCCCTGCAAGATAATATTGTTCCATTATGGCATCTCAGAAATAATTCCAAGTGGGTACGACTGATAACATAGAGGGTTTCCTCTTGTCCATTTTCTCACAGTAGGTTTCCCACCAGTCCTTGACATGGGGGGCGGCTTTGAGGAGTGTAAAAAAAATATTCTCCTAGTCGAAAAATTCATGAACCGAGAAATATCCTTATAATAAATTCAACCATCTATTTATGGCATTTGCATCTATTTGGCCCTAAAATATGAAAATGTCGAAGTTTACTTTTACCTTATAAGGATTTGCGCCTCCAGAGTGGCTTTTGGATGCAGATGCACCACCGGTGGGCAGTCGTTGAAGGATCCGGGCAAAGTTATACATCATCGCGTTCCTTTGTTTTTCGAGGTCCTCCTCAAGCAATATGTTGATAGGATCTCCTGCTCCCTCGTCTTTATTTTCATCCCCCATGGGCAGTCATCGAGGTTTGCGAGGTTGATCTTGCAAGGTTCAACCAGATCAAGCCCTAACTCCTTATACCCTGACCTCGTTGGGGACATGCAAAGAAGGATCAAGAAAGAGCAGACCGCTCTGATTCCACTGTTCTGAATTTATGCAGGAACATAACATAATACACATATAACCATAAATACAAATATGCAATGGAAATAACACTTCATTTCATTAATATCAAAGAACTGAAATTTGTTTACAGACAGAATGGAAATAAACTAGCTAGGGCGTTGGTAGCTTATCTCTGAGAAGATATGTGGTGGCTACAGGCATATGAACTGTGTTACAATGAGGCTTCAGGGCCTATTTATGATTGAGAAACAATGGAAAACCCTAAACTTCCAAAAAACTAACCCTAGGAGATGAAGCCACAAAACTATGGGCCCTGTTTGGGTAAATTAGTACATCAACTTCTTGGGGACATAACTTTGACATACATTCTCTGTTTGATGCACAAAATACCTCGCTAGAAATATCTATCTGAGTACTACAACTTTTGATGTGAGCAACATCAAATGAACTTTCATTTTTCTCTTGGTTTTCCCAAAAAACGTTGGTTAGGTCCTCAAAATAGCTCTTGAAGTTCAGGACCATAAAAACTGCTAAAAATAGTAAATTATGCTACAATTAAGGAAACTAAAAATCTAAAAGAAACAATGGTGGGGCCCCAAGTGGAATAGGTGGGTGGACACCAATATCCACTTGGATCAAAATATCACTTACAAATTGTTCGTAGCAGCTCCCCCTTTACTTATTCAATTAAATCCCAAAGATCAATCCAGTGTAGTAGTGCCTTCTTTGATTATTCAATCAAAGTCAATCCTTTGCAACTAAAATATATGAGAAATGTATATTTTAGCGTGATTTCCTTCATATATATATATATATATATATATATATATATATATATATATATATATATATATATATATATATATATATATTTATGGAGAGAAAGAGAGAGAGAGATTACTATCACCGATATTAAACAATTTTACTGCAAAATGAGATATATAAGTTTATCTATTCTTCCCATAACTATTTTTCAAACCATTTTTCCAATAAAAGTATGGCCATAGCCTAAACGAATCTCATCAATATTAAACAATTTTGACTGCAAAACAGATCTTTTAGTTTATCTATTTTTCCTTTAGATTTTTCAAACCCTTTTTCCAATAAAAGTATGGCCATAACCCAAAAGATCTTTATTTTATCAAGAGGAATTTTTTATGTACCTAATCTATTCAAATATCTCTTAAATTCCATGCTTGGTTTTACAACAATTTTAGGCTCACACATTAAAGTTCCAAACAAAATACCATAAAAAATGTTAAACAAGTGGTTTTCCTACCTATAGTCTATAAATTGTCCTTCATGTAAATAATTTTTTCAAACAATTTTTGCAATAAAATATGGCCATAACTTAAATGAATCTCACCCAGAAAACAAGATCTCTTAGTTTATCTTTAATCATCTACGTATAAACCGACAAATGCTGAGGAAATTCAAATAATATACAAAAGTTTTATGCTCACCCACTAAAGTTCTAGAGAGAACCATGAAAATTGTTAAAAAGGTTGTTTTCCTAAGGCTCTCATCTATAAACTATCCTTCTTCAAACCCTCTTTTCCAATAAAATATGGCCATGTACCTACACTAATCTCACTTATATTAAAAAATTATATGGAAAAACATGATCTCTTAGTTTATCTATCCTTATATTTTCTCACGCCATTTTTCCAATAAAAGAATGGCAGGGGAATTTTTTATGTACCTAATTTCTTCAAACAATGCAATCTCTTTGGAAAAAGAGAAGATTAATTGGAATTTTATGCTTTCAATAGGCTACATTAAAGAAGAATACCATGAGAAAAACCATGGTTTGTCAAAAAGATAAAGACTGAAAACAACTGGTAATTTGACATAGTCAAAATGTTTAGATAATAGAACCTAACAATAAAATATTAGGAGAGGCCATTACAACACCTTTTCCATACTTGGCTGAGAGCATCTCTAAGGGAAATTCCTTTTCTAATTGAGTAAACATTATGTTTAATTATTATTATCTTTTTATTTAATGCTTCATTTAACCGAACACTACGACATGTCTTTCATATTTTTCCGTATTAAATTAATATTTAAATATTTACACTCATTTATAATTATCACAACATTTCTCCTACACATTAAACTATAACACAACACAATAAAATTAAACTAAAAAATCCATATTTTTCATAAATATTAAATTTAATTTATCTAGTCATTTCATTTTAATTAAAATTTATACTATAATAAAAATAACACAATTCAATTTAAAAAAATTATTTTTATTTATTAAATTTAAATATTGAAAAAAACAATAACCTTTCTTTTAATTAATTGTAAATGACTGCTTAATATTTAAACATGTTAAAGCCACAGTTTCATTCCATTTAAATTGAAAAGATCTATAACATACACAAAAGCATACTTATAAGTCATGACGACCAATTACTTATAGTCATATCTAAATCAAACCTTTAACATTTTTTTTTCAAGTATTTTTTATTATTAGTTCCTCTCCTCCTTTTATCATTAGTTCCTCTCCTCCTTTTGGTTTATTGTATAGGCTTTAATTAAAAATGTGTTTAAAAACCACTTAAATTGATCAGTGATTACTTTGAGGTGATTCAGGTGATTCTCATTTATAAGTTTATCCCTTTACATATTAAATCACATCATATATCAATTGGAGATGACCATTTGAGTTATTTTTTTCAAACAGTGAGTAAACTTATCATTTGGGCTGTTATTTAAAGGTGGCTCCACTTATTATTCCACTCATATACTACATGCATTTATTTTAGAGAAGTAGATCTCGACATCTATCGCATCATATATCAACTAGAGATGGGTTACACTTTTGAGGGTGACTCCACTAGTTATTCCACTTATGTCACGGAAAGGGGTATGGTGCAATAAGCCCACTTTGCATTATTTGCACTAGGATAATGATTTTATATCCAGGAAAGGACCATTATTTAAAATTAATTAATATTAATAATAATTTTTTAGAAATGGTATAACTATGTTTAATCTCGCCTTATTATAGAGAATAAATGAAGAGATGATTTTGTAAAATAAGGATATTTATTTGAAAAATTAAAGGGAACTTACAGTGTGATAAAAAGTTAGACGCAAAAAGAAAAATAAGATATTGTAACGAGGTGATCAATCTAGAAAATCAAAAGTATATGTATGTCTTGATTAATATTAAGAAGAAATTTAGCATTATTAAAATAAGAGTATATCGTTAGTATCTTTATAGTGAAACTATGTATTGGTCAATTGCCAAAATACTATGGAATGAAAGAATTTGTCACCTTTGACATTCATTAAAAGAACTAAAGATGAAAAACACTTTCTAGTAGGTTATCCATCTTATATTCACATTCAATTTATTTTTCAAAAATATTTATCACAATACTAGCCTTTCTTTCCTCACATTTTAAGTTAGCAAAACTATACTAATTTTGGAATAGCTTTCTTAATATTTTTAAAGTATAAAAATAAAATACTAAAATAAATCTAAATAAACTTATACTTTTAAAATGTAATAAATCATATCTATCAATTTTAATAAATATTAAACTTCATTATCAAAATTAATTTATAAAATATATAAATTTTAGACGATATAAATTTTAGACGAAATAAAATATTTATTGATGTATTTTAAAAAACAATTTAACTTTAAATATTTAATGAAATATTGATAACATATAATCTTCACAAACTTTTCTTCAAAATTTATTGGTGCATTTTTAATTGAATTTAATATTTTTTTTATCCAATCATGAGATGAAATCTCAATGCATCTCTTTATCATATTTCAATAACAATTATTATGATGTATATATACATCTGTGCAACCTCATGCATTCACCTAACTTATCATGATATGATAATAACATTTTCAATAAGAAATAAAACATTTTAAAATAAACCATTCTCATTATATTGATTTTTGCGCTCTCTCTTCAAATACTTCAAAGTATAAAATCGACCCCACTCCACTCCATATCTTGTAAAAAACGAAATGTTAGAATTCTATTTAATAATTTCACTTTAATGTTTAAAATGAAATGATGTGTAAGGTATGGTCTTTATTTATAACTTTAGCCCATATGACAAATGTGACTTTTATTCCATATGACAAATAGAACGACTAGTGAGACGTACGATCTTCCTTTATAACTTAATTTTTCAGATACGATTTAGACATCCATTCGGTCGCATGATAGAGGGGAAGGGATATTATTTAATGAGTGGAAGATGATCTACCTTTACTTTACTTTCTCTTATTCTAGGTATTTTCGCTTTTTTACAAAGTCTGATTTTTTTAAGAAAAGTGTTACAGGGTTTGGGCTATTTGAAAGACTATGGTATTCAAAGAAACAACACAATTGATCTAGGTGGATATTGGTGGCCACCCGCCTATTCTATTTGGGGCTCCATCATTGTCTCTTTCAGTTTTTAGTTTCGGCACAACTTACTATTTTTAGCAGTTTTTCGAGTCTTGAACTTCCAGAGCCGTTTTGAGGCCCTAAATGACGTTTTTTGAGAAAACCAAGGTTGATGTTGCTCACAAAAAAAGTTGTAATCCTCAAATAGATCTTTTTAACAAGGTATGGTGTGCGTCAAACGATGATTGTATGCCAAAGTTACGTCCCCAGAAAGTTGAAACACCAATTTACCCAAATGGAGCTCATAGTTTTGTCATTTCATCTCCTGGGGTTAGGGTTTTGGATGTTTAGGGTTTTCCATTGTTTCTAAATAATAAATAGGCCCTTGAGCCTCATTGTAACACAGTTCAGAGGCCTGTAGCCGTCACATCTCTTCTTAGAGACAAACTACCAGTGCCCTAGCTAGTTTATTTCCATTCTGTCTGTAAGCAAATTTCAGTTATTTGATATTAATGAAGTGAAGTGTTATTTCCACTGCATCATTGTATTTGTGGTTATATGTTTATTCTGTTGTGTTCCTGCATAAATCTGGATCAACAATAATCATGAATTTAACACTGTAAGGTGGTGCCTGAGGAGCGAGCTTTCCACCTGGGTCATTTTCGGTTGGCAAGAGTCTGGCCTCGTTCAAAGATGCACTAAGAGGGAATGTTGCCACACAGGACAAACAAAGCCCAAATCTGACAATCCCAGGGTCGTACATTGTAGAGAAGATGGAGAAAGTCTCATATTTGTCCACATAAGTACCAAAAGTAAGTGGTATTTTCATATTTTGCAAGCAAAAGCTATCATATGTCGATTTAATGGTTTCTAGCCCAAAACAGAATATTTAAATGAGTGGATCTAGCTCAATTGGACCAAATATTGTGGCATTTACCTATGTACAAAAGGATTTTTTGTGGTTCAGTTTGATAATAAAAAATACTTTGATTACGTCATAAATGAAGGACCATGGATTTGGGGAAGAGCGAGTCTCTTTGTAACCCCATGGTTTCCTGAATTTGATGCCAACACAATGGTGGTTACAAAAATGTCAATCTAGGTAAGGTTACATAATCTTCTGCGTCCTTTCTAGCACCATCAGGGACTAGAAGGCATTGGGAACACTTTGGGAAGGTTCCTAAAGATGGATCGAGAAAGAATGGACAAAGGTATCTTCACTTTTGCAAGCATATGTGTGGAGATGGATTTAACAAAAGGACTTCATGATCTTATTCACATGACACATTAAGACTTCAAGTGGACACAATAGTTAGATTTTGAAAACACTGCTTTTAGATGTTGGATCTATCATCAAACAAGGCACTTGCAGAGCACATGCAAACAAGAAAAGAAAAGGAAAAATAAAAGACTACCAAAGAAAAAAATGATGGAAATCCCCAGATCCTCCTTCCTCAGATGATGAAGATGAAAAAATGGATGAGACCTAGCAACCTCCAGAGAAACAAAATCAACAAAGTTCTCAAAAGGAGAGAGAAGAGAATCATAAGGATTAGAACAAACAAGAAGAGATTCTCATTAACTCTGCAGTGGTTTCGATCCTTGAGAACCAACATGAGGAAGAAACAACAATCAAGTTTAAGGTGGAACTAAGAGATCTCATGTCTCTGAGAGCTCAAATTTAGACAAATACGTCCTAAACATTCCAAGAAATAATGAGTTGGAAATTGTTACAGCTACTCCATCACTTGGGGTTTGGCCAAAAGTCCAAAAGAAAAAAGACAAAAAAGAAAAAACTAGTTTATTCGGCCAAATGTAATTTTATTTTTTTATTTTTTATTTTCTTTACTTAATGCACATACATTGGTCCCCTACAACAACTCTTGAATGCGCTTTTTGCATCTACTCTATGTAACTTTTTATTTTTATTAATAGAAAGCTGTGATTTTTCAAAAAAAAAAAAAAATTGAAATTGAGAATATAATATAAATAATTATAGAGAATACACCAAATTAATAAAAAAGTTTATTTTTTTTTGTGCAAATAATCTATGTCCACTTTAAAATTAATAGATTTATTAAAAACACAATATTTATTAAAAGTGCAATATGCGGCATTGTTGCTTAATGCATGGATTTTATGCAAAAAAATAATAATAATTTTAAACTATATATAATAATATATATATATATATATATATGATGATGATGATTGACGTCCACTAAGACTAATATGGTCTATTGGACCTTAAGAAAGAAGTGGATAATTGAGATTATTTAAGATTTTATTTATGTGATAAAAAATGAGGGAAAGATGTGTTCTGAAGTCACTATAGTTGTCGTGATTGTAGTGGGGAAAATGTTATGGAAATGAGAACTAGTGCAAGAAAAAAATCAATTTTCCCACAAATTCACCTTCTCTAGATCACACAATAAATCACTTCATCATCAAGTCCTTAATTTGTTATGCAGAAGTATTTCATATAAATGCGTACTTCACTTACACTGAATTCTAGAGCATACACAAATTAGAATTATTATCAGTCACATATATATACCAGAAAATTTGTAAACTTAATGAAAATTCCTTTCATTAATAAAATCATGTCCATACAATTACAAAATAATTATAGAAGTATTCTGTCCTCTCTTATCCTGATCTCACATTCATTTGGCCATTATTCTCATTGCCCGTAGGCTTACAATATAGAAGTAAGAAATACAATATTTTTTATAAATCCTAAAAGTACTCCATAAAGTATATTTTCTAGATCCCTAAAGCACTCCCTGATTTATTCCCTAAAGCTCTCATGATTTATTCCATAAATCTCTCATTCTTTTCAATACAATTGTGTTTTTTCCATATGGAAAAAATCTCTCATATCCATAGCTTTTATAAAACTATTCTATAATAGATATCATTTTTTGGGATTCAACTGCGTTAAGAAAGTCATTCAACTATGACCATTTCCATGAGAGGTAGTCGCAACTCACTAATTTCTCATGATTTTTGAATAGTCCACTTAACACTCATTGCATCGGGTGATGTTCACAGGGGTGAAGAAGTGGAATTGAAACTAGTGAAATGAATCACATAGCGTCAATCATCACTTCTGGGGCTTTCACCCAATAACCAGGAATTCCCAGGTTGGTCACCCATCCCAGAACTCCTCTGGCTCAAGCGCGCTTAACTGTGGGTTTTTCCCTACAATCAAGCCCACTTAGCTTGCTACTTCATTTGCAAAACCTTAGCAATTATTGTGCCTCATGAACCATTCAGGTAGAGATCCCTTTACTCTTTTGTAGTTAAGTATTGAGGGGTTTCCACAATGCATTATATTAGATATCACTTTTTTGGATTCAACTACGTTAAGAAATTCATTCAACTATGACCATTTCCATGAGAGGTAGTCGTAATTGACTAATTTCTCATGATTTTTGAATAGTCCACTTAGCACTCATTGCATCGGGTGATGCTCACAGGGGTGAAGAAGTGGAATTGAAACTAGTGAAATGAATCACATAGCATCAATCATCACTTCCGGGGCTTTCACCCAGTAATCAGGAATTCCTGGGTGGTCACCCATCTCAGAACTCCTCTGGCTCAAGTGCGCTTAACTGTGGAGTTTTCCCCACAATCAAGCCCGCTTAGCTTGCTACTCCATTTGCAAAACCTTAGCAAGTATTGCGCCTCACGAACCATTCAGGTAGAGATCCCTTTACTCTTTTGTATTTAAGTATTGCAATGAGTGCTAAGTGGACTATTCAAAAATCATGAGAAATTAGTCAGTTACGACTACCTCTCATGGAAATAGTCTTAATTGAATGACTTTCTTAACGCAGTTGAATCCCAAAAAAATATATCTAATATAATGCACTGCGGAAACCCCTCAATACTTAACTACAAAAGAGTAAAGGGATCTCTACCTGAATGGTTCATGAGGCACAATACTTGCTAAGGTTTTGCAAATGGAGTAGCAAGCTAAGTGGGCTTGATTGTGGGGAAAACTCCACAGTGAAGTGTGCTTGAGCCAGAGGAGTTCTGGGATGGGTGACCACACAGGAATTCCTGGTCACCGGGTGAAAGCCCCAGAAGTGATGATTGACGCTATGTGATTCATTTCACTAGTTTCAATTCCACTTCTTCACCCCTGTGAGCATCACCCGATGCAATGTGTTAAGTGGACTATTAGAAATCATGAAAAATTAGCCAGTTGCGACTACCTCTCATGGAAATGGTCATAGTTGAATGACTTTCTTAACGCATTTGAATCCCAAAAAATGATATCTAATATAATGCATTGTGGAAACCCCTCAATACTATTATATAATAATTAAATGAAACTAAGAATATTTAAAATTAAGGAATTATAATTCCTTTACAATATTGAAACCTATTTTGGAGGTTTTCTTCAAAAATATTGATGGCTTGGAAGCTCTAATGCTCATGCATCGGACATCCAAGGTAGAAAAAATTCATGACCTCCTGGTCATATGTCATTAATGCTTGAATCCTCCTAGATACCAAACTTTGTATTGTAATTGATCGCATGCTTCGTTATTTTGTTATCATTTTCTTCTTTAACATTCCAAGTTTCCTCACTTTATCATATATTTTTCTACTCTCTTTGTTGATGCATTCTTGTATAGTCGTTTTTGTCCTACAATTGACTACTCTTCTTACATCATTGTGAAATTTCTCATGCACTTTCATCATTAGTATTCTCATCTTGTCAATTTCCATGTCCAAATTTTCCTCTTGTTGGTACATGTTACTATCACCACACAATTATAGCTTAATATTTGAATTTAAAAATTTTACAACCTCAATGGTCATTTCATTGTTTTCATAACTTCTTTGCTCACACTCTTCATAGTCATGCATCTTTTCCAAGATTTTTAAGACACTTGAATGTCTTACCCTTGCTTCTCCACAACTAACAGACTATTGTCTTCTTAAAAATTATCAATTATGACTTCATCCTTATTATTGTCTTCAAAGAAAAATCCCTGTTTTATATCTTCTTGCTGAAAATGAAATAAAATTTCATTTTTATGCGACAAACTTGTCCCACCTTCCATCATCTTATCTTCATTTGACTTCATCAATTGTTCTTTGTCATCATCTCCCTTTACATCTATGGTTATAATCTCAAGTTATTTCAACTAGCTTTCCAATAATTTGATCTCCTCCTCAAATTTCATAAGAATTGAATTTGAATGTTGCTCCTAATCATCAACTTGATCCTTCTTTTGGCTCTCTACATAAGCCAACTTTCTCTTACTCACTACACTAACAGGTTCCATTTAGATTTTCTAAATGCCCTCAAAAATTGTATTCACATGAAAATATTAATACAATATAAATACATCAAGTTATGTCTCGAGATATTTAGTCAATCTTGGAGATACAATCTCTTGTTTGAGTGAATATCTCAACCATGCACCAATCTAGGAAGCTAACTAGTGTGAGAGAATCTCTCAACCAACTAGACCCCAACAAACTCCCAAATATTAGAAACAAACTCATTATAGAATTGATGAGCACATCATAGACAAGTAGGAATTATATTTTCAAGTCCCCCCCTTAATGACTACTTGTCTCGATCTAAATCAACAAAGTCTAATTGTGGTCATGATTTTTACAAACATGATAAAAAAAATATGTCGACGTCCATATCAAGTAACAACCATCTACCAGAATGCATGAATTCCAACCATTTCAACCAGCGGTCTACTAGGATGTCCTTTGTGTACATGGTTCAATCAACCATTATCTGCATACCTGTACCTGTAAATTCCCCTCCATCATTGTCATCATGGGTTTTCTCGTATTACCCATAACCATGCTTTGGGTTTTATTGGCTTACCCTAAAGCATGCCAGGGTTTTTTTTTGGCTGACCCTAAACCATGCCTACATGAATCCCTATCCACTTCACTCTCACACATGGTTTATGGCTTATCACAAACCGACCCTGAAAAGTGGTTTCGGGCTTACCAAAAACATGCACTTCCAAAGTGGTTTTTGGCTGACCACAAACCTGCAATTACAAAGTGGTTTTAAGATTACCATGAACTTCATGGGGGTACACATGCCTTACAATGCTTACAACACAACTTCAGGTACATAATGTTATAAATTGTTCAAGGACCACTAGAAAACAACATAGACTTTCTCATGTATGTGACACAAAAAAGACTTTAATCGTGAGCCTATTCCACAAACTCACACATACTTTCACTTGGTTGCCCGTCATCCTTTAATTTCTATTGTTGCTCCTTTACCTCATCTTTTAAAATTGTTCACATCTTGGGAATCTTTGTATTTATCAATTTAGTCTTGAAACTCCATGCTTAACCTGTCATTTGTTAGAGTCGTGAATTCTAATAAAATAACTTTACCTACATTGAGTTAACTAGGCTAAAAAAGGATCAATAATTTTATTCATGATTCCAAGACATAAAAAATAAACTTTTAGATTAACAAAACATCAAATTTATCTATCTATGCCCACATATGATTTTAGAAAAATATTTTAAAAACAATCAAACCATAGTCAGCTCTCCACTCAGGTGAAACTCCATGCTCACTACACCAAAATCAACTCTCCACCATTGGTTGTTAAAAATCCATGCACCTAGTAAGGATAGAAGATCAAGGACCACCATTCATCTATATAATATACAATGATTGATCCAAACCAAACCAAACTGCCTTTAATGTTTTCTCTTCTAAAGCATTTCAAATACATGTAAAAGAGTGAGAATGGGGGCAAAGATATCAAGATATTTTCAATTCGAGATCTTTAATTTTTTTTTAAAAACAAAAAACAAAAAACTGATACCTCCTCTGATGCAATCAATGGAAATCATGGATGGTTGAATGTTGAAATATCTGCAATTTTCTTCCCCCAATTCTATTTTTCTGATTTTTGTGGGTGATTGATCATTGACCATCAGCTAATTAAAAGGAGTATGCAAATCCCAAGGGATTTTTTGGAATGCTTGTCTAAGTATTGTCCAAGATCCTAAGTGAGTAGTCCTCATCTCTGAAGGATGATACCCCTCCTTCAATGGCATGACATCGCTTAAGCACCTGGGAGAGGGGCACATCAAGGTCAATAACCTTGTGTCTAGTTATCAGCTCCATCAAAACCACACCAAAGCTGAACATGTCCACGTTGGTTGTAACCCGACCCGTCACTGCGTATTCAGGAGCCAAATAACCAAAGGTGGTGGTCAGCTTGATTTTGACAAAAAAAATTCCATCGAGGGCCAGCTTGACCAAACCAAAATATGAGACCTTGGCCCGCATGTCTTCGTCGAGAAGGATATTGGAGGGATTTAGATATATGTGAATTAAACTTGTCTGACAAAGGTGTGCAGGTACTCAACTTCACAGGTGACATTGATGGCAATACTAAGCCTATGTTTCCATTCTAGCGGCCTCAACCCAGACTTCTCCCATTCAAATAGATGCAGACTCAACGGCCCCGGGGGCATATACTTGTACAACAACGTCTTATGCCCAGCAGTCGATACAGTACTTGAGGAGTCCCACGAGGTGTCAATTTCTAGCCTTGGTAAGGACGATGATCTATGTCTAGTACTCACTTAGCTCCTTGCTACTCACCTTCGCTACCTTCATCCGCTTTACGACAATCTGATACAAATATTCTCTCTAACGTGGAGAGTTCTTCACCTTCATATTGTTGAAGGTTTATTGTCTATGCACAAGTGACCACACGAACTCAACAACACTGGTTCTACTCTTTTGCAGGCATACTCCTTTGGACATACTGGTGTGATTTTGTGATTCTCCCAACAACTATTAAAAACATAGCAGATTCAGTTCCTTTCTGATTAATTGACCATAGAATGCAGCAATTACATCCAATACAGCTCTCCTCATGAGAATTAATAGCTTACGTAACACACATAGCCAATATGACTCTCCTCACGAGCGTTTTCAGCTCAAATCATCCACACTGCAAGTTTCTTTTCTATTTCTCTAGGCCCAACACGTTAAGTTCACCACAAGAGTCTCCGCGATCCAGATAGAAGTACATGTAAGTCAATTTATTTTGAATCGGCTACAAATACACTTAACAAATTGAAAATCGATTGACAAACAATAAAAAGTAAAAACAACATCAACATACATATCACTATTCTTCTTTTACCTTGACCCGTGAGGGGCCAAGTGCCAGGCCCATACAGGCTCTGATACCAATTTATATTTTCTAAATGCACTCAAAAATTTTATTCACATGAAAATAATAATACGTCAAGTTATGTCTCGAAATATCTGGTCTATCCTGGAGATACAATCTCTTGGTTGAGTGAATATCTCAACCACACACCAATCTAGGAAGCTAACTAGTTGGAGAGAATCTATTAATAAACTAGACCTCAAAAAACTCCCAAATATTAGGAACATACTCATTCTATAATTGATGAGCACATCAAAGACAATTAGGAATTATATTTTCATGTGTTCCTGCAATTGTGCAACATCAACTTCATTTATCCATTGTGTATAATTTCCACTCTGAATACCTATATGAAAATTTGTTGTCTTATCTTCTTTCATAAAAAAAAATTACCTTTTTCTTATCGTATGCCTTTGGAAAACATATCTCCAATTTGTATGACATTTTTAAACGGTTTTTCATATTCATCAACACCTTCAACCATACACAAATCATTAGTTTTAAAATCATAAGACTCTACAATCTCATTTGATGAATCTGTGATTAATTCCTCATACCACGCTTAACTTTCCACATAGTTTAGAAGATCTTCTATATATCTCTTCTCATCATCATCATCATTATCCTCGCCAAGTAATGGCCCCTTCTCATGTTCACAAAAACACACATTCATCTTGGAATCCTTGAGTTCTTCACTCCTCTGTTGAATACTCAATTTATGTTTCAGCTTTACCTACAACCTGTGCCACTTCACCTTTTTCTATAGTGCCCATCCACATCTCTGGTATTCAGCCTCCTTTTTTAGCAACTCCATAAGCACATTCAATCGTTCCTTCATCTTAGTCATATCTTTCTCAAATTTCGTATCCCTCATCTTCCTCAAGCCAAATACTTTGACATTTTATTTTATATGATTGTGACTTCTCACTGAACACTTGACATGACTATCAATAGTCATTTTCACTTCCTTCGTGAAATCTCCTTGTCCCCTTCTGAGTTTCAATTTAGCCAACACCTCACCAATAATCTCCCCTAAACTTGGTCAATTGTTCACTTCACTTGAACGTTCTTTCTGAGCACTCCTTTCTCTCTTGGTTGTTGCATTTACCTTACTCACTTTTTGAGAACTTTTACTTGTCCTCTTCCTCTTTAGAAATTCATCTTGTTGTTGGCTTCTATAAAAATTCCTTCTCTTGAGAGCAATGCATGTTCCCTCTTCCTATGTCACAACAGCACTTGGTGTAATGGATACTATATATAACTTTCCTTCTCTTCTACCTGCAAACACATTTGAGTATATTCTCCCGCTCTGATACCACTTGATGCAGGAAAAAAAATATTTTTCCCGCAAATTCACCTCATCTAGATCACACAATAAATCACTTCATCATCAAGTCCTTAATTTGTTATGTAGAAGTGTTTCATATAAAATTCCTACTTCACTTACAGTGAATTATAGAGCATGCACAAATTAGAACTATTATCAAATACATAGATATACCAAAAAAATTGCGAACATAATGAAAATTCCTTTCATTAATAAAATCATGTCCATACAATTACAAAATATTTACAGAAGTGTCCATTTCTCTCTTGGCTTGATCTCACATTAATTTGGCCGCTATTCTCATTTCACGTAGGCTTACAATAAATAGAATTAAGAAATGCAATATCTTTTATAAATCCTAAAAGCACTCCGTAAATCACCCATAAATTGATCCATAAAGTAGATTATCCTAGATCCCTAAAGAACTCCTTAATTTTTTCCCTAAAGTTCTCATGATTTATTCCATAAATATCTCATGCTTTTCAAGGCAAATTTGCTTTTTCCATATGGAAAAAATCTCTCATATCCATATATTTTCTAAAACTATTATATAATAATTAAATGAAACTAAGAATATTTACAATTAAGGAATTATAATTCATTTACAGTATTGAAACCCATTTTGGATATTTTCATCAAAAAAATTGACAGCTTGGAAGCCTTAATGCTCCTACATCAAGAACATATGTGAGTAAGAGAAAAATAATCCAAGATAAAATTATTTTCATCTTAGACTCTCTTAGTATCACAAAGGAGGAATATTCTTTCATCCTAAGGAATCTTGGGAATAGACCAACGCCCAGTTTCACTCTGGAGCTCATGAGAATTAGTTCCAATCCTTGCAATATTCATTCGTTTCTTAGCACTGGTTAATACATAAAAGTAATTATGGCTAGCAAGCGCGAGGTTGATTACCTCCTTATAGTATCTTAACATTCTTTTCCCCTCTAAATACTTATCACTCCACAACTTATACTTAAATTTGGAAGTAATGATGTTTTAAATATTATCCTTATTCCCCAAGAGGATATCCTCCCTTGTCTCCCAATGGTCAAGCCAGGACTTTGCATCCTTATGCAACCCTCTCTTAAGTCGAAGGTGGTTTTGACTAGAGTTAGAAGCAATATTTGGGAACCTCTTGGCTTCCATGGTGTACAACTTCTTTTTATACATCAGATACATAAACATATATGTGAATTCAATGGGGGGAAGGCTAGTTTTAATCAAGAGAATAGGGTAGGGAACATTACCATTAATATTGAGGTTGTAGCATATGAATTTATTTTGGATCATTTCAATATTTCTCCAAGAATATATAAATAGACTACAACCCCACACCTCACATCCATATAAAATAACAGGGGTGATGAGAGTCTCGAAGAGGAACATTTTTTTACGGAAAACCCAAGATCAGTTGTCTTACAATTGTTTTCAATCTCATAGTAAGATTTCTAACCTCCTAAAATAATTTTCTTAGTACTATAGTTCGAGTTGAGCTAATGGTGAATTCCAATATATAAATATTTGTAAGAATAAACATTCTCTAAGTAATTCTTATCATAGATGAAATTGTCATAAGTGATCCTTTTGGATTTAATAATCATAACTTTAGTCTTGTTAGTATTAATAGTCATACCCATCTTGATACAGTAATCATGGATGGGTTTAAGTTGCTTCTCAAGATCGTTGGGACTCCTGTCAAGAAGAATTATATCATCAACATAAAGGAGAAGAGTAATGAGCAAGCTTGCGTCCTTCACAACCAACAACTTCTAAGCTTTCCTAAAACTTGTTAATGTAAATTCCAAAAAGGGTAGGGGATAGGGGACACCCTTTCTTAACACCAATTTTGCATTTAATTGCAGTATACCAACCCTTGGTGGTCTTAAGATTGGAAATAACATTCTCATATAATCTAATAACAATGACCCAGCTTAACTCGAGAGGAACCATTATTTCATCGAGCCCTTACCATAACTTCTCTCAAGGAACATTTTCAAAAGCTTTTATAAAGTAAACAGAACAACAAAAGATATCAATCTTACTATTACGAAAATCCTTGGAAATGGTCCTAAGAGTGACAAGGAGGTAAATCATAGAGTGGTGCCTTCTAAAAACAACTTTCACAATGGCTCTTTTACCATGGGTTTCAAGCCAAACACTAATCCTCTTTTCTAGAATGACCCCATAGAAATTGGCTAAAATGTGGCTAATCTTGATAATCCTATAGCTAGAGGGAACATTTTTATTCCCACTTTTAAAGATAGGCATGATAAGGCTTTGTGTCCACATATTATGGAAGTTGTGTTTAACCTCCAATTTGAGGAGATTGTGCGAGTGAGAGGTGAGGATGGACTGTTAGGTCCCTATATTACTAGTATAGTCCCTTATTGTTATTAGTGTAACCCCCTTATTGTTATTATTGTACCCTTGTGTTCTAGAGGTGTTCTACGGACAGAGGTGATCCCTACTAGCCCAGATCGGGTCTAGCAACAATCATATCACGCTACGGCGCAGGTTCCTAATTACAATAAACCAACTTGCGAAGAAGGCCTACCTCAAGTCCAAGGTTGTTGTTCATAGAGAAGATGGCGCTCCTGTTTCCTTGCTTCAACAGATCACAATCCTCTCGCTCGCCGCGATCGAACACCTACACACGCAAGAAACACGACAAACACAAGCGTAAAACCCGATATATGCAATCATGTATCAGTTAGAGAAGACACAACTCATGATCATAATGAACAATACGAGTGTGTTACATAGAAATTTGTCACCGTCCCTGAAATCCCCATCCCGCACATTGGAGGGCTCATTCCGTGACCTGTGAGCAGAGACAAGACTTGAAAATACTTTCATTGCATCCCTCTGAAGATGAGCTTTCATTGCCCTGAAGACATCTCCTTGCAAAAAACCCTAAAAATAGCTCTTTTTCCATTGGCGTGGTTCCACAGTTCAGTCCTCGCGCCAAGGGGGCAAATCCTCCAAAGAGGGCGCGCCAATTGGCGCTTTGTCATAGAGCCACACCCATGCCAACCATATTAAGAGGTGTTTTTTAAAAATAAATGGCGGAAGTTTCGTCCTAACAAATTCCTGGACTGATATCTATCTTGAGTTGGGAGGTTTGGCTATGGATTTCCATAAAGAGGAAGTGGTTTGCCACCTCTCATGGAAGCTTCCTTGATGATAGGGCCAATCCCATAATTATAGGGATCCCAACTCCCCTTCCTCCTTCTATAAAAGCTTGCTCTTCTCCATGGCAAGCTAATCTCCAAGTTCCAAGAGCTTTCACATCCTTATGCTGCAAGAGCCTTCTTGATTCCCTTAAGGCCAAATCCAAGCAAGGATACTATTGCCAAGTATCTGGAGAGAGAGGCTTGTCCCATCCTTGACAGGCTTTATCGAGACATGTTTTTCTGACGACCCGCCAAAGGAGAGTGCTGCATCGAAGCTATGGTTGTATTATTCTTTTGACTCTTTAATGATAAGCGACTATTGGTTATGGTTCCACTCTTGTTCTGGATTATGTTCATGAGTTATGTCCTCTTCGACTGACACATAGTTGTATATACTGGATTTTATGCTTTCATTTGTGTTGTTTCTTGCATGTGCAGGTGTCCGACCACGGAGATTGTGAGGATTGTGATCTGCCAGGGCAAAGGAACGGGAGCACCACCTCTTCTACAAACAATAGCATTGGATTCCAGGTAAGCCTTCCTCGCAAGTCAGTTTATTTACGATTAGGAACCTGCACTGTAGCGTGTTTGATTGTTGCTAGACCCGATCTGGGCTAGTAGGGATCGCCTCTGTCCGCAGAGGGAATTTACCTCGTCAATAATTTGGCAACTCCACTGGGGATCGTTAGCTTGTTGTCATTCATTTTATGAGCTATAGACGGAGTCTGAAGTTAGCCAGATAGCCTTCGAAACGCTTTTTCTCTGCAATTGCGAAGTAGATCAAAGCTGCTTCAGTCAATCTTCGGTTTAGTTTGTAAACTGAACCCTTTGAGCATTGTCTTGTCTTTTCGATTAATTCTTGATCCTCCTTGCTTGATCAGCTCTTTTGGGCTGGTTCTTTTTATGAATTTGGGTCTTTGATAGCTTGAACATCACTGGTCTGATCTTAGATTGCTTATTTTTTATTTTTGCATAGAAAACTTGACTGGCGCGCTTTTTAGCATGACAGTCGCGCCAATTGGTGCCAGTTGTCCACTTATTACCCGTGCCAATCTTGATATGGCGCTAGTTTCAGCCTGACAGTCGCGCCAATGCTGGGGACTACAGGGGTTTTCTCTGTTTTAAGCTTTCTGAGCTTGATCTGTGTGTTTAGCTTTGCCTCGCTTTGAGCCTAGATTACATGGTTCATTTGAGTCTTGGATATTCTGTTGGAAGTGGTGAGTCTGGTCTTGGTTGGGAGAAATTCTTTGTTTTTTCATTTTTAGGCGTTGGCGCTTGTTGTCAGTTAGCAACCCGCGCCAATTGGCCATTGGCGCTAGTTGTCAATGTACAAGTCGTGCCAGTTGGCACTAGTTGTCAATGTACATGTCGATCCAATTTCAGGGTGTGTGAAAATTGAGATTTTTTCCCTAAATCCTTCACCAGTGTGTCTTTCCCTTCCGGCCTTTTCCTTGTATGAGCATAGATTACATTTCTCATTGTTTGGGATGTCTTCTTGCTATGATTTCTTGATGTAAAAGGGATGAATGCCTTATTTTGATCTCTTGCTTTGGAAGTCCTCTTTTTGTTTGACCTCATATGTCTTGTCGCCTTTTGAGGGATTTCGTGACAAAGTGTTTGAAACAACGATTGCATTCGTAGTGTTTGTTTACATCTATTTTGCATTCATCCTTCATTAAGAATATTTGTGTTTATTTAGTTTTCGTCTCAAAGCATTCTTTTTGTTAAAATGCATTAGATCACATTGCATTGAAAAGTACTTTTGAGATCCATCATTGAACTTAGATTACATTGTTTAATGATCGAAAACTATAAATCGCTTTGATTGCATTCTCTTTTATTAAAATCATGAATTAAGTAGATTCTCATTTCATCGAAAAATGCATTGAGTGCATTCTTATAATTTGAAAAGGAAAAGGAAATTTTGCACAGATTACAATTGCATAGTTTTCGGAAAAGAGGATTTTGCATAGATTACATTGCATTATTCGCATCATTGAATGTTTGAAATTACTTTTGGATAGTGAAAGTCATCTAGTTTGGAAAAAGTTTCGTTTTCAGTGTTGTTGTTTGTTGCATCATTGTTTGAAGCTCTTCCCTTAACTAGATAGCATTCATCGAATTGAAAAGTTTTATTTTCTCATATAGCTGCATATAGGAGATTATCAAATGACATACGGTAGGGCCTTGAAACTGAAACATAATTGAAGATCAACCTTAAAATTTATTCAATTAACCTAAGGAATCATTGAAACATTAACGAAATATTTAGAGGTCTAGGCTAGAGACGTGTTCCGGCGTCTTAAAACCTAGTAGCTGTCATTCGCCTCTTGGCTTTAGAAAGCACTAGTACGGACTTGTGCTCCCCGTACCGTTGCGTATATAAAGGGAGATCCCACTAGGTTTCAATCCTTTATCCATAGGAAGCCGAGTCTGCCACCCTATACCCATGATACACCGGACACAGCATTCGGGGAGATTGCCTGCACGTACGGAAAGTCCTTGGTTGATTTCTCTTTCATTATTGAAACCAAGGTGTATATTGCAGTTCACATTTATTTGGTACACCCTTTTGCCTAGTATTCCTAAGTAGTCATTTGATCTTTTCTGACTCCCTAAATTTGAAAGGATCACCAAGCGCTTGTCCTTTCACGCTTGTGTCAAATCTGAAAGAGATAGAGTCACCTTTTTGACCATTTCTCGACTCTTAAAACATGAAACGGTGAACTTTCTCATTTTTCAATGTGGTAAAAATTAATCACCCGCGATCACACGCCCTATTAGATTTTTCTTGTTGACCGTTTGATCGTGTGTCTTGACTCTTTTTCAGCTCGTGTGTGGTTTTGAGTTTTGATGGCAACTTTTTCAGAGTTTACCAACCAAGGAATCCCCTCAGAAGGGAATCCTGGTCATTTTCCTCCTTTTGGGAATGTTGGTGCTCCTTACATGGCAACGTTGTCCCTTCCTGAGTTAACTGTTGGGTTGCCTGTTTGGTTGTTTTCAACCTCTGTGGTCCCAAATGTCTCCACTACTGTTCAATCAGTTCCTCCGCCGGAACAACATCATGTTTATTCCCAAGTGGACCTCTCCCCTTCTTCGCCTATTTCTGCGTCCCCTTCTTCTACTTCGCCTAGTCAAAGTCTGGATTCGAGTAACCAGGTGGCTAAGAAGAAGAAGAAGAAGACAAAGAAGAAGAAGTCTGATAAAGGAGAGGCTAGATCTGCGGCTATTTCGCCTAAGAAGTCTCCTCTTGATAACCCTTCCAACCCTCCACGGAAAGTCAAATTCCCTTGCATCTTGTGCACGGGAGACCATCTTCTTCGAGACTGCCCTGGCATTCCCAAGGTGCTCGAAGTATGGTCCAACGGTTGTCCATCATTGCCTTTGACTTCCGAGAGTCAGGTTGGGAGCATGTCTTCAATTGGTGCTGATAAGACTCTTAAGAAACAGGGTAAGCTTGTCAATCCCTGTAAGTTGTGTGGGGGGCACCATGCCATTCACCTTTGTCCATATATGGATGAAGCCAAGTGATTTTTGGACAACTTAACCAGTCCTACACCATGCCTCCCAGCTGGTTACAATCGGCTTTCTTTGACTCCTCCACCAGCTGATCCTACGATTGGTCAAGAATCATCCTTGGTCAATCCCGCTCACTCGGATATTCAAATTCAGGAATCCATCCCTGACCAACCATTGGTTGTGGGATCGGTTGAGCTGGCCCCGTCTACGGTGCACCAGGTCTTTTCTATTGAGAGTGGACCTCACACCCCTCGGGTTCTTCTTGTTTCTTCAGATTCTTCGGACTTGGAGAAAGATTCTCATGTCCCTATACCTCAAGAAGTTGCTCCTCCACCTCCCGTGATGGAGGTCCCGGAGGATACTCCTCCTGCCTTCGAGATGGAGGTCATGGAGGATGCTTCTTCTTCTATCGTAACACCAGGGGAAGACCATCTCTGTTTGATGGTAGCCCCTCCAAGTAGTTTGGTCGCTTCCTTTGATTGGAGTCGACTCGCAGGATATCGCCTTCCGTCTTATGTGCATTTCGAGATCACAGTACAGGCTTTTGGTCTGCTCGTACCCAGCACCATTATAGACGAAGGCGTGGCTGTTAGTATTTTATCCTCAACTACTTGGAAAGCTTTTGGCTCTCCGCCGCTTGCGCCTGTTACGCAGAATCTGTTGGCATTTAACAAAAGAACGATTCAACCCTTAGGGATCCTTCCAAGGTTACCTGTTACTTTGGGAGGTAAAACCGTCCATATGGACGTGATGGTTGTTCCAGGCCCTTTGGATTTCAATCTACTTTTGGGGCGCGATTACACCTATGCCATGGGAGCACTTGTCTCCTCCCTTTTTCGTGTGGTCTGTTTTCCGCATGAAGGACGGATCGTGACCATTGATCAGCTTTCGTTCTTTGGTCCTGATGTGGCATCTGGCCCGCCATCATCCCTTCCTAGTTTTTATCCACCTGTTGTATCTACCCCACCACAGGTCAAATATGTGGCTACCTACCCTGTGCCCGCACTCAGTGACGACGCCATCGTGCATAGTGTACTGGGGGCATTGGGTCCTGATTTCCAAGATGTCATTCTCCCACCTGGTGCCGGACTCTTGGAAGCCATGACTTCTTGTTCATCATGACGAGTAGTCTGTTGGAGCATGGTTCGTTCCCTTGCATCAAGCTCCTTAAAAATGAAATCAAGTCTATCGGAGCATAGTTCCTCCACTTGTGTCAAGCTCCTAAAACCATGAAACAAGCTGTTTGAGGATAGTTCTTTTAATGTGTCAACCTTGTTAAAATAATGAAACACGTTCCTTTTCAATTCGATTCTTTGATAAGATCTCGTAAAATCCCAGTCGAGTCTTTTTCTTTATCTCGTCACTTGAACCTTCACTCCATCTGCTTTTCATATGGACTGAAGCTTGGGGGGCATGTACCTCGAATTGAGACACCATGTTGGGGGCATGCTTACTTTTTCAAGCATAGTTTGTTTCCATTTCAAGCTTGTGTAGAAATGAAACTGGTTTCAAGCATAGTTTATTTTTGTTTCAAGCTTGTGTAAAAATGAAACCAACTTCAAGCAAAGTTCCTTGATTTCAAGCTTGTGTAAAAATGAAACCATCCATTTTACCTCTTGAGACTGTCATTTTATCAGCCTGTTTTTGCCAGATGAGCCTTGGTTTTATCACTCCATCGTCACTATCTGCTTGGCCGATCATATGCCATCACTTGGTTGTTTTACCTATTCTTGAGGAACCGCTGTGATGAGTGATCTTGTTAGCCAGCCTCTTGACCTTTATTTGTTTTGAGCAGTTCCACCATTACCGAAACCAGTTGCTACCCTCTATACCACTCGTTCCTCTAAGAAGAGTCAACTTTCATCTCTTTTCTGACTCCCTAAACATGAAAATATTGCCGAGGCCCTTGTCATTTCGATCTCGTTAAAGTGGACATGAAATGACATCTACCCAGTATACGTTTACCCCTTTTTCAGGCTGGGATAGATTATTTACGAAAAAGGAATACCCTAGCCTATTACGACTAGGAGGTTTTCTCAGACATAGTTTTCTACCTTTTTTGATCTGAGGAACTATTTATGAAAAGGGACTGTTGGAGTTTACTTTTCCATTGTTTTTTCAAACTCTCTAAATATGAAAAGACGCCGAGTTCTTCCTTTGTCAGACTCGTTAAACCCTGATGACATTGGATTCAGTCATAATGATGTTATTCGAGTCGCTCCTTCCTAGGGCTCATTAAATGTACTAGGATGGATTCGTCCGAAGGACGAATTTATATGACAAGCATATGGTATCCTCTTCAAGCTTGTGTAAAAATAAAGAGTTACTCGCCAAACATGGTGGGGAAACTGGAACCAACATCATTGTCATGTCAGCAGTATGTCGCTCTTGAACATGGCACTTGTTTGCATTCGTGTCGGGTTGGGGACATCTCATCTCGTTTTTCACTTGACTCTGTGGGTTTGGGTGATCCCTTTTGACCTCTCGTCTGCTCTTTGCCTCGTCACTGTGACCTTTGATCTTTTTATGTCAAATACTGCCAAATCCACTGTCGTGCCATCAATATGTTCAAGAGAAGTTGACCTCTGCAAACTCTAACCTTCCTCTGATTTTCATCTGATCTTGATTCACAAAGACACTATGTTCCTTTGTCTCGCATCAATGGTGTGGGAAACACTATGGCCCACCTTCGATCAAGGTCACTTCCTGTCGACTTCAGCTCATTATCCAAGAAGATGATCTAGAGACTCCTTCTGGTACCTTGGAGCCTGCATGCCTCAATGGCAGGTTCGTCGCATTCGATGTGAGGTTTTCATCATCGGCCTCCGATTGAATGATTCTACGGGTGTTCGACGCCAGCTCATTGATTCACATGCCGTAGATTGTACCTATAGTACCTTGAGGACCATTGTCATTATTGGTGGTTCCTCTCGCGTCTGTTAACAGCTTTCATCATTGGCTGGTAATCAGGCGATGTTCTTGCATGTTCGACTTCAACTCACATATTCGCATGCTTGAACTTGTACTTTGTTCGGGCCGAGATGGAGCGCAAGACCCTCGATTGTGTCTGTTGTAATCCAAGCTACGATATTTTGGATTATTATGATTATTTACATGACTCACTGATTGGATGGCTGCAACCATACCTGAGTCTATTTATTAATCCTCACTGGATGGCTGCGTCCATGCCTTGGATCTAGATTATTGTACACTCTGTTATGGATGGCTACGCCCATACCACGCATATATATCATGTATCTGAGACATCAGTTGTACTTAGCTCCGCAGGTTTTTCGATGGCGGTGTTTTCAGTCGGCATGTTCTCGTAAAGCATTTCACCCCTCTCTCTCTCGGGCCTCATGCTTTAGGGGGCATCTGTTACATAGAAATTTTTCACCATCCCTACAATCCCCATCCTACACATTGGAGGGCTCATTCCGTGACCTGTGAGCAGAGACAAGACTTGAAAATACTTTCATTGCATCCCTCTGAAGATGAGCTTTCATTGCCCTGAAGACATCTCCCTGCAAAAAACCCTAAAAATAGCTCTTTTTCCATTGGCGCGGTTCCATAGTTCAGTCCTCGTGCCAAGGGGGCAAATCCTCCAAAGAGGGCGCGCCAATTGGCACTATGTCATAGAGCCGCACCCGCGCCAACCATATTAAGAGGTGTTTTTTAAAAATAAATGGCGGAAGTTTTGTCCTAACAAATTCCTGGACTGATATCTATCTTGAGTTGGGAGGTTTGGCTATGGATTTCCATAGAGAGGAAGTGGTTTGCCACCTCTCATGGAAGCTTCCTTGATGATAGGGCCAATCCCATAATTATAGGGATCCCAACTCCCCTTCCTCCTTCTATAAAAGCTTGCTCTTCTCCATGGCAAGCTAATCTCCAAGTTCCAAGAGCTTTCACATCCTTATGCTGCAAGAGCCTTCTTGATTCCCTTAAGGCCAAATCCAAGCAAGGAGACTATTTCCAAGTATCCGGAGAGAGAGGCTTGTCCCATCCTTGACAGGCTTTATCAAGACATTTTTTGCTGACGACCTACCAAAGGAGAGTGTTGCGTCAAAGCTATGGTTGTATTCTTTTTTTGACTCTTTAATGATAAGCGACTATTGGTTATGGTTCCACTCTTGTTCTTGATTATGTTCATGAGTTATGTCCTCTTCTACTGACATATAGTTGTATATACTGGATTTTATGCTTGCGTTTGTGTTATTTCTTGCATGTGCAGGTGTCCGACCATGGAGATCGTGAGGATTGTGATCTGCCAAGGCAAAGGAACGAGAGGACCACCTCTTCTACAAACAACAGCGTTGGATTCCAGGTAATCCCTCCTCGCAAGTCGGTTTATTTACGATTAGGAACCTGCACTGTAGTGTGTTTGATTGTTGCTAGACCCGATCTGGGCTAGTAGGGATTGCCTCTGTCCGCAAAGGGGATTTACCTTGTCAACGGAGTGGAACCATAACCAATAGTCACTTATCATTAATTCATACAAAGTAAAATACAACCAGGCTCTGATGTTGAACCTTCCTTCAGCGGGTCGTCAACGGAATACGTCTCAGTAAAGCTTGTCGGGACTGGGGACAAGCCTCTCTCTTTGATCGTAAATCTCCTTGCTATGGATTTGGCACTATGAGGACTATCAAAGCTCTTGCAGCATTCTTCAGGCTATGAAGGCTCTTGGAGATAAGCTTGCAAAGGGAAATGGCAAGCTTATATAGATGGTGGAAGAGGAGTTGGGATCCCTACAATCATGGGATTTGCCCTATCCTCAAGGAAGCTTCCATGAGAGGTGGCAAACTACTTCCTCTACATGGAAATCTGGAGCCAAACGTCCCAACTCAATTTAGAGAACAATTTAGGAGTTGGTTGGAGTCAATATTCTACCATTTATTTTTTTTAAACACCCTTTATTAAGCCTAGCGCGAGTGCGACTCTGAGACAGAGCGCCAATTGGCGTGCCCTCTTTGGAAGATTTCCCCCATTGGCGTGGGTATAACACTGGATAGTCGTGTCAAGGATGAAAAGGCTATTTTTAGGGTTTTTCACAAGGAGATGTCTTCAGGGGAATGAAATTCCATGTCTAGGGTATTGCCATGAAAGTGTTTTCAGATCATGTCACTATTCACAGGTCACGGAATAAGCCCTCCAATGTGAGGGATGGGGAATTGCAGGGATGGTGACAAATTGTTGTGTAATAGATTCCCCCTAAAGCATGAGGCCCGAAAGAGAGAGAGGGGTGAAATGCTTTACGAGAACGTGCCCAACTGAAAACACTGCCGTCGGAAAACCTGCATAGAGAAGTACAACTGATATCTCAAATACATGATATATGTGGTATGGGCGCATCCATCCATAACAAAGTATACAATAATCTAGATCCAAGGCATGGACGCAGCCATCCAGTGAGGATCGATAAATAGACTCAGGTATGGTCGCAGCCATCCAGTGAATGAGTCATGTAACTAATCATAATAATCCACAAAATGCAGCCCGGATTCTAATAGACAAAATCCACGGTCTTGCGCTCCATCTCGACCCGAAAAAAGTACAAGTTCAAGCATGCGAATAAGTGAGCTAAAGTCGAACATGCAAGAACATCGCCTGATTACCTGCCAATAATGAAAGTTGTTAACAAACGTGAGAGGTACCACCAATAATGGCAATGGCCCTCAAGGTACTATAGGTACAATCTATGGCATGTGAATCAGTGAGCTGGCGTCGAACACCTGTAGAGTCACTCGATCGAAGGCCAATGATGAAAACCTCACGTCGAACATGAAGAACCTACCATTGAGGCATGCAGGCTCCAAGGTACCAGAAGGGAGTCTCTAGATCAACTTCTTGGATAATGAGCCAAAATCGACAGGAAGTGACCTTGATCGAAGGTGGGCCATAGTGTTTCCCACATCATCGACATGAGACAAAGGAGTATAATGTTTTTTTGAATCAAGATCAGATGAGAATCAGAGGAAGGTTGAAATTTTGCAGAGGTCAACTTCTCTTGAACATATCGGTGGCACGATAGTGGATTTGGCAGTATTTGACATCAAAATATTAGAGGTCATGATGACGAGGCAAAGAACAGATGAGAGGTCAAAAGTGATCACCCAAACCCACAGAGGCAAGTGGAAAACGAGATGAGATGTCCCCAACCTGACACGAATGCAGACAAGTGCCATGTTCAAGAGCGACATACTGTCGACACGACAATGATGCTGGTTCCATTTTCCCCCACCATTTCTGGCGAGTACCTCTTTATTTTTACACAATCTTGAAGAGGATACCACATGATTTTCATATAAGTCCGTCCTTCGGACGAATCCATCCTAGTACATTTAATGAGCCCTAGGAAGGAGAAACTCGAATATCATCATTACGACTGAATCTGATGTCATCAAAGTTTAATGATTCTGACAAAGGAAGAACTCGACGTCTTTTCATATTTAGAGAGTTTGAAAATACAGAAAAAAATTAAACTCCAACAGTCCCTTTTAGTAAATAGTTCCTCAGATCCGAAAAGGTAGAAAAATGAGTCTAAGAAAACCTCCTAGTCGCAATAGGCTAGGGTATTCCTTTTTCGTAAATAATCTATCCCAACCCGAAAAAGGGGTAAACGTATACTAGGTAGATGTTGTTTTGCAGCCACTTTAACGATATCGAAACAACAAGGGACTCGGCAATCTTTTCATGTTTAGAGAGTCAGAAAAGAGTTGAAAGGTGACTCCTCCTGGAGGAACGAGTGGTATAAAGGGTAGCTACTGGTTCCGGTGATGGTGGAACTGCTCAAAACAAGTAAAGGTTAAGAGGCTGGCTAACAAGACCACTCATCACAGCGGTTCCTCAGGAATGGGTAAAACAACCAAGTGAAGGCATATGATCAGCCAAGAAAATGGGGACGATGGAAAGAGAAAACCAAGGCTCATCTGGAAAAAAAAGGCTGATAAGATGGCAATCACAAGAGGTAAAATGGGAAAGGTTTCATTTTTACACAAGCTTGAAATTAGGAAACTCTGCTTGAATTTGGTTTCATTTTTACACAAGCTTGAAACAAAGATAAACTATGCTTGAAACCGGTTTCATTTTTACACAAGCCTGAAATGGAAATAAACTATGCTTGAAAAAGTAAGCATGCCCCCAGCATGGTAACTCAATTCAAGTTACATGCCCCCCAAGCTTCAGTCCATGCACCTGATTAAAGAAATGGAGGGAGTGAAGGTTCAAGTTACGAGATCTAAGAAAGACTCGACTGGGATTTAGATCCGATCAAAGACTCGAATTGAACAAGAATGTGTTTCATTATTTTAACAAGGGTGACACATTAAAAGAACTATCCTTAGGACACCTTGTTTCATGGTTTAAGGAGATTGGCACAAGACAAGGAACTCTACTCCGACAACCTTGTTTCATTTTTTAAGGAGCTTGACACAAGACAAGGAACTCTGCTCCGACTTACTTGTTTCATTTTTTAAGGAGCTTGACACAAGAAAATGAACTGTGCTCCAACAACCTGCTTGTTTCATTTTTTAAGGAGCTTGACACAAGACAAGGAACTCTACTCCGACAACCTTGTTTCATTTTTTAAGGAGCTTGACATAGGAAAATAACCATGCTCCGACAACCTTGTTTCATTTTTTAAGGAGCTTGACACAAGACAAGGAACTCTACTCCGACGACCTTGTTTCATTTTTTAAGGAGCTTGACACAAGACAAGGAACTCTGCTCCGACGACCTTGTTTCATTTTTTAAGGAGCTTGACACAAGATAAGGGACTCTGCTCCGACGACCTTGTTTCATTTTTTAAGGAGCTTGACACAAGAAAAGAACCATGCTCTGACGACCTCATCATAATGAAAAATAATTCATCGCTTCCAAGACTTCCACTCCCGATGGAAGGAAAACATCCTGGAAGTCAGGACCCAATGCCCCCAGCACCTGATGCACAACGGCATCGTCACTGAGTGCAGGCACGGGTTAGGTAGCCACATAGTTGACCTGCAGTGGAGCAGATACAATGGGTGGATAAAAACCAGGAAGGGATGATGGCGGACCAATTGCCACATCAGGACCAAAGAATGCAAGTTGATCAATGGTCACGATCTGTCCTTCATGTGGAAAAGAGACCACGCGAAAAATGGAGGAGACGAGCGCTCCCATGGCATAGGTGTAATCGCGCCCCAAGAGCATATTGAAATCCAAGGGGCCTGGAACAAACATCACGTCCATATGGATGGTTTTACCTCCCAAAGTAACAGGTAACCTTGGAAGGATCCCTAATGGTTGACTAGTTCTTATGTTAAATGCCAACAGATTCTGCGTAACAAGCACAAGCGGTGGCGAACCGAAAGCTTACCAAGTAGTTGAGGATAAAATACTAACAGAAGCACCTTCATCTATAATGGTGTTGGGTACAACCAGACCTAAGGCCTGTACCGTTACCTCGAAAGGCACATAAGATAGAAGGCGGTATCCAGCGAATCGACTCCAATCAAAGGAGGTGACCAAACTACTTGGAGGGGCTACCATCGAACCAAGAAGGTCTTCCCCTAGTGTTACGAAAGAAGGAGCATCCTCCACGACCTCCATCTCGAAGGCGGGAGGAGTATCCTTAGGGACCTACATCACGGGAGGTGGAGGAGCAGCTTCTTGAGGTATAGGGACAGGAGAATCTTTCTCCAAGTCCGAGGAATCTAAAGAAACAAGAAGAACCTAAGGGATGTGAGATCCACTCTCAATGGAAAAGACCTGGTGCACCGCTGACAGGTCCAGCTCAACCGATCCCACGACCAATGGTTGGTCGGGAAGGGATTCCTGAATTTTAATTCTCGATGGAGCGGGATCGACTAAGGATGACTCTTGACCAATCTTAGGATCAACTGGTGGAGGACTCAAAGAAAGCCGATTATAACCAGCTAGAAGGCATGGTGTAGAACCAGTTAAATTTTCCAAAACTCGTTTGGCTTCATCCATATACGGACAAAGGTGAATGGCATGGTGCCCTTCACACAACTTACAGGGATTAGTAATCTTACCTTGCTTCTTAAGAGCCTTACCAGCAGCAGCTGAAGACGTGCCCCCAACCTGACTCCCAGAAGCCAAAGGCAACGGCGGACGACCGTTGGACCATACTTCGAGTACTTTGGGAATGCCAGGGCAATCTTGAAGGAGATGGTCTCCCATGCACAACATGCAAGGGAACTTGACTTTCCGTGGAGGGTTGGAAGGTTTATCAAGAGGAGGTGCATTAGAAGCAGTAGCTATAGCTTTAGCCTCTCTCTTATCGGACTTCTTCTTCTTTGTCTTCTTCTTCTTCTTCTTAGCCACCTGGTTACTCGAATCCAGACTTTCACCAGGCGAAGTAGAAGAGGAGGATGCAGAAATAGGCAAAGAAGGGGAGAGTTCCACCTTGGAATCAACATGATGTTGTTCAGGCGGAGGAACTGATTGAATAGTAGCCGAGACATTCGGGACCACAGAGGTTGAAAACAACCAAACAGGCAACCCAATAGTTAACCTAGGAATGGACAACGTTGCCATGTAAGGAGCACCAACATTCCCAAAAGGAGTAAAATTACCAGGATTCCCATCGGAGGGGATTCCTTGGTTGGCGAACTCTAGAAAAGTTGCCATCAACAACTCAAAACCGCACACAGGCTAAAAACCAAGGCACACAATCAAACGGCCAACTAGCAAAATCTAACAAGGCATGTGATCGCGGGTGATTTATTTTATGACATTGAAACTTAGAAACTTCACTGTTTCTTGTTTTAAGAGTCGAGAAACAGACGAAAGATGACTCTATCTCTTTCAGTTTTGAAGCAAGCATGAAAGGACAAGTGCTTGGTGATATTTTAAAATTTAAGGAGTCAGATAAGATCAAAATGACTGCTCAGGAATGCTAGGCAAAGGGTGTACCAAATAACCGTGAACTGCAATATACACCTTGGTTTCAAAATAAAAGATAAATCAACCAAGGACTTAACATACGTGCAGGAAATCTCCCCAAATGTTGTTTCCGGTGTATCACGGGTATAGGGCGGTAGACTCAGCTTCCTATGGATAAAGGATAGAAACCTAGTGGGGTCTCCCTTCATATACGCGACGGTACGGGGAGCACAAGTCCGTACTAGTGTTGTCTAAAGCCAAGAGGCGAACGACAGCTACTAGGTTTAAAGACGACGGAACACGTCTCTAGCCTAGACCTCTAAATATTTCGTTAATGTTTCAATGCTGCCTTAGTGTAAATTGAATAAATTTTAATGTTTATCTTCAATTATGTTTCAGTTTCAAGGCCCTACCGCATGTCATCTGACAATCTCCTATATGCAGCTATATGAGAAAAGAAAACTTTCAATTCGATGAATGTTATCTAGTTAAGGGAAGAGCTTCAAACAATGATGCGAGATAAAACAACACTGCAAACAAAATCTTTTCCAAACTAGATGACTTTCACTATCCAAAAGTAATTTCAAACATTCAACGATGTGAATAATGCAATGTAATCTATGCAAAATCCTCTTTTTCGAAAACTATGCAATTGTAATCCATGCACAATTTCCTTTTTCTTTTCAAATGATAAGAATGCACTCAATGCATTTTTCGATGAAATGAGAATCTACTTAATGCATACTTTTAATGAACGAGAATGCACTTGATGCAATTTTTAGCTTTCAAACATTAAACAATGTGATCTAAGTTCAATGATAAATCTCAAAAATATTTTTCAATGCAATGTGATCTAACTCATTTTAACAAAAATAACACTTTGAGACGAAAACTAAATAAATGCAAATCTCCTTAATGAAGGATGAATGCAAAAGAGATGTAAACAAACACTAAGAATGCAATCGTTGTTTCAAACACTTTGTCACAAAAGCCTTCAAAAGGCGACAAGACATATGAGGTCAAACACAAAAAGGACTTCCAAAGCAAGAGATCAAAACAAGGCATTCATTCCCTTTTACATCAAACAATCATGGAAAGAAGACATTTCAAACAATGAGAAATGTAATCTATGCTCATACAGTGACAATACCGGAAGGGAAAGACACACTGGTGAAGGATTTAGGGAAAAAATCTCAATTTTCATATACCCTAAAATTGGCACGACTTTATCATTGACAACTAGCGCCAACTAGCGCGACTTGCTCATTGAAAACTAGCGCCAATAGCAAATTGCCGCGGGTTGATAACTGACAACAAGCGCTAATGCCTAAAAATGAAAAAACAAAGAATTTCTCCCAACCAAGACCAGACTCACCACTTCAAGCAAAATCTAAAACAAACCCAGAAGCAAAGTACTAACCAAAAGAAACTTCCGAACAAGGGAAAACCCTATCACCTACAGGAGATGGCGCGACTGTCTGGCTGTAATCCACGCCAGACAAGGGATGGCGCGAGTGATGAACTGGCAACCTGCGCCAATTGGCACGATTGTTAGGGTGGAAACCGCGCCAATCAAGCCAACCATGAAAAGATGAAAAATTCAAAAAAGCAGAGGTCAGATCTGATCCTCTGGGGGTTGAACAGAGGTTTTACATTATAAAAAAGCAAACCAAAAGAGTTGATCAAGCAAGCAAAGTCAATAATCAAACTAAAAGACAAGATAATACCCCAAATCAACGTTCCCCAGTGGAGTCGCCAATTTGTTGTAGAGGTAAATCCCTTCTGCGGACAGAGGCGATCCCTACTAGCCCAGATCAGGTCTAGCAACAATCATATCACGCTACGGTGTATGTTCCTAATTACAATAAACCAACTTGCAAAGAAGGCCTACCTCAAGTCCAACGCTGTTGTTCGTAGAGAAGATGGTGCTCCCGTTTCCTTGCTTCAGCAGATCACAATCCTCTCGCTCGCCGTGATTGAACACCTGCACACGCAAGAAACACGACAAACACAAGTGTAAAATCCGATATATGCAATTATATATCAGTCAGAGAAGACACAACTCATTATCATAATGAAAAATATGAGTTGAACCATAACCAATATTCACTTATCATTAATTCATACAAAGTAAAATACAACCAGGCTCTGACGCTGAACCTTCCTTCGGTGGGTCGTCAGCGGAATACGTCTCAGTAAAGCTTGTCGGGAATGGGGACAAGCCTCTCTCTTCGATCGTCAATCTCCTTGCTATGGATTTGGCACTATGAGGACTATCAAAGCTCTGCAAACATTCTTTAGGCTATATATTTTGGAGATTAGCTTGCAAAGGGAAATGGCAAGCTTATATAGATGGTGGAAGAGGAGTTGGGATCCCTACAATCATGGGATTGGCCCTATCCTCAAGGAAGCTTCCATGAGAGGTGGCAAACTACTTCCTCTACATGGAGAACCAGAGCCAAACGTCCCAACTAAATTTAGAGACCAGTTCAGGAGTTGGTTGGAGTCAATCTTCCACCATTTATTTTTTTTAAACACCCTTTATTAAGCCTGGCGCGAGTGTGACTCTGAGACAGAAAACCAATTGGGGTGCCCTCTTTGGAAGATTTCCCCCATTGGCGCGGGTATAACACTGGCTAGTCACGCCAAGGATGAAAAGGCTATTTTTAGGGTTTTTCACAAGGAAATGTCTTCAGGGGAATGAAAGTCTATGTCTAGGGGAATGCCATGAAAGTGTTTTCAAATCATGTCACTACTCACAGGTCACGGAATAATCCCTCCAATGTGCAGGACGGGGAATTGCAGGGACAGTGACAAATTGTTGTGTAACACCTTGTAACCCCCATTTTGTTATTATTGTGCCCTTAAATTATTATTGTTAGGTCGGCTAGGATTACATTGTGGCCCCATGGACTCCTATATATAGAAAGGAGGTTTTTTAATTTGTATCATCCAATAATTGTTCATTCATGTAATGTATTGGAGGTTTCCCCCTCGAAGTGGCTTATTTCTAAGGCGTTGATATCTCTTTTCTTCTATTTTTGGAGCCGGCTTCACAACATTTGGTATCGAGGTTTGGATCCTAGGGTCTGCCACTCCAAACAGGTCATCGTGGCATTTTCGCTATAACTTTTTTCTACGAAGTTTCAAAAGCTAAAAATTTTAGGGTGTGAAGACGACATCCTGAGGAAGATTTTCTAAAAATTTTAGAGCTTGGTTCGCAATATTGTCGGAGATATGATCTGTGGAAGTTAAGTCTTTTTTCAGGCTCCTAAACAGGTCATCGTGGAATTTGCACTATAACTTGTTTTATAATGAAGTTCAGAATCTGAAATTTTTATGGTGCGAAGTAGAAATCCTGAGGAAACTCATCAAAAAATTTCAGATCTTGGTTTGTAATATTTTAGGAGATATGATCTGTGGAAGGTAGTGCTTTTTCAGGCTCCAGAATTTCATCTCAAAGAGGTGATCGTGGGAAAATATTCATAACTCTCTCTCTGAGCATCGGATTGGAGTGTTGTAAAAATTGGTCACAAGTAAACGGATTTTATTTTCTTGGCTATCAATTTCAGAGCCGAAGGATGAAAAATTGACACGTGGCAAGTCTTACAAGTTCACTCTATTGAACTAGTCCATAATTAGGTCATTGTGGGATATTGGACACAACTTTGTCTTGGAGAATCCAAATCAAGTCAAACCTGTGGCATTCAAAATATAATTCAAAGGGCTACGTTGATACAGAAATTCAAATATTGAAGTGCTGCAATCATAGAGATAATCCAATTTCAATATCGAGCTCCTCAAAAGCAAGAAAAAGGTGTGTATTTTTTTCCAAATTGCATAAATCTTGAAGAATCAATTTGAATTGATTCCAAGGGCATATTGTAGAATAGATATCAGTATTGGGTTCTAAAATATGCCCCATAAAAATAATTCAACACCCATTAAGCCTTCAGAAGGCTCTACTATGACTCGTGAAGATGAAGAATTGCAACATGATCTATCAAAATTACAAGAGCAAGTGCAACAAATTTCACTCTCGCAAAGAGCAACAAAAAATGAAATGGAAGTTTTGAAGAAAGGTGTGGAAGCGAAGATGGATGGCATGGAAGCTGGCATGGAAGCTAAGATGGAAAACATGAAGAATGATCTAAAAATAGACATCGAAGGTTTGACAAAGTTGATACAAGAAATGTTTCCTAATGGTGAAAAGATAGTAGAAGAACCTCATGATGAGAACAAAATAAATGTTAATATTGATTTCATAAACTCTAATGTTGGCGGGAAGAACCACCATATTCCAAAAATGGATATGAGGAAGTTTGATGGAAAGGATCCTGTAACATGGATACTACAGATGGAGCAATATTTTGATCTCCATAACGTGTAAAACACACAAAAGGTACGCATTGCAACTTTACATTTAGAACAAAATACATTTGTATGGTATCGATGGCTTTGCTCCCATAAAAAAATTGTCACTTGGTCAATTTTTACAGAGGAAATTATAGCACATTATGAGGATACAAATAGCAACACCTTCTTTAGCCAATTGATAAATCTCAAACAAAAAGGTTTAGTGGGGGAGCACATTGAGGACTTCCAAAAATTGAATATAAGGGTAACTGATATTCCAGAGGAACACAGGATTGATCTCTTCATAAGCACTTTAAAGGATAACATCCAACATGAAGTTTGCGTTTTGGAACCTGATTCATTGGAGAAGGCATTCAGGTTGGCAAGAAAAGTTGAATGTAAAATTATGGCGACAAGGAAGCCTACCACTCAATTATATAAAGAAGGAAGTATTGCTACGTCTAGATTTCCACAACCTACAAGGTTGACACCACAACAATTGGAAGAAAAAAGAGCAAAAGGGCTTTGCTACAGTTGTGATAGCAAATACACTAAAGATCATAAGTGTGCTGAGAAGAAATTATTTTACATAGATTGTGAAGAGGAAGAAGAAAATGAACAAGAAGAGGATATACACCAGGAACCAGCCCCAGAAGAGGAAGAAATGAATCCAACCATATCGTGTAATGCACTAGCAGGAATTACCACTCCTCAAACTCTCAAGATAAAAGGACAAATCAAGAAGGAAAAGGTAATAGTGTTGATTGATTCAGGTAGCACCCATAATTTTATTCATTGTAAGGTAGCCAAGGAATTAAATTGTTTCCTATACCCAGCACCAGAATGTCAAGTGATGGTGGCAAATGGAGGAACTATAAATTGCTATGGAAAATGCCATAATATCAAGCTAACCATGGGGTCATATGTATTGACTAGTCCAATGCTTTCCATTCCTATGGGAGGTGCTGATGTTGTACTAGGAGTACAATGGTTACAATCTTTGGGGACGGTAGCTTTTAATTTTCAATAACTTTTCTTGAAATTTTTTTCAGAAGGAAAGGAAGTCGAATTACGAGGTATTGCAGGGAAGCCAGGAAGGATAATAAGCTCTAATGTCATGACAAAGCTTCTAAAGAAAGAACAACGAGGCGTAATTGCACAATTATTCTCACTAGAAGTTCCAACATCAAAATCATCTATTCCTGCAGATCTCCAACAAGTCTTGGACAATCATTCCAAGGTGTTTGAAACTCCCAAAGGACTCCCACCCATTCGTGATCATGATCATGCTATTCATTTGATTCCAGGAAGTGTTCCTCCAAACATCAGGCCTTATAGATATCCTTACGTCCAAAAGAGCGAAATTGAACGTATGATTGCGGAAATGTTAGAGGCGGGTATAATTCAACCTAGTCAAAGTTCTTTCTCTGCTCCTGTAGTATTGGTACACAAGAAGGATGGATCATGGCGCATGTGTCCGGATTATAGGGAGCTCAATAAGCTCACCATTAAAGATAAATTTCCCATTCTGTGATTGATGAATTATTGGATGAATTACATGGAGCAATTTATTTTACCAAGTTGGATCTTCGTTCAGGATATCATCAAATTAGAATGAAGACTGAAGATATTCCAAAAACACCATTTCGAACTCATGAGGGTCATTATGAATTTTTGGTCATGCCTTTTGGCCTTACCAATGCACCTTCTACATTTCAAGGGTTGATGAATTCCATTTTCAAACCCTTCCTTAGAAAATTTGTGCTAGTATTTTTTGATGATATACTAATCTACAGTAGGTCTTGAAAGGATCATGTTGAACATGTTGATAGGGTGCTCAAACTATTGCAGGAGAAACAATTATATGAAAAAACATCCAAATGTTTCTTTGGAGTACAAGAGGTGGAATATCTGGGTCATATTGTATCTCACGAAGGTGTTAAGGTAGACCCTAAAAAAATTGAAGCCATTAAGGAATGGAAAGTCCCCACAACCATAAAGCAGTTGTGAGGATTTCTCGGGTTAACAGAGTATTATCGCAAGTTTTTTAATGATTATGGGAGAATAGCAGCACCTCTAACAACATTATTGAAGAAAGATGCATTTTCATGGACTCCTGAAGCAACTAAGGCCTTTGAACGTCTTAAAGAGGCAATGTGCCTAGCACCAGTCTTAGCTACGCCAGACTTCACAAAAACCTTTGTTGTGGAATGTGATGCCTCAGGAAATGGAATTGGTGCGGTTTTAATGCAGGAAGGAAGACCCATTGCTTTTGAAAGTCGTCCAATCAAAGGAAAGTATTTACATAAACCTATTTATGAGAAGGAAATGTTAGCAATACTTCATGCACTAAAGAAATGGAGAACTTACCTAATGGGAAGACACTTCAAGGTAAAAACTGATCATGATAGTCTTAAACACCTTTTGGAACAAAGACTATCTTCAGAAGAGCAGCAAAAATGGGTCACAAAGATGTTGGGTTATGACTTTGAAATAATATACAAAAAAGGAAAGCTTAATGTTGTTGCAGATGCACTCTCAAGAAAGAATGAAGTGGTGGAAGCATTGCTTTGTGCCATTTCTATTATCCAACCAGATTGGATAACTGAAGCAAGAGATGAATGGAAGAAGGACAAAGATGTATGGACACTCATTCCAAAGTTGCAGCAAGATCCTAGTACATCTGATACATTTAGTTGGAAAAATGATTCCTTATGGTACAAAGATCGCTTATATCTTTGTAAGAATTCCCAACTAAAACAAAAGATTCTTCTGGAATTGCACACTTCTCCTTTGGGAGGACACTCAGGATTTTTAAAAACTTACCACAGGGTGAAGAAAGAATTTTTTTGGGATGGCCTTAAATCTGATATTCGAAAGTTTGTGGCGGAATGTTTGGTTTGCCAATAGAATAAAGTGGAAACAATTAAGACCCCAGGACTTCTACAACCTTTATCCATTCCAAGTCAACGTTGGGAGGAGATTTCAATGGATTTTATCACAGGTTTACCTAAGTCGGAAGGAAAGAGTGTCATCATGGTGGTAGTTGATAGACTTACCAAGTATGCACACTTTTGTGCATTATCTCATCCATTTAAAGCAAGTACAGTTGCTACTACATTTATGGACAGAATTCAAAAGCTACATGGAAGCCCAAGGGTTATTGTGAGCGACAGAGATCCCATTTTTACTGGAAATTTTTTGGATGGAGTTATTTTCTTGTTTGGGTACTCAATTAGCTCATAGCTCATCTTATCATCCTCAATCTGATGGTCAAACTGAGATAGTAAATAAATGTTTGGAAGGATATCTTCGTTGTTTTGTATCTGATAAACAAAAAAAATGGGTCAAGTGGTTACCTCTAGCTGAATGGTGGTATAACACTTCCTTCCATACTGCAGCAAAAATGACCCCATTTATGGCACTTTATGGATATCATCCACCATCCATCACATCATATTTAAGAGAAAATTCGAAGGTTCAAGCAGTGGAAGATCACATCGAGCATCGGCAAGAAGTTCTCCAACTCTTAAAGGATAACCTGACTTTGGCACAAAATCGAATGAAACAACAGGCAGATCAACATCGCAGCGAGAGAAGTTTTGATGTAGGAGATTGGGTATTTTTACGGCTACAACCATACAAACAAATGTCCCTCAAGCAAGCAAAGAAGGATAATAAATTATCGCCAAAGTACTATGGTCCTTACAAGGTGTTGCGAAAGATTGGTACTATGGCATACAAATTGGAGCTTCCTGCTTCTTCGCGAGTACATCCAGTTTTCCATGTTTCATGCTTAAAGAAGGTTATAGGTGAAAATCTTCCAGTTCAAACAATATTGCCAGAACTTGATGAGGAAGGAAAAATCATATTGGAACCTGAAGCGGTCACGGAAACAAGAACTCGAAAGCTACGGAATCGATCAATTTCAGAGTATCTCATCAAGTGGAAGAACTTACCCACTGAAGATTTCAGATGGGAGAATGAGAAGTTTATACAGAAGCACCCAGAGCTACTCAAGCGTTGAGGACAACACTTTTTTGAAGGAGAGGGGCATGTTAGGTCCCTATATTACTAGTATAGTCCCTTATTGTTATTAGTGTAACCCCCTTATTGTTATTATTGTACCCTTGTAACCCCCACTTTATTATTATTGTGCCCTTAAATTATTATTGTTAGGTCGGCTAGGATTACATTGTGGCCCACTAGGATTACATTATGGCCACATGGACTCCTATATATAGAAAGGAGGTTTTGTAAATTGTATGATCCAAGAATTGTTCATTTATGTAATGTATTGGAGGTTGCCCCCTCAAAGTGGCTTATTTCTAAGGCGTTGATATCTCTTTTCTTCTATTTTTGGAGCTGGTTACACAACATGGACCTTAAAATTTTGAGAATTTTAGCTTGGTATCCTTCAATAACCCTAGCTTTCCCATTAGCGAGCTTCTTAATCCTAGACTCCACGTCTTCCAAAGAAAAGGTATCTCCCTCTATAGGAGTGTTTATGATGTTTCCCATGGTGTCTATGGAGTCATAGAGGTTCCTAAGATAGACACCTCATTCCTTTAAGGGGATCAAATTTTTCTTTTTCTATTTACAAACAAGAATGCTCCTCCAAAACTTTCTTGGCTCAACTTTAGAGAGGTGAAGGAGAAGACCTTGCCTCTTGTTTATATAGTCTTTTGGACACCTAATCCTCTAAGCATTGGTGTGGAAGTCGAAGATTCAAAAGGAGTCCAAGAGACCTTGGAATATGGAATCCGAGGGTCACTCCCTTGTATGATAAATATGTATCATTGAGAGTAATAGAGTATCCAATGGCTTATCTTTCCCATTTCTATCTTTTTCATTGTTGGGTTTGACATGGTATCAGAGCACAGGTCCCAACCACTATTTTTGGCTCCCTTCCTTTCCTTGTAACTCCCTCCTGCCTATGTTCGATATATTTTGTAGAACTGACACCTCTGTCATTTCTTCTTTCTTTCCATTAAGTGTTAATCTATTGGTTGAATATTACTCTTATTGTGATTGTATATTGCCTCACACCATCGTGCCATATCTCTCGGCGTGGCTAGAGCGAGTTTTTGTGATTTTGGTGACGATTGCGTAGCAGAAGCAGATTTGCATTTGGTTTCGAAGATGTTCTTTCTCAGCCTTTGACCATCCTTTGGTGTTTGTTTCTTCTTCTCCATCGTTGCATTGTGCACTGTACTCTTGTCCTCTTAGCGCCTCGTCCCTTCCAGCTTCCGAATTTGGATCTGGCATTAATACACTACCTCCCTGTGCATTGATACACTACCTCACCAGTATCGTGGCATAACCTCGTGGCGATGTTGTCGGTGGTACCACCGTGTTCCACGCAAATTGTTAAGACACAACCACACAACTCCATACCACTCCTCCGCTCCACCTTTTGACATTGAATATGCTCCATGTTAATACCACTCACTAGTTAAAATCACCAGCTAACACTTCCACAATGGTGTTTTAATACCTTCTGACCCCTTTGCATTGTTTTTCTCTCCCCACTGTGCAGCGGAACTAGCACTACCACTCCCGATTCACATTGCTTGCATTACCACTAGTTTCTCCTCACATTGCTCGATAGTCATACCACGACATCATTGTGCGTGATTGTGCTTATCGGCCCCTCCTCCTACACTACTCCACCATTGTAGCATTGACTCCTGGTTAAACATTATTGCACCAAGCTCATCACACATTTAATACCTTGACTCTGTGTCATATATCCTTGAAACCGCCTGTCCAATGGTATTCTAACTCCTAGTTCACACCAACTCCTACTTGTTAACAATACCACTGATCCTCCCACATATAACTCTTCTCCCCCATATACTGTTTCATAACAACATATATATATTCCACTTCTACGGCATATATCCTGAGCCATGCACATAGTTCCAAATCCGCCATATAAGTTGAATAACCTCATAATTCTCATCTAATTTTAACAATAGCTCTTGCGTTGGATGTATATATTCTCCATTAAATTCCAGCAATACCATAAATTTTCTCTTGCCTGGAGACAAATTCGTAAATTGTTATGTAATTGTTGTGCAGATTTCACTCATTGTCCCACGCAGAATGAAGTTGAAGCGACCTTGCAAAATGAAGATGAATTGGCCTTGTGCTTCATTTCCATCAGCTACGTTTCATTATACATAATATCATTCGACATAGCGAAGCAACTGGAATATATTTTGATGTGTTGCACTTGACAGATTTCACTGAGGCCATCACACCATGTAGAAAATATCTTCTTCTATGTCGAGAGGTTAAAAATGCAAGATAGTTTTTTTGAACTGGTTATATATAAATGTTGTGAACATATATGTCGTTGGTTCATGTATGATATTATTATATGGGAGCAAATTTATGAGAGTAGAAGAGTCATCATTGCACTAGCCACTCTGAGTTTGAACAAATTTATGCCATTCGAAGAGTCCAGTTAGCAAATAAAATGATATTCCATTGGGAACAAATATTGGACTTTTAGCATTCTTTTATGTCTTCTTGTAGCTAATACTGAGATATAAAAGTCTCGACCAATAACCAATTTGCATTGTCTAGTTTGGTGGCTCCTTGAAAATTTTGGGCAAGAAAGAATTATAGTATTGAAGGAATACTTAAAGTGCTTCTTGGTATTCTTCAAGGATATTTTGGACTCCTTGCACACATGTCTTGAAAAGACAACACTCCTCATTTGTTGATCTTAAGCCTTTATTTTTTGCTGAAACAATGACAAAATTTGATGAAGTATTAGAGTTAGTGAATACTTTAATACTCTCCATTGGTGATTAGATGGTAAACATCAGCAAGGACAATCTTTCTGACATTCGGACTTGCCTGCATCATGCACAAGAGAATATTGATTTTTTGTAGCTTGAATCTCAACTACAACAAGAGGAGTTACATCAAAAGAGTTGTCATTTTGAACTTATTTTTGTTCAGAACACTGAGACAAACACCGATCAACAACAAGGTATTAGTCAAATCATTGATCCCAGTACAAGAGCATATTTGTATGCAGATGCAGAAGCTCACGCTTCATCTCCCAAGCCCATCATCCGACCTTGGGAAGAGATTTTCCATAGCAAGCACAAAACTGGTCTTTGATATGACAAGGGTGTGTCCTTTCACATTCCAAATTATTCCAAGCCCATTCAATTTTAGAGTGTCGGATTTCTTCATGATATCTCACCTTAAGATGTTCTAGATTCTGCTCCTCTTCCACGGCAGCAACAACAAATTGTAAAATGTCAACATTGTGACCGACTCATTGTTCCTTATGAAATATCATTGTTTTGATCTTCATCCATGCAAGAACTATGGTTAGCACACTCATTCTTCACATAGATGCTTCAGAAACAAGCCTCCTACAAGAAAAAAGATTCATATTGGATGGATCACTTCTTGGAAATGGGCATTAACTGCCAAGAAGATGTTTCATTCATATGATAGAATTTCTTCTAGAATATTAAAAATTCTTGCAGTTTATATTTCGCCATCATCTCACCTTGTATCTGATAGGGGGGAAATGATGGTCATCTACAAGCTTCAAAGCCACATAAAGCGAGCCTGAGCAACAACGTGCCATTCCAGATTCAAAATTACAGCCAGAGACATGAAAGTTCAAGTGAGCCCGAGCCACAACCTCTCATTCTAGATTCAGAGTTGCAGCCAGAGACACAACAGTTCAAGCGAGCCTAAGCCACAACCTGTCATTCAAGATTCAAAGTTATAGCCAGAGACACAAATTCTCATGAGAATTCCTTTGGCTGGTGATCAACCTTAAACCATCTATGTGAGGTTTAGTTTCTTCCTCTTCAAAGAATTCAAGACACTTCCTCTAGCAAAAGACTTCAACTTCTTGCTAGTTTTTTTAGAGTTCCAAGAAAGGCATTAAGCATTCCATAGTTGTTGGTCATCCTTAAACCATTGCAGGTTGTAGACCTCCCTTCTTCCAGGTTGAAGACCTCCCTCTTCAAAATATGAGGATAACTTCCTCTAGCATAAGATCTCAGCTTCTTGCTAGATTTGGAAGAGTTCTAGGAATTGCACTAAGTGTTCCAGTGTTGGTGGTCATCCTTAAAACACCTCTTTATGCCAGCATTTCAGAGAGCTCTTTCAGCCTAGTTCTACCCTGCATACTTTTCCATTTTGTATTACAGCTCTCTTATTGGACTCACACATACCCCTTCAGATTAAGGGGGGGAATGTTGGACACCTAATCATCTAAGAGTTGGTGTGGAAGGCGAAGAGTCAAAAGGAGTCCAAGAGACCCTGGAATATGGAATCCAAGGGTCACTCCATTGTAGGATAAATATGTATCATTGTGAGTAGTAGTATCCAATGGCTTATCTTTCCCATTTCTGTCTATTTCATTGTTGGGTTTGACATAGTCTCTTTTTTTTCCATTTGATAAGAGCTTTGTACACCTTGATTTTTTCATCCTTAATAGTTCCATTTGAAGCATCTCTAATCTCTTTCTTGGGATATTTACAGTCATTTTCATACCATGGGTTGGAAGTCATATTGTTTTTATTATATGATACCTCCTTAGAGAATTTGTTAATGGTAGTGGAGAGGATAGCAGTAAATGTGTGGTAGATGTGTCAATGTTGTCATTATATGTCAAGGAACCCAATTCCTTTATTAATACTTTTAAGAAGTGATTAGTTTTACTTTTGTCAAAATTCATGTATCTTTGACCCTTGCCATTCCTATGCATGTGGTTGGTGTACATATCAAATTTAAGGGTTAAGGAGAGAGGTCTATGGTCAGGGTCAGGCTCATGGTCGTTTAAGAGATCAAAATTAACTATCGTATAATACAAAACACTGCTACCTCACCCATGAATACAAGTCATATGACCATAGGAAGGTCACTTATTGATCCCATTAAAAATAATCAGGTCTTGGGAACTGCAAAGCTTAATTAGCTCAGTGCCGAAAACGTTCTCAGTAGTGTCTTCAAATTTTCTTTGGAATTTACTAGCTAGAACATAATCCTCACCAAGCCATAATGGGTTAGGGTTAGGGTTAGATTTACTACTTAATAGAGTGTTCGGGTTAGTGGTAGTATGAGCATTAAATTCCCCAAGCACGAGAGTGTTTCCTTCATTCCTTAGGTTGTGGATATCACGTTCTAAGTTAATGAAGGGGCAATTTTTACTTAGGTTTTTCTTCTTATAGGAGGTAGAGTTAATGGGAGCAAAGTAATAAGTTGCAAGGAAAATTCTATTGGTATTAGAGTCAGAGATTTTGATCCAAACATATTGATTAAGGGCATCAATCTTATGAAGCCGCATGTGGGAAACAATGTTATTTTTGATATATCAAGTTATACCATCCAACCCTTGGCGCAAGGATCTCTTGTTCTAGGTAGACAAAAGAATGAATCCATCAATGTGGGGAACCCTACATTTTTCAAGCTCCCAGGTTTTGACTAAGAGAATAAGATTAGCATCACTTGTGATCCAACTTAACATAGGGCCTTTATGCCATGGAAAACCATGGAAGTTCTAGAAGAGGATCGAGAGTGTTCTTAATTCCTATTTATCACTTTTATTTTGGACTCTATCTCTAATAATAAATTTTCTATTTCTAATGATCACCCATTTTCCTTCATTTCTTGCTTATTTTACCTATTGGATCTCTTTCCTTAGTTCAACTTGGGTCTTCTAGGATAAAATCCTCATTTATAAATATTCCTCACACTTTTAGACTCAGAGATTTACTAAGTATATCTAATTTGTGGTCATTGCAACTTACCTTCACGCAGATTAGTCTATGCTTATGCTGAAGAAACTTTCCCACCCTTTGTGCTTCTATTAGATAAGTTGTTGAATTTGTGCTTCTATAAAATTTTAAGTTAATATAATATTGAAAATTGATATAATAAAAACTTCTTCATAAAGTTAAAATAAAATATTTATAAAATATTTTGATTTGGAAACTAGTTATGGTTTTTGGGTAAGTGGTAATATTAACCTATGTATTAACCAAAGGTATTGTAACAAAGCCCATTTACAAGTTAATAATATTTATGGTAAAATGGGATAAATATGCATGATTAAGAACCTTGTTATATTATAAGTATTAAGCTTTAATTTAAAAATTGTTATAATATTAAATTAAATAAAATATTTATAAAATATTTTGATTTCAAAATGAGTTATGATTTTTGAACATGCGCTATTGATAATCCATGATATTGTAACAAAACCTAAATTATAAAAAATTTAAAATTTTTATTTTTTAATATAATTTTGCATGTAACAATTCAATTTAAAACCAGATAAAAATAATCATCTAAAACAATTTACATTTAAAAAATTAAATTATTTGTAAATTTTCAAAATATACAATTTACTATTTATTTTTTCAAAACTTTAATAAATTTCATACAATTTATTTAAAACTAATTGAATACCATATATTTAAAACTAATTGAAATTCAAAACTTTTTAACTAAAATTAAAGACAATATATAATTATAAAAATAATGCAAATTCCATCACTTTACATCAAAAATTTACTTTTAATTTGCCAAAAAGTTGTAGTTTTCTATACAATAGCGTTGGTCTCCCAACTTTCAGTGGCATCTTCCCACACTAATGAATCCAAACTTAAACATCTTTCCAATAAAAAGTATTTCTATTATTTTCAAATACAATATGCTCCAACACATATTGTTCACAAAATGTGTGATTTAGTGGTTAAAGTGTTACCATTTTTCACAAAAGATAGGGGCTAAATTCCTCTTTAATCCGCTTTTGTGGGATAATATATATCCCACATGTAGTGCTTACAAGAGGTTTTTATTCTTTATAATATTGCATTTCTTATGGTTAATACATATCCCACGTGTAGTGCTTACAAGGATTTCTTGATTTTTTATAATAGTTCATAAATAACCATTTATTGATAGTGTGTTTTGTATTGTTAGGTGGGATGTATTGTATTTCTCAGGAATTACTGGACCTCAAATCAAAATATTCACATTGGGTAATTGATGTGGAACAACTTCTTTGTTATTAATTGCATGTAAAATCTGTTTTTTCATATTGGATGAGTCATTTTGGCCAAAGTACTCAAGACCTCTATATGACGAAATCTGCATGTTTTTTTTTACTGCATGAAGGATGCACTTGGTTTTTATGACCAAGTTGGGTAGACTTCACCCTTCCATGAAATTATTTGCCTCTATCACATTCGCAATGTTGAATTCCTCTAATACTACTCCTAGAACTCTAACTTTGCTCTAAGCTAGAATTATTTAATGGAATAAAAACTTATCACTATGACATGTTGTACCTCATAAGAGACTACTAAGAAGCTTAAGTATGGTAAATCCACTTTCACCTATCATTTGAGCATAAAGCATAAAGTTATCTTAATCATCAATTTTATGGATAAGAGACATTCTGGCCCTTTTTAACCCTTGGAGACGATTAATTAATCTCAATTCAGATAATATATATTAATAAATTATCTACAATCATATTTCCATAATTCCTCTTTGAACGACCAATATTCCACTTCTTTGGAACTTTTCACCTTAGTAAGAATAAAAAACATCATGAAGACCCAAAAGTAAGAATTAAAAATAAGCTCATAATCAGGGAATCTAGCAACTTCTTTAAGGATCATAATTCAAGACTTTAGTGTCTTTTAAAGATCATTTTTTTTCCCATCAAATAAAAAGAAACAATCAAATTTTGTAGTGAACAAATTTTAAATGTAATAAATTCCTTCCCTAGTGATAGTACATTTTAGTTTTGAAATGAAATTATTTCTAGATCTTTTAAATAATAGATTCCTCCCCAAGCGACCCTTTAGAGATACCTTTTTTTCAATTGATTGCAATAGGCAAGTGTATTTTGTCTAGTATTTTCTGAGTCATTGAATTTAAGGGCAGGGGTAAAGAGACTACTAGAGAAAAAAGAGCAAAGTGACTGAATGTCAAATGAAAATAACATTGAGGAATCTCTTCTGCTTTTCTCATGTGGCAATTCTTCAATTGGTGAGGTAGTAGGAACTTTCTCCTCCAAAATAAACAATGGAGAATTATGTTGAGTGAACTATTACTCATGTAACTTTGACTCCTCCTTATAATTGGAATGTTTCTCTTCCCATAACTCTATCTCGGGTTATAATTCTAGCTTTCTCTTGGTTATAAATAAATTGTCTCTATATCACTATTGTCTGTCTTTTTTTTAGTGCTTGCTTGAATCAGTGAGATAATGTAGTTCATCTGGATTCCAAAATCCTTGAGTAACCCATTTTCTAAAGAGTCCTCTTCCGTTTTTAATTCTGCTATTTCGTCCTCCATAGTCTTGTCAAGGTTGATCCTTCTAAAGGATCATACATTCTTGATAAGTATCCATTGTCCTACTTTTCTTCTTCCATATACTTCAAATCTAAATGAATGCATTTTTAAGGCTTGTTGTAAGGTGTTGAAGCTCCGAAAATTGGGTCTACAACAAGAGAGATACCCACCCGGTCCAGACCTTGGTTAGCAGCTCCTTTTCCGTTTGGTGTAGTGGGTCCGACTAGGGATAATGGGACCAGTATCCCAATATGTGTGTGTGTGTGTTGAAAATAGATATTTCCTCTCTAAAAAAGTTCCTAAGTCAAATGTTTTTATTCTATTTCTAATCTAATCATATGCAAATTGTATTCTAATTTAAACAGAAATATCTAATTCTAAACTAAACCCAGGATAAAATCTTGTTTATGCGATCTAAAATAATTTCGAATAACAACTGATAATAAAGATTATTCAACTGTTATAAGAAAATAATGCAATAAAGATAAACCATTTCATATAAAAAGTTAGATGAAACAATTATGAAAAACATATCGCATAATAAGCTATTCATATACTAAGCATAAATAAATAGTTATCACAGTACAGAAGTGCCAAATGATAACTTAAGCATTCAAGCATTAATATATAAACAACTAAAAATAAATATTACTTTAACACAGAAGCAGAAATAGTTAAGAGATAAAAGTACCATTTATAACTGGTTCTACTCATAAGCTAAAAGCAATAATGATTTATCTCTTCTTAATCCAACATCTACTAAGAGTACAGAAATACAACATCGGTAGCAGATATTAGACACAGATATCAATAAATCTCGTTCCATTCATTCATCAAAACCTCCTCTGAGGGTGCAGAAGTGCATGTTCTGAGGATAAGTTTTTGACAAATTTCTAAACCATTCTCTAAATGCATGAGAATGGTTTAAATACTACTAACTAAATCTAATTATAGTTTATTACAAAAATTTAGGATTCGGTTTAAATGACTGTCATTTTTCTATGCAAAAATAAAGTAAAACTAAAACTAAATCTAAAATTAAAAACTATTAACTAACTACTTATGAATCTGGTCTTTGAATTTGCAAGCATCTAGCATTGATTTGAGAAGAGGGGGCTGGCCGACTTCAGATTTTAATTGTCCCGAAAAGACGAAATCAGCAAGTGTTGGCGCGATCTTCTCAACAGAATTAATGATGCAATTAAGAGCGATGCATTGGTTGTGTGGTCTAACTAGGCACGTCCAGTAAGAATCCCAATTTAATTTAGTCAATCCTTGAATTGATTTTACCTTCTCTTCAACTTTTTGTTTCCACTCTGTTTGCAATTGTTGTGCTTGTGGTAGGTATCCTGGAATAGTTTCAGAAATCAAATTAACTTTGTGCAAATTTTCATTTACACAATCAGTCATGTTACTTGCTGCTGTAGCTACTTCCTTTGTTGTTTTTCTGCCTCTCTGATCTGTGCATCCCGATTATTGAAGAGTATTTCTTTATGACCATCATGGATAATTGGCGCTCCTACTCTTTTTCCTTCCTCTATCTTTTTCCATGCCAAATAATTAGTAACTCTTTCATTAATTAAATCATAATCATGTCGTAATTATACGACATGATTAGTGATTTTATCACTTTCTTGACAAAAAGAGTTCCATTGCGAGATTTTCTAGCATAATATATCTTGTTGTTACAGTAGTTGATTATTCAAAGAAATAGATTCTGAGATGAACTCTGTAAGCTTGGGGTCGTCTTTATGCATCTTTTGTATAATCTATATTTCTTTTTCTTTTTCAGCCAAACTTTTCTGATATCCGATCTGCATTTGTTGAAACTCTTGCTGTAACTTTTCAAATTGTATCTGTGCTTCACTGTTGGCATGTGCTTGTTGCAATTATTGTTGCAGAACTTGTATTTGAACCTCTTTTTCATTTAATAACAGTTGTACCTCAGATGCTTTGTCAATAGTTGCGGAGGCATAAAATCTTGTAATCTGAGATAATTTAGTAAGATTTTCAGTGGGATCCGTAGTAGGATCTTTCCATAAAACATCCAATTGTTCTGCATCAGTAGAGAGCGCACTTTCTAATTTTCTCTTCTTTCTTTGCTTCCTTACTACTGCTTTATGTTGTGGGCTATAAAATATATCCAGAGTAGGAATATCCTCTATTTTAAGTACAAGCTCGGCAGAGGGAGTAATGGGTATATGTTCTATTTCTGTGACATTGCCACTTATTTCTGTAACCAAACCTTTTGTTGTCTGTACAGGAGTTTGTATATTTTGTCCTTCAACATTAATCAAATCAATAAATGTTTCCCATTCTTTATCTAACTGAGTGCTGATGGATGGTTGTTGTACATTAAGAGGTGGAAGATTCAACTGTGGATTAATTGAAGTATGTTGTTGTGAGAGCTCTTTCGATTGAGCTGTATCCTTCACTGAGCCTTCACTTTTATCCTGATCAGATTTTTTAGAATGTTCAGAAATTTCTTTGTCAGACTTTGACTTAGACCTTTCTGAATCTAAGCTGCCACTGAGACTAACACTAGGAGTTGGTTCCCTTGCGGGTTCCAAACGCAAATTGTCCAAAGGAATAGTGGTCAATCTTCTTTCTCTGTATACTTTAAATTCTTGAAATTCTTCTTAGGAGAACCGTGGTTCAGCTAAATGCAAAATTTCTTTAAATGAACATTTTTCTTGAAACATATCATCAAAAATATCTTCTTCTCCAGAAAATACTCTTACTTTGACTGCAGTGGTGAAATCCTTGACAACATCATAGGGGTCAAATAACCTTTTCGGAAACTTAAACAATTGTAAACATGTAATATTGTTTACTTCCTTAAACGCATGACCAACATCAAATAATGAAAATGCTCCGCAGGAAACAAGAAATTGTGGCCAGATGGCCTTCCTTTTATCCTTTAATTCTTTTGTCAAACCTCCCTCTCCACAGGTTTGGTATGCAATTTCCCGAGCTATAATTTTATCCGGAACATACAAGGGTAGAACATTAGGAGAAGCAAAGCTTCCAAAAACCCTCACATAAGTAAACAATTCTTCTCCAAACCATCTTGCGACAGGGAGAATGTCTACTTCTGCTTCAGGGAAGAACCTTGGAGCATCCTTATTATACAACACTCTGTACAGAAGCAACATTATGCCATGGCAAATTTTATAAAAAATGAGGAATAAATTTTGATTCCCACAACTCTTTGTGATAGACATAAATGGGAAAGGGATCATGAATTGGCCATTGCCAACCCATTAAAGGGAACTTAGAAACAAAGAAGATTGAATCCATAACATAGGCAGATAGATAAAAAGGAGAATAAATCCTCTGAGAGACAGTTCGTTTAGACTGGTAATTGAAAATAGTCGTGGCTAAGTTATCAGACAATATTTTAGCCCAGTCCACAATGGTAGCGTTAACAGCAGCATTCAATAAGGGAAGCCATTCAGGCAAAAACTTATTAATGTCAGGCTTTCCAAAATGCCTACATAACATAGCAGCAGAAAAACAATATGGAGAAGTGAGTGAACCGGTACTGTGCATACCGTTTTTATCTTTCTTCAATGGTTCATCTCTTCTAGACCATTCTTTAGTGCATTCCGCTAAGTTTGCATTTTCCTTGGCAAATTTCTCCATAAATTGTTTGTTGTAAGTTGCCTGAGGCTCCGGAAAATGATACATAAGCCTCAAATCTTCTGGAGTGAATGACCCGATGAGCTCTTGACCTTGAGTTTTGAACTATCTGTCCGTAATATCAGTGCTATCCAGCACCCATTTTACCATGTCTGTATACGGAATAATTCTAGGTCTTGCTGCTATCCGGTGTAAAAATGAACAAGTCAGCTCTGTAAGAGATGCTTCAGAGGAATTACTTGAACCTGCAGTAGCCGCAACATCCATTACTCTTGGGTTTTCTTCTTCAAGCAAATTAAACATACCCTCCCAAGTGGTGATGCCAGCGTCTTTGTTGCAAGCAGTGTCTGCGTACAAGGATGCCATCTCTTTATTTTCAAAACTCGGAGCTTTCTCTTTGTTTCCAGAACTCGGAGCTTTCTCTTTCTTTCCCATAATGCTCTGAATATTGTTTTGTATAGTCTCATATTCTTCGTGCCTACAGTTTTACGAATTAAGTGATAATAATGATATGAGAAAGGTGACGGGATAGTTTTAAATGTTGAAGGCGTATGAAATATATTATTTAATCGTGAAATAACCCTTCGATCAAAACAAAATCATTTTTCATTAATAATTGACAATCCATTCATTAACTTGATATTAAGGCGGATAACGGGTCTCGATTTACGGAAATATTTTCTTCGTACAACGAGCTTTTAAGAATCTGCGATAATGTGATCTGCGATTTGCTTTGCAATATCGCAATATCGCAAATCGCAACTTTCACAAATCGAAATCATAGCAACTTTCGCAAATCGCAATTAGTAACATCGTGGGATCGCAATATCGCAGCATCGCAATATCGCGAAATCGCAATATTGCAAAATATAACATATGAAAAATATTCGTTAATATATTTCTGCGATATGCGATTTGCGACAAATATTTTAATGAATAGTTATTGGATCGCACTTATCGCAATTTAGAAGATTCTACTTTGCAATAGATATCTTGTATTTTTTGTTGCGATGGATGCGATATTTTCTTCAAAGAAAGGTTATATTCTAATCTATCATAAACTTAAGTTTATCTAAAGATTTTCTAAGGAATTTTCTTAAGTTAATGATGGTAAGTTTTATTTGAAAAAGAAAACAAGCACTAATTTAATTTTTTGGATTTTTTAAACTAAGGGTCCCCACTAATTTAGTATTATTACTAATATTAAATAAAAAAGGGGGTTGTTGTTGGCTACAACAATTGGCGATTCACTCGGAAGAACTAGTTATCTCTGCTTTTCTTTTAAATTTTCTAAACTTTTCAAAACAGAAAATTTTCCAGAAAATCAAACTTTATTATAAAAAGACAAAGTACATTATGCTTTAATCTATAAATAATATTTCATTTTTTCTATATTCAACTTTGACTATTCACTTCCTCAAGCTAGTCCTTGTATCTACATCGATCATTACTTGGTTTAAAAAGATAAAAACAAAATACTTCTATGTAAATCAGTTTTAAATATGCTCATTTGTCGTAGGTAGAGCCACTGCTGCCAGCAAGCGTCTATAGCTTCGACAGAGTTACCTGTTACCCAGCAATGATCATGTGTCCTACTTAGAGAAATATACAATTTTCAAAGAGAAATCCATATTCACACTTATTTCTTTTTATTTTATTTTTACCCTTAAAGAACAATGTCTTGGTTTGGTAGCCAATTGATGACAGTGCCATTCACTTGATTTATAACTTTGCTGAACAAGCTGGCTCATGATGAGACCCCTTGCCTTTTGATTGCAATAATCTTGAGTCATTGCCCTGTTGTGGTATGCAGTATTGGCAAAGTCAGCAAGTTATAATATCTATGATCATGATAAGTCGGCTCGTGATGAGACCTCTTATTCTTTAAGTTAAAAGTGTATCATTGGATTATTCCCTGAACTTTGTAATTTTATAGGTGGAGAGGAAGTCATTGTTTCCTTAAGATAGCTCTGGATGACAATAATAGAGTTTTTGGGAAAGAAATTTTCTACAAAGAACTTTCATTTTGTTATTGATACCTTTCATTGGACTGATATAAAACAATCTTTCACCAAAATTTGTTTTTCATCAAAATTTTCAAAGTTGAAACTAATATCATTTCTAGATTTAAAAATTTTAACTGTATCTTTGAATAATAATGATCAATATTCTAAAAAGAATTCTATTTATATAAGTGAAGAAATAAAATCTAAAAAGAGAACTTGTATCTTTTTCATGAATTCCAAATGTAACCATTAACAACTGGTTTTATTATGACAAATAAAGAAAACTAATCTACAAAATAGAAGAATGATCTCCTATGGAAAATATTTTTTAAGGATCTGTCCATTAACAGGTAAAGACTCTCTTTTCCCTGTTAAATCCTGTAACATGAAAGTAGATGGACCTATGATCTCTGCAATTTGAAAATGACCAAGCCACATTCGTTGAAATTTCGTATGTTTTCCTTTTTCCTCATGGGCCTTGTCCCATTTTAGAACTAAATCTCCTATCTGAAAGTCCTTTCTGGTTATCATGTTTGAATCCAAAGAAGCTTTAACTAATGCTTGATGATGAGCATGAGTTATTTTGGCTTTTTCTCGTTGTTCTTCCAACTTAATTATTTCCATCTGCCTTAATTGTAAAGAAGAAGTTGGTACTTCATCAATATATTGGACTAAGGCTAGAGAAGGAATCGCTAGATGAGTTGGAAGAACCACTTCTCTCCCATAAAATAAATTAAAGAGAGAAGTGTCAATTGAAGCCTTCTGCGTTATTCGATCTGCCCATAAAGCATATATTAAAGACTTATGCCAATTTTTATGACTTTGATCAATGGTTCGCTTGATTATTCTGATTAAGTTTTTATTTGTAGATTCAGCTAACCCATTTCCCTGTGGATAATAATTAGCAGAATATTTAAGTTTAAAACCTCTCTTGAGTGCAAATTCAGTCATAGCATTACCAGAAAAATATGATGCATTATCAAACATTAAAGCAGAAGGTAAACCAAACCTGGTGATTATGAACTGATCTATGAACTCGATAATGTGTTCGGCATTAGCAGTCTTGAGAGGGACTGCTTCTACCCATTTCGTAAAATAATCAGTTGCTGTAATGATATACCTATGTTGTTTAGAAGAGTGAGGAACGATCTCACCTATTATGTCTAATCCCCATTGATCAAAAGGCTGCTCAATGTTGACTAGTTGTAATGGCAATGATGGTTTCTTTTGTCTTCAAGCTGTAGCTTGACAAATTTGACATTTCCTTGCGTAGCTATGTGAAACTTTGAATAATGTGGGCCAGTAATAGCCTGCACGGAGAATTTTATGTGCAGTTGCATCTCCAGCATAATGTCCACATGCTGGCCCATCATGAAGTTCCTGCAAGACTTTTTCAGCTTCAGATTTCTCCAGACATCTAAGAAGAACATAATCATAATTCATTCTAAAAAGAACATCATTCACAAGCTGATATTGTTTAGCCTTCAACCTTAGAGATGTTTTCTTGGTGTAATCGAGATTTGGAGGAGTGTATCCATTCTTCAGATAAAATATGATATCAGCATATAATGATTCAACATCGTTTAGGCTTACCTCATATGTTTGTATTTCTTCAGATGGTTTTTCAGAGATAAGCGATGCTCCAGCTAGTATTTTGCAAAAACCTTGACCTCTTACAATACTTGCCGGTTTGATTTCAACATCATATTCTTGTAAGGCATAACCCAATTGGCTCTTTTCTCACCCACATCTTTTTGAACTAAAAGATTTCTTGCCGCTGGAAACGGTACTATAATTTTTGTATGGGTTTTAAATAAAAATGGTCTGAAATATTTAACTGCTTTGAAAACAGCATAAGCTTGTCTCTCCACATCTGAATAATTCAATTCAGCTCCCTGTAAATTTGAACTGAAAAAAGCAATTGGGGCTTCTTCTTTGTCTTGATTTGCTTGAGTGAGTATTGCAGCATAAGATTTATCAGAGGAAAATGTATACAAAATAAAAGGATCGGAAAAATTTGGAGTTGCTAAAGATCGAGCATTAATAATTGCTTGTTTGATCAGGTTGAATGCCTCATATTCATCTTTGCCCCATTTGAAGTTTGAATTCTTTTTAATCATTGCTTGCAAAGGAGATACAATTCTCAAAAAATCTGGCACAAATCTCTTTACAAAATTAATCTGGCCAAGAAAAGATTGCGTAGCTTTCTTGTTGTGAGGTAATGGTATTTCAGAAATTTCTTTGATTCTATCAGGATCAATATGAATTCCAGATTTTGATACTATGAATCCAAGAAGTTTTCCTTCACTTAGAGAAAAAAAAAAAAGATTTTTTCGGATTAAGTGAAATTCCATACCTTTGACAACGTTGGAAGATCTGTTTCAAATCTCTAAGATGATTTCTTCATTTTTTGGAATATACGGTTATATCATCCAAATAAATTACCACTGATTTATTAACTAATTCCTTGAAAGCAATATCCATGGCTCTCTGAAATGTGGCACCAGCATTGATCAGACCAAAAGGCATCTTTTGATATGCATAAGTGCCCCATTTGGTTCTAAATGTAGTTTTCAATTGATCATCGGGATGGACTAACACTTGATTATAACCAAAGAAACCATCTAAGAAAGACATTAGTTCTGATCCTGCAACTGCCTGTAATATTTGCTCCATGGGAGGCAAAAGAAAATTATCTTTTTGGCAGGCTTTATTAATATTTCGAAAGTCAATGCAAATTCTAATGTCTCTGTTCTTCTTTCTAACAAGAACCATATTGGAAACCCATTTAGAATGTCAAACGGGAAAAATAATCTTGGCTTTCAATAACTTATTGAGTTCAGATTTGATCTGATTTTCTAGATTGGGGTGGATCTTTCTCAACTTCTGTTGGACAGGTTTCTCATCATTGATCAATGGGATAGTATGTTGGATGATAGAAGTGTCATAAGTTTTGAGTTCATCATAGTTCCAAGCAAAGACACTTTTATATTGTTTCAAAAGACGAACATATGCTAATTTTTCTTCAGGAGCTAGGCCAAGGCCTAGGTTGATATTCTGTGGTTTGGCATCAGTTCCTAGATTTACTAATTCATAATTCAAAGTTGAACTTTGCAGTTTTGAATTGGTAGATCTTTTAAATCGATCTTTCAAATCATAAAGGTCTTCTAACTTGACTACTAACTTTGGCATAGCATTATTGGTGCTATCTTGGAGCAATTTTTTGTCATGTTGGTCTTCATCAATTATCTGATTGGTGTAAGATCCTTCAGATGTGAGAAAATTTACAACATCAGGATCATCATTGAAAATCCTCCAATTGGTAACATTATCAGGAATCGAGGGTCTAAAGATTAATTCGATTGAAAATCGATCAGGACTAAAGTCTTCTACAGGAATGAGCTTGGAAGCTACATTAACTAGGAGGTCTAAACTAGCATTCTAAATTCTGGGAATTGATGAAATGTTAAACGCTATAAAGTGTTCTATCAGATCTTGGACTAAAGATTGATAATGCTTTAAATGACCTAATAAACAATGTATAGTATTGCGTACCTGTTTAATTACAATTTCCGAATCTCCAAAAACTTATAGATATTTGATGTCTAATCTGATTGTTTTATATAGTCCTTGGACTAAAGCCTCGTATTCTGCGGTGTTATTAGTGCAATTGAATTCGAGTCTGCAAGTTAGCATAATTTTGTTTCCCTCTGGACGAACCAAAATGCATCCTGCTCCTGCTCCTTCATTAGACTTAGAACCATCAAAAAACAATTTCCAAAATAAAGATTTATTTACAGGAGTATCTACAAAATTAATACATTTAGAACTATCTGTTTGAGAAAAATTTTCTATTTGAGATAAAACAGAATGTTCTAAATAAGGTGAAGTATGAGCATTGAAATTTCCTAAGAAAGAATCAATTGAGTAATTGCCAATGATATTACTATTGTATGCAACTGGTTCATTCTCTCCTTCAAGTTCTGATACTATGTATTTCTGATGTTTTTCTCGTTCAACCTTTATCTGATTTGGTTTACCATTGTAAGGAAGCCACATATGAGACCAATCAGTTGCAAAATATCCATGAAGTTTTTCTGACCAATCTCTGCTAAGAATTAAGCCATAAAATTCTGGAATATCTGCAACTAAAATATCAATGACTTGACATACCTTTGGATTTGAAGACAATCTTATGGTAACCTGATTTAATTCGCCAGTCACTTCAACTTGCGATCGATCTAGCTGGACTATGCGCACAGTAGATTTTTGTGGTTGAATGTTCAGCTTTGCACATATTGATTTTGGTAGAATATTAGATGAAGCTCCAGAATCCACTAAACAATTATGCAAATTTTTATTGAAAACTTCATAAGTAAGAAGAAATGGAGGAGTATGAGATCTCGACCTTCCTCCAATTAAAGCGATATTTTATAGATCAACTTTACTGATCGCTTTAGTTGGAGGTCTTCCCATCTCGTTGGAAGCTTGAGAAATCACGGGATTGGGCAAAGGTTTTTCTGGTACAACATGTAATTCTTTCAAAAGTACCTTTTGTTGGTGTTTTAACTTGCTCAATTCATAAAAAGTGATGTTAGCCCTAGTCTTCTTCATGTCTTCTATGATATTATACTCCATTTCATCTGGAACAATCAGTGTTCTTGATGAAATTGATGAATCTGTCTGAACTGGGCTAGTTTGAATTGCTTTAGATGTCGTTTTCTTAGGTGCAATTTTATCCTTGTCAATGAGCTTGCGCTTTTTGACTTAGGAGTAGTTTGAGGAGGATCAAGTTGATTTCTACTTCGTGTGCTAACTGGGGATGCTTCTTGATCTTCCTCATCTGGAAGGATGAAATCCCACATACCTTGTACTTCTACGACTTCTTCTTCATCAGTAGTTTCTTCAGTAGCAGTTTCTTCTTCTTCTTCTTCTGATTCAGCATTAGTTATAGCATTTGGTGGCTTTAGATCAGTTGAAGGATTTCTTCTAAAAGGCTTGAAAGAATTTTTAGAAGATGTTTCTGCCACTTGTTTCTTAATGTCAACCATTTCGTTAGACATGGTTTTCAAAAATTTCTGCAATCCTTCTAAATCAAATGGATCTTTTGATTGTTTTTTCTTGGGGTCTTCCTTAAAAGTAACCTTCTTGGATTTTCGTTCTTCTATCGCATTTTTCTTATCTAGAGCAATGATACGTTTCTCTACCGCTATTGCCTCCTTCATGTTTTCTGCTAAAGTTGTTTTGTTAGCCCTATCAACAAAGATTGCTATGTTTGATGGTAAAGCAGAAATGTACCATTCACTTCGCACTTCTTCGCTAGGCTTGGAAGCAGTAGGAATTTTGTTTAACAATTTATTGAAACGTGAATTAAAATCCTTGACAAGTTCTTTTGAATCAACTCTAAGATTAGACAGATCATTGATTAATGTCGCTGTAGACCTGTCATCACCAAATTTAGTCAAAAATTGATCTTGAAAGATATCCAAACCAGTGATGGATCCGGATGGTAATGAGAAATACCATGATCCAGCCGCTCCTTGTAGAGTATAAGGGAAAAGTCAAACAACAACATCTTCATTAATAACTCCATTGAGATTTATGGATAGCATAAAATTGTTTATATGTTCTTCTGCTAGCATGCCTGCTTCAGGGTTAAACTTAGGCAGCCATTTTTCAGGATGGGCTGGTAATTGACTCAAGGGTGCAGGCATTAAGACTGCCCCTGGATTATTCCATGGCATTTGGGCCATCGCTGAACTACTAACAGAGGAAAGTGTAGAAGATGATGTCTGTGATTGGGAAGATGAAGATATTACAATTATAGATGATTGAGAAGGTGATGTGGAAGTTCTAGTGGAGTGAGGGACAATGGTCTGAAGTGGAGGGGTGGATGGTTGACTTCACGGTGAAGAGGTTGAGATGGATGATGATGATGAAAGAGTCTCGCTATCAGACCCTTTAGGTGATTTCCTTGCTCTTTTCCTTGTAGGTAAAGGTAATTCAGTTGGATGAATGCCAAGCTTCTCACTCTGTAATCTGGTAAGAGGATGAGCAGGGTTATATTGCAAAGTCACACTGCCTTGAGATTTATCAGATCTTTGAGGTGATATTGAAAATCGCTGAAGTTTATGAATCAAAGATTCAACTTTAGGAGGTTCAATAGCAGATTCTTCTAAAAATTCAGGGTTTGTAGCAGTGTATGTTCTTCTTTCGACTTCTGGCTCTAGATTTAAAATTTCTGAGTGCGATGGAGAAGTCGGGGGAGATGGTGAGGGTGATTTACTCTCAGAATGGTATTTAGATTTAGATTTACTTTCCATTCATAGTTCGTGGCCCTCCTTCTAGCGCCAAATATGTTGAAGCCTCGAAAATCGGGTCTACAACAAGGGGGATACCCACCCGGTCCGGACCTTGGTTAGCAGCTCCTTTTCCGTTTGGTGTAGTGGGTCCGACTGGGGATAATGGGACCAGTTTCCCAATTTGTGTGTGTGTGTTGAGAATAGATATTTCCTTTCTAAAAAGGTTCCTAAGTGAAATTATTTTATTCTATTTCTAATCTAATCATATGCAAATTGTATTCTAATTTAAACAGAAATATCTAATTCTAAACTAAACCCGGGATAAAATCTTGTTTATGCGATCTAAAATGATTTCGAATAAAAATCAGTAATAAAGATCATTCAACTGCTATAAGAAAAGAATTCAATAAAGATAAACCACTTCATATAAAAATTTAGATGAAACAGTTGTGAAAAACGTATCGCATAATAAGCTATTCATACATTAAGCATAAACAAATAGTCATCACCGTAAAAAAGTGCCAAATGATAACTGAAGAATTCAAGCATCAATATATAAATAACTGAACATAAATATCACTTTTAACATAGAAGCAGAAAAAGTTAAGAGATAAAAGTACCATTTATAACTGGTTCTACTCATGAACTAGAAGAAATAATGATTTATCTCTTCTCAATCCAACATCTACTAAGAGTACAGAAATGCAACATCAGTAGCAGATATTAGACACAGATATCAATAAATCTCGTTCCATTCATTCATCAAAACCTCCTTTGAGGGTGCAGAAGTGCATGTTCTGAGGACAAGTTTTTGACAAATTTCAGGACCCTTCTCTAAATGCATGAGAAGGGTTTAAATACTACTAACTAAATCTAATTATAGTTTATTACAAAAAATTAGGATTCGGTTTAAATGACCGTCCTTTTTCTATAAAAAAATAAAGTAAAACTAAAACTAAATCTAAAATTAAAAACTATTAACTAACTACTTATGAATCTGGTCTTTGAATTTGCAAGCATCCAGCATTGATTTGAGAAGAGGGGGTTGGCCGACCTTAGATTTTAATTGTCCCGAAAAGACGGAATTAGCAAGTGTTGGCGCGATCTTCTCAGCAGAATTAATGATGCAATTAAGAGCGCTGCATTGGTTGTGTGGTTTAACCAGACACGTCCAGTAAGAATCCCAATTTAATTTAGTCAATCCTTGAATTGATTTTTCCTTCTCTTCAGCTTTTGGTTTCCACTCTGTTTGCAATTGCTGTGCTTGTGGTAGGTATCCTGGAATAGTTTCAGAAATCAAATTAACTTTGTGCAAATTTTCATTTACACAATCAGTCATGTTACTTGTTGCTGTAGCTGCTTCCTCTGTTGTTTTTTCTGCCTCTCTGATCTGTGCATCCCAATTATTGAAGAGTATTTCTTTATGACCATCATGGATAATTGGTGCTCCTAATATTTTTCCTTCCTCTGTCTTTTGCCATGCCAAATAATTAGTAACTCTTTCATTAGTTAAATCATAATCATGTCGTAATTCTACGACATGATTAGTGATTTTATCACTTTCTTGACAAAAAGAGTTCCATTGCGAGATTTTCTGGCATAATATATCTTGTTGTTGCAGTAGTTGATTATTCAAATAAATAGATTCTGAGATGAAATTTGTAATCTTGGGGTTGTCTTTATGCATCTCTTGTATAATTTGTATTTGTTTTTCTTTTTCGGCCAAGCTTTTTTGATATCCGATCTGCATTTGTTGAAACTCTTGCTGTAACTTTTCAAATCGTATCTGTGCTTCACTGTTGGCATGTGCTTGTTGCAATTGTTGTTGCAGAACTTGTATTTGATCCTCTTTTTCATTTAATAACAGTCGTACCTCAGATGCTTTGTCAATATTTGTGGAGGCATAAGCTCCTGTAATCTGAGATAATTTAGTAAGATTTTCAGTTGGATCCGTAGTAGGATCTTTCCATAAAACATCCAATTGTTTTGCATCAGTAGAGAGCGCACTTTCTAATTTTTTCTTCTTTCTTTGCTTCCTTTCTACTGCTTTATGTTGTGGGCTATAAAATATATCCAGAGGAGGAATTTCCTCTATTTTAAGTACAAGCTCAGTAGAGGGAGTAATGGGTATATGTTTTGTTTCTATGACATTGCCACTTATTTCTGTAACCAAACCTTTTGTTGTCTGTACAGGAGTTTGTATATTTTGTCCTTCAACATTAATAAAATCAATAAATGTTTCCCATTCTTTATCTAACTGAGTGCTTATGGATGGTTGCTGTACATTAAGAGGTGGAAGATTCAACTGTGGAGTAGTTGAAGTATGTTGTTGTGAGAGCTCTTTCGATTGAGTTGTATCCTTCACTGAGCCTTCACTTTTATCCTGATCAGATTTTTTAGAATGTTCAGAAATTTCTTTGTCAGACTTTGACTTAGACCTTTCTGAATCTGAGCTACCACTGAGACTGACACTAGGATTTGGTTCCCTTGCGGGTTCCAAACGCAAATTGTCCAAAGGAATAGTGGTCAATCTTCTTTCTTTGTATACTTTAAATTCTTGAAATTCTTTTGGGGAGAACCGTGTTTGAGCTGAATGCAAAATTTCTTTAAATGAACATTTTTCTTGAAACATATCATCAAAAAGATATTATTCTCCAGAAAATACTCTTACTTTGACTAGAGTGGTGAAATCCTTGACAACATCATAGGGGTCGAATAACCTTTTCGGAAACTTAAACAATTGTAAACATGTAATATTGTTTACTTCCTTAAACGCATGACCAACATCAAATAATGAAAATGCTCCACAGGAAACAGGAAATTGTGGCCAGATGGCCTTCTTTTTATCCTTTAATTCTTTTTTCAAACCTCCCTCTCCACAGGTTTGGTATGCAATTTCCCAAGCTATAATTTTATCCGGAACATACAACGGTAGAACGTGAGGAGAAGCAAAGCTTCCAAAAACCCTCACATAAGTAAACAATTTTTCTCCAAACCATCTTGCGACAGGGAGAATGTCTACTTCTGCTTCAGGGGAGAACCTTGGAGCATCCTTATTATACAACACTCTATACAGAGGCAACATTATGCCATGGAAAATTTTATAAAAATGAGGAATAAATTTTGATTCCCACAACTCTTTGTGATAGACATGAATGGGCAAGGGATCATGAATTGTCCATTGCCAACCCATTAAAGGGAACTTAGAAACAAAGTAGATTGAATCCATAACATAGGGAGATAGATAAAAAGGAGGATAAATCCTCTGAGAGACAGTTCGTTTAGACCGAAAATTGAAAATAGTCGTGGCTAAGTTATCAGACAATATTTTAGCCCAGTCCACAATGGTAGTGTTAACAGCAGCATTCAATAAAGGAAGCCATTCAGGCAAAAACTTATTAATGTCAGGCTTTCCAAAAAGCCTACATAACATAGCAGCAGCAAAACAATATGGATAAGTGAGTGAACCGGTAGTGTACATACCGTGTTTATCTTTCTTCAGTGGTTCATCTCTTTTGGACCATTCTTTAGTGCATTCCGCTAAGTTTTCATTTTCCTTGGAAAATTTCTCCATAAATTCTTTGTTGCAAGTTTCCTGAGGCTCTGGAAAATGATACATAAGCCTCAAATCTTCTAGAGTGAATGACCCGATGAGCTCTTGACCTTGAGTTTTGAACTGTTTGTCCGTAATATCAGTGCTATCCAGTACCCATTTTACCATGTCTATATATGGAAGAATTATAGGTCTTGCTGCTATCTGGTGTAAAAATGAACAAGCCAGCTTTGTAAGAGATGCTTCAGAAGAATTACTTGAACTCGCAGTAGCCGCAACATCCATTACTCTTGGTTTTTCTTCTTCAAGCAAATTAAACATACCCTCCCAAGTGGTGATGCCAGCGTCTTTGTTGCAAGCAGTGTCTGCGTACAAGGATGCCATCTCTTTATTTTCAGAACTCGGAGCTTTCTCTTTCTTTCCAGAACTCGGAGCTTTCTCTTTCTTTCCCATAATGCTCTGAATATTGCTTTGTATAGTCTCTTGTTCTTTGCACCTGCAGTTTTACGAATTAAGTGAGAATAATGATATGAGAAATGTGATGGGATAGTTTTAAATGCTGAAGGAGTATGAAATATATTATTTAATCGTGAAATAACCCTTCTATCAAAACAAAATACTTTTTCATTAATAATTGACAATCCATTCATTAACTTGATATTAAGGCACATAACGGGTCTCGATTTACGGAAAGATTTTCTTCGTACAACGAGCTTTTAAGAATCTACGATAATGTGATCTGTGATTTGCTTTGCAATATTGCAATATCGCAAATCGCAACTTTCGCAAATAGAAATCATAGCAACTTTCGCAAATCGCAATTAGTAACATCGCGGGATCGCAATATCGTAGCATCGCAATATTGCGAAATCGCAATATCGCAAAATATAACATATGAAAAATATCCGTTAATATATTTCTGCGATATGCGATTTGCAACAAATATTTTAATGCATAGTTATTGGATCGCACTTATCGCAATTTAGAAGATTCTGCTTTGCAAAAGATATCTTGTAATTTTTGTTGCGATGGATGCGATATTTTCTTCAAAGAAAGGTTATATTCTAATCTATCATAAACTTAAGTTTATCTAAAGATTTTCTAAGGAATTTTCTTAAGTTAATGATAGTAAGTTTTATTTGAAAAAGAAAACAAGCACTAATTTAATTTTTTGGATTTTTTAAACTAAGGGTCCCCACTAATTTAGTATTACTACTAATATTAAATAAAAAGGGGGGTTGTTGCTGGCTACAACATAAGGTTGGAAGCTTCTCTTCACCATGTCTCCTTTCTTTTGTATCCTTGATTTTGATACAAACAATTGTTACGGACCGCTTTAAAGGATGATTTAGTGTTATTTAAGAAATGATAATTATGAACATTCATCATTATTGCTCAAGATAAATCATGTCCTTTGAAATAATTTGGAAATTTAAAAAAGATCACATATTTTTAAAAATTTCAATATTAATTTAATTTTTTATATATTAAGAAATAATACTCATGAATTATAAAAAAACCATGTATTTTTGGAATAATAAAATAGTTGTAACAAAGATAATACATAACAAAAAAGACTATTTATATTTGGATGTATGAAAATTTAGATACATTTTATTAAGTAAAATTTTAAAAGAATAATGGTTATATAAAAATTTAAAATTTATTTTATTAAATAATTAGTTTAGATCTAGAGTTAACATTGATTTAGGCCATCTTAGTTCCCCCTATAAAGAAACTACATTCCACATGAATACCATGGGTCAATACCATGGGCTGTATTTATAGTTTATCATTATTTTATTTTATTATTTTTAATTTTTATTGTATTTTGGCCTAGTTAAAATATTCATTACATTATGTCAATCTTTTTATTTAATTTACTTTTATTTTTAGTTTTGTGTAATTTGACATAGTCAAAATGTTAAACATGACATTACAACCTTTCTATCATACTTTGTTGGAGAGCATAGTAGCAAAAATGTAATATTTAAATATATTGGTCTTCTTCAATTGATGAGGTAGTAGGAACTTTCTCCTCTGAGTGGAGAATTATGTTGAGTGAACTACTGCTCATGTAACTTTGACTCCTCCTTACAATTGGAATTTTTCTCTTCCCATAACTCTATCTCGGGTTATAATAATTCTAGCTTTGTCTTGTTTATGTAAATTGTCTGTATATCACTATTGTTTGTCTCTTTTTGAGCGCTTGCTTGATTCAGTGAGATAATGTAACTCATCTAGTGTCATACTCATACATATACGAGTAAAAAAAAAAAAATCCTACCTTAATCTTAACAACTACTTATGACACGAATGTCTTATTCCATGTTTATAAAGTCTATACTCAAGCACTTAACAGAGTTGCCTTTAATTATTTAACTTTAATATTAATTTTGATGTCTAACCGTCGGTTTTATGTATTAACAATTATATTCCTTACCATATTCGCAGATAAATATAGAATATGCAATAAGCTATTCCTAAAGTTTATCACCCTTTGGCTACATCAAGATATGGAATTTTCCATGTGTTAACAGGCATAAGTTGGTAAGGTATTAACTGCCAAGTACATGATTACCAATTCGGCTGAGGATATAAGTTCATACCCAGATTCTTAGCAGGTTATCTGGTACTTCTCCTTAATCGTCATCGCCTATTTCAGGAGGAATCGATGATTTAGGATCTGGCAGGAAAGCTAGCATGGATCCTCACGCCAACCTTAGCTGTCACCCATGCATTGAAACCCCCGCGCACATATTCCTAAAGGTTAGGTTCTGTTGTGTGTTGGATAATTTTTCTTCCAGTGGGTTGATTGAAGGTCTCTGCTTCCGAACCCTCATTCCATAGAGGCCAAGAGGTTTCGGCACTAGCCCTCATCTCCTAGCCTATGATTTACATTCCAACAGCAGTTTTAATCCAAAGCTCAAATCCGCTTCCAAATCTTATCACTACATAGTAAGGGTAATTTTTTTTATTATCTACAAGATCATATTCATTTCTGTTTTCGGGTTCTTTTCTTTATTGATAATCTGTAGAGAAAGAGGTCTCATCCAGTTTTCTTTGGCCATCTTGCAGCGATCTCTAGCAACGAAGGAGCAGAGTCTTCCAACAGGTAAAAAAATTTCCTCTTCAAGATTTTTGTTTTCTGGTTCAGCCTTTTACACCATATTCTTGTGTGGATTTCTTAATGGAAATTATACCCATTTTATAACCTTTCTGCTTGTACAGGTATGCTTCCAGATTCTTCTGAGAAAACTCCTTCACATAGGATTAAGCTTCGGTGTCCATATTTCTCCAATTCTAAACTAAATCCGCTCATAAACCCTCCAGTTATGCACCGAGGAATCTTGCCAGAAGTGTGATTAACTCCACCGATATTATTTCAGCTTCCGAAAAGGGAAAAATTCGAGTCTTTTTGTTTTCCAGGCTATTGGCTCCTTTTATGAGCATGAAAGTTGTTTTCTAGGGCTTTCGACTATAATTTTAGTTTGGAGAAACTTGTAAAGTTTTAAGCAGTTTATGCTTTGAGGATTTGGAAACTTGAAATTAAAATGTTATAACTCTTATTTTCTGGGGTAAAACCCTTTCTATATAAGTTTGCAGAAATAATTTGTTTATTGTTGAACACTATGTAATAATCACATGGTTTTCATTTTCTTCTCTAATATGATTTAGCAGAACTTTGGTTCCGTAATATTTTGCTCCTTATGTGAATTATGACCACTGAAATTATATGAACTAGTAAAAATGTGTTCTACTTGTTTTCTATGCATAAATTTTGGGTCGTGGTTATGATGTTAAGAGATATGTCCCTTCTTCCTCCTTACTGTCGGTAAAAGATAAATATCTCTTTGTTATTACAGTTACTTGGATCTTAAGAAATTCCTCTCCACAATTCTTTGTTATAATATTTCTGGTTTTTCTACTAATAGATGTATAAAGAGATTTTCTCCAGTTATGAACATGGATGTGGTTATTGTACTAAGGTTTTGTATTAGTTTTCTGGGTGTCCGGACCACAGAACCACACTGTCCGAGTATAGTTTTTTTTTCTCTAAAATAGTACCTGAGTAACAACTAAGTTCTGGGGTTGGGTTTCTACCCGAGCCCCCAATTGACAGTCCACTCAAATCTCTACTCTCATTCTTGGTATTTATTTTGGGAATTTCGTTATTTAATTCAACCACAGATAATAGAAGATAGAAGCATATTTCAGTTTTTTTTTCTTGACAGTTCCATTCTTATATCATTCTCTATAGATAGAACAGCTATAGAACTTGTGGGGTTAAATATACATGCAGTCCTCTTTTATAATGTATAATTCCCAAGAATTTAAATTGTATAGTTATCCATTCTTTTTGTATCTAAGTCACTCGAAATTAATTACTGAAAAGAGATGTTCTCATATAAATTAGATGGAAGCCTTCTAGTACTTTTAGAAACAAAATATATGTAAATTTATTCGTGTAGTATCAACAGAAGTATTGAAAAAATCTACCTTAACTTCTCACTGTTTGTATCGTGCAAAAGCTTATTCCAACAGTATTTTACCTTTCTTTTTGTTTTTAATTTGTGACAGAAAAACGGTAAATACATCTATAAAGAAATGTTGTAAATTCATAAGTACTTATCTATATATTGTTTCTAGTTTAGTTAGTTGTGGTCCTCCCAATCATCAAGTGAGGCAATTACGTCCTCCTTGCCCCGTGCTCCAAACTGAAGGTACGGGTTAACAATGGATCTCTTTTTTGTTGTCACCTTAGGACCTCTAGTCCCGTCAACACTAGAAACTTCAGGAAATTTTCTGAGTGTTTTCCATTGGTATGTTACCAGCTCCAGAATCTTTCACTCTTTCCCTTCCCATCAACAGAACCCCTACTCCTCACTGGGATTAGTCCTCTATCCTGAGAGGAGCAGGTAACTGTTTCCAACTATTTCCCCAACCTCTTTTTAGTTCTTGGAAACATTTACCATAAGCTTTTTACTTTTCTTATCCAGTTATTTTTATAACAAAAATTAATAACATTAATTGTCTCAGTTTTCCATTAACAAATAATAAAATTCACTTAACTAGTTAACCAACTAGTTATGTAGCTATCACAACTCCCCACCCCTGGAAGTAACATCGTCCTCAGTGTTTCAATCTACCTTAGAAAACAGTTTTGCGTAGGCTTCGTGCACAAATTTCTCATCCTCCCAAGTGGCCTCATCTGGGCCAAAGTGCTTCCATTTCACTTTAACCTAGGTGATGACCCGTTTGCAGAGCATGATTTCCCTTCGGTCAAGTATGTGTTGCGGCTCGAACAGGAACTCGTCATCCGGTTCTACCTGCAAGCAACAAGTGTCTTGTCAAGTTTTCACAAATAACGCATATAATAAGTTAGGATTTTTTTAATTCTATCCTACCTATATATTTTTCAAATGTATTAAATGATTTGAATCATGTACATAACGCTTTAACAGGGACACGTGGAACACATTTTGTATGCGTATGTGACTGGGTAGAGCCATCCTATAGGCCACAGGGCCTACCCTCACCAGAATTTGAAAAGGTCCACAAAACCTGGGAGCAAATTTGGCACAAGAGGTCCACCGTACGGTACTCCTCTTGGGTTTAATTCGCACATAAACATGATTTCCCACTTTGTATTCCTGATAAGACCTCTTTTGATCTGCATAGATCTTTTGTCGATCTTGTGTAGCTTTCAGATTTTGTCTTATCTTCTTTACTTCTAATTCCATTTCAGCAAGAATTTCGGGTCATCAATTTTGTCTTTGGGCTACTCCAGTTTATGGGTGTGTGACACTGCCTCCCATACAAAGCCTCAAAAGGGCTCATTTTCAGGGACTCCTGATAGCCATTGTTGTAAGAAAATCCGACCAGGTGCAAATAGTCCTCCCATTTAGCTAGCTGCTGCATTACATACATGTGAAACATGTCTTCCAACACCTGGTTTACTCGCTCTATTTGTCCGTCGGACTGGGGATGATAAGTTGTGCTAAAGTTGATATGAGCTCCCAAAAGGTAGAAGTAAACTTAACGTACTAGTCTGAGATAACTATCTTTGGAATTCCATGTAGTCTGAAAATATCCTTCATGAATATGTCCGCTATCGGTACAGTCTTGTAAGTAGACTGCATAGGTATAAATTGTGCAGATTTACTCAATCTATCCACCACCACCATGATGGAATCATTTTTCCTTTTTGTCCACTGTAAGCCTGTAATGAAGTCCAGGGATATGACCTCCCACTTCCATTTGGGTATTGGTATGGGCTGCAACAACCCTGCGGGATGTTGATGCTCCACCTTCACCTGTTAACATTCCAAACATTTACTTAAATATTCAGCAATGTTTTTACGCATACCAGGCCAGAAAAATACCTTCTTAATTGTGGTCAACATTTTCCGGTATCCTAGGTGACCTGCATAATTGCAGAGATGGTACTCATTCATTATCAGCTCTTTCAAATCCATACGGTTAGGCACATATACTTTACCTTAGAAAGTGAGCATCTGATCTTCATTTATTCCATACTTAGATGTACCTCCTTGATTTCTGATTTCTTCCATCTGTTGCCACAAAAATTGGTATTCGAGATCTTCTTGCGCTTCTTCCTTTACTTTCTCTGAAAATCTACTTTCCAGCTGATTATAATATAGCTCATATATACCATGTAATTTTCTACTTAAAGAATCAGCTACTCGGTTTTCTTTTCCTTTGACATGTTGAATATCCATATCAAACTCACTTAGGAAGGCATCCCATCTTGCCTGTCTTGAGTTTAAATCTGCTTGCTTGAAGTAACTAGTAAAGCTGTTATGATCCATTTTTAACACAAACTTTTTGCCCAGCAAGTAGTGTCTCCATACCCGGAGTGCATGTACTACTACTGTTAACTCCAAAACATATGCGGAGTACCTTTTTTCATGATCCTTCAACTTTGTGGATTCATATGCCACCACTTTTCCTTCCTGAGATAGGACTTCCCCAACACCTTCTTTACTTGCGTCAATACACACTTCAAATTCTTTACTTGGGTCGGCCACTCTTAATACAGGTGCAGAAGTCAAAAGATGTTTCAGCTTTTCAAAATTGTTCTGACATTTGATAGCCCACTTGAAAACTTTTCCTTTCCTCTGCAAGGAAGTAATAGGAAAAGTGATTCTGGAAAATCCTCCAATAAATCTTCAGTAGTATCCAGCTAATCCCATAAAGGATCGAATATCTGCCACGTTCTCGGGTACTTGCCATTCCATGATTGTTTTGATATTTTCTGGATCAACATCAATTCCTTCTGTTGAAATTACATGGCCCAGATACTGGATTTCTGTTTTAAAGAAATCACATTTGCTGAACTTAGCTTACAACTAGTGTTTTCTTAACATTTCCAATACAATCCTCAAATGTTCCTTATGCTCTTCCTGATTTTTATAATAGATCAGAATATCATCTATAAATATAAGTACAAAATTATCCAGGAAAGGATGGAAGATTCCATGCATTAACCTCACAAAGGTTACTGGTGAATTTGTTAACCCAAAGGGTAACACCACAAATTCAGTGTCCATACCTGGTACGAAATGTTGTCTTGTGAATGTCTTCATCCTTGATTCGAATTTGGTGATATCCAAATCTTAAATATATCTTGGAAAATGTCGTATCCCCCTTCACTTGATCAAATAGATCATCAATCCTTGGTAGAGGGTATTTTTTTTTTACTGTTAACTTGTTTAGCTGTCTGTAATCCATGCACATTCGCATGGTACCATCCTTCTTCTTTATGAACAATACTGGTGCTCCCCAAGGGGACACACTTGGACGAATGTAGCCCTTATCCAGCAGTTCCTATAGCTGCATTTTCAGCTCAGTTAATTATGGCAAACTCATCCTATAAGGAGCTCTTGACATGGGAGAAGCTGCTGACGTTAACTCTATGTTAAGGTTAATGTCTCTTCTTGGTGGTAATCCAGGAATATTTTATGGAAAGACATCTAGGAATTCTTGCACCACATGTATATTTTCCATTACAGGAGATTCCTCTTTGGAATCTGCATACCCTACCTGAATATCATATAACTGACACCCCTTCCTTATACATTTATTCATTTGGGATGTTGTAATTGGACGTAACTGCAATGGCTTTTTGATCCTTGAATATCTTTATGTGTTTCATCATGCAATCTGTAATAAATAATCTTTTCTTTACAGTCCACCAAGGTCCAATGCTTTTCTAGCCAATCCATGCCCAGCAAAACATCATATGACCCTAATGGCAGAATGTTCAGATCTACTTGTAACTGCTGCTCTGAAATTTCCAAGGTACAGTTTGGAATTTTGGCAGTTACCTTTCATTTTTCTCTAGTGGCTAACTGTACCAGCCATGAAATTTTAAATTTCAGTTCCTTCAATTTACACAGTTCCACTATTTTAGGACTATCATAGCTCAAACTTCCACCTGGGTCTACCAAAATAGAAACAGATTGAATTAGTATTTTACCTTCCAGCTCAATCATTGTTGGCTGATAATCCACCTATTGATCCTCCAACGCCGCGTTGATACGATGAATGTTTCGCGCCACATCGCCTATCGTAGAAGATTCCTGCAAGTTTGCAACTGTGTCTTTTCTTTCTCGATGGGGACAATTTTTAGAGTAATGTGCTTCACCACATCCCCAACACTGTAAAGGTGGCTTAGTCACATGTCCTTGCTCAGGCTTGCTAGATGCTTCTGTATGTTTTTCTTTTGTTGGCCATCTGGTCCTTTGGTGATTTCTGCCAAACTTCTTGCTGATAGAGTTACGTGCAAAATTCTTAAAGAAACTGCTTTTGGCGCCCTTGAAATTTGAGTTACTTTTCTATCCTTTCTTTGATTGCCAGTTTTTTCCAACCTCCTCTTTAGCCTTGGACTACTAATAGCACATTCGTGCTTTTCGAATGGCTTCATCCATGGTTCGGGGGTTTTCAAATTCTATTCATTCCTTCATGTGGGTTGGAAGAATGCTCAGAAATCTCTGCACTTTAGCCTTTTCCTCTCGAAGATATGGAACATATCGTAACAGAGAGGTAAAATTTGTGATATATTCATCCATAGTCATCTGTCCCAACCTTAATTCATGAAATTCCTTAGCTTTTTCGTCATAAAATTGTTCTGTTAAATACTTGTCCTTAAAGTATTGCTGGAATAATTCCCAGGTAACACCTTGTTCCTCTATGCTACGAACATTCTTCACTTCTTCCCACCACAAAGTGGATTTCTCCCTTAACTGATATATGGCTAATCTAGCCTTCAAGTTGCTACTATACTTGTACACTTGAAAGTACTTATTCATGTTTAGTAACCATGCTTCAGCCACTTCTTCAGCTTCACCATCAAACGTTGGTGGTTTTATCTTTTGATCTTTTGGATACATGGCTCTTATGAGTCAATGTGTCGTGACGGAGCCATCCTCTTTTGAGGAAGCTATGGAGGAACCCGCATGGGTAGATGCCAAGATCGAATAATATGATTCGATCGTCAAAAACAGTGCATGGGATATTGTCCCAAGACCGGAGGGGAAATCAATTGTGGGTTCGCGATAGATCTACAAAGTGAAGCAGGCGGCTGACGGGAGTGTGGAGAAGTACAAGGCGAGATTTGTCGCCCGTGGCTTCTCACAGATCGAGGGGATCGATTATGAGGAGACCTTTGCACCTGTCGCAAGGTACTCTTCCATACGGAAAATCCTAGCTCTCTCAGCGCAGATGGGATGGCACATCCATCAGATGGATGTGAAGACTGCGTTCCTCAACGGATTCATTAAGGAGGAGGTGTACATAGAGCAGCCTGAAGGTTTCGAAATCTTCAGCAGTGAGTCGCATGTTTTCTGACTCAAGAGAGCACTGTACGAGCTTAAGCAAGCACCTCGTGCTTGGTACACACGGATAGACAGTTATTTCACCGGGCTTGGATTTTCCAAGAGTGAGGCGGATCCTAACCTGTACCAGATTGTGGTGGAGGGGAAGCTGCTGATCATTGTACTGTATGTAGATGATCGATCTTGATTGATGGTTGTTGATACTTTCATGCAAGGACCTTGCTAGAGATATAGGGTGAAGGACTTGGGCCTCCTTCATTATTTCACAGGATTGGAGGGTGTGTGATGGAGAATTTGTTTGTTTCTCGGGGAAAGTATGCTCGGGAGGTGCAGGAGAGGATTCGGCATGCATGGCTGCAAGCCTGTTGATACTCCTCTTCCTAGTGGTTGGAGGAAGGAGGATGCTACTTTAGCGGAGGTAGTGGATGCCACTGTCTATCGACAGTTGGTGGGGTCGCTTATGTATCTGGTCAATACACGACTTGATATATGCTATGTTGTTAACCAGCTTTCGCAAGCTATGGTTAAGCCTACCAAGCTCTTTTGGATGGCAGGCAAGAATGTATTGCGTTATCTTAGTGGCACATCGGGATATGGTCTATGGTATAGACAAGAGGATGGAGCGAAGATTTCCGGCTTCACTGATGCAGATTGGGCAGGGAGCCCAACGGACTGAAAGAGCACATCTGGAGGAGTTTTCAGCATTGGTTCGACAGCAGTTTCCTGGTACAGTAGGAAGCAGAGATCCGTGGCACTCAGTTTAGCAGAGGCCGAGTACATGGCAGCAAGCTTGGCTGCATGCGAGGCTATTTGGATGAGGAAGATCCTCGTTGGATTGTTCGGGTCACACTTGGAGCCTACTGTGATTTATTGTGATAACCAGAGTTGCATTAAACTCTCAGCTAATCCAGTATTTTATGATAGATCCAAACACATCGACATCAGGTACCATCATATCAGAGATTGTGTTCAGCGGAGAATCATGATGCTTTCATATGTTCCCATGGAGGATCAGGATGCCGACATCCTGACGAAGGCGCTCACCAGGAGCAAGTTCGACCCACGCAGGCAGGATAGGGTTGCGAGATAATCCATATCTTGTTGAGAGGGAGTGTTGAAAATGCAACAAGATGATGGAGCTTAGTGAAATGAAGTCGCCTTCACTAAGTGGGCCCGTAGGCTATTTTTGGCGCAAAGTCTATTTTTAGACATATGGAGCATGGTCTAGGAGTTGCAGTATGCTATTCTTGGATTATTGGTCGAGTTGGTAAAAATATATGGACCTATATTTTTAGACATATAGGTCGAAGTCTATTTTTAGACTACCTGTCTAAAAATAGGTCAGTCAAATATTATTAACCCTTAATAATATTTGGACTATAAACTTCAGCTTATCCTCTTGCAGCACTTCAGTTGGAGCTACGGATGTGGCCCATGCATCCGACAGAAGGAATTACGCTATTCCTAAGGGTTTGGCTATTCCTAGGGGTTTGGTGAGCTCATGCATGGTTGACTTCAGTTAGGACTTCAGTGGCAGAAGTTTGGTGGAGTTGATGAGACGGTTGGTGGAGTTGTGTTCGGTTTAACTTAGTTGAACTAGTTGAGATTAGTTTAACTAGCTAATCAACTAGTAATGAGTGGAGTGAATTAAATATTATTTAATTCACTAATTATTAACTCATTATTCAACTCAGGAACACATCAGTTCACTACAGTGCATGGACAGTTCAGTGGAGACCAGTGAAAGAGGTAGATGAAAGGGTTGAGATAGCTATCAGTTGTGACATCAGTTGTGCATGAGATTTGCACCACACTTGGAGGAATTTCCCATGAGGATTGCGCTGTCAAGACAAGGAGATTCAAACCTTGGATCTCTCATTATACCAACCTTGATTGCGCAATAGAGGCAGGCAATTAGTGGAGGAGTTTTGAACCTGTGACTTGTTCAAAACCAAGCTAGTTTGTGTGTAACTTTATGAGATAGTACTGAGTACTTGTGAGGAGTATTGTGCTATGTAATGTTACATGTTCTCTCCATATAATATACAAAATAGCTGAGGGGTTTTCGGCTATAAGCTTTCCCCATTACACATTGTGTTTATGTGCGCATGCGACTGTTTCTATTTCCGCAAATTCATGATTGATTGTAGAAGAGATTATGTGTTGCATATGAATTCGAATTAGTATGTGATTAGGATAATCTAGGTGGATAAATATTCATTATTCAGCAAATTTATACATGGTATCGGAGCGAATTAATCATCGGGATCTATTGCAGTGATTACAATATTATTTCGGTAGACAGAGTCTGTATCGGGCCAGGTAGCCTCTGGATTCATCCTTCTTTGAAGGTGAAAGTTCTGGTAAATTCCCATGCAGTCGATCTCTGATTTGGAAATAATTTGTTCTCACGAATCCGAAACGGATTGGAATTTTTGTGAGTTTGGAATTGAATTTACGACGGTTTGTTTTCTTGGTGCCAGTGTTGAAAATGTCTTTCAACGGTTTGCGACTCGAATATGCTCTTGAAGGCGGTTCGAATTATGTTGCATGGAAGGATCGCATGGAGGCAGTATTAGAAGATAATGGTCTGAAGGAGTTCGTAGATACGGATGTCCAAAGGCCCACTGATCCTGCTGAAGTCGAAGCATGGCAAAAGAAGATGGCGAAATGTCGAAGGATCCTGTTGGAGGGCGTCAAGGATCATATTGTATCCAGCCTGCATGGAAAGGCTTCTCCATATTTAATGAGGAAAGCTTTGACGGATCTATTCCAGAGTAAGAGCGACCAAAGGAAGCTGGCAGCTCAAAGATAAGCTCAGGAACATCAAGATGGAGAAAGGCGACAGTATCGCCAAATACCTCACGAAGTTCACTCAATGCAGAGATGAGCTGGGAAGTGTGGGGGTGACTGTCGAAGACGAGGACATGGTCGACCTGGCTCTCCTTGGTCTTCCGAAGGCTTGGCACTCATATCAAGATAGTGTCAATGGTCGGGAGAAGTTGCCGAGATGGGAGCGCCTTTGGGCGGATCTCATGCAGGAGGAGATAAGGAGGACTACCAGGGACGGATCTTCATCAAAGGTATCTGATGAAGAAAATTGCACTTTGGCTACCAAAGCAAAGAAGGGGAAGAGCAAGAAGGCTTCTCAGTCTGGTGCGAAAGGCAAGAAGCAAGACATGTCCAAGGTGAAGTGTTTTCACTGTCACCAACACGGACACTATGCCACAAATTGTCTGCAGAAGAAGAAAAATAAGAAGGCTGCTGGATCTGCAGCGGGAGAGGCATTGGCTTCTCAATTCGAACTGGATTTTTCACTGATCGCATGCTTGGTTTCAAGTGTGGTGGGATCAGTTTGGTTCTTGGACAGTGGTGTGTCATTTCACATGACCGGAGATCGAGATCTGTTTTCAGATCTGGAGGAAAAAGATCTTGGAGTGCACATCGAGATGGGCGATGATGGTAGATACAGTGCGACTGGTATTGGTACCATTTCCTTTGAGAGGGAGTCTGGTAAACCCTTTGTATTGAAGGAAGTTTTGCATGTTCCGGGATTGATGAAGAACCTGATCTCTGTGGCGATGTTGGAAGACAAGGGGTATGATGTGGTCTTCAGTGAAGGAAAATCCTTCCTGCGCAGTAAGACTACTGGTGAGACCCGGAAGATAGGGGTTCGAGTCAAGAACCTTTATCAGTTGCAAGTAGATGGCTGCGCAGCAATGGCATGCAAGGCGGGAGAAGTGGTGAGCCGGGATGATGAGGGCGAACTGTGGCACAGGAGATTGGGCCACCTTCACCATGGAGCTTTGAAGATCATGTAGCAGATTTCTACTGGGCTTCCTAAGGGCACTCTTGCGCAGTCAGATCAGTGCAAGGGGTGTACCTTGGGGAAGTATGTGAAAGCCACCTTTCATGAGAAGGATAGTCGCGCCACGATGATCCTTGAGAGAGTTCACACAGACGTGTGTGGTCCTTTCTCTGTAGCTTCGACAGCAAAGCAAAAGTACTATGTGATCTTTGTTGATGATTTCTCTCAGAAGTGTTGGATCTTCTTCATGCAGAAGAAGAGCGAGACATTTTCTAAGTTCTGTGAATTCAAGGCGCTGGTAGAGAAGGAATCGGGGAAGCATGTGAAGGCTCTTAGGAGCGACAATGGTGGTGAATTCATCTCGGCTGAATTCAAAGACTTTTGCAACGCAGAAGGGATTCGGAGAGAGCTCATCACACCCCATAACCCACAGCAGAACGGGGTGGCTGAGTAGAAAAACAGAACGATCGTGGGTGCTGCACGGGCGATGTTGCATGATCAGGGCCTACCCCTTCACTTGTGGGCTGAGGCATGCAATACAACAGTGTATGTGCAGAACCGTTGTCCTCACAAGGTTCTTGGCATGAGTACACCGGAGGAGGTGTTTTCTGGCAAGAGGCCTGATATTTCTCATCTGAGAATTTTTGGCTCACTTGTCTACATGCATGTGACGAAGGATGCCAGAAAGAAGCTGGATCCGACCGCAAAGGTTGGAATATTTGTGGGGTACACTGATACACCTCACAACTATCGGGTGTATTTTCCAGACAGTCGCAAGACTGTTGTGCGACGGGATATCAAGTTTTAGGAGGAGAAAGCCATGCAGTGTTCGCTTGAGAGGGAGCCACACTTGCATGCATATGAGGAGCTGTTAGTTCCTAAGGAGGAGCTTCCGGATGTGGATCAGCCACAAAAGGAAGTTCAGGAGGTGGAAGAAACCACCCATGCAGCGCCAACCATCAGAGGGCGCATGCGCACTACAGAAGCTGAGCGACTGGCTCGAGATGCAGAGAAGGTTGTAGGACCACCTACAGCACAGAGCAGACAGAGGCAGTCACCGGATCGGTACACTGGATACATGGCTCTTGTGAGTCAATGTGTCGTGACGGAGCCATCCTCTTTTGAGGAAGCTGTGGAGGAACCCGCATGGGTAGATACCATGATCGAAGAATATGATTCGATCGTCAGAAACAGTGCATGGGAGATTGTCCCAAGACCGGAGGGGAAATCAGTGGTGGGTTCGCGATGGATCTACAAAGTGAAGCAGGCGGCTGACGAGAGTGTGGAGAAGTACAAGGCGAGATTTGTCGCCCGTGGCTTCTCACAAATCGAGGGGATCGATTATGAGGAGACCTTTGCACCTGTCGCAAGGTACTCTTCCATACGAACGATCCTAGCTCTCTCAACGCAGATGGGGTGGCACATCCATCAGATGGATGTGAAGACTGCGTTCCTCAATGGAGTCATTGAGGAGGAGGTGTACATAGAGCAGCCTGAAGGTTTCGAGATCTTCAGCAGTGAGTCGCATGTGTGCCGACTCAAGAGAGCACTATACGGGCTGAAGCAAGCACCTCGTGCTTGGTACACTCGGATAGACAGCTACTTCACCGGGCTTGGATTCTCCAAGAGTGAGGCGGATCTAAACCTGTACCAGATTGTGGTGGAGGGGAAGCTGTTGATCATCGTACTGTATGTAGATGATCTGATTTTGACTGGCAATGAGCAGTTGATACTTTCATGCAAGGAGGATCTTGCACGAGAGTTTGAGATGAAGGACTTGGGCATCCTTCATTATTTTCTGGGATTGGAGATTTGGCAGCGCAGCGGAGGACTGTTTGTTTCTCAGGGCAAGTATGCCCGGGAGATTTTGGAGAGGTTCAACATGCAAGGCTGCAAGCCTGTTGACACTCCTCTTCCTGGTGGTTGGAGGAAGGAGGATGCTACTTCGACGGAGGTAGTGGATGCCACTGTCTATCGACAGTTGGTGGGGTCGCTTATGTATCTGGTCAATACACGACCCGATATATGCTATGCTGTTAACCAGCTTTCGCAAGCTATGGTTAAGCCTACCAAGCTCTTCTGGAAGGCAGGCAAGCATGTATTGCGTTATCTTAGTGGCACATCGGGATATGGTCTATGGTACAGACAGGAGGATGGAGCGAAGCTTTCCGTCTTCACTGATGCAGATTGGGCAGGGAGCCCAACGGACCGAAAGAGCACATCTGGAGGAGTTTTCAGCATTGGGTCGACAGTAGTTTCCTGGTACAGCAGGAAGCAGAGATCCGTGGCACTCATTTCAGCAGAGGCCGAGTACATGGCAGCAAGCTTGGCTACATGCGAGGCTATTTGGATGAGGAAGATCCTCGTTGGATTGTTCGGGTTGCACTTGGAGCCTACTGTGATTTATTGTGATAACCAGAGTTGCATTAAACTCTCGGCTAATCCAGTATTTCATGATAGATCCAAACACATCAACATCAGGTACCATCATATCAGAGATTGTGTTCAGTGGAGAATCATGTTACTTTCATATGTTCCCACAGAGGATCAGGATGCTGACATCTTGACGAAGGCGCTCACCAGGAGCAAGTTCGAATTCCACAGAGGCAGGATAGGGGTTGCAGATAATCCATATCTTCTTGAGAGGGAGTGTTGAAAATGCAACAAGATGATGGAGCTTAGTGAAATGAAGTCGCCTTCACTAAGTGGGCCCGCAGGCTATTTTTGGCGCAAAGTCTATTTTTAGACTATGTCTATTTTTAGACATATGGAGCATGGTCTAGGAGTTGCAGTATGCTATTCTTGGATGATTGGTCGAGTTGGTAAAAATATATGGACCTCTATTTTTAGACATACAGGTCGAAGTCTATTTTTAGACTGCCTATCTAAAAATAGGTCAGTCAAATATTATTAGCCCTTAATAATATTTGGACTCTAAACTTCAGTTTATTCTCTTACAGCACTTCAGTTGGAGCTACGGATGTGGCCCATGCATCTGACAGAAGGAATTACGCTATTCCTTGGGTTTTGGTGAGCTCATGCATGGTTGACTTCAGTTAGGACTTCAATGGCAGAAGTTTGGTGGAGTTGATGAGACAGTTGGTGGAGTTGTGTTCGGTTTAACTTAGTTGAACTAGTTGAGATTAGTTTAACTAGCTAATCAACTAGTAATGAGTGGAGTGGATTAAATATTATTTAATTCACTAATTATTAACTCATTATTCAACTCAAGAACACATCAGTTCACTACAGTGCATGGACAGTTCAGTGGAGACCAGTGAAAGAGGTAGATGAAAGGGTTGAGATAGCTATCGGTTGTGACATTAGTTGTGCATGAGATTTGCACCACACTTGGAGGAAATTGCCCATGAGGATTGCGCTGTCAAGCCAAGGAGATTCGAACCTTGGATCTCTCATTAGACCAGCCTTGATTGCGCAATAGAGGCAGGCAATTAGTGGATGAGTTTTGAACTTGTGACTTGTTCAAAACTGAGCTAGTTTGTGTGTAACTTTATGATATAGTACTGAGTACTTGTGAGGAGTATTGTGATATGTAATGTTACATGTTCTCTCCATATAATATACAGAATAGCTGAGGGGTTTTCAGCTATAAGATTTCCCCATTACATATTGTGTTTATGTGCGCATGCGACTGTTTCTATTTCCGCAAATTGATGATTGATTGTAGAAGAGATTATGTGTTGCATATGAATTCGAATTAGTATGTGATCAGGATAATATCGGTGGATAAATCTTCATTATTCAGCAAATTTCTACATTACATTCCGACAACAGTTTTAATCCGAAGCTCAAATCTGCTTCCAAATCTTATCTCTGCACAATCAAGGTATTTTTTTTTATCTACAAGCTCATATTCATTTATGTTTTCGGGTTCTTTTCTTTGCTGATAATATATAGAGTGAGAGATCTCATCCAGTTTTCTCTGGCCATCTTGCAGCCATCTCTAGCAACGAAGGAGCGGAGTCTTCCAACAAGTTAAAAAAAATTCCTCTTCAAGCTTTTCATTTTTTGGTTCGGCCTTTTACGCCATATTCTTGTGTGGATTTCTTAATGGAAATTATACCCAGTTTATAACCTTTCTGCTTGTACATGTATGCTTCCATATTCTTCTGAGCAAACTCCTTCACATAGCATTAAGCTTTGGTGTCCAGATTTCTCCAATTATGAACTAAATCCGCTCGTAAACCCTCCAAGTATGCACTGAGGTATCTTTCCAGAAGTGTGATTAACTCCACCGATATTATTTCAGCTTCCGAAAAGGGAAAAATTCGAGTCTTTTTGTTTTCCGGACTATCGACTCCTTTTATGAGCATGATAGTTGTTTTCTAAGGCTTTCGACTATAATTTTAGTCTGGATAAACTTGTAAAGTTTTAAGTAGTTTATGCTTTGAGGATTTGGAAACTTGAAATTAAAATGTTACAGCTCTTCCTTTCTGGGTAAAACCCATTCTGTCTAAGTTTGCAGAAATACTTTGTTTTTGTTGAATACTATGTAATAATTGCATGGTTTTCATTTTCTTCTCTAATATGATTTAGCAGAAATTTGGTTCCGTAATATTTTTCTCCTTATGTGAATTATGACCATTGAAATTCTATGAACTAGTACAAATGTGTTCTACTTGTTTTCTATGCCATAAATTTTGGTTCATGGTTATGATGTTAAGAGATACGTCCCTTCTTCCTCCTTACTGTCGGTAAAAGATAAATATCTTTGTTATTACAGTTACTTGAATCTTAAGAAATTCCTCTACACAGTTCTTTGTTATAATATTTTTGGTTATTCTACTAATAGATGTATAAAGAGATTTTCTCCAGTTATGAATATGGGTGTGGTTACTGTACTAAGGTTTTGTATTAGTTTTTTGGGTGTCTGAACCAAAGAACCACACTATCCGAGTACAGTTTTTTTTGCTCTAAAAGAGTACCTGAGTGACAACTAAGTTCTGGGGTTGGGTTTCTACCCAAGCCCCCAAGTGACAGTTTGCTCAAATCTCTACTTTCATTCTTGGTCTTTATTTTGGGAATTCAGTTATTTAATTCAACCACAGATAATAGAAGATAGAGGCATACTTCAATTCTTTTTTTTTTCTTGATAGTTCCATTCTTATATCATTGTGTACAGATAGAACAACTATAGATCTTGTGGGGTTAAATATACATGTAGTCCTCTTTTATAACGTATAATTCCCAAGAATTTAAAATGTATAGTTATCCATTCTTTTTGTATCTAATTCACTCGAAATTAATTACTGAAAAGAGATGTTCTCATATAAATTATATGGAAGCCTTCTAGTACTTTTAGAAACAAAATATATGTAAATTTATTCGTATAGTATCAGCAGAAGTATTGCACAAATCTACCTTAACTTCTCACTATTTGTATCCTGCAAAAGATTATTCCAACAATATTTTCCCTTTTTTTTTGTTTTTAATCTGTAATAGTAAAACAATAAATACATCTAAAGAAATGTTGTAAATGCATAAGTATTTATATGTATATTGTTTCTGGTTTAGTTAGTTGTGGTCCTCCCAAGCATTAAGTGAGGCAATTAGGTCTGCCTTGCCTCTGTGCTCCAAACTAAAGGTACGGGTTAACAGTGGATTCTTTCTATTGTGACCTCAGGACCTCCAGTCCAGACAACACCAGAAACTTCAGGAAATTTTTTGAGTGGAAACAGGAAATTTTTTTAGTGTTTTCCCCTAGTATGTTACTAGCTCCGGAATCTTTCACTCTTTCCCTTCTTATCAACAGAACCCTTACTCCTCGTTGGGATTAGTCCTTTATCCTCATAGGAGCACGTAACTGTTTCCCCAACCTCTTTTCAGTTCTTGGAAACATTTACCATCAGCTTTTTACTTTTCTTATCCAGTTATTTTTATAACAAAAATTAATAACATTAATTGTCTCAATTTTTCCATTAACAAATAATAAAATTCACTTAACTAGTTAACCAACTAGTTAGCAGTAAATGTAGCTGTCACATTTGGATTCCAAAATCCTTAAGTAACTCATTTTCTGAAGAGTCCTTTCCATTTTTAATTGTGCTATTTCACTCTCCATAGCCTTGTCAAGGTCGTTTCCTTCTAAAGAATCATACATTCTTGATAAGTATTTCTTCTTCCATATACTTCAGATCTAAATGAATACATTTTTAGGGCTTGTTGTAAGGTTGAAAACTTCTCTTCACCATGTCTCATTTCTTCACTTTAAAGGTAAATTTAGTGTTATTTAATAAATGAGAATTATGAACATTCATCATTATTGCTCAAGATAAATCATATCCAAAATAATTTGGAAATTTAAAAAAGATCACATTTTTAAAAAAATTCATTATTAATTTAATTTTTACAGTTGTAACATAAATAATATATAACAAAAAAAACCATATATTTTTGGAATAATAAAATAGTTGTAACAAAAACAACATAGAACAAGAAAAACTATGTATATTTGGATGTATGAAAATTTAGATACATCTTATTAAGTAAAATTTTAAAAGAATAATGGTTATAAACATTTAAAAATAATTTTGTTAAATAATTATTTTATATCCAGAGTTAAGATTGATTTAGGTCATCTTAGTTCCCCCTATAAAGAAACTACATTCCACATGAATACCATGGGTCAATACCATGGGCTGTATTTTTAGTTTATCACTCTTTTATTTTATTATTTTTATTTTTATTGTATTTTGACCTAGTTAAAATGTTCATTACATTATGTCAATCTTTTTATTTAATTTACTTTTATTTTTAATTTTGTGTAATTTGACATACTCAAAATGTTAAACATGACATTACAACCTTTCTAGCATACTTAGTTATTTTCCTTTTTTTTTATATTGTTTTTTTATCCATGTAATATAAATTAATTGGTTTTTGTGGAGTTTAATTTTATGATATAAATTTTATTATAAATATAAATTGTATGCTTATGTACCTAAAAATTTAATGTTTATGTATTTTACCAAAAAAATTATTCATTAAACTAATTTATGTTAAATCTAATTTTATCAAGTTATTAATTTAAATTTTATTAAAAAAATTAAGGTTACAAAAATAATACACAACAAGAAAAACTATGTATATTTGGATGTTTGAAAATTTAGATACATTTTATTAAGTAAAATTTTAAAACAATAATGGTTATAAACATTAAAAATAATTTTATTAAATCATTAGTTGAGATCCAGAGTTAAGATTTTTTAGGCCATCTTAGTTCCCCCCTATAAAGAAACTATATTCCACATGAATACCATGTGTCAATACCATGGGCTGTATTTATAGTTTATCATTATTTTATTTTATTATTTTTATTTTTTGTTGTATTTTGACCTAGTTAAAATGTTCATTACATTATGTCAATATTTTTATTTAATTTACTTTTATTTTTTATTTTGTGTAATTTGACATAGTCAAAATGTTAAACATGGCATTACAACCTTTCTATCATACTTTGTTGGAGAGCATAGTAACACAAAAATGTAATATTTAAATATATAAATAGTTATTTTCCTTTTTTTATATTGTTTTTTATCCATGTAATATAAATTAATTGGTTTTTGTGGAGTTTAATTTTATGGTATAAATTTTATGCTTATGTATCCAAAAATTTAATGTTTGTGTATTTTACAAAAAAATTAATAACAACATTTTAACTTAAAACACCAAAACTTAAATTCAATCTAACTTGTTAAAAAGAAAAAAACTAACATTATAAAAAACATACATAAAAATATTTACTTGATTTAAGGGCCTAAAACATTTCAATCATCTAACATCTGATCCGATGGCTCAAACATGGACATAGTGGCAGCCAGGGGAGTTGTTTTCAAATAGTGATGCCTTGTGAGGTAATTACAAAAAAAAAAAAAAAAAAAAACATATATTAAAAAAAATCTTGTTATGTATTGTTTTTCACAATTTTATGTTTAAAAATTCCATATAGGTTCAGTAGAGTGATATCAAAAATATATTTTTTTCTCCTAATTGGCTTCAATTTTCATAACGTTTATCTTTTGCATATGGTGTTTAATTGACATTGTTCAAATTGCATTAGAAAGCTTTTGACGAGATATTCATCATGCAAACACTTACACCAAAATTTTGAGACAGTATGACTTGACCAATTGTGGATATCCTCTTGGATCAATAGGCTCAATGGTTGGGAATTCAACATTAATAATCGAAACCATCCATTATTAAATGCTTGCATTACATGTAAGTAGGTTCATCTAAAAAATTATTGTTAGGGTGGTTAAGATCAACTTGATCTGGTTAAGTTAGCAGTAGTTTTTGGGCTCCAAGTCTTTTAGAACGCATGGTTTTTACCATAGTATTCATGTGGAATATCGCTTATTTAACAACATAAATACTTCAGGTAAATTGGTCCTCATGCCCATTGGGATCCTAATGAACGATTTCTTTAGACACCACCACTTCACTCAATGTTTCATGATAATAACAATCAATATCATAGTTGTGGTTAAAGTTTTTATGTGTTAATCAAATCCCAATGCATATATGAGCTAGCATGGTAAATATAAAAAACCAAAAGTAGAATTCCAATCGAAGTGAATAACCTCCATGCCACTAAATTGAGGCATGTGATTTATAGAGCAAGAAAATGATCATGATTGTACATGTGTCACAGAAATCAAGGAGGAAAGTGTGCAACAATTTCAAAGAGTATGCATAATGATAATGAGGATGAAATGATTAACATGGGTTTGAGATATAAGGAGAGAAGAGGTCAAGTAGCGGGAAAGGCTAGGTCAAGGTATGGATCAAAAAATCTAGAGATGTAGCAAGAGAGTGGTAATATGAATGAGAAAATAGAGATGGAGTCAATGGTTTTGAGTTTTAGTGAAGGATCCAACATGTGATGAGAGTTGCAGTGGTGTAATAACACCAATGGTGTGTGGGCACCCTAAGTGTTTTTTTCTAAGGTAGGTGTATTTCCCCATAAAGTAGTAAAATCTATTGCTCAGGATAGGTACTAGGGTGGCAAGTGTATTGGTATCCTAGCCTGAAGGGGAGAATGTGAGATCTTAGTTTAGATGGTTGATGAATTACTGGGACTAGGTTAATCTCCCCTAGTCAAGTTTAAGGGGGGGGGAATGTTAGGGTGGTTCGGATAACCTTGAATCGATCAAGTTACCAATATTTTTCAAGCTCCAATTTTATGAGAACCCATGGTTTTCTCCACGGTATTCATGTGGAATATATCCTATTTAAATATGGAAATACTCTAGGTAAATAAATCTTCGTGGCCATTGGAATAAAAAGCAATGGTGTCTTTAGAAACCACTACTTCTCTCGGTGTTTCATGATCCTCATAATTCTTTCCAAAAAATATTGATGCATAAAATAATAAAGGAACTAGGTTAGAAGAAGTATGTGAGATAAATGGGGAGCTCATACCCTAGCTACCTCCATAACTATGATTATATTAATGGATAACACTCCTCACCACAACACTTTGGGATAATATGCGAACTAGTAATGATAAAGAGTTAACGCATTCACCTCATCATAATTTTTTTCTACCGTAGCTTGATGAAGGATAATAATCCACGGTACAATAATAGTGGGTAGTGATAAATGTGGGTACTTAATTCATGTTATTTTAATTTTGGGAAATCATTATAAATTTCTTTAGTCATGTAGAGAGTAGAAAAAAGGTGTCTCCCTAGACTTTTGGCTTCTAAGATGGAAATTTATCCTTAAGTGTCTATCCAACCATGCTTGTCAATAGGCCCTTTTTTACATAGTGGAAGGATAGAGTTGGGAGATAAATCAATGTTCTAGATCCATTTATTTTTTACTTTAATAATGTGTGAATTGGGTGGAAAATAGTAACACCTTATTTTCAATCCCTATATTAGTTATATATGTATAAATATGATGACTAAGGGATAAAAAATATAATATGTGAATATTTTACATTGAAATAAATAAAATAAAATAGATCATTAGTTACAATATGGATAAGGACAGTAATTGGGCCTATGATTCTTGAATACAAGGGCCTAAAAAAAGGTTTTGAGAGGATACTACATGCTTAGAGTCTAATTCCACCTTCATAATAAATTTATAAAAAAAAAAAAAACATTTACTATATAATCATCCTTCAGATTATCAAAACTAATTATTGAATGCAAGTAACATTTTAGTTAGATAGTCATCTCACATAGTTATTGAAGTATGGGCTAAGTACACTCACAATGAAAATTGTATCATTTAATGCAGGTAAGAGGTGGGTGAGGGAAAATGTTCACCTATTAATGAAATGAGTTGGATGAAATCAACTTGAAAATTTGTGAGAGTACAACATGCATGTAAGAAAAGGAAAAGGAAATTTGAGTAGAGTTGGAGGCAAATTTTTTGATAGGAAGAAGTTAGTAAAAACTAGAGTTTGAAGTTAGGAAAGAGATACAACCATACTATGTGTCGAGAACCAATTTCTAGAGCTAGGATTTATGTTGAGAGATTGGTTGTCATGTTTGTGAGGAGCTATTTTTGATAAATTACCCAAGAGAATGTATACAGGTTATTGTAGTAAATCCTATTATAAATGGTTTTCCTAGAACCCCTATATAAGAAATTATTGGCTAGTCTATGTTAGAGCCCTAGAGGGGAAGGGGATCGTCTAAGGAACTAAGGTGAAAAGAAGTAAATATCTTCCTTTGGGTTGTGGATACAAATGGGGAATATATTTGGGTAGTTGGAATTGTTGTAGGAGTCATGTCACTCTAAATTTGCTATGTATTGGGCTATTATAATGTATTGTAGCCAACTATAGGAGCTTTCTCATCCATGTGGACTCATAGCCCCAAGTTAGGGGTGGCCTGTTGCACAAAGAGTCAGTGCAAAAATTCCTATAGTTGGGTGGAAGATTTTATATATGTAGCCAATTTTGTATAAAAAAATTTAAACATAAATGTTTTCTCACAGCTTTTATTTACAATTTGAATTTTATGCTTAAACATTGTGTTTTGTTTATGATATGTGTGTTAAAATGTTGTTGTGCATGTTTAGATAGTTTGTAACCATGATTTTAATTATTATTCGAAGTTACATGATAAAATATATCATGTTGTTTACATAATCATTTATGAATTAGTATCAAAGTTTGATTTTTAGTAATGTGACTCAAACTAGGGGTTTAGGTATGCTATAAAGTAGTATTAGAGTGAAGGTTTCAACACTTGGATTGTATGGACAAAGACCAATCCAAATTTGACAAATTTTCTATTATATTTTTTTAATTTGCATCAAAATTGGAAAAATTAGTAAAATTGGAGACAAATCCCCAATTTTTTGGGCAAATTCAGGTTGCACACTTGGAATCACCAAAGATATGATTAATTATATCGATCTGTAAGTTGCATAGTTAAATTAAGATTTGAAGGTCAAATTTTGTAATGGTCACTTGTGAATTTTGGTGAAATCAACAGCTTGAATTTCATTTTATCTCGATATAAATTTTCTACATTCATCTTGGAGTTGACCAAAAATTCTTAAGCTAAATTCAATTTTTCGATTTTCTATAGTTTGTTAAAGTAAAAAATCCTCTAGTTCAGTGACATGGACAATCCTTTAATTTAGTGGTGAGGGAAATTTTTATAATATCTAGAATAAAAATTTTAAAAGATGTCAATGAGGAGAATAATTTTGAAGTTCAATGATGAGGGAAATTATTTAGTTTTTTGAAGAAGAATTTCAACATTTGATGACGAGGAGAGGAATTTTGAAGTTCAACAATGAGAAAAATTGTAGATTGTCAAAGAAGAATTTGAATTTCAATGGTGAGAGAAATTTCGAAGTTGGAAATTAATGTTTTTTTCTAGTTAATTAAAGTACGTTTTGTACTTCAATGATGAGAACATTTTTTAGTTTTTCAAAGTACATTTTGAAGCTTAAAAATGAGAAAACTTTGTTCATATCAATGACGAATTTTTTGGTTCACTAAAAAACAATTCTTTTACTACGTTGAAAGCCAAATTTGAAGTCCACTGGTAAGATAGATATCAAAATTCATTAATAGGTCAAATTTTAATGTTTATTAATGGATAAAATTGGTTATTCATAGATGAAACAAAATTACTTGCCCGCTAATGAGAAAAAAATTGAGGATCACCATTTAGACAGATTCAAAATTCCTCTAATGGAAGAAATGACTTGATTTCCAATAAAGAGAAAGGATTAGGATGACATAGATACCATAGGGGTTGAAAATCTAACATCAACACCACATCACTATCCACATGCCATGTCACATCAACCAAGTTGTCGCATCAATAAGATGGTGATATTTTACAAATAAAGAAGTATATAGCCGAAATTTTGTTTGGGCCATAACAAGAGTAGAAAAACTACAAACTCGGTGAAATTCCAAAGGTAGGTTTGTAGTGAGGAGTAATAAAGAAGTGCTAGTAAAAACCACTATTCATTTCTACTTTAATTTTCCAAAAAATGAAAACTAATGGTTTTTGAAGAATATGGTGGTATTCCTTGACAAGGGTATAATACTAATGAAAATTTTGTAGCAAGAAATGGAAGTAGACATGATGAAACCCAATTGCGCATTTGGTAAAATTATAAAGGTTTTTTAATGGGGGCATGAAAATAGGCCAAAATCCACTATTATGGTAGACTTTTTAGATATTTGTGAGATCTTCATAGGAAAAGTGACCATGGGTCACAAATATAGAAAACAATGTTTACTCAACATTTTAACTCCTCTACACCCTAGAAAAAATTATCTTCTTAAAGTTTGCTTAGTTTTTTCCAAACAAGAGACAACGTTTTTTGCTCAAAATTCCAAGTCTAGAGAATATGTAGAAAGGGAAAAGTTGACTATTCAGAATTTATGCAGAATTGGAATGGGAATTAGATTATTTATTTGGAAGTTGATTTGTACTCAAAATCAAGAATTCTTTCTACAAGTATTATAAAAATTTTCCCTTTTCTCACAGTAATTCCTTTTGCAAGTGGTAGAAGATGGCTTTTGAGATCAATGATGCTAATATTGCAAGTGTTAAAATGGGGAAAAACTACTAATTTTATAGACACATAAATTTTAACGTAGAATTCAGATTAAAGGATGAGTATAGCTATTGGAAAGGAAATGTAAAGGAAAACATGATATAAGGTATATTTTATCCAAGAAAATGACTCTTTATTTCATATATTTGCAAGAAAAGGACATCTAGATTCAGTGAGAATTACAATTCTTAAATGTGCAATACTTCCAAAACAATTTTACTTTTGGAAAAGAGTCTCATATGATAGAGGTACATATAAAACATGGATGCGAGGAAAGAATACCATCTACACTTCACAATTGTGATTTTTCAATGGTTCATATGCACATATGGAGGTGTAAAGAATTACAATGAGAATGGTTATTTAATTGTAGGTAAAAATGTTTGAACCAAGGATTAAGGATGAATAAGAATACTCAAGGTGAGAGTGTTATGCTAAGACTTATTAACAATATGAACAAAGTCCATGAATTAATATTGGTAAGGTCTACTATAGATCTAATTTCAAGATCAGCCATAAAGTAATAAACCAACCAATAAGTTAGTGTCCTGATGAAGAGGGATGTGAGGGATACATGATATTCATTGTAACTGGTACGTGAAATTCATATTCAATAAAGGGTCTAAGGGAATATTTAGTTGTGATAATTGATAACCTTTGAAGAAAAGTAATGTTGATACATATGAAGAGCCACATTAGCTCTTAGGTATTGGATCTAAATATTAATGCTACAAGAGAATGTTCAGTAAAGGTATAGAACATGCCTATAGAAAGAAAGGAGCTTTGAATATTATGACCAATACAACTAGTTATTATATACAATGAAAAAACCATGAAAAAATAAGAAACATGGAGCAAGACAATAAGTGAATATTGACATTGATATGCACAAGGAGGTAATGTTAATCTCCTTAATCTTGAATATAAAGATAGACAATTGTGCAATGATGGATAGAAAGAATATTACAAAGTAGAACAAGGATATCATGAGGTGATATGTGGTTTAAGGAATGGGTGAGTCACCTTTGTGGAAATTCATATTAATTATTAGGAAGATTCACAATCCTTGAATGAACAAATATGTTGGATAATTTATACAAAAAAATACAATTTTGTTACTAGAGTGCATGGTGGAAGTGTGGTACAAGAGAAATTAATTCATTAGATCAAATAATGAATGTTCATTCAGTTTCAAGTTGTCATTGGATAAATAAAGTAGTGTATTTTTTTCATCTTACTTCAAGAAGGATGCAATTATAATTCAAAGAGAGGTATTCCATAAACTATATTAGACTATAGAGTTATATCAAGTCCATGACAACTTGAGATGTTGGAAAAGGTTCCATAAGGTGAATGCTTAAGTTATATGGAACATATTGTAGCACTTAGAGAATGATGATAATAATGAATGAAAATTATTGGAGCATATAGGGAATGCATAATGTAATCCAAGTGTACAAAGGGATGAGAAATCAAGAAAAACACAAGAGGTATAGTGATTTCTAGAATGGAAATAATAAGAAGGATAAAAAATGTCCATGCAACTATAGTAGCAACAATAGTGAGCATGGACAATAAGATAGTTAAGGATAGAAAGAGAACCCATAAAGGAGGACATAAATGCAACATTTTACTGTGTTGAAAATTTTATCAATGAATTTAATTTTAAGGTTAATTTGGTCAAAGAATCAAACAATAATTAATTGGGTTGAAAGACTAATGTTTAGTTGGGGTAGTACAATTCACAACACCATAAGTATTGAAAATCCAGGAAAATTAAATTTGATCAAGATTACCTAAGTAGTTGCTAATGGTGTTTCATTACAAAAAAAAGATAAATTGGTTGGAATTGCAAAACAACCAAGTTGAGATTGGATGGAAGGTGTTAAAATAAGAAGGAATTAGTGCTCAAAATAGTATAGTGAGAGACAACCACATATAACACATAATATGGAATAAAAAATCATGAGAGTGCATGCTAAGAAGTTATGTATAGTGCATATAGGAAAGCTAGAATTCATATGCACTAGTAGGCCTATTAATGGTGTTATGACGGTTTAGTGCAGCTAACAATAGATTATATATCTAGGAAAAAAATTTATAGCATGGTTGAATATGTTGATGTTGTTGTTATATATGAAAATCATCCATATGAGGACAAAATGATGATGGTAAAATTCTAAACAAAAGGTTGATAAAGAGACCCTACAAGCTTCTAAAAAATACCAATTAATCAATTGATGCCAAATAAATTCATGGTGGCCACGCAGGTGTGAATTTAATGTGATCATGTTGCATATATATTAAACAAAATTGAGGTAATAGTTTTCTAAATAAAATATTTCATAAGATACCGAACCCTTAAAGTCACCTACCCAATTATTTTTATTTTTATAGTCATCTCAAACCTCCTTTCTGAGGTCACCATAATCTTTCACACATCAAGATCTTTCCAGCTAGATAAATATCATCAAATTTTGGTCTTTAGACACAAATTTATGGGCTTCATAAAATTTTCAATTTTGTGCCACATCAACATCCACATATATGATATGTGACAGTCATGTTCCCATGTGTCACCACCACATATTTCCATGTTGTCTTATACGTGGATGATATGTGGCATTCCATTTTTTATACATGTGGTTGTCACATGATAGATATGTGGCAGTTCTTCTAGATGATATCTAGATCTAGGTCATTTATAATATTATTTTGTTAAAAATAATTTGGATCTCCAAATATATATAACATATTCCATCAAGAGGATCCTAAAAATTCATTTGAACGGAAAATCCAGATCCACGTATCCATATTCCTAGATATTCAAAATACTTATCTAAAAAATATCATAAAAAAGTTATGGTAAAAGGAAAAACCTCCATATTCTTGGATTCCACATCACCTCTTCCACATATTCTCCATGTAAAAATACACCATCATCAATGTCAATGTGGGTTCATATTGACATTTCAAATTTTTAAATATTTAGGTATCCATATCATCTGACATCCAAGAAATCCTAAAAGGCCACTTTAACAAAATTTTGGATTTATGAACTCCATTTCACCTGCCATGACAATTGCCACATCAAATGTAATAACATCCATCCTTGTCAAGGAACTTTAAAGGAACATTTTTTCTATACCCAACCTCTAATGTTAATTTATGGAAGTGGGGTTTTCAAAATTCCTCTTCCTTCAAACACCTTCAATATCTTTTGTGGGATCATCATCATATTATTCTTATCAAGATATTTCCAATGATATACATTTCATCCAAAATCAAGCTCTGAACAAAAAGTTATGTCCATTGGAACATTCACCTTTCCTAATGCCATGTTAGCATCCCTACCATTGCCACATGGAATATACATGGTAGTCCTTTTCCCGTGTGTCCCTATTGTGCAATTCCACTTCAAATAAAATGTGGATAACATGTAGCAGCCTTACCCATGTCTCACTACCATTTAGGCCCATGTCCTCACTTGAGATGTCATCCTACAACTCACATCTAGATCCTAGTGTTGGGGTTCCCATGTTTTGGCTAGATTGGAAAGACCAAAAGATGAGACAACATCAAACCACTTTCAGACCTCAGGATCTAGCCCTCCTGGGTCCAGAGAGGGATCTCTCTATGATTGTTAAAGGTAATTTCTTTGAATCTCAAAGGTTAAGATATTAGGCTAGTTATAGGCACAGGGTTTGTTTGTTTGATTGTTTGTTTGGTTGCTGGTCATCAGGAAAAAAGGGTTCAATGTAAGACAAGGATGAGCAAAGAGGATTTAGGTAGAGGTGAATTATTCCAGGGAGCATTCAAAACCATTGGGAAATGGAGTCAGGAAAGGTTTTACTTGCTATTCAATGTGCAGGCTTTCAGTTGGGCTAGTCATCTAAAGCATTGGATCTTAAAGATGATAGTGTGGCATGAAATGTTAATAGGGGAGGGATAAAGATTCAGAACACAAAGTTAAAGACCTAAGATCAGAGAGAGACTTTGAACTCTCAATGCTTCGGTCTCCAACTTGAGGGATCTTAGAAAGATTCAATCAATTGAAAACGATCCTAGTGAGATAGAAACAGGGTTCTAGACCTCCCAGTGTTCCCAATTCTTTCAATTAAATCCTAACAAGAATATCTAAGAACAGATTCATTTAATTCATACATCAGCTAGCAGGAAATAACATCCACTACACTGGTTAAATTAACTGAAATCAACTCTTAGATAACACATTTAGTAGAAAACATCGAAGGCAAGGAGAACAGAAACATAGGGTACCTAACAAGGGTAAATCCTATGCTAGATTTCTGATACGAGCCAGTAGAAATGAAATGAAACAGAATGCAAGTTAAACATAAATACAGAGATAGAAAAACATCACCACTGCTTTAGATCAGGATCCAAAGAAATGTGCTTGTCATATTAAAAGCAACACCAGTCAAGTACAACATTGCCAATAGTTGGATACTCAATCAGAAAACATCTTCCTCAGCCTATCTTACAACTTTACACAGAGACTATGTCTCAAAAGAAACAGCTTGCAATTCTCTGATAACTTATCAACAACCTTTACAATGAGCTTCTTCATGAATTCTATAGTTGTAGAGAGCAGAGGAGGTAGGTGAAAAACTAAATGAAGCATTAAAACTCAGAAGTAATGAGGGCCGAAACGTATTCTGTTTTAAATCCAGGGCATTTATCTATGGCACTCTTTTGGGTGAAAGAGTGGTCTTCTCCAGGCTTCCATTTACTCCGGTATGTCTCTGATGTACTTTGGCTGCAGTACTCTGTAGTACTTCTAGTGAATAAACAAAAAGGTAAATAAATGATGCTAGGGTTTTCCATACTGTGAATCAAATGCTCTGATAGCATCAGGACTGTTTCCAGGGCTAAATTTCCTTAGGGATACGAAAAATAATGCGGACGGTATGGGCTCCTTGTCCTCTGATGGAAGAATGATCTGTTGATGTCAAAACCCTGCTATTATGGTTTTCTGTGCACTGGAACTTCTGAGCGATCCACGGGGTCTTCGATTCAGTACTCCGCCTTTAAATACATGGATTAAGGCTTAATATCTTCAATGATGTGCATAAGAACTCCCTAACTCTGTATTGATACTCTTTGTCGCTTCAAATTGTCTCTGTCAGTGAAAAACCGAGCTTTAATGGCGCTGAAGAGATTTTGTAGAGTTTGAACTCTGTCCTTTGATAAAATTTATGTTGCAAACACCTTTTCGGACATCTTCCTGTAATACCAGGCTCTGAATTCAGCTTCTTCTGTGCACTGTGTCATTACAACGGTGCATATGAGTCATGGCATTTTTCTGCCTGTCTGTAACCCTGCAAAACACGCAAACACGTTAGGAAAACCATGCGTGGGGAGGACAGATGCAGCGGGGGCGACGAAAATTGACATGCAGCTGGTGAAATGGTGGAATAGTGCAGGATTACGGTGGAAAACGCAGTGGGAGGCTTGCAGAATGGTGGTGCAGCATTTTAACTTAAAATACTAAAACTTGACCTTTGAACGCATATATATACATGGACGGGCGAGAAATACGATGAAACACGTGGAATGGGTGACGTGGCGGGAGCGGTCAACGGCGGGACATGCAATTAAATCTGGACTGTCCGATCTCGGGAGGAGATCAACGGCTGAAAATGCATTGGAGGGCGATGGATGGTGGGCCAGGGGTACGGTTGCCTTGGGTTAACTTCCGCGCAACTTCGTAGCGCGTTCGCCGTTGGATGGAGAGCCCAAGATCGGACGGTTGACGTGCATATCACGCCAGGTCTTCTGCCGAACGATAACGCGCGATGGGGGGGCAGTTTTTAAATAGTGACGAAGCCACGTGTCGAACGGTGAGTGGAATCGCTCCGAAAATAAAAATACCGCCCAACCTCCAAACGCAGTGCGATGCAAACCGGTGGTTTATGAACAACGCACATTGCGGGGACCACCAGGCGGAGGGTGAAATACGAACCGTTGGATCGGCGGGAAAATGAACGGCGGAGATGCGATGAACAAGTGGTGAAAGGGTCGAACGATGAACATTGTGGGGATCGTGACAACCGTCCGATCTACACAGATCGATGATCCAAAACACTCCCGATATATAATTGCGGTAAGCGCCTTTCAGGCTGGCAGGTGGTTCTAGCGCTCAGATCACATGGGGGGAAATGGTTTTTAGGGGCTAGCCGAAAAGGGCTAAGACCATTATAAGGTGGAAATTTGATTTTTGGCCCATTTTAATGCAATTTGAGGGCATAATTGGGTAACGATGGAGGGAATAAGGAGAAAATAGGCCAAACAAGGGGTGTGTGCAGGATGTAAAGGGGATTTTGGGAGGAATTTACGAGGTAAGAGGGTAACTTTGACAGAGGGAAAAGAAGGCTAAAAAATGGGGCATTCTGCAGGGGTACAAGGGGAAAAAGTAGGCCTTTTGGAGCACAATTTTTTTGCAATCAGTGAGACCTTATAATGGGAGTCAACAGAGGGAATTTATCAAAGGAAAAGGTACATGAAACTTCAAGGATGATGTGTTTTTAGAGGAAATGTAGTCCTTGAAGGCTCAGAAACATTTTAGCCCCCTGTTTGCTTGTCAAAAATTTATAGGGGGGCTAACACCTAGTATCCCTATTATTATGATTTTCCATATTTTTCTCTTTTATATCCATCTATATCTTGTATTTTATTTTCATTTCTCTATTTACTTTATTCTATATTCTAACTACCATTAATGGTATTACATTCCAAATATTCACATCCAAGATATCTCAAAATTCCCATTTAAACAAAACTTAGTATTTTTGAATTTCAATATTCTAGATCAACTACCATAGAGAATGACACATGAGACCACAAGGATGTGAACACATCATATAACATATAACAAACAATACACGATGGACCCAAATGAAACAAATCATTGAGTAAACTATAATGGTATTTCTTATCTCATAAAAAAATCCCATGCAAATAAATTACCATGGGGAACCTACTCAACAATCTAGATTTAAGCCCATATGATCTAATGATCTCTTGGTAAACCATAAATAAACCTTAACATAGTAGCCACTTCTTAGGTCAAATATGTTTTGGATGGTTGGAATAAACATGGATCCTCCCTCCTATCCCTATATATTTTTATAGTATCTGATAATCAATTAATCCATCAATCTACCTGAATCTGTTAGGTCCCTATACTACTAGTATAGTCCCTTATTGTTGTTAGTGTAACCCCCTTATTGTTATTATTGTACCCTTGTAACCCCCATATTGTTATTATTGTGCCCTTAAATTATTATTGTTAGGTCGGCTAGGATTACATTGTGGCCCCATGGACTCCTATATATGGAAAGTAAGTTTTGTAATTTGAATCATCCAAGAATTTTTCATTCATGTAATGTATTGGAGGTTTCCCCCTCAAAGTGGCTTATTTCTAAGGTGTTGATATCTCTTTTCTTCTCTTTTTGGAGCTGGTTTCACAACATTTGGTATCAAAGCTTTGAGATTCTAGGGTTTCGCTGCTCCAAACGGGCCATCGTGGAATTTTCTCTATAACCTTTTTTCATACGAAGGTTCAGAATCTGAAATTTTTAGAGTGCGAAGCCAAACTCCTGAGGAACATCATCAAAAAATTTCAGAATTTTTTTCACAATATTTTTGGAGATATGATCTGTGAACTTTAGGTCATTTTGCAGGCTCCTGAATTTAACCTAAATAGGTCATCATGGTATTTTCGTAATAACTTTTTTTATATAAAGGTTCAGAAGCTGAAATTTTTAGAGTGCGAAGCCGCAATCCTGAGGAACATCTTCACAAAATTTTATATATTGGTCCACAAAATTTTCGTAGATATGATCTGTGCAAGTTAGGGATTTTTGAGGCTTTTGAATTTCATCTAAAAGAGGTGATCGTGGGAAAATATTCATAGCTCTCTCTCTGAGCATCGGATTGGAATGCTATAAAAATTGGTTGCAAGTACAAGGACTGTAGTTTTTTTTTTATCAAATTCAGAGCCAAAGGAGGAAACAGTGACACGTGGCAAGTCATACAAGTTCGCTCTACTAAACTAATCCAAAATTGGGTTATTGTGGGAGATTGGACATAACTTTGTCTTGAAGAATCCAAATCAGATCAGACATGTGGAATTTGAAAGAAGCTTCAGAGGGCTACTACAAGGCTAAATTTCAAATATTTAGGATTCGCAATTATAGATATAATTCAATTTCAATATCGAGCTCCTCAAAAGCAAGTAAAAGGTGTGTATTTTTTTTCCAAATTGCATAAGTCTTGTTTAAAGAATAAAGTTGAATTGATTCCAAGGGCATATTGTAGAATAGATATTAGTATTGGATTCTAAAATGGCCCCTAAAAAGAATTCAACACCCATTAAGCCTTTAGAAAGCTCTACTATGACTCATGAAGACAAATAATGGCAACATGACATATCAAAATAACAAGAGCAAGTGCAACAAATTTCGCTCTCGCAAAGAGCAACAAAAAATGACATGGAAGTTTTGAAGAAAGGCGTGGAAACTAAGATGGAAGGTTTGAAGAATGGCATGGAATCTAAGATAGATGGCATCAACGCTGGCATGGAATCTAATATGGATGACATGGAAGCTAAGATCGATGAGAAAATGGAAAACATGAAGAATGATCTAAAAGCAGACATGGAAGGTTTGACAAAGTTGATACAAGAAATGTTTCCTAATGGTGAAAAGATAGTAGAGGAAACTCACGATGAGAACAAAATAAATGTTAATCGTGATTTCATAAAATCCGATGTTGGCGGGAAGAACCACCATATTCCAAAAATGGATATGAGGAAGTTTGATGGAAAGGATCCTGTAACATCGATACTATAGATGGAGCAATATTTTGATCTCCATAATGCGCAAAACACACAAAAGTTATGCATTACAACTTTACATTTAGAACAAAATACATTTGTACGGTATCGATGGCTTTTCTCCTGTAAAAAAATATCACTTGGTCAATTTTTATGGAGGAAATGATAGCACATTATGAGGATACAAAGAGCAACACCTTCTTTAGCCAATTGATAAATCTCAAACAAAAGGGTTTAATGGGGGAGCACATTGAGGACTTCCAAAAATTGAATATAAGGGTAACTGATATTCCAGAGGAACACAGGATTGATCTCTTCATAGGTACTTTAAAGGATAGCATCCAACATGAAGTTCGCGTTTTGGAACCTGATTCATTGGAGAAGGCATTCAGGTTGGCAAGAAAAATGGAATGTAAAATTATGGTGAAAAGGAAGCCTACCACTCACTTCTATAAAGAGGGAAGTGTTGCTACTCCTAGATTTCCACAACCTACAAGGTTGACACCACAAAAATTGGAAGAAAAAAGATCAAAAGGGATTTGCTACAGTTGTGATAGCAAATACACTAAAGGTCATAAGTGTGCTGAGAAGAAATTATTTTACATAGATTGTGAAGAGGAAGAAGAAAATGAACAAGAAGAGGATATACACCAGGAACCAGCCCTAGAAGAGGAAGAAATGAATCCGACCATATCGTGTAATGCACTGGCAGGAATTACCACTTCTCAAACTCTCAAGATAGAAGGACAAATCAAGAAGAAAAAGGTAATAGTGTTGATTGATTCAGGTAGCACCCATAATTTTATTCATTGTAAGGTAGCCAAGGAATTAAATTGTTTCCTATACCCAGTACCAGAATGTCAAGTGATGGTTGCAAATGGAGGAACTATAAATTGCTCTGGAAAATGCCATAATATCAAGCTAACCATGGGGGAATATGTATTGACTAGTCCAATTCTTTCCATTCCTATGGGAGGTGCTGATGTTGTACTAGGAGTACAATGGTTACAATCTTTAGGGATGGTAGCTTTTAATTTTCAAGAAATTTTCTTGAAATTTTTTTCAGAAGGAAAGGAAGTTGAATTACGAGGTATAGCAGGGAAGCCAGGAAGGATAATAAGCTCTAATGTCATGACAAAGCTTCTAAAGAAAGAACAACGAGGCGTAATTGCACAATTATGCTCACTAGAAATTCCAACATCAAAATCATCTATTTCTGCAGATCTCCAACAAGTCTTGGACAATCATTCCAAGGTGTTTGAAACTCCCAAAGGACTCCCACCTATTCGTGATCATGATCATGCTATTCATTTGACTCCAGGAAGTGTTCCTCCAAACATCAGGCCTTATAGATATCCTTACTTCCAAAAGAGCGAAATTGAACGTATGATTGCAGAAATGTTAGAGGCGGGTATAATTCGACCTAGTCAAAGTTCTTTCTTTGCTCCTGTAGTATTGGTACACAAGAAGGATGGATCATGGCGAATGTGTCCGGATTATAGGGAGCTCAATAAGCTCACCATTAAAGATAAATTTCCATTCCTGTGATTGATGAATTATTGGATGAATTACATGGAGCAATTTATTTTACCAAGTTGGATCTTCATTCAGGATATCATCAAATTAGAATGAAGACTGAAGATATTCCAAAAACAACATTTCGAACTCATGAGGGTCATTATGAATTTTTGGTCATGCCTTTTGGCCTAACCAATGCACCTTCTACATTTCAAGGGTTGATGAATTCCATTTTCAAACCCTTCCTTAGAAAATTTGTGCTAGTATTTTTTAATGATACACTAATCTACAGCAGGTCTCGGAAGGATCATGTTCAACATGTTGACAGGGTGCTCAAACTATTGCAGGAGAAACAATTATATGCAAAAACATCCAAATGTTTCTTTGGAGTACAAGAGGTGGAATATCTAGGTCATATTGTATCTCACAAGGGTGTTAAGGTAGACCCTAAAAAAATTAAATCCATTAAGGAATGGAAAGTCCCCACAACCATAAAGCAGTTGCGACGATTTCTCGGGTTAACAGGGTATTATCGAAAGCTTGTTAAGAATTATGGGAGAATAGCAGCACCTCTAACAACATTATTGAAGAAATAAGCATTTTCATGGACTCCTGAAGAAACTAAGGCCTTTGAACATCTTAAAGAGGCAACGTGCCTAGCACCAGTCTTAACAACGCCAGACTTCACAAAAACCTTTATTGTGGAATGTGATGCCTCAGGAAATGGAATTGGTGTTGTTTTCATGCAAGAAGGAAGACCCATTGCTTTTGAAATTCATCCAATCAAAGGAAAGTATTTACAGAAACCTATTTATGAGAAGGAAATGTTAGCAATACTGCATACACTAAATAAATGGAGAACTTACCTAATGGGAGGACACTTCAAGGTAAAAACTGATCATGACAGTCTTAAACACTTTTTGGAACAAAGACTATCTTCAGAAGAACAACAAAAATGGGTCGCAAAGATGTTGGGTTATGACTTTGAAATAATATACAAAAAAGGGAAGCTAAATGTTGTTGAAGATGCACTCTCAAGAAAGAATGAAGAGGTGGAAGCATTGCTTTGTGCCATTTCTATTATCCAACCAGATTGGATAACTGAAGCAAGAGATGAATGGAAGAAGGAAAAAGATGTATGGATACTCATTCAAAATTTGCAGCAAGATCCTAGTACATCTGATACATTTAGTTGGAAAAATGATTCCTTATGGTACAAAGATCGCTTATATCTTTGTAATAATTCCCAACTAAAACAAAAGATTCTTCTGGAATTGTACACTTCTCCTTTAGGAGGACACTCAGGATTTTTAAAAACTTACCACAGGGTGAAGAAAGAATTTTTTTGGGATGGCCTTAAATCTGATATTCAAAAGTTTGTGGCGGAATGTTTGGTTTGCCAGTAGAATAAAGTGGAAACAATTAAGACCCTGGGACTTCTACAACCTTTATCCATTCCAAGTCAACGTTGCGAGGAGATTTCAATGGATTTTATCACAGGTTTACCTAAGTCCGAAGGAAAGAGTGTCATCATTGTGGTAGTTTATAGACTTACCAAGTATGCACACTTTTGTGCATTATCTCATCCATTTAAATCAAGTACAGTTGCTACTAAATTTATGGACACAATTCAAAAGCTACATGGAAACCCAAGGTTTATTGTGAGCGACAGAGATCCCATTTTTACTGGAAATTTTTGGACGAAGTTATTTTCTTGTTTGGGTACTCAATTAGCTCATAGCTCATCTTATCATCCTCAATCCGATGGTCAAACTGAGATAGTAAATAAATGTTTGGAAATATATCTTCGTTTTTTTGTATCTGATAAACAAACACAATGGGTCAAGTGGTTACCTCTAGCTGAATGGTGGTATAACACTTCCTTCGATAATGCAGCAAAAATGACCCCATTTATGGCACTTTATGGATATCATCCACCATCCATCACATCATCTTTAAGAGAAAATTCGAAGGTTCAAGCAGTGGAAGATCACATCGAGCATCAACAAGAAGTTCTCCAACTCTAAAGGACAACCTTAATTTGGCACAAAATCGAATGAAACAACAGGCAGATCAACATCGCAGCAAGAGAAGTTTTGATGTAGGAGACTGGGTATTTTTATGGCTACAAAAATACAAACAAATGTCCCTCAAGCAAGCTAAGAAGGATAATAAATTATCGCCAAAGTACTATGGTCCTTACAAGGTGTTGCAAAAGATTGGTACTATGGCATACAAATTGGAGCTTCCTGCTTCTTCACGAGTGCATCCAGTTTTCCATGTTTCATGCTTAAAGAAGGTTATAGGTGAAAATCTTCCAGTTCAAACAATATTTCCAGAACTTGATGAGGAAGGAAAAATCATATTGGAACCTAAAGCGGTCATGGAAACAAGAACTCGATAGCTACGGAATCGATCAATTTCAGAGTATCTCATCAAGTGGAAGAACTTACCCACTGAAGATTCTACATGGGAGGATGAGAATTTTATACAGAAGCACCCAGAGCTACTCAAGCATTGAGGACAACACTTTTTTGAAGGAGAGGGGCATGTTAGGTCCCTGTATTACTAGTATAGTCCCTTATTGTTGTTAGTGTAACCCCCTTATTGTTATTATTGTACCCTTGTAACCCCCATATTGTTATTATTGTGCCCTTAAATTATTATTGTTAGGTCGGCTAGGATTACATTGTGGCCCCACTAGGATTACATTGTGGCCCCATGGACTCCTATATATAGAATGGAGGTTTTGTAATTTGAATCATCCAAGAATTGTTGATTCATGTAATGTATTGGAGGTTGCCCCCTCGAAGTGGCTTATTTCTAAGGCGTTGATATCTCTTTTCTTCTCTTTTTGGCGTTGGTTTCACAACAAAATCTAACCTTGGATGAAGGTTGAACCTCTCCACTTGAATCAAGAGCACTGCCAAGAAATAAATATCAATTAATATACTTAATGATATCAATTTCCATTCTATTACAAATTATTCCTTTTATGGCCTTCACATATACAAAATATTACTTAATGAGGGCCCAATTGTATGGCACTCAAAGCTTTCACTTTGTACCTCACCAAACCTTAGTGATTGGACTTAGGTACACACTTAGACCCGTCGTATTTAATTGATCAACATATTTCCCTTTATTTCATTTTTTCCACACACCCTACCTACTTGAAGACCTATACATGTTATCCCTATCACACTTCCTTAATGAATTATTTTTGGGTACTGCTATAGACTTCTCTTGCTTTCTGGGTACTCCATTGCAAGAACTTTAGATTCTTACCATGCCTTAATCTCATTTTTACCTAAGCACTCAAGAAACCCAAAAATTTCCATCATAAAACACACAACATGATTAGCATGCACTTCAATCCACAAATCCTCATAGTCTCGATGTCACTAACATATGGGCATAGCTACTTTTCTAAACAACAAACCTACAAATACAAAAAGAAGGTCTAATCAAAACATAGCTGAAAGAAATGAAAAATAACAAAAGGAGTTTTATGTGGTCTTCAAACCTTTAGTCATGAAATATTCATGGAAATATTCACATAACAATAGTACCATATTTAGGTACCATGCTTCCTTTAGTAAATTAGTAGTAATACCCAAAGCTCCCATTATTTAGCATACATTCCCCATAGGGACAACTTTATGCCCAACAAAATTTTCTCAATACCATATTATCAAGCCCATGAAGAATAATACGTGGAAGGTAAAAATTCATATAACAAAGGGAAATGAGGGATAAAACCTTAGTAGATTAATCTTAATGCTAGGGGTAGCTTGAACATAAATAACCAAGGCAAAGATAATACCCCCCAACCCAAGTAGGGGAAAATCCTTTGTGCCAATTGTCATGTCTATGGACATCAAACCCATCATTCTAATTTATAATCTAAGATGCATCATTTGTAGGATGTAATAAAGGTTTCCAAGAGTGTTAATCATCCACTATTTTCTTTCGCCCAACCCCTATATTTGCAACTAGTTGTGTTAAGGAACCATTTATCTACATACTGCCATGTGGCCATATTAGAATTTAACCCTTTTATAAGACCTTACATTCCCAACTGGCCTTTAAATGGGACCTACTATATCTTATGCATGGATTCAAGTGACATCAAAATCACCACCCAATATCATCAATATGGTCTCCAACATGCCAATCCTATGGAACCTCTTTCATCCAATAGTTTGTTTTTCACATACCTCAACCTAATTTTGAGCCATAACCTAAGATTCCAAAAATCCATTTGCATAAACTGCATCTGATTCCCATGCATGGACCACCCCTAATTACTATATAGTTGATGACCTAGATCAATCCCTTATTCCTATGTGATCTTTATAAGTCCTCCAAATGTTTTTACCATAACATTAGGATTTATTTCTGATTTTAGGCACTATGGACCATTCATACGATCATATGATTGTATTTGATGTTAACAAAGTTGAGCCTCTTTATTCACCCCATTTTGTGGCCTTTCAAGTTCAAGTATCCATTAAGAATCCCCTCATCCAATGATGTACCATTGATGAAGGTGCATCCACTTACATGATGTTTTACCAAGTTTGGAAATTATGTACACCCAATCTATTTCCATCCACAATTACCATATGTGTGTATGATAGTTATCCCTCTCAACCTAAAGGGGTGTAAGAACTGGTAGGTAAGAAATTCCTACTTGATGTTGAAGTTACAGATGAGCTATTATACTATAACCTTCACCTGAGTCATAGTTTTTTGTATTAAAAAGGATGTTTTGTATTCAATATATTGTACCATGAACTTCCCTCATAACAAGAATATATTCACCATAAATCATCTTACATATCATCATCCCAATATTTTTATTAAACTTGAGAATAGTATTTCCTCCATGGCTGGGAATCAAGTCATCATGTCCATTTCCAACATCACCCCTGAGGTCTACAAAGTTTCTACATGTCTTAGTTCTTATTATGATCCTTCACCTATCATTTACCCATGAAGGTCCTAATCATCCTATGGTCCATCTTCACAATTATCCTCCCAATCTACTGCTACAACATCTTCAACACCTATATCTAGGAGCATTCCCGACGGAAACTATCCTTTTGGTCCAATCTCTTTCTTATTTCCACCAATTGAAATAATGATCACCCCAGTCATGGCCACATTGAATAAGATTACCTCGGGGATTCTATTTTGGTAATTGAATCCTCAATCCCTTCCCCGCCTTCTATATAAAATCCTTATTTTATTTAACACATGTTCATTCAATAGGCACTAATCTTGAAACTACTATAGACCTATGAAACACTAGTCCAATCATAATAAATATGGGAAAGTAGTAAAAAAGGTTGTTTTTGGGGCCCCAATGTCAAATTGTGCTATGCTACAATGTAGATCCTTAGAACATCTAAGTCAGATTTTTAATTTTTTGTTTTTAAGGGTTTTGTTTCCGTTGGAAAAATGTCTATGAAAGTACCAAAGTTTATAAATATTTTGTTGGGTATGTTTTTTGCATATTTTAGGTATGAGCATCCACACACATTGGGTTTGAAATAAAGGTTTTAATGATAAAATTTTAGATAATGGAAAACATATATCAACAAACTAAGGTTGGAAAATAAGAATCCATTCTTAGACTTTTGACATCAAATAAAATAGTTGAGCAATTAAGAATTCAACTATAGAAAATATAGTAATTTTAATTTATGCTTTTTACCTTTAGCCCATGTAAACATTAATCAAAATAAACAAGGATGCATGTGACGTTGATAAAATTCACAAAATTTAAAAGAAACAACCAAATATATTATGGTTATCCTTTAATTTACACAATACATTCAGATTCCATACAAGCATCAAGTATACCAACATGATAACTTTTTGCATTTGTGTTAATGTCTTGCACAATTCAAATTACAAGTGGGTTTTATTAAATTACATGTGAAAATAAGATCATTGATAACCAAAAATGCACTTCAAAATTCCTTCCTTACAACAACTTCAACATGTCCCAGCAAATTCCAACAAAATTTTGGTAGAATTTCAGTACATCATTTTTTTTCTTTAATTACATCAAAATGAGGCCTACATATAGGCTCTCAAGACCCAAAACATTTCCCTAAAACCACCAGTGGTATTCAATAACCATTAGGAATATTTATAAAACTACTAGTTGTTCCATAACTAACTTCTTCTAGAAGTTTCTAGTTGTAGGGTGTTAGAATCTTCCAACAGTATTGCGGGTCTCACCCTGCTTTGGTTGTCCCAAATTGGTTGTGGTGGGAATCTCTCTATATCTTACGATTATGCACTAGTTGGAGGAGTGTGTTAATTTGGATGAGTTGTTGGTGGGGTCCACCTTATTTAAGTTGGCACTTATCGCTGCAGCAGTGCCTGCTGCTGCTAAGGTGTCCTGGAACTTGAACATACCTCCATCGGAGATGCCTGTAGCACTATTACTCAAACTTGTAACTATGCAGGCACCCTTTTAGTGGCAAGTCTGCAAATATCGATCAATTATTTCCACTCTTTGTTGAACGTGACATGGCATTCTTATGCATCCAATATGAATCCATCTAGGTTAGTGAATTAGGGGAATTTTGAGGTCTAAAATTGGCCTCCTAAGGAAATTATAAAATAATAGTTGAAATAATAAAATAATATTACATTACATTATCAAATTTTAGAGGGAAAACAAAAAAAAATTACTATTTCAACTCGTATTTTCAACTTACCTCCCTATGGGTTTACTCAAATTTCGAGCAGGAACACTCGTTTGATGCATAATTTGATTCCTCATCCAAGGAGTACCCATGTCACATACTTTAGATGGACATTCTATAAAAAAAAATCAGAAATACATGGAAAACATGATTGCAATCATGTTTTTTCATATATTTCTCATTTTTCGTGTAGCAGGGTCCATCGAAAGTATGCAACATTGGTACTCCTTGAATGAGGAATTAAATTTTGCATCCAACTAGTATCCCCACTCAAAATATTAGTAAAATATTAGGGAGATAAGTTGAAAATAGTTGAAAAAGTAGTTTTATTATTGTATTATTTTTTAAACTCTTTATTTTTTTACCCCAAAAATGGTGAATCATCCCCCATGGTTGACATAATCTTATTTAATCCCATTGGTTCTTACAAAGTTTATTTTGGTTGTACATTTTTCATAGGAGGCCCATTTTAGACCTCAAAAGTTCTCTAATGGATTGCACCATATTCCATTGGGCCTTGTTCCTTGAAGATATTCTTTAGAATGAACAAAAATTCAAAATGGTATGCATATAGGTTGATAATGTGATTTCCCTGCAAAGAATGGTCCTCTTCTCCAAATCCTTTCTAATAATTCTCGATTTCAAATAGGATATTCATGAGAGGCTCCTTGGAATATAAGTCATTATTTCCATAAAATAATGATGGGGCTTTCCTCTTGTATAAAATACTTCATAATTATCATTAAAGCCCTATATTTCCTTTTCCAACACCCCCACCTTTTTATTCATCATTATCACCAACTTTTGCTTCCTTTTCATTTGATTTTCTCTTGCTACCATCCTGGATCTATAAATATTTTCTTTGGTGACATCTTCCTTAGACATGTGATTTAGAAAATCGATTATCACTTCAGCTTTGGTGGGGGAGTCACTAATATAATTTTTAATTGCATTAGTCTCTATATTAGCCCTTTTGACATTGTATATATTTTCTTGAAGCATCTCCATATGATCCCAGTCCTTTTCCACTATCTTATTATTTTTTCCCATATGATTCCTCTTGCAACTTTAAGTGAGGAATTTCTTAGGTGTTTCCTTCTCAAGACCTCCAACTCTAATTTGACTCATTGGCCATCCTCTTTTTCCTAGTATAGTTATATCTTTGTGCTTTCCAATTCCTTTTCCTTTCTCTTCAATTATTTCTCTTGACTCGAGAGAAGAATCTACAATTTCTTAGCATAATTTGACACTATCATTGATTCAACCTAACGTACTAGAACATCAGGAGTTTGGTGGGACTTATATGTCTAACATATCCTTTCTTTGATCCCTTGAACTTGTGCCTCCAACAACACAACTTGATCTTTGTATTCTTCATTCCTTTTTATTATATCACGGAGCTTTTTCTTTGGCTCCTGATTCTCTTTATCTTCCTCTCCCAAATCATTAATTTGCATGGGATGTGCATTTGGAATGTTAAGTTTCTTCTTCATGTAATCTATATCTCTTTTTTTATCATCTAACATAGTTTTATACAACTTGAAGTGATGAGGGTATGTATCCAAATAGGTGATATTATCCTCCATATTATTTATCTTAAATTTTCTAGATCTACATACCATTCTCTCATACTTCAATTATCCACTTTATTTATTATACATTTCTTGTAACTTTCTTGGTGTGGTTTTGGTCCTATGCATTTTCCTATGCATCATATGAATCACCTACATGCCCAATTCCATGATATATTTGGATGGGACATGATCAACTAATATAGACCTCTGGTAGATTTCATAGTCCTCCATGGACCCGACCATATCTATTTTTTGAGTGCAACACTTCCAATTTGAAAATTCCCCTCTCATGATCCAATGCACTTTTGACTTGAATCTTGGGGAGTGGAGGATTTTCTTCTATTTGTATATATCTTTTCTTTTCGTTGCCTGATTATTTATCCATTTCTTGAAATTATTCCAAAACTAACATTTTTCCAAGTCTGGAGACCTCAACTAGATCTTCTTCCTTGATAATTACATAGCAGAGATTATATGTTCGATAGTGAAATTTGGCTTTCACTGGATTTCCAACTAGCTATTATATAGCACCAATGCTTGATTTTCTATATTCACATCACCTTTCTCATATTCATCATCTCCTTCCACTTCCTCTTCCTTGGCTTTCTTGGAGCTAGGCTTTGATGTGGCTCTCTTCTTCCTTGAGAAGCGAGATGTACTTGACTTGACAAGATTTAAAATTTCCTTAATATCCACCAAAGTAGATTTATTTGTACATTCCTCTACTATGGCTTTGGGTTCATGCTTATAACTATCTCTCTCCTTATCCTTTCTTTTTTCATAAATGATGTTGTGAGGATCATATTTCCATGCACCTATTTGTGGGAAATAAAAAAATTTCAAGGTCTTCTCCACTATATTTAAGACACTCTATTGCATTGACCATAAATGGCCCCACCTCATGACGAAGGTTGAAAGTCATAACTACATTCCTAGAAGTGAAATGTAATTATCACTACTAAATTTTTTTCTTATATACTCTAGCGCAAAGATGTGGGGAGTCGGAAATGCTCACAAATGAAAATTTTTGTCCTCAAATCCATATTCTCTTATGGTTATGCATTCCTTGAAGAGGTATAAGTCACCCACTTTGGTATCGGGGCCGAAGTGCAATTTTTCCCTAAGTAACTTAGGGGCTCTAGGTAAAGGCTCACCATGAAACAAAGTGTTATAGGCAACTGACATGGATGATGACACATATTTGAGAAAGCCTTGGTTATTTTTTGGTTTCTTTATCATGGGAAACCACTCAAAATAGGTAATATGACATCTTTTTCATCAACCATATTTAGCTTTAAGTTATCAAGGTAAGCATAGTTTTTGTGAATGAATAGATGGAACAAATAAGCTTGATACTGGAAATACCTCTCTTCTTCAAACTCTATTAGTTGGGCATGAATTTCATCATATAATAATTGGGGAAGTCATTTTGTGTACAAGATTTGGTGACGGGGCATCATAAGGTGACTAAGAAACCTAGGACCAACTCAGTTATATGGGAATTGGTATTGAGACCGAGGACTTGAGAAATCATGGAAAATGATATTTTGGTAATAGAATCCAATACCATGATAAGGTATGGAGGATGCTCAGAAGGAGAAACTATTCCTTCTTTAACATTTGCATTAATTATTTGTTGCTTTACCTCCATGGAGAGGCCCTTTAAGTGCTCTTCTAGTGTCTCTTTATCCATCTTCTCCATCAATGCTTTGTCCAGGAATGAAAACATATCTACAAAGAATGGCCTTTGGTGTAATCTTGATAACTTCCTTGTCTCCTTGTGTAGAAATAATTTTTCTTTGATTTGGTAGATATCGACTCACACACCATGATACAATTTCCAAGAAATGGTACACCTATGGGACCACTGATAGGACCATGTTTGATTCAAATATATTGTTGTGGTCCCATATTATATCAAAGGTAATGCATACTATTTTTATAGTCTTTCTCATTCCATATGTTTTTATGATACGTTGTTAGACATCAACATCTTGATCATAGAAATCATCATCTTTGGAAATTTGAGACATTAGAAGAGCTTGGCACTAGTGGTGTTGCCATTGAGAATGTGGGATTTTCTAAGGGGAGTTTGGTTAAACTAGTGGAATGAGGGAAATGATATGACAATATGGGATTCCACCTAGCTAAATAGGGTTTTCCAATGGGTTTGAGAGAAAATTATTTAAAATTGTTGAGTTGTTTTTTCCTAGTACACACAAGTATCAAATTGTAGGGTTTTTATGGTAATTGAGGTTGGAATTGAAAATTTTTGAGGCTGATTTGATGCAATTTAGTTGGTGATAACATGCATGGGGATAATATCATGAAATAGAGGGTTTATTAGCTCAAAAACAAGTTTTCATGAGAAAGGGCACATTTCTTCACACAAGAGCTAGGTTTTTTTTTTCTTAGATTGAATTTGATTAAATTCTAGATGACATGGGATTTTTCAAGTTGAATTCATAAATATGAGAAAAATTAACCATTTGATATTGTGAATTTTGGATTAGAGGGGTAAAAAATGGACAAGTTGAACTCACAAGTGCGTGAAAGTGACCTGGAAGTTGAGTGGACAGAATGGCATCAAAAATGGGCCCTTGTACCCTTTTATAAAAAATATCCTTGACATGTGTTAGACTATTATTAAAAGCTTTTAGTGCTAACTTCATGCTCACATCATGATGATGTCAACATGACTGGTGGACCCTAGCACATGTTATCGGGGTGGCACCACATTGCATACGATGATTGGGTGTGAGAGGTGACTTGGAAAGATGTTTTGGTGTGAGGTATTGTAAATTTATGCAGATGTTCTATGCTTGATGCAACTTTAATTTTTCTTTAATTTCAGACAACAATCACATAAATAATAAATTAAAATGTTGATAGAACATACCAGTAGATCGACAGAAGACAAGCCAAAAATATATATTTGTGTTGGTGCATTGCGACGATCAACAGGATGCTTCAACCAGCAAATTCTTATCAGTTAGCCAGCCCAGTATGTGTCACATCACCCTCATCAAGTCAACCAAATTCAACACAACCCAAAAAATCAACATTGTCCAGAAAATCAACGCATAACAACAGCAAGTCAAAGTCAATGCAGCACGGTCAATGGTCAATCTTTGACCTCGGTTCTTGTGCCAAATAGTATGGACTGCAGAAATCGAAGTTTGTGCCAAAATTCAGCTCAGTTTGACTATGCGTTGACCAAAGTCAACGATGGTCAAACCTACGGTGGAAGCCCTAGCTGTAGTAGAAAATTCAACGTCCTTCTCCCACGTGTGAACAGAAGATTACCTCCAAGTAGCTCGAACCAATCATAAGAGGAGTTAGAAAACTGTGTGATATGATGAGTGAAAATGTCCTCCAACATTGACTAATATATATCCATCAATGAGGGTGTGTGACACATTTTATGGGGGTGTAAAACCTTAAGGCTAACCTACACATATTTTGAATTGATTAAAAATAAATTCAAAATAAATGTTCTGCTCATCAGATCAAGATGATCTTTAGATCGATCTTGCACCTCTCCAAAAGAGGAACCTAATAAAAATATTGGTATCTTCATATGAGCATCACAACATGGAGTTTGGACCTAGTTGTCCAAATTAAAACTCCCTCTCAACTAGGGAGAACTCCATCCACCTGTGCAATCCAAACATCGTGCACCATCCCGTCGTAACTTGCTTTGTTGGCTTCTTTATTTTAGAACAGAAGTGGGTTAGTCACAAAGACATCATTCCCAGCTGACAGATTCAGCCCAGAGGTCTGAAACCTCTACAGGACTCACAAAGAGTCTCATACCAACCTGAAGTTGGTTTATCTGATCCAAAGTCAGTAGGAGGTCCGAAACCTCACTAGACTTGATCCCAGATCAAGTGGTTGGACCTCTTAGATAGAGAGTACGACAATCTCTGATGTGTCCATCAGTCTTTGCTACTAGTCTCTAGCTTTTCCCACCTCACTGGCCAAATGAGAGGTACTTCCCATGAGCCCTGAACTCAATGGGTAAGATGCATATAGGGCACAGATAATGAGAGGTGAACCAAATCAATCATCATAATGGTGGGGCAGAAGCACAGCAACAAGGTTTAGCAAGCCTAGCCATGTGGTTGCTTATAGCTCCGAGAAGTTATCCCTAAAGCCCCCCAGAGCTCCCAGAGCTCATCATCTAACAAGACCCTCATCATAGGGTCATTCCACGATACCAAGACTCTCATGGAAGGTTAGGAACTTGACCTTCCCCAGGGTCTTTGTGATAATATCTGTGGCCTTCTCATTAGTTCCTATAAGATCGAGCCTTACGATACCTTGTTGTACCATATCCCAGATAAAGTCGTACCTAATATCAATATGCTTGGATCAATCATGGAACACGAGATTATTGGACAAGAGAATCCCACTCTGGTTATCATAGAGTATCACGGTGGTATCTAGCACATGCCTGAACAGCTCATTGAAGAGCTTTCACAACCAAACTGCTTCACAACAGGCCATACTCGTTGCAACGTATTCGGCCTTCGCGGTGCTCAAAGCCACTGAATTCTACCTCCTTCTCATCCATGATATTGAAGCAGATCCAAGTGAGAAGAAACATCCTAATTTGCTTTTACGATCCGCCACATTTCCAGCCCAACTGACATCAGTATATCCAAGGAGTGTCGTGCTCCTGGTAGTGTATCTCATCCCATGGTTTATCATGCCCCGAAGATGTTAGGTCCCTATATTACTAGTATAGTCCCTTATTGTTGTTAGTGTCACCCCCTTATTGTTATTACTGTACCCCTGTAACCCCAATATTGTTATTATCGTGCCCTTAAATTATTATTGATAGGTCGGCTAGGTTTACATTATGGCCCCAATAGGATTACATTGTGGCCCATGGACTCCTATATATAGAAAGGAGGTTTTGTAATTTGTATCATCCAAGAATTTTTCATTCATATAATGTATTAGAGGTTACCCCCTCAAAGTGGCTTATTTCTAAGGCATTGATATCTCTTTTCTTCTATTTTTGGAGATGGTTTCCCAACATTTGGTATCAGAGCTTTGGATTCTAGGGTTTCACTGCTCCAAACCGATCATCGTGACATTTTCGCTATAAATATTTTTCTACGAAGGTTCAGAAGCTGAAATTTTTAGTGTGCGAAGACAAAATACTAAGGAACACCGTCACAGAATTTCAGAGCTTGGTTCGCAATATTTTCAAAGGTATAATCTGTGGAATTTAGGTCATTTTGCAGGCTCCTGAATTTAACCTAAACATTTCATCATGATATTTTCGCTATAACTATGTTTCTACGAAGGTTCAGAAGCTAAATTTTTTAGAGTGCGAAGTCAAAATCCTGAGGAACATCTTTGCAAAATTTATAACAAAAAACATTTGTATGGTATCGATGGCTTTTCTCTCATAAAAAAACTATCATTTGGTCAATTTTTATGAAGGAAATGATAGCACATTATGAGGATACAAAGAGCAACACCTTCGTTAGCCAATTGATAAATCTCAAACAAAAGGGTTCAGTGGGGGAGCACATTGAGGACTTCCAAAAATTGAATATAAGGGTAACTGATATTTCATAGGAACACAGGATTGATATATTTATAGGTACTTTAAAGGATAACATCCAACATGAAGTTCGCGTTTTGGAACCTGATTCATTGGAGAAGGCATTCAGGTTGGCCAGAAAAATTGAATGTAAAATTATGGCGAAAAGGAAGCCTACCACTTACTTCTATAAAGAGGGAAGTGTTGCTACTCCTAGATTTTCACAACCTACAAGGTTGACACCACAATAATTGGAAGAAAAAAGAGCAAAAGGGCTTTGCTACAGTTGTGATAGAAAATACACTAAAGGTCATAAGTGTGCTGAGTAGAAATTATTTTACATAGATTGTGAAGAGGAAGAAGAAAATGAACAAGAATCTTCAAAAGAAGAGGGTATACACCACGAACCAACCCTAGAAGAGGAAGAAATGAGTCTGACCATATCGTGTAATGCATTGGCAGGAATTACCACTCCTCAAACTCTCAAGATAGAAGGACATATCAAGAAGAAAAAGGTAATAGTGTTGATTGATTCAGGTAGTACCCATAATTTTATTCATTGTAAGGTAGCCTAGGAATTGAATTGTTTCCTATACCCAGCACCAGAATGTCAAGTGATGGTTGCAAATGGAGGAACTATAAATTTCTCTGGAAAATGCCATAATATCAAGCTAACCATGGGGTAATATGTATTGAATAGTCCAATTCTTTCCATTCCTATGGGAGGTGTTGATGTTGTATTAGGAGTACAATGGCTACAATCTTTAGGGATGGTAGCTTTTAATTTTCAAGAACTTTTCTTGAATGTTTTTTCAGAAGGAAAGGAAGTCGAAGTACGGGGTATTGCAGGGAAGCCGGGAAAGATAATAAGATCTAATGTCATGACAAAGCTTCTAAAGAAAGAACAACAAGGTGTAATTGCACAATTATACTCACTAGAAGTTCTAACATCAAAATCATCTATTTCTTCAGATATCCAAAAAGTCTTGGACAATCATTCCAAGGTGTTTGAAACTCCCAAAGGACTCCCACCTATTCGTGATCACAATCATGCTATTCATTTGATTACAGGAAGTGTTCCTCCAAACGTCAGGCCTTATAGATATCCTTATGTCCAAAAGAGTGAAATTGAACATATGATTGCAGAAATGTTAGAGGCTGGTATAATTCAACCCAGTCAAAGTTCTTTCTCTGCTCCTGTAGTATTGGTACACAAGAAGGATGGATCGTGGCGCATGTGTCTAGATTATAGGGAAATCAATAATCTCACCATTAAAGATAAATTTCCCATTCCTGTGATTGATGAATTATTGGATGAATTACATGGAGCAATTTATTTTAACAAGTTGGATCTTCGTTCAGGATATCATCAAATTAGAATGAAGACTGAAGATATTCCGAAAACAGCATTTTAAAATCATGAGGGTCATTATGAAATTTTGGTCATGCCTTTTGGCCTTACCAATGCACCTTCTACATTTCAAGGGTTGATGAATTCCATTTTCAAACCCTTAGAAAAATTTTTCTAGTATTTTTTGATGATATACTAATCTACATCTGGTCTTGGAAGGATCATGTTGACAGGGTGCTTAAACTATTGCAGGAAGAAAAATTATATGCAAAAACATCCAAATGTTTCCTTGGAGTACAAGAAGTGGAATATCTGGGTCATATTGTATCTCATGAGGGTGTTAAGGTAGACCCTAACAAAATTAAAGCCATTAAGGAATGGAAAGCCCCCACAACCATAAAGCAGTTGTGAGGATTTCTTGGGTTAACAGGGTATTATCACAAGTTTTTTAAGAATTATGGGAGAATAGAAGCACCTATAACAACATTATTGAAGAAAGATGAATTTTCATGGACTCGTGAAGCAACTAAGGCCTTTGAACATCTTAAAGAAGCAATGTGCATATCACCAGTCTTAGCTACGCTATATTTCACAAAAACCTTTATTGTGGAATTTGATGCCTCGGGAAATGGAATTGGTGTTGTTTTGATGCAAGAAGGAAGACCCGTTTCTTTTGAAAGTCGTCCAATCAAAGGAAAGTATTTACAAAAAGATATTTACAAGAAGGAAATGTTAGCAATACTGCATGCACTAAAGAAATGGCGAACTTACCTAATGGGAAGACACTTCAAGGCAAAAACTGATCATGATAGTCTTAAATACTTTTTGGAACAAAGACTATCTTCAGAAGAGCAACAAAAATGGGTCACAAAGATGTTGGGTTATGACTTTGAAATAATTTACAAAAAAGGGAAGATAAATGTTGTTGCAGATGCACTCTCAAGAAAGAATGAAGAGGTGGAAGCATTGCTTTATGCCATATCTATTATCCAACTAGATTGGATAACCGAAGCAAGGGATGAATGGAAGAAGGATGAAGAAATGTGGACACTCATTCAAAAGTTGCAGCAAGATCCTAGTACATCTAATACATTTAGTTGGAAAAATGATTCCCTATGGTACAAAGATCGCTTATATCTTTGTAAGAATTTCAACTAAAACAAAAGATTCTTTTGGAATTGCACACTTCTCCTTTAGGAGGACACTCAGGATTTTAAAAAACTTACCACAGGGTGAAGAAAGAATTTTTTTTGGGTGGCCTTAAATCTGATATTCAAAATTTTGTGGCAGAATGTTTGGTTTTCCAGCAAAATAAAGTTGAGACAATTAAGACCCCGGGTCTTCTACAACCTTTATCCATTCCAAGTCAACGTTGGGAGGAGATTTCAATGGATTTTATCACAGGTTTACCTAAGTCCGAAGGAAAGAGTGTCATCATGGTAGTAGTTGATAGACTTACCAAGTATGCACACTTTTGTGCATTATCTCATCCATTTAAAGCAAGTACAATTTCTACTACATTTATGGATAGAATTCAAAAGCTACATGGAAGCCCAAGGGTTATTGTGAGCGACAGAGATCCCATTTTTACTGGAAATTTTTGGACGGAGTTATTTTCTTGTTTGGGTACTCAATTAGCTAATAGCTCATCTTATCATCCTCAATCTGATGGTCAAACTGAGATAGTAAATAAATGTTTGGAAGGATATCTTCGTTGTTTTGTATCTGATAAACAAACACAATGGGTCAAGTGGTTACCTCTCGTTGAATGGTGGTATAACACTTCCTTCCATACCGCAACAAAAATGACCCCATTTATGGCACTTTATGGATATCATCCACCATCCATCACATCATCTTTAAGAGAAAATTCGAAGGTTCAAGCAGTGGAAGATCACATCGGGCATCAACAAGAAGTTCTCCAACTCTTAAAGGACAACCTGAATTTGGCACAAAATCGAATGAAACAACAGGCAGATCAACATCGCAGCGAGAGAAGTTTTGATGTAGGAGACTAGGTATTTTTACGGCTACAACCATACAAACAAATGTCCCTCAAGCATGCTAAGAAGGATAATAAATTATCGCCAAAGTACTATGGTCCTTACAAGGTGTTGCAAAAGATTGGTACTATGGCATACAAATTGGAGCTTCCTTCTTCTTCGCGAGTACATCCAGTTTTCCATGTTTCATGCTTAAAGAAGGTTATAGGTGAAAATCTTCCTGTTCAAACAGTATTGCCAGAACTTGATGGGGAAGGGAAAATCATATTGGAACCTGAAGCAGTCATGGAAAAAAGAACTCGACAACTACGGAATCGATCAATTTCAGAGTATCTCATCAAGTGGAAGAACTTACCCACCGAAGATTCTACATGGGAGGATGAGAATTTTATACAGAAGCACCCAGAGCTACTCAAGTGTTGAGGACAACACTTTTTTGAAGGAGAGGGGCATGTTAGGTCCCTATATTACTAGTATAGTCCCTTATTGTTGTTAGTGTAACCCCCTTATTGTTATTATTGTACCCTTGTAACCCCATATTGTTATTATTGTGCCCTTAAATTATTATTGTTAGGTCGGCTAGGATTACATTGTGGCCCCACTAGGATTACATTGTGGCCCCATGGACTCCTATATATAGAAAGGAGGTTTTGTCATTTGTATCATCCAAGAATTGTTCATTCATGTAACGTATTGGAGGTTTCCCCCTCGAAGTGGCTTATTTCTAAGGCATTGATATCTCTTTTCTTCTATTTTTGGAGCTGGTTTCCTAGCAGAAGATATCTCAGAAGATGCTTGGCACCAACCGAGTGAGTGTGATGAGGCTCAACCATTTGTTGACTCAAAGTGTTCACTGCAAAACATATATCTGGACGAGTGTTCACTAAGAACATCAGGGCCCCTATGAGTTGACGATACTCAGTAGGATTTGCTAACACGAGCCCGTTAGCGCTACCACTCAACTTCTTAAAGTTGAGCTCCACCGTTGTTGACACGGACTTGCAGTCCACCATGCCAAATATTTCCAGAAGATTCATAATGTATTTTCCTTGAGAAAGGAAAATCTTGCCAGGCTCTACCAAACCTCTAGGCCTAGGAAGTAGTGCGCCAGTCCTAGGTCCTTCATCTCGAACTCAGCAGCGAGCTCCCTCTTACACTGATGAATGAGAGGGTCAGCACCTGTCAGGAAGAGGTCATCCACATACAACACCAGAATGAGAAGCTTCTCTCTATCAACCTTGAAGTAAAGGTTCGGATTGGAAATACTACGAGTGAAGCCCAGCTTCATCAGGTAGCTATCTATCATCTTGTAACAAGCTTTGGGTGCTTGCTTCAGCCCATAGAGGGATTTCTTCAATTTGCATACATGGGTGTCCCGATCCTGGGCTTCAAACCCCAGAGGTTTCTGTACATACACCTCTTCCTTTATCATACCATGCAGAAATGCGGTCTTCACATCCATCTGATGAATACTCCATCCTTGTGTAGCAGCAAGGGCTATGATAGATCAAATGGTGGTATATCGGGCCACAGGTGCAAATATGTTATCATAGTCTATGCCTTCCTTTTGAGAGAAGCCACGAGCAATGAATCTTGCCTCGAATTTTTCAGTACTTCCATCAGATCCATGCTTGATCTTGTAGAGCCATTTCGAGGTGACAACTGATTTGTCCTCCGGTCTTGGAACCACATCCTAGACATCATTCTTCATTATGGAATCATACTCTTCGTGCATAGCGTCCTTCCAGACTTGATGCTTTACGGCTTCCTCAAAATATCCGAGCTCAAATTGTACAATAGTACTCATGGCTGCTAGATACCCTTGGTATCTACTTGGCTTCTTGCTTTCACAGAATCTCCCCCTTGGAGCCATATGTCCCTTGGCATCCTTGAGAGTGTCCTTGAGCCATGATGGTCTCTTCCCCAGTGAAGGAGGTGGATCAATCGGGTCCATCGGTCCTTCAACATCAGGCATCGTCTCATCCTTCAGTTTTTCTTGATTTCCAGGCCTTGCTTCATGATCTTCCTCAGATCTCGGAAGATTGACTACTTTCCTCAAGAAAGCATCTTCGCCAAAAGTGACATCGTGGCATATCTCCACTTCCCTTTAACCAAGCACATAGACTCTATAGGCCTTCGAAGTTTCGTTGTAGCCCACAAACATTCCCTTCTTCCCAGAAGCATCCAGTTTGCTCCTCTTCTCTTTCGGCACATGAAAATAAATAGGACATCTAAAAACTCTAAAATGTGAGATGTCAGGTTTCTTACCAGTGAAAACCTCTGCCGGATTTTTGGAGTTCTTAGCAGAATGCGGGCATCGGTTTTGTATGTACACAGTAGTATTCACAGCTTCTCCCCACAGAAACTTCGATATACCTTGGTCACATAGCATGGCACGGGAAACTTCCACACTGGTCCTATGCTTTCTTTCAGCAACGCCATTCTGCTCAGGAGTATAGACATTTGTGGTCTCCCTCTTGATGTCAGCTTCTCTGCAAAAGTTCTTGAACTCGTTTGTCTCATATTCAGTGCCATTATTGGTCCTCAAAATCTTCATCTTCTTCCCTGTCATATTTTCCACCAAGGCTTTGAAGGTACAGAACCACATGAAAGCCTCATCCTTCTTCTTCAAGAATTATATCCAGGTTTTGCGAGAGAATTCATCTATGAACGTCATATAATAAGAACATCCTCCCAAGGATGTCACGGGCAGCATACCAGACAGATCAGAATGTACTAATTGCAAGACATTAGATTTCTTTGTGACGCTTGAGGGGAAAGGTCCCCTTGTATGCTTTCCTTTGACACAACCCTAACATACACCATCACGATTATTTGAGAACTCGGGCATCCCTGTCACCACCTTCCTTGCTTCGGGAAGGGATTTGTAGTGAAGGTGTCCAAACCTCTAGTGCCATAGTTCAGTCTGTCGGATAGTATCACATGTCATCACTCTTAGTGGACTTCCTCCAACCTGGTAGAGTGTATCAACTCTAAACCCAATCGTGATAGCTTCCTTGAAGCTCTTCTTCCACATGCACACCTTTCCATCAGTGAATGCCACATTGAAACCTTTGTCTTCCATGGCCGATATAGACACAAGGTTCTTCTTCAAATTAGGTAAATATAGTACATCCTGTAAGCGAAGGACTTGACCTTGAGACAAGTGGAGGGTCACAGTCCCTGTCCCTTTCACGGGATATGTGGCATTATCTCCAAGGATAATTTCCATATTAGTATCCTTCTCAACTATATCAGAGAGTGCTTCCTTGAACCCAGTGATGTGCCTTAAGGCACCACTATCTATCAACCAGACATCCATAGTGTCGGGTGGAGATGCAACAGAGAAGGCAGATACAAGAATGAATTCATTTCTTTTATCAAAAAAATTTGATTCCTCATACCTGGAGTTTCTCGACCTTTTGAAATGTTGACCATTTCCGTCGGGGGGAGCCTTCCTCTTTCCCTTGAACATGTTGTTCCTTTGATTGCCATTCTTCTGGTTGTTGTTGTTGTCATCACCACTTAGAGAATCCTTTTTGAAATGGAATTCTCTAGCATACTAACCTAGCCTATGACAAGTGTAACAATCGCCCTTCTTTCCTTGGGCCCCTTCTCTTCCTTTTTTCTTTGGACCACCAAATGTCTTCTATCTAGAATGAGCAGCATAGGCATCATTTCCTTCATTCGTGTCTCTTCTTGAACACATCTCGATAGTACTTCGTCAAAGTCAGGTATCACATTGTTATTGAGAATGGTAGTGTTGTACACATGCCATTAGGATGGGAGCCCTCCAAGTTCGGTGAATACCATCTCTCGATCAATTATTGTCTCCCCAATAGCCAGCAGATTGTTCCTGATCTCGGTCAGCTTCAGAAAGTATGATTGAATAGACTCATCCCTGCCTTTCTTCAGATTCTTCAATTGATTCTTGAAGAATAGGACTTGATTCGCATTGTTGGCCTTGAACATGTCGACCAACTTATCATACATCTCTTTAGATGTGCCCAGCTCAAAGATGTAGGCAACCAGACTCTTGTGAATTGAGTCCCTGATCATCAGCTTTGCTTTGATCTCTCCCTTCTTATACTTTGCTTTGGCGACAGCAGTTGTAGTGGATGGAGGCTCTTGGATTTTACCCTGCACAGAGTCCATGACATCTTGGTCTTTCAACATAAGATCCAATGTCATCTTCCAAGCATGGAAGTCATCCTTTCCAGTCAATTTTTCATCAGCCTTGAAGCCATTGTAGTTTGAGGAAGTCATCCTCTTCTTCGGTGCTTGCTACAAATTAGGGCTTTGTCTTCACCTCAGCTCTGATACCATGTAAATTCATGCAGATGTTATATGCTTGATGCAACCTTACTTTCTCTTCAATTTTAGACAACAATCATATAAATAATAAAGTAAAACGCTGATAGAACATACCAGTGGATCGACGGAAGACAAGCCATAAATATATATTTTTGTTGGTGCGTTACGACGATCAGCAGGATGCTTCAATCAACAAAGTTGTATCAATCAGCCAGCCCAGTATGTGTCACATCACCCTCATCAAGTCAACCAAAGTCAACACATCCCAGAAAGTCAACATTGTCCAAAAAGTCAATGCATAATAGTAGAAATTCAAAGTCAACGTAGCACGGTCAACAGTTAACCTTTGACCTCGGTTCTTGTGCTAAATAGTACAGACTACAAAAATTGAAGTTTGTGCCAAAATTCAGGTCCATTTGACTATGCGTTGACCAAAGTCAACGCTGGTCAAACTTGCGGTGGAAGCCCTAGATGTAGCAGAAAAGTCAACATCCCTCTCCCACGTGTGAACAGAAGATTGCCTCCAAGTAGCTCGTACCAATCAAAAGAGGAGAGAGAAAACTGTGTGATGTGATGAGTGAAAATGTCCTCCAACGTTGACTAATATATATCCATCAGTGAGGATGTGTGACACATTTGTTGAGGGTGTAAAACCTTAAGTCCGATCTGCACATATTTTGAATAGATTAAAAATAAATTTAAAATAAATGTTATGCTCATCGGATCAAGATGATATTTAGATCGATCTTGCACCTCTCCGAAAGAGGAACCCAATAAAAATATTGGTATCTTCATCTGAGCATCACAACATGGAGTTTGGACCTAGTTGTCCAAATTAACAGGTATGGTGTAGGTGGGGGGCTCGACATAAACGGCTTATGTGGCAAGTGAGCTTGTGTGGAAAGTTATCATGGTGGGCAGCGTGTTTCCCTGTTCACGTGGGTTTTGGGATCTTAGGAAACAAAGGGAATGCGACCTAGACCAAGGCTCTTTAAATAACCCAAGATATTTAGGAAGGTCACCCTTGACGAGTTTTAAGGTTATGTTGGCATAAATGCCTCTTCCTCTTTCGAAGGAAAAGAAAATGGATTGATCCTATCATCATCCTATGGTTAATATAAAGCTATCGTTTATGTTAACTTACCTATTCTACAAGATAAATGATTAATAAAATAAATTATAAATTATTATAGTATATTAGAACATATGATACAAAAACATACCAAACGTAATACAGAAGAATACATGCTAAGAAGCAATGTAGCTAGCGAAGAATATGTAAAAATAAATGTATATTACGCTAAATGTTCTAGATACAAACTGATTACTAATTCTAAATTGAAAACAGAATTATAAATCTAAAATGTTGATACTTCTTGATGATATAAAAATAAAAGATGAAAACTACAAAAATGTATGCCTTCAACCTTTTTAAACAAAAACAAATCAAACTAGATTTATTTTAAATATTTAAACATCAAGCATTACCATAAAATGCAATCACTAAAAAAACTAACTCATAATCTATAGTTTTAAGTCCGTATAAACTAGAAAAATAAATGTAATTATTTTAAATGACATTTCAATTATCTATTTATAAAACAATTCAATAAATAAATAACAAAATGTAATAACATATTATAAACTAACACAACATGGTAATTCAACTTACATAAAAATAACATTCTTTACTATCTAAATTCGTGGACACAATTCACAGGAGCTTGGATCGAGATCGTGTCCAAATCAATGTCACCCTTAGGACCAGGTCACTAAAGGGTGATATGATCGAATGTAAATATAAATTGAGCTAGATGAAAAATATAAATTCATTCACTGTTCATTAACACATCCAAGTCACAGAACGACAGTTGTTCTGTCTTTTGAACCTTCAAAAAACAAATTACAGGAAAGTAAGAAGACGTAGAGAAAGAAGACATGGAATTAAATAAGATGGATAAGTATTGATTTATTAGATCAAACCGAATAAACACACTTAAAAAAATACTGCAGTATGAATTCCACAGTTACTGAAAAATTATCCATCATTTCCTTTCAATGCACTCTCTTCTTCTTCTACAATCTCAGCCTACGGGTGTGTTCCTTACTCCTACGAGTACGCACGCTACCATATCTACTACTGTAGGTATTGTCTCCCCTTGTTCTTTTTTTATAATGGTACAAGGTACCCTCCTCTCCTCCGAAACTGTTTGACAATTTTAATAAAGTAAATAAATCAAATCCCTCATCACAATTTGTTTGGTTGATCAGATCCCCATGGATCTCTGTCAGAGGTTAATCTTGGGAGGTTCAACGGAATATGTTTCAAACTCGATTCTGCTCTTAATAATTTGCAACCAAAATCTTCACCCTTATTCTTTCTTCAACCTTGTGTCTGCCATAACCATTGCAACAAACTGCAGAACCCGGAAAATAAATTGAATCAATTACCTCCTGATTACAAAACTTTGAGATTCTACAGTTAATCTAAATTTAAGAAGTGAGATCAAAAACAAAGATTGCAGGCATGGAGTTTCACTTTATTTGCAATATATGGGCATTTCCTTCATCTTCTCATCTTGATGATGCTAATATTGATGAAACTTTTGAACAAATTAACAATAATCTTGATATTTTCTCCATCAACTCTATCATGGCAAAACCTTCTTACATATCTGATCGCCAAGAGGTTCAGCCTTACTGGACAATGCATTGGAGTCGTATTCTCATTGCATGAATACCCTTGCGGTTTACATGTATGACTAAATGGATTCCTTGGTCAAACTAAAGAGGATTAGCGCTCTGTGATTACACCGAGGATTGTTTTGTTCAACGGAAAGAATTATAACATTGGGTTGTTCATTCTCATGCTTTGGTTCACCCTTTCGTTTATATGTTCATTTGTGAGTTTATGACGAACTTATAACCTTTTAATATGGTACGGATACAACACAAACTTGCACAATACGTTCATGGCTCAATAGTTAGATACATGGCATTCCATGTTGTTTTTATTTTGTGCCCTTCCGCTTATATATATATATAATCTATTTTATATTAATATGCGTACATATATGTATTTACATGTTATTTTTAAAGGGACATGGGCCATGGAGACACCACGTTAAGACCAAGTTAAACTAAAGTTGTTAAACAATTCAAAGGAGAAAGTCATCAAATCTAGACATCTAAATGATGAAAGTAGTCAAACTTTGAAATTGCCAATGGAATGTGCCAAGATCCATGCATTAGAAAATTATCAAAATAAAAACATCAAGTAAAGTCAAGTGAATTTTATGCAATCACAAGGTTGCATGAAAAGTGATCTCAATGGGGCAATCAATATCAATATGTGAAAATTAGTAAATGCAAAGAAATTAAAGCAACACCCCAATTATCATAACAAAAGAAAATGCAAAACATGATCGAACCTTAAAGGACTAAGAAGTTGAAAAGCCAAATAGTGAGGATAATAGGAACCATCAAACACCCAAGTTCCAAAAGAAGGGGGTAATTTTCCACAATTTATAATGGGGCCCCTTTCATTTTGAAAAAAAAATTATAGGGGAATTGTTGGCGGGCCAAGACTGCCTTCACATGACACTCGCACTTGAAACTTTGGTTGGATTGTTGGGGGCACAGGAAGGCAACACTGTTAATTTGGCAGCTCAGAGACAAATTCCAATCATGGGACTAGCTTCCTCTTTTCGAGAGGACCAGTTTTGATATTTGAAGCACTAGATTTGGACAAGGGAAAGTGTATTTTTGAATTGAATCCCACATGTGCACAAAAGGACAGGTTGACCCTAAAGAGAAATTGCTCACCCTTGGAAGCCTATAAATACAAGTGACCTCAACCCCATTTGGACATCTTCATTCATTCTTCTTTCTTTGGTTTGGCTCGTACAAGTCTTAGGTAGTTCGTGGAGATTGGTTCATACATGTCTAAAATTGTAGGGTTTGAAGCTCACATTTGTGATTAGGGTTTTTGGTTCCCAACCATAGGGATGCTACATGATATTTTAGGTCGCAACCGCAGGCATGACGTCTCATGCACGTGGTTGGAGAGTTTCAGCTACATGCACATACACTCTCTCCATGTGGTTGGAAACTAGGGTTTGAATTTTACAGTTGACCATAGAATTTGACAGATAATCACAGACTTCTGAACGAGGGTTTTTTATTATTAGTATTTTTGGGTTCATATCTTGCCTTTTGTTTAGTTGATTTTGTTGGATATTTTTGTGGTTGAAGATATGGATCATTGTACTCTCTCTTTGCTAAACATTTTATGAAAATGTAATAAGAAGAATAATTTGAAAGGGTCTTCCCCGTAGTAGGTTTTTCCCTTGTCTCCGACCAATCCCGGTGTCTCTATGTGTGAATGATTTTCTTCTATTGCTCCTTTATGTTCAGTTGCATTCATGATGATATTGTTCTTTCTATGTAATTTCATATGTTGTAAAACTAAATATTGTTATGATGTTCTGGGGTGAATTCTATATGTAAATTATGAATGAAATTATCTTAAGTAAAGAAAAATATATCCCTAAGAAAAATTAACATGGTATCACAGCTAAGGTGAAGAAAATTCAATGATATCACCCATGAGAAGACATCTTTGATGACAACAAGAGAAGATGGAGTAGACCTAAAAGAATGTTAGGGTTTGAAGGAAACCCTAGGAAATTGGGCTATTAGGGTTTTATGGTTATATTGAGGTTAGGGTTTGGAAGAAACCTTGGAATATGATAAAGGATTGAGTTTTGCGGTTTAGAAACCCTAGCATGATTAATCAGAAATTTGCCTAACACTTGTGACAAATTCATCATAACCCTAGTTGGGATAGACTTAATTAGGCCTTGGTTATTGATGAAGACAATGGATGTATTGAATGCAACATCGTTATATGGATATTGGATTGTAATGACTCTTGAAGGCTGGTGTAAGAGGGAGATGATCACCTCTCATTGAAGATAAGTATCTTTTAGATTTATGTTGATTCTTCATGATAATATTCTTTTTTTGAATTGTATTGATTTTTGTTTATACTTCCTACATGCATATTTGAGTATGTGAATACTTCTAACCTCTAAGATGAGATGTGATCAATAGATCCTTCTTGAGGATCATCTAAATTTCAATAAAAGATAGCTAGTGCAAGAAGAGAAAAGATGGTGCTGGAAAAGGAAAGAAGTACCTGAGGAAAGTTTTTGAAAGTTTTCAAATTATCATCCTCAAATTACAATATGCAAGTGATACAGAAATTAAAATATGCAAGTGTTACAACTGGCAATAACAAATAAGAGATACAAGTTTCAATGGTATCTAAATACTACGAGGTACGTATAGTGTATTTTTTCAATGTTATGATTCAACTGCAAGATGGGAAGGCAAGTTAATCCCTAAGGTATGATGAGAATATCACCTTCATAAATTACTCATGCATGCATATGAAAAGTAAGTTTGATCTCTAGTACATGTGTTATATTGGTGCACTTGATACTATTGTTAAAACTTGTGATAAACATGGTAACATTTATGATAAAAGTGTACAATAAGATTGATGCCCAAGATATTATTTTTTTACCTTGATTAGGTTTTGATAAGCTTACTAAATTTGATAATATGACAAAATTGGATGCCCTGACTTGATGATTAAGTAATATGATAAGGAAGTGATGTAGTGATTATGATCCTTGAAGTATGATGATACACTTGTCAGCTGCCTCAGTTATATAACATTAACCCTTGTTGAAAGTTTGATGTCAAGTTCATATGTGATGATGAAGTAGTTTATATTTATATGCAATGAATATGATGCATATATATATATATATATATATATGAAAACCTGATATAGATTTTGACTTCATGATCCAACATTTTTTATGATGCATGAAAACATTATGATATATAGGTTGATGTCGTGAATGATGATGATTGAAGTGGCTTTCCATTCAGAGGAAGAAACTCTCCATGATATTTCAACACCTATTATTATTTATGAAAACACTTTACTATTGAAGGAAGGATTTTGGTCATGAATAAACATCTGATGCTGTGGAAAAAGTTTTTGCAAGTTATGATCTAAGAAAATAAGTTCTCTCCTATTCCAAGTCGCAATCGTTGGGAGAAAAGCTTAAGGATGTGGTTATAAGCCTCACAGCCGCATGCAAGAAAACCTTTTGGGTGCAATTGTGCCTACACGATAGAAAAACTAAAATCTTATGCAAGAGACCAAGAGAATACCAGGAGTATGACAGTCCTACATATATGGAGCAGACAATAGAAATTTATATGAGTAGGGAAGTTTGAATGTTTGACTTATTATAGAGAATGTGAATGACGATATTTTGTTTGCAGGGGACTAGAATATCCATATCAATATGGTGTTTTCCTTGACTTGATTAATTAAGCTAGTATATGACAATATTTTGTAATAGTTGCAAGAGCTTGATGAGATTTGGCTTATTGATTTAATATAGATGAGCAGTATCAAAATTTTGACATGATGCTTGATATTTCATAGATATATTTTTTCTTATGTATTGATTGAATTCACAATGATAAAAAGTTGCAGTTTTGATTTGATACTTGACTACGGTGATTTACCTTGTTGTGATATGATAGTATGGGCACAATGACTCTCAATGGTTAACATTGGTACTCAACATTGATTTTGTATTGAAATTATTGCCTTTGGCACATTGGTTGAAGAGTCGTGATTCAACATGCAGTGATATTATGGATGTCATAATATTAGATGACTTTTCCTCACTGTATTCATTTATATTTAGTGAAAGAAATAACTCATTTTCTGATCGTGTGGATGGATCGATAAAGTGTGTCTTGATATTGCTTGGTAAATAATAGTTGTTGACATGAAAATAGATAATGTTGTAACCTATGAGCTCTACCTAGCACCTAGACCGAAGAGTTTATCAGTGATATTGGAAGGAAATTTTATGGCATTGATAGGCTTGATAAGCTGACTTGATTTGATTGCATAGTATTGATTTGTTTGAGGTTGATTATATTGGTTTAGTGAGTACTATATTTGTATGGTTTGAAGCAAACTTGCCAATCCTGATATTTCTACACTGATAGTTACCTAGTGAAGCCTGGAAGACATGCCGATACAAACATCTACTTCAAATTTGTCCAAGATATGCCTTTGATTTTGGTTTTATATGTTACCGATCTATTATTGGAAGGTAACAAGCCTCTGATGATTAAAGTAAGAGGGAGTTGGCCTATGAGATCTATATGGAAGCCTTGGCATGATGCACTACTTTTTGAGATTAGAATTTTGGAAAAGGAAAATGCACCGTGAAGTTATATGGCATGATGGAATGCAAATCCTTTGACACCCATATGGAATTGAATTTTAAGAAGTTATGTAGAGATATGTTGAATTGGAAATCGTCAGTTGTGAAGCATTGACGTTCCTTGTAACACCCATATAGATATATGTTTTATAGAGAACAACTTGAGTTAATTCAAGATTGATCCACTTCATACACATTGGGTTTCTTCCAAGCACATTTTTGAGATATTCACATGGGACGGTCATTCTTGGTCTAAGATATACTTATAGGGATGTATGATTACACAAATACACTAATGATGATTGTCCTGGAAAGGATTATTGATAGAAAGATAAAATTTAGGTGCTTCTTTATCTTGGGATCTGCCATGACATTTTGATAAGAAGAAAATATAAGCATGTAGCTTTAAGCACAACTAAGGTTGAGTACATTGTTGCTAGCATGGCTAGTTGTGGGGAATTTTGGTTGAGGAATCTCATTGGAGAGTTGTTTGAGTAGGATCTGATGTGATAATGATACATTGTGACAATAATGAGTGGGGTCTGATTGTCAGAGAATCTTGTGTATATCTAGGACTGAGATATCTCCTTATTTTGAGACAGTTTTGTTGTATGAGACAAGCTTAGGCTTGTGGTTCTTTCCTCTCTGAGAGGGAGGATGAATAAGGTATCATTTTTATTTCATGTATTTATTCTAATGTAATATTTGATTTGATGAACTATATAAACAAGAAGATAGAGGTTTGTTGCAATATGATGTTTAAGCTACTATCGAACATGAGCATGTTGATATGTTTCTAATATACAAATAGCGGGACTTATCAAGGACACTGTTGAGCATTGGAAAAGGTATGCATTTTCCATGTATTTCTTTATCTTTTTCCTTTAATCATGACTCCTTTATATTCGAGAATGACAATATAATGAATAATTACAATAGAATTGAGGAGATTAGTGCTTATTGTGAAATTAACTAAAGATTTTCTTTTCTTCTATATAGGAACTAAATGAAGTGGGAAGCCACCATTCAGAAGGAAAAGATAAAGTAGGTGTAACTGTTGTCCCTTTAACAAAAGGTCGTATCTAGACAGGAAAATCAAGATCGGAGCGCACAGTCAAAGTAAAGAAAGGAACAGCGCGGTATCAGCACAAGAGGACAAAACGATAACTAAAGTTAGAAGATAGAGTGAATCCCTCAGGATCTCTCGATCCTGAGGGATCGCTGCTCAAAGTTATCAGAACTTCTTGTTTCATCCGCTGGCTGTTATAAAAGAACAACGCTTGTAGAAATCACAGCATTGGACATGTTATGATTATTCATATTTCCTTTTGTAATTTCATGATTGTTCATCGACTCTCGTTAATTTAAACAGAGTATGATTGCTTGTAAACTCTACTACAGATGATTAATACATAAATTCGGTTGTTGTTCCATTATTTGATACTGGAGTAGTTCGGCGGTGCTTCACCAGCGGCTAAGGGCCCGGCCCTGGTGGATCCACTTGCTATTTGTACCTTTATTTTCCAATTCCAGTCGTGTGATGGTTTGCATTAGTTTTCATTTCTTTCAACCGCATTGCTTTATAGTTATCTTGGTTTATAGTTCACTGTTTAATGATTTATGAAATTGGTGTGTTGCATCAGTGAATCACGTTGCTGTTCCTTTCCACATAACAAGAGTATTTATTCTTTCATAATTTGTGTTGTTATGCTTTGCAGATACAGAGCTTCGCTATTTAGGATTTTTGTTCATTTCAATTAATAGTTCATTGTTCATTTCCATTAATAGTTTGTTGTTCATTTCATTAAGTAGTTTGCACTCATTTTCAGTAAATAGATTTGTTGTTCATTTATGTTAATTAGCTTTACTGTTTAGTCCTTTCTTGCAAGAGTTTGTTTTGCTTTGGAGTGCTATTACAGAGAGCTTGTTTAGTCTGTTAGCAGCATTATTAATTTAACTTAGTTACCATTTCTAATTAGTTACTTCATTTGTGGAATGTAAGATCATCAACTGTAAAGGACATTGGCTATTACTGTCTAAATTCTCAGATTGAGGATCTTGTTTATGCTTGATTTCATTTATATCAGTTGACAAAGGAAAGAGTTATTACTACTACATCCTTGACTGATGATTGTTGAGTGAGTGATTGGATTTTAGAACATTAAGTTTCATGTCATTGCAATTAGATTCCATTTTCAAGCATCTGTTTACTCTTGTATTTGAAACACTGTACTGCAAGTTGAAGACATTACTCTTAGATTAAATTGTCACCTCAGACTAAGTACACTCTTGAGTCTTACCTGGATTGATAATTAATGTAGGATAAATAGGAGTTAAAAATACACCTTTTATGCCTCTACATTTTGGCGTCGTTGCCGGGGAAGAGTGTAGCCATTTAGAAAGAGTGATGTATATTTGATTTTCTCTGCTAGGGAAGAACTAGTATTAAAAATGGAAGGTAAGAACCTGCATACCAAGCGAGGAACATGCTCGTTCATCTTCCCGCTTCACAGCAGAATTGAGTGAAAATTTAGGGTAGGAATGAATGCTTGCATTTTTTTTAAATGACTAGAAAATCTAAACAAAACCAAATTCCTCCCAGACCTGAAAAACCTAAGGGACTAGTGACCCTTGGGCGAACAACCTTTATCGATAATATCATTAAGAAAGTTGAATCTCAGCCATCAGTAGGCTCTAGAAAAATTGCTTCTAGACAACCTACTAGCTCCCTTCGGGCCACAGAATCACCATCTGTAGCTTTTGCTGAGGTGCATAGCCAAACAGAAGAGATTGAGAAAGGTTCTCAAGAAATTGAGAATTCTCGCCCAATTTATTTACAAGAAGAGAACTGTAGTAATCTCCGCGAAGGAGGAGGAGAAACATGGGAAATAGAAGAACTGAGATCCCCTCCTGAAGTAGTCCAAACACTAAGCAACCCAGATAAGGGAAGTGCTGTCAAAATCATCCAAAGCCAAGCTGAAGAAACTGAAGAACCAAAATCCCCTCAGATAATATTTCAACAAGGGACACTCATTATCCTAGACCAAGGGAGTGTTTTTAAGGTCATCCCTACTCCTTCTAGTCAGCCTAAGAATAATTCCCTAGAAATCCCAGAAGGATATTGGCACATATTTGATCAAATGGCCCAAAACCAGCAACCACCTCAACAAACTTCCACACTACAATATCCCATTGTGGACACTGCAGTTAATGCACCTATGAAGGCCATTCCTCTTCAGCATATTCCTACATTACATGGCTTAACTTTGGAATATCGAAATGCATTTCTGTTTGAATTCAATGTATTATGCAGGGGGTATGACTATACCACCGATCCCCAAAAGCTAAAATTATTCCCCTCCACATTATAAGGAGCAGCTTTACAATGGTTTATGGGGTTATGTGGAGGTGTTATAAATGACTGGGATCATATTAAAACTGCTTTTCTAAAGAAATATCAGGATTATTGTAGGTCCAAGGAATTAAAGGATGAAATATTTCAGATGACAGCAAAACCTAATGAAACATTGGAAGAATATGTAGAACGCTTTCAATACAACCTCCAGAGATCACCTTATGCATATTTACCCTTACCTGATAATGTGTTAAAGACTCCATTAATTAAAGGGATGAAGGAACAATGGGTTGAAACATTAAACATCATGGGCAAAGGTGACATATATTAGGAAAATTTTGCTGACATTATTAATTTATGTATCAGGAGTTCAAGAGGCAACACAAGACCAAAACCAGCAGAACGTGACATGATCACAAGGGATAGCAAGACCTCCGGTGGAGGTATAACCCGCACAGAAATTGGCAATCTACTAGAAGACTTCAAAACTGATATTCTAGGGACCCTGACAACGCAGCTCGATATCATGCAAGCTAAACAAAAGCAAACAAAAGCAGAATAAAACTTGGCAGCATTCTGCCCTAGATGCAGAAAGAAACACAGCCATAAAGAGTGCCCATTGGATACAGTCCAAGTCTGTGCCATCTACACGAAAGATCACTCCACAGAAAGTTGCCCCTCACTCTCAGGATTGAAGGCAGTCTACAAAGAAGCGGAAGAAGAAACAGAAACGGTATATCTACTCAATCAGCGCTGTCAATGGCAGCCATGACAAACAGGTATGCCCATTGATCCATCCTCTTCTTTTCAGTCTCCTCAGTATAATGCTCAACAATATAATGGAATGTGGAAAAATCAGCCACCCTTTCCCAGTTGGCCACAGCAGCCATTTCCTACACCACCATGGCCAAATCAAACAAATTAAACCAATTGGCCAAACTTTCCTTCTTGTCCACCATTTTGGCAAAATAATACATATCCAACACAATGGTCCCCCTCCACCTCGCAGAGTCAGACCTGGCAGTCGAATTGGAAAAGGTCTATGAATCAACCAGCTGGAACGATTCCTCTCCCTCCACCTACACTTCCAGCACCATATACATTGCAACAAAACCCCCAGACCAACTTAAGACCGCAACTCCCAGCCCAACCCAACCCGAACCCTAATAATAGATCGGTTCAATCTGTTCAAATAATTGAAGCACCAGAACTAGAAACCGAGTTAAGGGAGTGCAACGACTTTCAACTAAGGTCTAGGCGCATAATAGAATCAGAGGGAGACAAAAATGTTCAAGCTGAAAATCAGTTACCTTTAGAACAAACATTGCAAAAGGAGAATGTGGTTAGACAACAAACTCATGAGCAAGCAACCACCTCCTCTCCATCATTCCCAGAATGACTAATCATACCTCGTCCGATAGAACATCCTGATTTTGATCTTCTGGGAGAACTGAAAAATTTGTGTATAAAAATCCCACTCCTCCAAGCTATCCAAGACATTCCCATTTATGCAAAGACCATCAAAGAACTATGTATAAGAAAGCCAAAGAGGAGAACAACAACTAACCCAACTGTCCAAGTAGTCAGCACTCTATCTGATTTACTATCAGGAAGAGAAGCACCTGTAAAGTATGAGGACCCAGGAAATCCTATAGTTATGGTGAAAATCAATGGACAATCATTTCCAAATGCCTTAGTTTATTTGGGAGCTGCAATTAATATCCTAACAACCACCACTTGTCAAAAACTTGGCATTACATCATTAGATCCAACAACAACCTTATTGGAATTGGCTGACCGATCGGTAGTCAAGCCAGAAGGTACATTACATGATGTAATGGTATCTGTAGACTCCTGGGAATACCCTGCCGACTTCCTGATCATTAACCCCAAAAATCGGCTAGATGGACACCCTTTAATCTTAGGTAGACCTTGGCTGGCAACTGTTGATGCTTACATTGGCTGCCGGCAAGGCAGCATGACTATAACTAGAGGGAGTTATGTCAAGAATTTAGCCTTATACCCTCCAGCCCATCCAAGCCTAACGATAATAAAAACAAAAAACAGCCTGTATCATACCTCATAGAAAAAATTAGATCACCATTAACCATAGAAGATGCCCTCGACTTTAAAGACCAAACAGAGGATAACATCATTAACAGTTTCATTAACCAACCAAAAACCAGATCCCATTTGCAATGTCACATGATCAAGGTAGTATTTTATAATGAAGAAGAAGAAGATCCCCTGAAAGACATTCAAGATCAATCAATACCTACCACTTCTGTTTACAATAGCAAAACTATAGAAATTGAGCGAGGAAAAACTTTGAACATTAACAAAAATCTAAGTGCTGAACAAGAAGAGGAGTTGGTCCAACTACTGAAAAAATATAAAAGAGATTTTTCATGGGATTACCCAGACATGAAAAGAATTAATCCCCAGTTATGTACACACCACATCTATACAGAAAAAGATGTTAGACCCATTCGCCAACCCCAACGAAGATTAAACCCTCATCTTAAGGACATTGTCAAAACTAAATTACAAAAACTTTTGGATGTAAACTTTATTTATCCAATATCTGATAGCAAGTGGGTCTCTCCACTAGTAGTGGTGCCAAAGAAGAATGGAAAGTGGAGGATATGTGTAGACTACAGAGAACTAAACAAAGCAACCCAAAAAGACCATTTTCCCCTTCCTTTCATTGATCAAGTATTAGATACATTAGCAAGAAAGAAATTCTTTTCTTTCTTAGATGGCTTCAATGGATACAATCAGATTCAGATTACCCCTGAAGACCAAGATAAGACTACTTTTACCTGTCCTTGGGGGACATTTTCTTACAGGTTTTTACCCTTTGGTCTATGCAACGCCCCTGCCACATTTCAGAGGGCCATTCTCAGCATCTTTTCAGATTTAATAAATGAAGGGCTCAAAGTATATATGGATGATTTCACGCCTTATGAAGATGATTTTGAGGCAGCATTAGAAACATTGGAAAAGGTGTTGTAAAGGTGTATTGCCACCGGGCTCTGCTTAAGCCATGAGAAGTGTCACATGATGATGACCGAGGGACTCATCTTAGGTCATTATATCTTAGTAGCTAGAATACAGGTAGATCCAGCTAAAATTCAGATACTTTTGTTAATACCTACTCCCACCACACAAACAGAGGTACGTAGCTTTCTAGGATTTTTTGGTTATTATAGAAGATTCATAGAGCATTATTGGTTGTGTTGTTCTATAGAACACCCCCCATTTATTTTAATAAATGGGGACCCTTTAGAAATAAATAGGAAATTTATTTTTAGCTTTAAAACAAAAAACTTAGGAAATAAAGTTTTCTTTGTGCTTTTCTGCTTTAGTGCATCGCAAACCGCATAACTTACAACCCAAAAGACTTGAAATCCACTAATTCACGCGGGCTACGAAATGTGCTAAGCCTTTTCCAAAGTTATATTAAAAACTTGCATACGCTTCAATCACCGTTATATTTTTTTTATCGCATCACACCTCATTTAAACGATCTAACTTATAAAGCAATTCGGTATAAATTGCGATTACGTGAACCTGACGAGCCAACAAATTAATAAACATAAAGCTCTAAAGTCCCATAAAGAGCATCCACTTTACTTCTTGAATGTGCAATTCGCATTTCATAAAACTTAACCAAAAGAAAATTCATTACCGCATAAAAGTTGCGATGTGCAATTTGCGCATATCGCATTTCGTAGAATTTAAGGGTAAACATCAAAAACGATAAAAGTTATAAGTTGTGATATGCGAACGAATGACATATAGTTACTCAAGCACACGAAATGACTTATGTCGTATCAAACCGAAATCTAAGATCTAACATCTTAATTTGATTGATAACTATTTCGTGTGAAGGTGTAAGAGATTTGATTTTGAAATTATTGTCGGTGATTAATAGAATTTTTTATAAGATTCATATATATTCGTGCATATTTGATATAAATGATGGATTTATCTTTTTGTTCTCTATACTTTTAATGTTCCCTCTGTTTACTTGAAATCAAGAAACCACTTAACGAAGTGAGGAAGATTGAAATGAACAAGAAAGGCAAAGAGATTGCTCAAACGTTGTCTACTGAAGACTCAGACATGTCTCCCCTATTTTCAGACACCACCTGCAACAAGGATTGTGTAATTTCATCATGGGAGGCAATGTATAAGCTTTTTGAAGATTAAAATCCAAGGGTAAAAACCAAATTCGCTACAACAGGCACGTCAGTTTCTTCAGAAGCGACTTACTTCGATGCCGCATGTTCATTCATCCACAAGGTAGCCGCAAGGCCAAAAATGCTCCCTTACACAGACATGGTTAAGTGGGTAATTGACCACTTAAAAATAGAAGGTATAACATTCAAATATTCGAAGGGAGAAAACATTGGGTCATTCAAGGTAGAAGATTTACAAGCAATTTACCATCTACCCTCCCCACGGCAGAAATATGACAAGACTTTTCTGCAGATCTTTAGAGCAGAGCATCTAGACCTCATGAAAGTCATAAATGAATGGAAGGAAGATTAGAGAAATCTTAAAAGAGATAAAATCAGTACGTACCCAATTTCCCAAATTCCTTCCCCTTATTGATATGTTGCCGGTATGTTGTGTATATTGTTTTCAAAACCTGATACCACTAGGTTTTCAATAGATTGGGTCCCATTGATTGACGCAATCGTCAATTCTTTAATTCTGAATTGGGAAAATATCCTATCTGGCAATTTATCCAAACACATCATAGAGTATAGGAATAAAAGGGGTGTTTCATCCAGAGAAATATCTCCCTTTTATATGAGTGCCTATTTCATGGACGCAATCTGCTTTTCTTCTAGTTTTCCTACCATGGGATGGAAATGGACTACCCAAGACCCTACCCCAATCCACATTTACCACAAGACCCTTTGGGATTCATACTTCCATCTGAATTTTTATAAAATTTTCCATGGAGTCATGTTTCCTAAGCACTAGATGATATTCAGTGAGAAAGCCCCTAAGGTTTCCAAAGAAGCTAGTACAGATATGCTTTCTGTGGCTAGATGGTTTGTAGAGGAGAATTTTACATATGTCAGAGTATTTGAGAGTTATGCTTCTCCCCACGTCCTACCATATTATGTTCTTGATAAGTTACTTGCAAGAGAGATAGCCTACCTCTTGTTAATGGTATTACTAAACAATTGAAAGATGCTAAGAAGGTTGTTTGGCCTAATTTTCCTTTGCAGTGCGGTACTTTTACACTTTTTGATATTGACCATGCTTACAAGGAAGTTTAAAACATTAATCTATTAAATGTGGTAGTATTTCAAAAGAGGTTGTATGATCCAAATAATGTAATTAAAAACTACACCACTGAGCTCAAAATGAAGCCTTTTGCAAAGGGAATAGACGGATTTCAAGATCTCTTTCAAGTCGTGGAAAAATTTTCAGATATAATTAAGTTTTCAGCCAGTCAAATTAACCAAGATGATTTGGAAGCTTTCCAAATATAAATAAATAAGAGACTGGAGAGAGTTCCTCTCAACTTGTTTATTGAAGATGTCAACAGACCTACTCCAAGTATTAGCTTGGATAATGAAGCAAAAGACATGTCTGAGGATGATTCAGGTCAATCAGAGCATCAATCTCACAATTCAGATCATTATGAAAATGAATCCAAATCCAGAAAGGATAGCCCAAAAAATATAATTGATCAAGTAATCCAAAAGATAGAGATGCAAGAGAAAAGAGTAAGTAATGGAACATAATCAATTTCTCAAAAGGTTCATCACAATCATGATACACTTGATCAATCAGAAAAGTCCCAAACAAAGAATTTGAGTAGTGAATGGGATGAGTTTTCTGAAGCAATAAAAACTCCTAAAGCCAATCCCAATGTTGATCAAGCAACTAGTTTTCAAACACCTAAACATTCCCAGAAGATAGTGGAAACTGTTAATCCACTACAACAAGTTATAGAAACTCATGATCAAGAGATCAAACCAGCCTACCCTAGAGAACAAATAGTTTTACAAATTGAGGAAATTCATTCGCTAGATATCTTCTATAGTCCTAGTCATAAGGTTGTATTTAAGAGAAACAAAAGGAGAAGAATTGATGAGACAGTCTCAGACCTCACAAATGAATCTGTTGACATTTTGTGGAAGGATCCCTTAGTTGATCCTACTAAACATTTAACTTAAATTATCACAGTATGCAGGGGCATATGCTACTGCCATTGTTGATAAAGCTACTGAGGCTAAAATGTTGCTGAGGCAAAAGAAAGACAGAATACAAGAACTAGAGAGACTGTTAGATGAAGAAAAATCTAACTCCAGTGAGCAAATAAAATCAAAGATGGCCCAATTTCAAAAATATTTCGAGAGTCTTAAATTGCAGCATCAAGCAGAAATCACTGAGAAACAAGCACAACTAGAAGCAGCAATGACCAGGTTACAAAGCCAGCCACAATTAGAGCAATTCATAAAAGAAGCATTGGATGTAAATGCTAACTTAAAGCAACAACTGGAAGTATTTTGCCAACAAGCTTCTATTATTGACTCTTATTGTGACTCAAATGAAATACTGATCCAGCAAGTAGCTATCCAAAAACTTGAATGTGAGAAGCTCGAGAAGAAAATCAACGAACACATTCAATGGCAAGCATTAGACTCAGGAAAGTAAGCTAATCTACCCCAGGTAGATAAGTTCCACAAGGAGATCCTATTCAAATATTGGGAAGCACAAATATAGCAGGCAGAGAAAGCAGCAGTGAAAACAACGAGATTATCAAAGGAAATTACTGAATTTGTATGTGAACAACTGGTGAAAGTAGAACTTATCAAAGAGTACATGTCTAAAGTGTTCTCAAAAGTGAAACAACTAGAAATACAGTGGAAGCAAAAGGCAGAAACACAGGATGAAATAATTAAAAAAGTAAATAAGTTTGATCAAGAAAACTATTGGAATTTTCTGATCAAACCTTATCATCAATACTGGATCCTACAGTCTTTAACAGATTCAACAAGAAGATCGCAGCCAGTACTCTCAAACGCAGTATTCAAGGGACAAGTCAGATCGAGGATTTCGCAGCCAGCTCAGCTCAAGCCCATGCTAGATATTTGTCAACTTCGTGAACAAATCCAAAATAAAGGGCGGAATTCACAAATCATATTGTTATTTTATTTTCCTAGATTGTAGTTTAAGTTAGTCTTACGAGGATGGTTGTTTGAAACCTCCTCTATATTTTTGTAATAATCTATTTTAGAACATAGTTAGTTTAGTATTTAAACCCCTCTCATGCATTTAGATAAGGATCCAGAAATTTGTCAAAAACATTTTCAAAGAATGCACTATTGTAAGTTTGTTAATGCTTTGATGAATTAATGGAACACATATGTTATCTTTTGACAATTAAAGTTGTTTAACTGATGTTGCACTACTGTACTCTTTAAATTGCTTGAAAGTGAAGAGGAGCAGATCAATTACTGTCAGTTTACATGAGTAGAACTTCGTACATATGGTACTTATATTCACTTGTATTAGGTCTTACTTTATAGATTGACAAACATCTTTTTATTGCATTATATATTTGAAATGTTATTATAGATGAATGTTACATGCACTTCTGTTCTAATATTTTTTTGTGATTTCTTATTGAATATATAATCACACATATGAATGTGATATATTTTTTCACAATTCTTCTGGTCAAACTACTTTGTTAGAAGATTCATCTTACATAATTTTCATCTCTTTCAACTGTTAAATGATCTATATTACTAATAGTTGAAGGATATCTCTTTAGATCGCATAAAGGGAGAAACACCCCGAGTATATAGTAGAATAAATAGTTTAGATAGATGCATATGATAGATTAAAATCATTTTCCATTTGCATGTGGTATAATCAAAACACCCTCAAAATCATCCTTATTGGGAAACTAGTCCCATTATCCCTAGTCGGAGCCACCACACCAAATGGAAAAGGATTTTCTTTAAGGTCTATACCAAGTGGTTTTCCCCCATGTTTTGGCAGTGGAATTCCTAGGCCTCAACATTCTGGCGCTAGAAGGAGGGCCTTGTGAATGGAAAAAATATTTGATCAGTCTAAAGGTCAATCTAAGAGTCTCTCTCCCTATAGATCCCCATCAACTTCCAGAAAATTATCTATATCCTCATCTTTAAAATCTGAAGTTGATCATCCTTCTCCTAAGTCTCATAGTGATACTCAACCCATACTATCTCCTAATTCCCATCAAGCTTCCCAAGAAGTTCATTCTTTGAAGAAAAGTTAGAGAGAGTATCCATCTCTGCTGAAAATCTTGAATCTTCTCAAATATAGGATATCAATGTTTCGTCTTCTTTACAACCTCTAAGAATATTAACTCGATCAGAAAGTAAAAAAACAGGAATTATTCCTTTTGAATTTCCCATCGATAGTACTAGAAAAAGACTAAAGAGGACTCAATCAGAGTCAATTGCCAACGAGATTTTATCCCATTCACCTTCATTACCTTTGCTCACTTCCACAACTTCCATTCCAACTATCAATGTTCCTTTGACTAGTTCCAGTACTCAAACTACTATCCCTTCAACTAGTCCTAGCACTCATCCTGCCTCTTCTTCAACTCAAACTCCACCCATCCAACCTATTCAAAATCCAATGGCAGACAATTCATGGAACAATCCAGGGGCTGTAAATATTCCCGCTCCTCTTCATGCTCTACCAAAATCACCTAAAAGATGGTTACCTAAATTTAATCCTGATGATGGTCTTCCAGCAGAAGAACTGTTGGAAATATGATGCAGAGTGTTGTCCTTGATGGCAACCCACTAAATGAAGATGAAGACATGCGACTGTTGACATGTGTTGTCCTTGATGGCAAACCACCTGATGAAGTTATTCTTGACTTGATGGACTTGGTAAATGATGTAAATATGATGTTTGTTGACAATATGATGCTGAGTGTTGTCCTTGAAAGGCAACCCACTTGATGAAGATGATGACAACTTACTTGATGAAGTTGTGCTTGAGAGAATATGTTCTTGATGAAGAAAATATGATGTATCTACAGTGTGTACAAAAGGCAATGAAGAAAGGAATTCAGAATGTGCTCAAATATGATGAAAAGAGTATGTCTCTTTGTATACGCGGATTGTCCTAGGGGAAGTCGCGTATGCACGCGGAAAAGAACGTGCCAAGTCGCGTATGGGCTAAAGCGCTCAAAAAGTGCAAAACCAAGGGTAACCACCATGGTATTGACCCATGGTATTGGGTAATGATCCGCCTAATTGACCCCGTCTAGGTAGTTTTGGGCTTATGGTATTGTTTTGGTCCATGGTATTGAAAAAGGGGCTCATGGTATTGAAAAAGGATAATCATATAAAAGGAGAAGAAATTCATTGTGCACAACATGTGTGTGGGTGCAAGATGTCTGAGCTTGAATGAATACTTCTCTCCGAAGTATATCTGAATGGAAAGGGTTACACTTGAATGATAAATCTGAATGTATGATGCACCAATGATGAAGAAGGAGATCTAGATCTGAATTGCTCTTGTATTTGCTAGATCTGATTATGGAAGGCTTAGATCAGTGATGAGGCGAACATCTAGGCGAACATCTGTCTGAAGTAAAGGGTTGAATCTGAGGTGAATGTCTGATCTGATGAAGTATGCAGCTCTGTAATGATTAAAGATCTATACGCTACTTCGCCGCGGAGGAAGCGCGTATATACGCATCTTCGTCGAAGAGAAAGCGCGTATGCGCAATAAAATATACACTGCGGTATACGCTGGTTTGTATGGACGGAAGAGCATATATACGCGACATCAGTGAAGGGAAAGCGCGTATGCAAACTAGGGCTTGCTGAAGCAAGGGGTATGAAATATCTGATCTGTTCTGCTGTGTTTCTGCTATCTGATCCGTGTTGATATGTATCTGTTGATGATGTATGTTCGTGCTTAAAAATATGGAAAGGGTTCCGTCTGGAAATATGATGAATTGCGGTCTGCAAGTTGTGTTCTATTGAAGTTGTTGGATCCAGTGTGAAAATTGATGAAACGTGGTCCAAGGTGGTGCCGAGGGTTGTAGCCTTCAGTCAGGGGGTTGTAGCTCCCTTCCAGGTGAGGCTGGTAAACGAGATCAGGGGGTCGTAGCTCCCTTCCAGGAGAGGCTGGTAAACGAGTCAGGGGGTTGGAGCTCCCTTCCAGGAGAGGCTGGTAAACGAGCGCAGGTGGGTGCTTGCGTGCTGGTAGGAGTCTGCACCAGCACATATGTTGTAAGATTTTTTCTCTATAATAAAATATTGAAGGCTGAGCAACTGCAGCGGTGGTTTTCTCCCGACTTGGGTTTCCACCTAAAAATCCTGGTGTTCATGTGTGATGCTTTGTGTGATGGTTTATTCTGTTCTTACTGCACATGTTTACTGTTTATTGAACATCTGATGAATGAATGATGGAATAATAGAAGTGAAGATTTAATGACATATCTAGATCTCTGTGTATACGCTAGTTTCATAAAGGGGATCCGCGTATATACGCTAGTTTACTAAAGGAAAGTAGCGTATGGGTTTTAAGGAATGAAAAAGAAAAAGGATTTGATTATGCAGTAAATACTGATTCACCCCCCCCTCTCAGTATTTTTCCCAACAATTGGTATCAGAGCAGGTCCTTGTGCAGAAGCTTGATCGCTTGAAGGAGATCCGTCGCAATGGGAAGTCAAGAAGGAGTGATGTCTATAAAGCCACCTCTATTTAATGGAAGCAATCTGATATTCTGGAAGGTACGAACAAAAGCATATCTACAAAGTCTTGGTGCAGATGTATGGGCAATCGTGGAAGAAGGTTATCAATACCCAGCAAATATTCCTACTGATGCAGCAGAAAGGAAGAAGTATGAAATCAATGCCAAAGCAGTGAATGTCTTGTTAGGAAGCATGTCTGAATCAGAATTTGCTAAAGTGATGCAGCTACATTCAGCAAAAGCAATATGGGACAAAATCATTCTAAGCTATGAAGGAGACACAAAGGTAAAAAGTGCAAAACTCCAAACACTTAGAATTGAATATGAAAATTTGAAGATGCATAGTGATGAGAGTGTTGCCAGTTTTTTTCTTCTTCTGGATGATATTGTAAATCGAATGAGAAATTTGGGTGAAACCATAACTGATACTACTCTGGTGGAAAAGGTCTTAAGATCCTTGACTTCAAAATTTGACTCTAAAGTTTCAGCTATTGAAGAAAGGCAAGATCCGCAAACGCTTACTATTGTTCAATTACATGGTACTCTGACTGCTTTTGAAATGAGACAAGGAGGTCCTTCTCAAATAAGAGAAGCTGCTTTTAAGGCATCTACAAAAGGAAAGGAAAAAGAAGTTGTCAAAGAATCCAGCTATATATCCGATGAAGAAGAAGCATATTTCGTGAGAAAGCTCCAACTAGGTACTGGAAGATTCAAAGGTAAGCTTCCCTTCAAATGTTTTGAGTGTGGAAAAGTTGGTCATTATGCTGAAAAATGTCCTTATAAAGGAAAAGAAGTAGTAAGAAGGAATAAGAACCGATCTAGTTCTAAGAAAAGTTACTATACTAATGAAGATAGTGATGGGTCATCTAATAGTGAGGAAGAATGTGAAGAAGATCTTAGACTTCTCATGGCATTTGAACAAAAAGAAGAAAAGGATACTTTTATGGATGCTCTAGAGGAAAACGATTTTCTTGAAGAAAATAATCAACTCAAAATTCTCTTAGAAGAACAAAAGATACTCAGAGAGACCATTGAAAAACAGCTTTAAAGTGGGCAACGGAAAACATATTGAAAACTAGAATGTAAGTAGAAGTCAAGAAAGAAATGAGTGGCAAGTACCTCTAAATTTTGCAGATTTTTAAAGGATTCAAAATCCCTATATGAGACTGAAGCCACTGCCTCCTCCTTTATAAAGTCAATTTTGATATACTTGAGATCTTCAAACTTCAAGACCAAACTAATCTAAAAAGAAAAAGTGACAGTGGTCGACATCATTTCAACCACTTCACAGGAATAAAGTGATCTTAATAGGGAAAGTAGCAAGAACCATTTCAATTATAAGGCACAACAATGGTGTTTAGACACGTACAAAATCAAACAAGTAAATTCAAAGAAGAAGACTCCAGCGATATGGCAAGAATTCTAAAATTAATGGCAAAGGCTCACTTGATGCTACTTTGGTCATAGTTATTCAATGTGTTGCATATAAAACCATCATGACAAGAGAAGCAAGAAAGAAAAGGTTGGATACTGAACCAAATAAGAATACCTATAACAATTTTTCTCCTCTTCAAAGTGAAGTGGATGAATGTACTTATTGTAATAACTTTGGCCATGAAGAATCTGAATGCAGGAACAAGATCCAGCCTAAAGAACATGTTCCCTCAAGCTCCAAAGTGTGGAAGAAGAAAGAACCGCCGGTTGAAAATTGTGGGATAGCATTATTTGCAGAAGGTGAAGAAAATCAATGGTACATCGATAGTGGGTGCTCAAGACACATGACAGGTGACAAAAGCAAACTCCATACTTATAATGCTCTAGAAAAGGAAAAGAAAGTTACTTTTGGAAATGATACTCCTGCTGTAATTAAAGGAAAAGGGTCAATATTTCTAAAATAAAAGGTGAAAGCTAAAGATGTCATGTATGTGGATGGATTAAGGCATAACCTGTTAAGTGTTAGTCAAATGTGTGATCAAGGAGCAGAAGTGGTCTTCAGTTCCAAAGAATGTGTGGTTCGTGATCTTGATACAGGTGAAATCATTATAAAAGGAAAAAGAAATCCAAGCAACCTGTATGTTCTAAACGGCATAGATCAATGTTACTTGAGCAAGTCTTCAGAAAATTGGCTATGGCATAGAAGGCTGGGGCATCTGAGTTTCTCTCAAATCAGCAAAGCAAGCAGACTTCAAGCTGTTCGTGATCTTCCCAAGGTCAATCTTCCAGAAAGTATCATATGCAAATCTTGTCAATTTGGTAAGCAGACCAGAGTACGATTCAATGCCAAAGAAGGATCATCACGTAAGCCTCTTGAACTCATTCATACTGACATCTGTGGACCTATGAGGAAAAAGTCATTACATGGGGATGAATACTATATCTTATTTATTGATGACTACTCTAGAATGTGTTGGATCGGGTTCATTAAACACAAAGATCAAGCATTTGAAAAATTTCAGAGCTTCGCATTGGCAGAAAATGAATTAGATCTAAAAATCAAGTGCCTTAGATCTGATCGAGGAGGAGAATATTCATCAAATGAATTCTTTGAATTTTGTGAACAACATGGCATAAAAAGACAATTCTCTGTAGCAGGCACTCTACAACAAAATGGTGTAGAAGAAAGAATGAATAGAACAATTGTTCAAATGGCTAGAGCTATGCTAGCTGATTCTGGAATTTCTAACATGTTCTGGAGTGAAGCAGCATTTACAGCTGTTAACATTCTCAACAAGGCTCATGTTCGGGTAAATAGTGACAAAACTCCTTATGAACTCTGGTATGGTAATTCTCCCACTGTGAAGCATTTTAAAGTTTTTGGAAGTAAATGCTTTATCAAAAATAATGATGAAAAACTTGGCAAGTTTGAACCTAGATCAGATGAAGGGATATTTCTTGGTTACACATCTTCAAGCAAAGCATACACATGTTACAATAAAAGGCTTCAAAAGGTTGTTGAATGTATTGATGTTGTTATTGATGAGTCTCCTGCAGCTCCTAAAGAAGAAAAACAAACAACAAAAAAAGATGATAGCGACATATGGCCTTCTACATCAGATGGAAATGATATAGACAGTGGATCCAATGAAGAACCTGAAGATGATCTATCTGAAAAAGCTCCATCCAGATATGTTCAAAAGAATCATCCTGAATCTCAAATTTTGGGTGACAAATAATCTGGTGTACGAACAAGGAGAACTCTTGTAGGATCTTCTAATCATTTGGCACTCATATCCACAATTGAACCACACAATGTTAATGAAGCTAGCAAATATGAATGTTGGAGGCAAGCCATGGATGACGAACTTGTTCAAATTGAAAAAAATGACACTTGGGATTTGGTTCCAAGACCTCATGATAAAAATGTCATTGGAACTAAATGGATTTTCAAGAATAAGTTAAATGAGAATGGGGATGTTGTAAGAAACAAAGCTAGACTGGTTTGCAAAGGGTATACTCAACAAGAAGGTATAGAATTTGAAGAAACTTTTGCTCCTGTAGCTAGACTTGAAGCCATAAGAATGTTTCTTTCTTTTTCAAGTTATCAACAAATCAAAGTTTATCAAATGGATGTTAAATCTGCTTTTCTTAATGGTGATCTAGAAGAAGAAGTATATATAGAACAACCGAAAGGATTCATTTTGGGAAATGATGAAAATCTTGTTTGTAGACTTAAAAAGGCTCTATATGGTCTCAAACAAGCTCCAAGGGCTTGGTATTATCGTCTTGACAAATATCTTCATCAACAAGGATTTTCAAAAGGGTCTGTTGATAGCAACTTATACACAAAAGTTGAAAATGACAAACTATTGATTGTGGTTGTATATGTTGATGACATCATTTTTGGGAGTAACGAAGAATCTATGAGTCAAAAAATTTCCTCTGTCATGCAGCAAGAATTTGAAATGTCTCTACTTGGGGAACTAACATTCTTTCTTGGCTTGCAAGTGCATCAAGCTGCAGATGGTATATTTCTATCACAAACAAAATATCTTAAGAAAATTCTGAAGAAGTATGGCATGGAAGAATGCAAACCTGTAAGTACACCAATGATAACCGGATGCAGTCTCAGTTCTAATGATGATTCTCACACTGTGAATCAACCAGAATACAGATCGATGATTGGAAGTCTACTTTATCTCACTGGGACCAGACCAGACATTATGCATGCTGTTGGGATTGTTGGACGATTCCAAGCTAATCCAAAAGAGTCTCACCTTCAGGTTGTCAAAAGGATATTCAAATATCTACAAGGAACTCAAGACTTTGGTCTATGGTATCCAAAGGATGCTGATCTTACTCTTCATGCTTACACTGATGCAGATTGGGCTGGAAGTGTTGATGATCGGAAAAGCACTAGTGGTGGTGCATTCTACATGGGGCCCCGGTTAGTATCTTGGTTCAGCAAGAAGCAAAATTCTATTGCCTTATCTACAACAGAAGCAGAATATGTGGCTGTCGCATCTTGTTGCACTCAACTCCTTTAGATGATGCAAACCTTACAAGATTTTCAAATCAAATGTACTCCTCCTGTCCCCATTAAGTGTGACAATACAAGTGCCATCAGTATTTCAAAGAATCCTGTTATGCATTCAAAGACCAAGCACATTCCCATCAAGTATCACTTCTTACGTGAACAAGTGTTTGAGCAAACCGTGAAGTTGGAGTATGTTCCCTCCAAAGAACAAGTTGCTGATATTTTTACCAAACCTCTGCCCAGGGAAGCGTTCGAGTATCTCAGACAGAAGCTGGGAGTGTTATCTGCCAGTCAAAAGAACAAATCTGCATAATTTTAGAAGATGGCTTGGATACGCGGGTTTCCTGAAACACAGTCGCGTATATACGCGAGTTCCTGCACAGAAAACCGCGTATGGTTGGTTGCTGACAATTTTTGGTTGGTTCAGCTCTCTTCAGCACAGCTGCTGTGCTGTTTGGTATCTCTGATACTGTTTGGTATCTCTGGTGGTGTACCAGTTCTCATAATTCTGTTTCTAATGTTTTGAATGAAGATGCCTTGATGATTTGTTGGTGGAAGTTTTTCAGGATGCACAAACTAAGGGGGAGCCTTAGTCATTTGGAAAGATTGCTTGGATGCACAGATTCAGGGGGAGCATTAGCGTTGCTGAGTATAATGCATTGTTGGCATTATGATGGTTCTGTTATATGATCTCTCTTGAGGTCTTCTTGGTATTGGTCATGAAAAGTCATATTTGTATTTTTTTTATGAAAAGGTCATGTTGAGACCCATAATGTAAAATCTGTAATATTCAGTCATGTATGAACTTGTCAAATTTGTAAACCCACTTGGTTGGGTAGCTGAGTCAATTTGTGTAAATCCACTTGGTTGGATATTTGATGTAAGTTTGAGTCTTTGGTGATAGGAAGAGTCATGTACTTTATTGAAAAATATGTTTGACGATTCAGCATGAACTCAGGGGGAGCTTGGCCACTTCAGCACATATCAGATCTGCAGAATGTTTCTTCCACATGAGGAGAAAAGGGGGAGAATGTTGGTTTTTGATCCGCCCTTTGCCCTTGATGTCAAAGGGGGAGAGTAACATGGTGTTTGAATAAAAAGAAGATAATGATGTGACATATTTGGGAGAGTGACATGATATCTATCTGCTGTGGTAACCAAACACCATCATGGTTGCCATCAAGTCCAAAGGGGGAGATTGTTGGAAATATGATGCAGAGTGTTGTCCTTGATGGCAACCCACTAAATGAAGATGAATACATGCGACTATTGACATGTGTTGTCCTTGATGGCAAACCACCTGATGAAGTTATTCTTGACTTGATGGACTTGGTAAATGATGTAAATCTGATGTGATATGATGTTTGTTGACAATATGATGCTGAGTGTTGTCCTTGAAAGGCAACCCACTTGATGAAGATGATGACAACTTACTTGATGAATTTGTGCTTGATAGAATATGTTCTTGATGAAGGAAATCTGATGTATCTACAGTGAGTACAGAAGGCAATGAAGAAAGGATTTCAGCATGTGCTAGATTCTATGATGAAAAAGAGTATGTCTCTAGGTATACGCGGATTGGCCTAGGGGAAGTCGCGTATGCACGCAGAAAAGAACGTGCCAAGTCGCGTATGGGCTAAAGCGCTCAAAAAGTGCAAAACCAAGGGTAACCACCATGGTATTGACCCATTGTATTGGGTAATGATCCGCCTAATTAACCCCGTCCAGGTAGTTTTGGGCTCATGGTATTGTTTTGGCCCATGGTATTGAAAAAAGGGCTCATGGTATTGAAAAGGATAAACCTATATAAGGAGAAGAAATTCATTGTGCAAATCATGAGTGTGGGTGCAAGATGTCTGAGCTTGAATGAATACTTCTCTCTGAAGTATATCTGAATGGAAAGGGTTACACTTGAATGATAAATCTGAATGTATGATGCACCAATGATGAAGAAGGGGATCTAGATATGAATTGCTCTTGTATTTGCTAGATCTGATTATGGAAGGCTTAGATCTGTGATGAGGCGAGCATCTAGGCGAACATCTGTCTGAAGCGAAAGGGTAGATCTGAACTGAATATCTGATCTGATGAAGTATGCTGCTCTGTAATGATTAAAGATCTATACGCTACTTCGCCGCGGAGGAAGCGCGTATATACGCAGCTTCAGCGAAGAGAAAGCGCGTATGCGCAATAAAATATACACTGAGGTATACTCTGGTTTATGTGGACGGAAGCGCGTATATACGCGGCATCAGTGAAGTAAAAGCGCGTATGCAAACTAGGGTTTGCTGAAGCAAGGGGTATGAAATATCTGATCTGTTCTGCTGTGTTTCTGCTATCTGATCTGTGTTGATATGTATCTGTTGATGATGTATGTTTGTGCTTAAAAGTATGGAAAGAGTCCAGTATGAAAATATGATGAAATGTGGCCTGCAAGTGGTGTTCTATTGAAGTTGTTGGATCCAGTGTGAAAATTGATGAAACGTGGTCCAAGGTGGTGCTGAGGGTTGTAGCCTTCAGTCAGGGGGTGGTAGCTCCCTTCCAGGTGAGGCTGGTAAACGAGATCAGGGGGTGGTAGCTCCCTTCCAGGTGAGGCTGGTAAACGAGATCAGGGGGTCGTAGCTCCCTTCCAGGAGAGGCTGGTAAACGAGTCAGGGGGTCGTAGCTCCCTTCCAGGAGAGGCTGGTAAACGAGCGCAGGTGGGTGCCTGCGTGCTGGTCAAGTCTGCGCCAGCACATATGTTGAAAGATGTTTTCTCTATAATAAAATATTGAAGGCTGAGCAACTGCAGCGGTGGTTTTCTCCCGATTTGGGTTTCCACCTAAAAATCCTGGTGTTCATGTATGATGCTTTGTGTGATGGTTTATTATGTTCTTACTGCACCTGTTTACTGTTTATTGAACATCTGATGAATGAATGATGGAATAATAGAAGTGAAGATTTAATGACATATCTAGATCTCTGTGTATACGCTAGTTTCATAAAGGGGATCCGCGTATATACGCTACTTTACTGAAGGAAAGTAGCGTATGGGTTTTAAGGAATGAAAAAGAAAATTTTTTGAATATGCAGTAAATACTGATTCACCCCCCCCCTCTCAGTATTTTTCCCAACAAGAACACATTCACAATTTTATGTTAGCCATCAATCTAAATGGAGTAGTTGAAGAGGATTGTGTTGTAAGATTATTTCTGTATACTCTAATAGGATTCTGGTATTTTTCACTGCTTGCCCGCTCTATAACTACCTGGAATATGTTCAAAGAACAATTTCTAACTAAGTTTGGGGATGACAGGACCACTGCTACGCTCATCAATGATTTGTCAAATATAAAAGCTAAATCAGGTGAGAAGATAAAATATTTCAATTCAATATTTAATAAATTACTCAATAAAATTCCTGCTACAACAGTTCCTGGTACAAAAGTTCAAATTGAGTGGTATATTTCATCTCTTCCATCCAATATAGCTATTTTTGTTGATAGAGAAAAATTGCCAACACTTGCAGAAAACATGAAGGAATCTTTATCTGTAGAGAAACACATAACTACTCTTGAGAAGAAGAATTCTCAAGAAGATTGAAAATCAAAGAAGGTATCTTTCAAAGTTGATTCTAAAAAGAAGCTTCCAAAAGACCCTTTTGATGTGGAAGGTCTTCAAAAAATTTTGAAGACTATTATAAACGAGATGGCAGATGTCAAGAAACAAGTCGTTGAAAATTCGAGCTCAAAAAATACTTTCAGAAACTTCAAGAAAGGTCAATCCTCTAATACTCAACCTCCAAATATCATATATAATACTGAATCTGATCAAGATACAAAGGAGAGTAAATAGAGGAAGAAGAAGATGACGAAGAAAAATAATTTGAACTAAATGGAATGTGGGATTTCATCCTACCAAACGAAGAACAACATGAGGCTTTACCTGTGAGTACAAGGAGCAAAAACACTATTGAAGCAACGTAGCCAAATCAACATCAAAAGATTTCAACTCCTGCTAAGGATAAATCAGCAAGCAAAAATTCTACTTCAAAGGCTACACAAAAAAATCTCGTTACTTCAAATACTCCACCTACATCTAAGACAATGGTAGTCTCAGACACTACTGAGTATAATGTAGTTGAAGATATGAAGAAAACCAAGGCCAAAATTTCAATTCACGAGCTTACTAAATTAAAGCAGCAACAAAAAATCTTACTTAAAGACTTAAAAGTGGTTCCTGCTTCAACTTTACCTGCTCCAGTAATAGTACAAGCTGCTAATGAAATGGGTAAGCCACCTTCCCCTTCAACTAAAATAGATGCTACAGACTTGATTATGATAGGTGATCGATCCATCTATCATACTCCTCCATTTCTCTTAACCTATGAGATCTGTAACAAAAACATTCATAACTGTTTAATAGACTCAGGGGCTTCCTCTAATATAATGCCAAAATCATTATGTGCTATGTTGAACATAACTCCTTAAAGTTCCCCTGTTCAGATAGTACAACTTGACAGAACCAGAGTAGAGGTGGTATGAGAAATAAATTCTGTTTCCATCATATTTTCATGAAATCCCAAGGTTACTCAAATAGTTAATATATTGGTGGCTAATATTCCTGAGTTTTACGGCTTAGTTTTAAGCCGATATTGGTCTGAAAAACTTCATGGCTATTTTGCAACAGACTAGTCGCATATGTGGCTACCATATAATGGAAAGACAAACCAAATTCAGGTAGACCGTGAAAATTTCATGAAGCATATAGTCACTGATCTTGAAGGAGTAAATGAGCCAGTAGCATTCAATAACAACATTATTGGAAACTACTTAGCAGAGTCATTTTTAGGAAATTTCAATGCTCAACCATCACCTTTCTTTAATAACACAGTTGTTTCTCATATTGAGAATTTTTCCTAGCCAGATAGTTCCAAATGTATGAATTTTGTAGATAGAACAATAGTTAATTCTTTATTTTGGACTCTTTATTTTGACGGTTCTAAGTCTGAAGATGGTGCAGGCGCAGGCTGTACTTTAATAAAATCAGAAGGAGAAAAACCATGTTAGCCTGCAGAATAGAATTAAATTGTACAAATAATATAGCTAAATACGAAGCATTAGTATAAGGTTTGTACAAAGCCATTGATCTTAATATAAAATATCTGAAGGTACTAGGAGATTCGGAAATTATTGTTAAACAAGTAAGAGATACCATTCATTGTAGTTCTGGACATTTAAAGCATTACCAATCATTAGTTCATTTCTTAGCCTTCAACATTTCCTCTGCACCTAGAATGCAAAATGCTAGTGCAGATCTACTGGCTAATGTAGCATCAAAGTTAATTACATCCCAAGGGTTTAGTCCCGATAGATTTTCTATTGAATTGATTTTTAGACCATTTGTTCCTGATAATATTACCAATTAGAGAGTATTCAATAATGTTTCAGATATCATAGATTTCTTAACATCTGAAAGATCTTATGACAGTCAAATTTTGGATGAAAATGAATATGACATTCAGATTAAGAAATAATAAGATGAAAATCATTTTCCTAAGTCTGTTGTCAAGTTAGAAGACTTATATGATCTGAAAGATAGGTTTAAAAGTGTTACTAACTCAAAAATTCAAAGCTCTACCTTAAGATTTGAGTTATTAAATCTAGGAACTGATGAAAAACCTCAAAATGTCAATCTAGGTCTTGGTCTATCTTCCAAAGAAATATTATCATTTATCAGATTGTTTAGAATCTACAAAAGTGTCTTTGCTTGGGATTACACTAATCTTAAAACATATCACACTTATGTGATTCAACACACAGTTCCTATGATCTCAGAAGAAAAACCTATACAGTAGAAATTGAGGAAGATTCATCAAAATTTGGAAAATCAAATCAAAACATAACTGAACAAACTCGTCAAGGCAAAAATCATCTTTCCAGTCAGGCATTCAAAATGGGTATCAAATTTGGTACTGGTCAGGAATAAGAATGGTGATATCAGAATTTGCATTGATTTTAGGAATTTAAGCAAATCTTGTCAGAAGGACAACTTTCCATTACCATGGAACAAGTACTGCAGACAGTAGCTGGTTTTGAACTTATGTCCTTTCTAGATGGATTCTCGGGATATAACCAAATTCCCGTACATTCAAATGGCAGATTGAAGACTACATTTAGGACTAAGTGGGGAACTTACGCCTATCAAAAGATGCCATTTGGATTAATTAATGCAGGTACCACTTTTCAAGGAGCTATGGACAAAGCTTTTAGGGGGCTCATAATTAAATCAGTGGTTATTTATTTATATGACATTATAGTCTCTTCTAAACAAGTAACCAATCATGTGAATGACCTAAAACATGTCTTTGAGTGATGTAAAAGGTATGGCATCTCATTAAACCCAAAGAAATCATTTTTTGAATTAAATGAAGGAAAACTTTTAGGATTCATTGTATCAAAAAGAGGTATCTATATTGGTCCTGAAAGAATTGAAGAGATTAAAAGAATTCCTTTCCCTCAGAACAAGAAAGTTATGCAATTGTTGCTTGGGCAAATTAATTTTGTTAAAAGGTTTGTCCCTGACTTTTCACAAATAGTTTTACCATTAAAGAACATGATTAAGAAAAATCTAGTATTTAAATGGGGACATAATGAAAGAGAAGCCTTTTATTTTATTAAAGAATCAATTGTCAATGCTCCATTCCTGACAACCCCCAATTTTCTTAATCCTTTTACTTTATACACTTTTTCATCAGATACATCATACGTTGTTGTTTTAACACAGTTTAATGACCAACAAATTCAAGCACCGATATCATTTTTCAGTTCCAATTTACAAGGTGCAAAACTAAAGTATTCATCTAGCGAAAAGAAATCATTTACTCTCTTTAAGGCTATAAATCATTTCAGATCATTTCTCATAAAAACTCACACAAAAATCATAGTTCCATTCTCTGCAGTGAGACAACTATTAATGCAAAGAGAATTAGGAGAGAAAAGGGCTAACTAGGTTACCACTTTACAAGAATATGATGTAGAAATTAGACCCTCTAAAATTGTTAGAGGTCAAGGTTTTTGCAGAATTCTTACAAGAGCATCCCATCTGTCATCAGAATAAGTCCAGGTAACAATGTGCAAATATCAAAGATAAGCCTCAACGATGTACAATCTCAATACGCTGATCTCATATTCTATTTGAAGAATGGATATGCTCCAACTCAACGCAGTTACAAAATGAAACGAGCTTTGAGATTAAAGGCCAAGCAATATGAATTAATCAACGATGTATTGTTTAGAATAAATTTTGATTATGTATTACTAATATGCTTAGAAAAATCTGAAGCAAAGAAAGTCTTGCAAGAACTCCATAATGGACCAACTGGAGGAAATACGATAGCACACAAAATCCTGCATGCAGGTTACTATTGACCTACACTTTTCAAAGATGCTCATGAATATGCAAGAAAATGCAAAGTGTGTCAAAGTGCATCTGGAAGACAAAATAAGCGAGCCTTCCCATTACATCCAGTCAATATCGAACAACCATTTGAATAATGGGGATTAGATATAATTGGTGAGATTGTTCCTAACTCTTCAAAACAACATAGATATATTCTCACAGGTACATATTACTTTACTAAATGGGTGGAAGCAATTCTATTAAAGGTAGCCAAATCTGAGAATACCATTGATTTCATTGACCAATATATCATAACTAGGTTTGGCTTACATACTGCTTTAATGTTTGATATTGCATCTTACTTCTCAGGAAATGCTATGATGACATTTGCAATCAAAAGAGGTTTTAAACTTAAGTATTATGCGGAAATGGTTTAGCAGAATCTACAAACAAGAACTTGATTAGAACTGTTGATCAAAACCAAAGAAATTGGCACAAGTCATTAATCTTTGCTCTTTGGGAAGATCGAATAACTCAGAAAGCTTCTATTGGCACTTGTCCATTCAATCTTGTCTATGGAAAATAAGTTGTACTTCCTACGAATGTAGTTATTCCCTCTCTTTCCTTAGTACAATTTATTGATGAATCTCCTACTTCTTCTTTACAACTTAGACAATGTCAAATTCTTAAGTTAGAGGAAGAAAGAGAAAAAGCTAAACATACTCATGCACATCATCAACGGATAGTAAAAACCTCATTTGATTCAACTTATGTTACTCCAAAAAAAATTCAAATTGGTGATCTGGTATTGAAATGGGACAAAGCGCATGAGGAAAAAGGTAAACACATGAAGTTTCAAAAAATTTGGCTTGGTCCATTTCAAATAATTGAAGAAATAGGCCCATCGACATTCTTATTGCAAGATCTATCAAGAAAAAGAGATTATTTTCCTATTAATGGGCATATTTTGAAAAAATACTTTTCATAGGAGGTAACCCCTTCTATTCCTTGTATACTAGTGTCTTTTTATTTTCTTTAGAAAAATAAAGGTTGCTTAGTATAAATTTTTGGCTATTCAAAAATAAAATCTCATATGATCCTTTTTTATTTATCGCTTATAGAAATAAGAAGTGTTAAGAAAACAATCGAAAGATTTGAAAGACAAATAGATTATATTTTGACTGAAAGATGCAATTTCACTAGAGTTATTTATTCTTTGATTAACTCTCATCCTTATATAGCATGATTATTCTATCATCAGTCAAGAAAATAATATTTTTTATAGTAAAGACTCTTTTACAAAAAAACAATCTAAAACTCAACATTATCATCCAGAATCCTCAAAAATACCAATGGTTCACCCCATCCAGGAAAACTTATAATTTTTGAAAGAAATTCAAAAAATATTATAACTAGAAAAAACTTAAAAGATAATAAGTCTCATCACGAGCTTTTTTACCATGTTCATAGGGAAATAGTTGAACTAACATTACCAATACTGCCTACCAAAACAAGGTAATGACTTGAGATTATATCAAGAGGAAAAGGGGTCTCATCAAGAGCCAGCTTGATCAGTTTAATTACAACTAGTGAATGGCATTGTCATCATTTGGTTACCAAGCCAAGACAATGGCTTTTAAGTAACTAAAAATATGATACAAAAAGCAAAGTTTCAAAAATGTTAGAATTTATTTTTGGAAATTGTAAGAAACACTGGATGGGACAATGAATCATTGTTGGGTAAAAGGTAACCCTGCCAAAAGCTTAAATTGCTTATTGGAACATAGGCTCTACCTGTGATAAAAGAGTAAATATTTATAAAATTCATCTGTGAGATCCACCTCCTTTATCTTTTTGAACTGAGTAAAGACTTATATAGATTCTCATACTTATATCTTTAAAAGAGGGGTTCTTATGAATTGTAATTAAGTGAAACTTCATTACTTAGTAAGATATTATTTGTTTGAAATTCATTCCTGCAACTATTTTTATTTCAAAAAAGTTTTAGAAATTTCAAAAATTTAGTCAGAGATAGCTGGTTCTCCCAAGTGAATCGCCAATTGTTGTACTATACAACACCCCCCATTTATTTTAATAAATGGGGACCCCTTAGAAAAAAATAGGAAATTTATTTTTAGCTTTAAAACAAAAAACTTAGGAAATAAAGTTTTCTTTGTGATTTTCCGCTTTAACGCATCGCAAATCGCACAACTTATAACCCAAAATAATTGAAATCCACTAAGTCACGAGGGCTGCGAAATGCGCTAAGCTTTTTCTGAAGTTATATTGAAAACTTGCAAATGCTTCAATCACCATTATATTTTGTTTATCGCATCACACCTCATTTAAACGACCTAACTTATAAAGCAATTCGATATAAATTGTGATTACATGGACCCAACGAGCCAACAAAGTAATAAACATAAAGCTCTAAAGTCCCATAAAGTGCATCAACTTTACTTCTTGAATGCGCAATTCGAATTTAACACAACTTAACCAAAAGCAAATTCATTACCGCATAAAATTTGCGATGTGTGATTTGCGCAGATCGCATTTCACAAAATTTATGGGTAAACATCATAAAGGATAAAAGTTATAAGTTGCAATATGCGAACGAATGGCATTTAATTACTCAAGCATGAGAAATGACTTATGTCGTATCAAACCGAAATCCGAGATCTAACGTCTTAAGTTGATTGATAGCTATTTCGTGCGAAGGTGTAAGAGATTTGATTTTGAAATGATTATCAGTGATTAATAGCATTTTTTATAAGATTCATATCTATTCGTGCATATTTGATATAAACTACGGATTTGTCTTTATTTTCTCTATACTTTTAATGTTCGCATTGTTTACATGAAATCAAGGAACCACTCAACGAAGTGAGGAAGATTGAAATGAATAAGAAAGGCAAAGAGATTGCTCAAACGCTGTCTACTGAAGACTCAGACATGTCTCCCCTATTTTCAAACACTGCCTACAACAAGGATTGCGGAATTTCATCATGGGAGGCAATGTATAAGCTTTTTGAAGATGAAAATCCAAGGGTAATAACCAAAGTCGCTACAACAGGCACTTCAGTTTCTTTAGACACGACTTACTTCGATGCTACATGTTCATTCATCCATAAGGTAGCCGCAAGGCCAAAAATTCTCTCTTACACAGACATGGTTAAGTGGGTAATTTACCACTTAAACATAGAAAACATAACATTCAAAGATTCGAAAGGAGAAAAAATTGGGTCATTCAGGGCAAAATATTTACAAGCAATGTACCATCTAACCTCCTCACAGCAGAAATATGACAAGGCTTTTCTACAGAGCTTTAGAGCAAAGCATCCAGACCTCATTAAAGTCGTAAAGGAATGGAAGGAAGATTAGGGAAAGCTTAAACAAGACAAACTCGATACGTACCCAATTTCCCAAATTCCTTCCCCTTATTGCTATGATGTCGATACATTGTGTAGATTGTTTTCAAAACCTGATACCACTAGGTTTTCAGTAGATTGGGTCCCATTGATTGACGCAATTGTCAATTCTTTAATTCTGAATTGGGAAAATATCCTTTCTGACAATTTAGCCAAACACATCATAGAGTGTATGAATAAAAGGAGTGTTTCATCCAGAGAAATACCTCCCTTTTATATGAGTGCCTATGCCATGGACGCAATCTGCATTTCTTCTAGTTTTCCTACCATGGGATGGAAATGGACTACCCAAGACCCTACCCCAATCCACATTTACCACAGGACCCTTTGGGATTCAGACTTGCATCTGCATTTTTATAAAATTTTCCATGGAGTCATTTTTTCTATGCACCAGATGATATTCAGTGAGAAAGCCCCTAAGGTTTCTAAAGAAGCTAGTACATATATTCTTTCTGTGGCTAGATGGTTTACAAAGGATAATTTTACATATGTCAGAGTATTTAGGAGTTATGCTTCTCCCCACGTCCTACCATATTATGTTCCTAATAAGTTACTTGCAAGAGAGATATCCTACCAACTTGTTAATGGTATTACTAAACAACTGAAAGATGCTGAGAAGGCCATTTGGCCTAATTTTCCTTTACAGTGCGGTACTTTTGCACTTTTTGATATTGGCAATGCTTACAAGGAAGTTTCAAAGATTAATCTATTGAATTTGGTAGTAATGCCAAATAGGTTGTGTTGTCGACAATTCTTGTCTACCCTAGAGACAGCCTAGAGTTGCTATAGACCAGTGCCTAGGACATCTTAGCATAGCAAGGAGCTCATAATATATCTTGGGTTGTCAATCCAAAAGCTCTCTTACTATCTCTTGTAAAACAAGGAAATTAGTTTAAATGGAACCAAACTCTCTCAGAAGCTGATACAAAGATAAGAATAATGTAGGAACAGCATGAAAAACTCCAATACAAAAGCATCAGACAGTTAAGAGACAGCTTACTACAAAGAGGGCCGGTTCAAATAGTATGCCACAGAAATCAAATATCAAAAAGTGGATGCAGTGAGGAAAACATGAAGGAGATACTAGTTAACATGAGGTTGATACCCAGATACACAACAGAACCACATATGGGCTTATCCAACTAAGAATCCATACATGACAATGGAGTTTTAAAAGCACCCTCCTCAAGTAACTAATATAGCAGAAAATATGAATGACATGAACATGGAACAATATATCATGACTAGGCCTATTTAAAGCGCTTGACTAATCCAAGTATGGGCACCAACTAGGATGAATCCTTACTTAAGATCAGTGAGCCACTCGCATTCTAGAACATGATACAAGAAGATAAATGTAATGAAATGAGATATTATATTAACACATAAGAAAATATTACATACTGTGGGATACCAAAGACCAGAATCCTCATTACAGTTATAACTCCTCCTCACTGAGACCCTACGGGCTCTGAGCCTTCATACAGAAACTTTACAAGATGTATACAAAGCCTTTCACTGCACAGTTTGCTGATAGAAATCTGGAACCCTTACAATGTCTTTCTTCTTGGTTTTTATAGGAAAGACCGAAAACTCTAGAGAATGAGGTAGGTAATGTACATTAAATTGACTCATTAAAACCAATTGGTGAGGAAAAACCCGCCTATGTTGTTTGACGGTGCTGAACTGGTGCAAGTACTCTGCTGCTGCTTCATGGAATAAATGTTGAGGATTAAAATCTACTCTTAACAAGACACAAAGAATAAAATATACAAATGTTCTGTACTTGATTGGAAGAGAAAAATCTACTGCAATAAAACCCTGAGGTTGCTTGTGTTGGTGCATGATAATCCCGGTCTTCCAATCTTTAAATTAAAATTCAAAATCATAAGGCTGGGCACTAGCTTTCTCGATTTTCATTGATATTTGTATGCCACCCAATTAATATTTCTTGCTGTGTAATCTTTCCCTATGCAGGCGTCTTTAAGGTTCAATGGATTTTATTTATGCTTCCATTAATGAGGTCATATCATAGCAACCACCGCCAGCCTTGTTCTTAAATTTCTGCCTTTAAAGACTGTCCTTAGAGAAGATCTTGGCCTCTGCAACGGAGGCAATATATTGCGGCAGCTCCTCCATATAAACCTGCAAAACTTGCAAATATATTAGAAAAACTAGACACAGGTGTAAGGGGAGTGGGGGTGGAGACAGTGGTGGCGTCGATGATATGGCTACATGGCAAGAACATGTGGGGTGACGGCGGAATTACAGAGAGGTTTTGGTAAACAAACAGGATGTAAGTTTTCCATGTAAAAAATTTTAAACATGATGTATGAATAAAAACAATGAATATGAATGAAACACATATATATAGGTGACGGGGATGGAAATATAATCGGCACGCGGAGTGATGACACATAGGCGCACGAAAAGCCAAGGAGAACAGATGACGTGGCGGAGGACTTAGTCAAGCGGGGAGAATGTGAGTGATTATGGGCCACATGATCTCTGAATGAGATCGACGGTTAGAATGAGCCAGAGGGCAATCAAAGGTGGGCCAGGGACGCGGTTGACGTAGGTTAAAACGCGTGCAGTTTTAGAAGATAAACACCGTTGGATGAAAGGCGCAGGATCGGATGACGATGATTGATTCCACTGCACATCTTTTGGCCGAAATTTAATGTGCGGGGAGAGCGGAGGCCTGAGATAAAGCGCGTGCATCTTCGAGGCACGATGGCTGTCATATGGAGGCCCCAAGATCTGACGGTCACCATTTACTCCGCTACCCGACCTTTGACTGATCATTAACGTGCGAAATGCGAGCGGTTTCGGGCCCGTACAAAAGACACGCGGCGCACATTCAATGGAATCGCTGGCCCTGCGGAGAATACCGCCCTCTCGGCAATGGTGGTGCGGAATAAACCACCGGTTTTTGGGCGTGGGGACCACCAGGCGGGCATGCTATGGGACCGTTGATTTGTTTTGGATCGGGCGGCTAAGATTCGGCCCGAAAACATAAAGCAATGGGCTCCTTTCGTTTTAACACACGATTTTGCACATAAGTCACATGGGGAATCAAAACAAAAGGGGCTGAGACCCGATATAAATTTTAATTGCGGGTTTAAGCCTTTGCAGTGTATTTTGTGGGCAGAAATAGTAATCTTAAGCAGAATATGGGGGTTTTAGGCCACGACAGGGGTTTTAAACGGATTTGAATGGGGCTGTTGGCCAAAGTTCTGAATGGAGGGGCTGATATGTACAACATCAGCTCCATCTGGGGACGGCATGTTCATCCTTGGACATGTCAAGAACCTGCAGACCATCTGATCATGCTCTAAGTGGATTCTGCTCTTTAGCACCTCTAGTTTTCACTTCATAATTAATCGGCACCCACACATTATTAAAATAATGATGAAACAAAAAGAAAACTAATGTAAAATATAATACACCAGGCTGTCTTTGCCTCCTGGGTCCCATACTTTGCTTTGCTGGTATCCATTAGTTACATTATTCTTCAACTGTACCCCTCTATGTTTCCATATTTTGTTCTGCAATTTGCCTCCAGCTATGCTTTCACATTCTGTTCTTGTTTTTCCATTGCCAAATTTTCTTTGCTTTCTTGCTGCTATCTGCTATTTCTGAGACACCTTCATCATCAGTCTTCTGATGCAGTCAATCTCTATGTCCAGCCTTTCTTTTGTCTGGAAGTTACTTTGCCCACTGTTGTCTTCGATTTTTGTTGCTGCTACTGTCTCGAACATTACTATCGATGTTGCCTCTTTTGCTAAAAATGTGGCTGCTTCACAAACTTCCTGAATATCTCTCAGGGTACCTCCTTCTGCAACATTCTTTTGTTCATCACCTGCAAATTTACCTTTAAAAGGTAAATTACCTTTTAATTCTTTAACTGTAGTAGCATAATCGTTCATTCTTCCTTGTGTACTAGTAAGCATATTTAAATTCTACAAACTAGTATCTACTCCTGCTCCTTTCACAACTTCAGGCATTTTCACTTCAGTGCCTGCAATTTCGTTCTCTTCTCTAAATGTTTTCAGCAAACAATTCAACTATTTGTCTACAAGAATTTCATCAATATGCTGCATATTTGTTTTAGCATACTCTTCTTCTTCTTCCTTGACAATCTTCAGTAATTTTCCTTTACCCGCTTGATTGCTTCTGGCAATCAAATCAAGTTCTTCAGATTTTGGACTCCTATCTTCTATCAAAATGGAATTCTGATTTCCCATCACTGTAGTAGCTCCAAAATTCTGTCCTCTAGTCCTCTCTTTGTCTATCAGATACATCAGCTTATTCTTGTCATTATCAGTAATAACAAGTTCTTTCATATGAGACAGGGTTGCCTCACCTTCCTTCTTCTGCGATAGTTCATCTGTATCCAAGACAACTCCAAAGGGTGGATTGTCTTCTGCAATACCTGTCAACACAGCCGAATTGTCAGTTCCGAAATCATGAGACCCAAAAGTCTTACTTGATGATTTAGTCACCAATTCTTTTCTCAGAAATCTTAAGTCTCTCCCAGGACCCAGGAAGTCTTCACTATCTTCATTTCCTTGTATCTTTACATCCTGCAATTCCCAATTTAGAAATTGAGTTTCTCCTTCCTGTATTGAATCATATTTATTCAACATACTCTCCAGCAATCTGATTTCTTCATTCCATGGATTAAAGTCCTTCACCGAATTTCCTTCCTCCTTTCTTTGACTATCAAGTGGTGTCAAATTTCTTTCGTCAGCATCAATCTCCATGTTGGAGAATTCACCTTCTATTGCTAGGAATCCCGTCATCTGTTCTTCATCATCAAAGACCTGCCAGGGCTTGTTATTATCTGGGGTGAATGTTGCTTCTAGAGGAAGTATGAAAGAGGCGACTTGAGATTGATATGCTGGTTGTTTCAACAGTTCAGTCAAGGGGACTGGGATTTTGATCTTCTCAAGTTATTTTTGTAAATTGAAAGCAAAAGAGGATTTGTCTCCGTCACTATTTGAAAAGGAAAGATTCACATCTTCCAGTCCATAGGCAGCGCCTTCGGTGGAGTCATCTACTAGACCTTCCAGGTGCAATGGGTGTAGTGCTTGATCATGCTGCTCCTTTGCTTCCCTTGGCAATATTTGTAATGGTGGTCTTCTATACTGAGGATTATAACCTCTATTCGGAACATTCTGAAAATTTTTGAGGGCTGGATTCAGGGCTTCCCATTCAAGCTTAACTATCTTTTCGATCATTTTACTTATTTCTTCCATTCGGTCCGAATCTTTATCCTGGTTGGAAGTAGACACCTCCTCTTCACCTCTTCTTCTGGCATCCTGCTCGACTTTTCCTTTTGATTTTCCGGTGGAGGCAAAGTTTGCTTCTAATTCAAGAGCATCTGACTGAGCATCATCTAGAGTGGCAGGTTTCCTTTCCCTCAAGGAGAAGCCAAAATCTGAATCGAAGGCTGCTAGGAAGACTACCTTAGCAGCAGTTTGGTGAGGCTTCATCTCAGGAGGCAGGCTCAAATATAACTTATTAAATGTTTTAATAAACTCTGACACCCCTTCATTATGTTTCTTCTTTAGAGTATTAAATTCAGTCAAACACATCCCATGATCTTTCTTTTCTCCCCATTTCCTGAGGAAAACCTCTTCCATTCTTTCCCAAGTATTTACAGAACGGTCTGCTAATGTTTTAAACCATTTTCTGGCTTCACTGTCCAGAGATTGAACAAACAATCTTAAGACCACGTCCAGATGTTCAACATTCAAATTTTCTGCAAAGGCATAGAAGACCTCAAGATGTTTCTGAGCATCAATCTCATTTTCTCCATTGAATCTAGGCAAAATCTTCAAATAATCCTGTGGCATATCATTTAGCACTTGTGGTAAGGCCAGTGGAGCATATTTGTTTAACAGGAACGCAGGAATATTAGCGATTGGAGGAGGTGGGGCTTGTGCGGCAATCTGATGTACAAATGGAGGCAGAGGAGGAGGAGGAAGTGGAGTATGGATAACAATAGGAATGTACTATACAGAAGCCTAAGTTGTAGATGGAAACAATTCACAATTAACAAGGGCTGCTTCTGTAACTTCTTTAACTTCCTCAGCCTCAGGGGTAGGATGAAAGTTCACTTTAGTTCTTGCACTTCCCCGGGGTGGACTATCTGAGTAATATTCAGGATTTTCCTCGGTGGAGTCGAAATTTTCAACCAGGATTTCTTGAGAAGAGGAGGATGGATGATCTTCTACAGAATATTCAGGGACTTCAGCACGGGCTGATTGTCTTTCTTTCCAACTTCTTCTATGAATAATCTTCTCTGGGTCAGATACAGAGGATGTCTTTAACTTAGAGGAATCTGACCTCAAATGTGGCTTTCGAGGAGCCAGGACTACCAATAGATTTATCAAATAAATAACAGTGGAGTCGCCAAGGTGAGAGATACGCAACTCTTCAACTCTCTGTGCTCACCTGATTAGAGACTGAATATGATTTGTCGAGGCCCAGGGAAACTGATATTCTCAAATTCGTTCCCCGGCAACGGCGCCAGAAAGATGTTGTCGACAATTCTTATCTACCCTAGAGACAACCTAGAGTTGCTATAGGCCAGTGCCTAGGACATATTAACATAGCAAGGAGCTCATAATATAGCTTGGGTTGTCAATCCAAAAGCTCTCTTACTAAAAGCTCTCTTACTATCTCTCGTAAAACAAGGAAATTAGTTTAAATGGAACCAAACTCTCTCAGAAGCTGATACAAAGATAAGAATAATGTAGGAACAGCATGCAAAACTCCAATACAAAAGCATCAGACAGTTAAGAGACAGCTTACTACAAAGAGGGCCGGTTCAAATAGTATGCCACAGAAATCAAATATCAGAAAGTGGATGCAGTGAGGAAAACATGAAGGAGATACTAGTTAACATGAGGCTGATACCCAGATACACAACATAACCACATATGGGCTTATCCAACTAAGAATCCATACATGACAATGGCATTTTAAAAGCACCCTCCTCAAGTAACTAATATAGCAGAAAATATGAATGACATGAACATGGAATAGTATATCATGACTAGGCCTATTTAAAGCGCTTGACTAATCCAAGTATGGGCACCAACTAGGATGAATCCTTACTTAAGATCAGTGAGCCACTCGCATTATATAACATGATACAGGAAGATAAATGCAATGAAATGAGATATTATATTAACACATAAGAAAATATTACATCATAGATACCAAAGACCATCCCTTATCACAAATCTGACCTCTCACCTAGACCTGATGCTGCGAGTTTCAGAAACTTACAAGATGCATGTGTTTCACCTGATTAAATTTTTATTTGATAGAAATATGGAACCCTTACAATGTCTTTCTTCTTGGTTTTTATAGGAAAGACCGAAAACTCTAGAGAATGAGGTAGGTAATGTACATTAAATTGACTCATTAAAACCAATTGGTGAGGAAAAACCCGCCTATGTTGTTTGACGGTGCTGAACTGGTGCAAGTACTCTGCTGCTGCTTCATGGAATAAATGTTGAGGATTAAAATCTACTCTTAACAAGACACAAAGAATAAAATATACAAATGTTCTGTACTTGATTGGAAGAGAAAAATCTACTGCAATAAAACCCTGAGGTTGCTTGTGTTGGTGCATGATAATCCCGGTCTTCCAATCTTTAAATTAAAATTCAAAATCATAAGGCTGGGCACTAGCTTTCTCGATTTTCATTGATATTTGTATGCCACCCAATTAATATTTCTTGCTGTGTAATCTTTCCCTATGCAGGCGTCTTTAAGGTTCAATGGATTTTATTTATGCTTCCATTAATGAGGTCATATCATAGCAACCACCGCCAGCCTTGTTCTTAAATTTCTGCCTTTAAAGACTGTCCTTAGAGAAGATCTTGGCCTCTGCAACGGAGGCAATATATTGCGGCAGCTCCTCCATATAAACCTGCAAAACTTGCAAATATATTAGAAAAACTAGACACAGGTGTAAGGGGAGTGGGGGTGGAGACAGTGGTGGCGTCGATGATATGGCTACATGGCAAGAACATGTGGGGTGACGGCGGAATTACAGAGAGGTTTTGGTAAACAAACAGGATGTAAGTTTTCCATGTAAAAAATTTTAAACATGATGTATGAATAAAAACAATGAATATGAATGAAACACATATATATAGGTGACGGGGATGGAAATATAATCGGCACGCGGAGTGATGACACATAGGCGCACGAAAAGCCAAGGAGAACAGATGACGTGGCGGAGGACTTAGTCAAGCGGGGAGAATGTGAGTGATTATGGGCCACATGATCTCTGAATGAGATCGACGGTTAGAATGAGCCAGAGGGCAATCAAAGGTGGGCCAGGGACGCGGTTGACGTAGGTTAAAACGCGTGCAGTTTTAGAAGATAAACACCGTTGGATGAAAGGCGCAGGATCGGATGACGATGATTGATTCCACTGCACATCTTTTGGCCGAAATTTAATGTGCGGGGAGAGCGGAGGCCTGAGATAAAGCGCGTGCATCTTCGAGGCACGATGGCTGTCATATGGAGGCCCCAAGATCTGACGGTCACCATTTACTCCGCTACCCGACCTTTGACTGATCATTAACGTGCGAAATGCGAGCGGTTTCGGGCCCGTACAAAAGACACGCGGCGCACATTCAATGGAATCGCTGCCTCGCGAATACTTCCGCTCTCAAGAATTGAGAAAAGGAATAAACCACCGGTTTTGCTGGGACTACAAAGAATAGGCGCATGGGACCGCACTGTTTGGAAGGATCAAGCGGCTAAGATTTGGCCCGAAAACATAAAGCAATGGGCTCCTTTCGTTTTAACACACGGTTTTGCACATAAGTCACATGGGGAATCAAAACAAAAGGGGCTGAGACCCGATATAAATTTTAATTGCGGGTTTAAGCCTTTTCAGTGTATTTTGTGGGTAGAAATAGTAATGTTAAGCAGAATATGGGGGTTTTAGGCCACGGCAGGGGTTTTAAACGGATTTGAATGGGGCTGTTGGCCAAAGTTCTAAATGGAGGGGCTGACAGGGTAATAAACAAAGTTGTATGATCCAAATAATGTAATTAAAAACTACATCACTCAGCTCAGAATGAAGCCTTTTGTAAAGGAAATAGACGGATTTGATGATCTTTCAAGGCATGGAAAAGTTTTCAGATATAATTAATTTTAAATAGTCAATCCCATGTGATTTGAAGCTCAAATATACAAAAAGAATAAGAGACTGGAGAGAATTCATCTCAACTTGTTATCTATTGAAGATGTCAACAGACCTACTCCAAGTATTAGCTTAGATAATGAAGCAAAAGACATGTACGAGGATGAGTCAAGTCAATCAGAGCATCAATCTCATAATTCGGATCATTCTGAAAATGAATCTGAATCCAGAAAGGATAGCCCATAAAATATAAGTGATCAAGTAATCCAAGAGATAGAGATGCAGGAGAAAAGATTAAGTAATGGAACATAATCAACTTCTCAAGAGGTTCAGCGCAGTCATGATACACTTGATCGGTCAAAAAAGTACCAAACAAATAATTTGAGTAGTGAATGGGATGAGTTTTCTGAAGCAATAAAAACTCCTAAAGTCAATCCCAATGTTGATCAAGCAACTAGTTTTCAAACACTTGAACATTCCCAGAAGATAGTGGAAATTGTTAATCCACTACAACAAGTTCCATAAACTCATGATTGAGAGATCATACCAGCCTACCCTACAGAATAAATAGTTTTACAAATTGAGGAAATTCCTTCGCTAGATATCTTCTACAATCCTAGTCATAAGGTTGTAGTTAAGAGGAACAAAAGGAGAAGAATTGATGAGACATTCTTAGAGCTCACAAATGAATCTGTTGACATTTTGTGGAAGGATCCCTTAGCTGATCCTACTGAACATTTAACTAAATTATCAGAGTATGTAGGGGCATATGCTATTGCCACTATTGATAAATCTACTATGGCTAAAATGTTGTTGAAGCAAAAGGAAGACAAAATACAAGAACTAGAGTGATTGTTAGATGAATAAAAATCTAACTCCAATGATCAAATGAAATCAAAGATGGCTCAATTTCAAAAATATTTCGAGAGTCTTAAATTGCAGCATCAAGCATAAATCACTAAGAAACAAGGACAACTGGAAGCAGCAATGAATAGCTTACAAAGCCAGCCACAATTATATCAATTCATAAAAGAAGTATTGGATGTCAATGCTAAGTTAAAGCAATAACAAGAAGTATTTTTCCAACAAGCTTCTATTATTGACTCTTATTGTGACTCAAATGAAATACTGATCAAGCAAGTAGCTATCCAAAAACTTGAATATCAGAAGCTCAAGAAGAAAATCAACGAACACATTCAATGGGAAGCATCAGAGTCAGGAAAGGATGCTAATCTACCCCGGGTAGATAAGTTGCACAAGGAGATCCTATTCAAATATTGGGAAGCACAAATACAGCAGGCAAAGAAAGCAGCAGCAAAAACATCAAGATTATCAAAGGAAATTATTGAATCTGTATGTGAATAGCTGGTGAGAGCAAAAATTATCAAAGTGTACACATCTAAAGTGTTCTCAGAAATCAAACAGCTAGAAACACAGTGGAAGCAAAAGGCAGAAACGAAGGATGAAATAATTAAAAAGGTAAAAGGTTCGATCAATGAAATTATTGGAATTTTCTTATCAAACCTTATCATCAATACTAGATCCTATAGTATTTAATAGATTCAAAAAAAAGATCGCAGCCAGTAGTTTCAAACGCAGTATTTAAGGGACAGGCCAGATCGAGGATTTTGCAGCGAGCTCAGCTCAAGCCCATGATAGATAGTTGTCCACTTCGTGACCAAATCCAAAAAAAGGGTGGAATTCATAAATCATATTATTACTTTATTTTCCTAGATTGTAGTTTAAGTTAGTCTTACGAGGATGGTTGTTTGAAACCTCCCATATAAAACAGCGTTAATTCAGCAAATCATATTGTTATTTTATTTTCCTAGATTGTAGTTTAAGTTAGTCTTACGAGGATGGTTGTTTGAAACCTCCTCTATAATTTTGTAATTATCTATTTTAAAACATAGTTAGTTTAGTATTTAATCCCCTCTCATGCATTTAGAGAAGGGTCCAGAAATTTGTCAAAAACATTTTCAAAAAATGTAGAAATTATATACAAGATGCATGTATATATCCAGATTCTCCTGATCTAACAATATTGTATCTTCTTGCTAAATAGAGAATCCTTCCACTATTAATCTTTTGCAGAAATTTAAATTAAATTGCAAACACATGAAGCAAATAAAAACAATCGCACATAACATAGTTGTTTAACGGGAAAGCCTGAAGCTGAAAACCCCAACTATCATATATTATGTATCATGGAGATCATGTAACAATCTCATACAAAGCTTAGTACATCAAGCTCTCAGTACAATACAATCGTCACACACTAATCAGGAAAAATCTGCAAATCCATGCACCGATCTTTGCCCCCTGCTAGCCTGCCTCCACTGCGCAATCCCTGCTGAAGAATAGCTCTGAATGAATTCGAATTACTCTTGCCTTGACTGCGCAATCCTCATTGGAAACTCCAATGTGTGTGTGATGCAATCAATGCATCACTATAGTCACAACAGATAGTCCATCTTTCCCTTTCACCTATCTCTCCACTGGGTCTCCACTGGAACTGCCATGCACTGTATTTAACTGTTGTATTGTTCAGTTGATTAATGAGTTATTATTTGTGAATTAATTAACTAATTAATTCACTCCACTCTCACTAGTGTATCATTCAGTTAGACTAGATACAACTAGCTCAACTGAGTTAAATTGAATAACAACTCCATGAACTACTCTTCCAACTCTATCATAACTTTTCCACTAGAGTTATAATTGATTCCTCCATGCATGAACCACCAGTAAACCCTAGGAATTGCATAATTCCTTCAGCCCTCTGATTTTCCAAAACTGTGTACTGAAATTAAGTTCTCCAAGAGAATAATTTGTTGTTTATTGTCAGATTATTATTAAGAGCTAATAATAAACGACACTTCTATTTTTAGGTCGACGATATATAAATAGACTTCGCCCAATATTCTAAAAATAGAATTTCATCTATTTTTCCAACTTGACCAACTATCCACAAATAACATCCTGCAACTTCTGAAATATGATCACCATGTCTAAAAATAGACTTACCAAAACCAGTCATGGGCCCACTTAGTGAAGGGGACTCTTTTCACTAAGCTCATCATCTTGTTGAACTCAACACCCTCTCACTGATAGGGATTATCCTTCACCCCAATCCCTCGCTCTCTATGGTATTTTCATCGTAATATCTACATCCTGATCTTCCGTAGGAATCTACTCAAGCAACATGATCTTCCGCTGCACACAATATCTGATATGATGATACCGGATATCTATATGATTAGATCTATCATGAAACACAAGATCAAACGAGATTTTAATGCAAATTTGATTATCACAATGTATCACTATAGGATCTAAATGAGAACCGAACAAACCGAACAGGATCTTCCTCATCCAGATAGCCTCACATGCAGCTTGACTTGCTACCATGTATTATGCTTCTGCTGAACTGAGTGCCACGGATCTTTGTTTCCATCGGTACTCAATAAATTGCTGTAGATCCGACACCGTAACCTCCTAATGTGCTCTTTCTGTCCGCTGGGCCGCTACCCAATCTCGCATCCGTGAAGCCATGCAACTTCACCTCATCCGTCTGTCTGTACCATAATCCATACTTAGATGTGCCCCTGAGATACCTCAGGACATGCTTTCCTGCCTTCCAAAAGAGCTTGGTATGCTTAACCATCGCTTGTGAAATTTGGTTCACCACATAGCATATGTCCGGTCTTGTATTAACTAAATACATGAGCGAACCCACCAAATGTCGATAAACAGTGGCATCCACTACCTCTATCGATGTAGCATCCTCTTTCCTCCAATTTCCTGGAACAGGAGTATCCATGGGCTTGCAGTCCTCCATGTGAAACTTACCAAGTATCTCTCGAGCATACTTTCCTTGAGACACAAATATTTCACCTTCTCACTACCATATTTCCAATCCAAGGAAATAATGAAGGAGGCCCAAATCCTTCATCTCGAACTCATTTGCAAGATCTGCCTTGCATGAGTGTATCAACTGCTCATCACCCGTTAGTATTAAATCATCAACATAAAGAACAATGATTAAAAGCTTACCCTCCACCACAATTTGGTACAGGTTTTCATCTGCCTCACTCTTGGTGAAGCCAAGTCCAGTGAAATAGTTGTCGATCCGTGTGTACCAAGCACGAGGTGCTTGCTTCAGCCCATACAGCGCTTTTTTGAGCCTGCAGACATGTGACTCGCTGCTGAAGATCTCAAATCCTTCAGGCCGCTCAATGTACACCTCTTCCTCAATGATCCCATTAAGGAATGAAGTCTTCACATCCATCTGATGAATGTGCCAACCCATCTGCGCTGAGAGAGCAATGATGGTCCTTATGGAAGAATACCGTGTGACATGTGCAAAGGTTTCTTCATAGTCAATCCCCTCGATCTGTGAGAAGCCCCGGGCAACAAATCTTGCCTTATACTTCTCGACGCTCCCATCAGAAGCTTTCTTTACCTTGTAGATCCATCTTGATCCTACAACTGATTCACCCACCGGCCTTGGAACAATCTCCCAAGAATTGTTTCTGACAATGGAGTCATACTCCTCCACCATGGCATCTACCCATGTGGGCTCCTGCACTGCTTCTTCAAAAGAATATGGCTTTGTCAAGATACACTTGCTCATCAGAGCCATGTATCCAGTAAATCGGTCAGGTGATTGTCTCTGTCTGTGCTGTGATGTAGGGACTCCTACATTCTGTGTCGCATCAAGCTTCAGTCTCTTAGCTTCTGTGGTCCGCTTTCTACCTTGTCTAATGTTTGGTTCTGCATGAGTGGACTCCTCCACTCCATGAATCTCCTCCTATGGCTGATCCACATCTACAGGCTCATCTTTGGGAACAATAAGTTCCTCCTCTACATGCAAGTGTAGCTCCCTCTCAAGCGACAACTTCATGACTTTCAACTCATTGAATTTTATATCCCGTCGCACCACAGTCATCCAACTGTCTGGCAAATACACACGATAATTATGGGTTGTTTATGTGTACCCCACAAATATCCCAACTTCTGCAATCGGCTCCAACTTCTTCCTGGGGTCCTTTGTCACATGAATGTAAACAGATGAGCCAAAAATATTCAAATGAGAAATATCAGGTTTCTTACCAGTAAAAGATTCTTTAGGTGTACTCATGCCAAGTACTCTATGAGGACAATCGTTTTGCACATAAACCGCAGTGTTTCATGCTTCTGCCCACAAATGCATCGGTAGGCCCTGGTCGTGCAGCATCGCTCATGCAGCACCCACGATTGTTATGTTCTTCCTCTCCGTGACCCCATTCTGCTGTGGGTTTTGAGGTGCTATGAGTTCTCTTCGAATTCCTTCTTTGCTACAGAAGTCTTTGAATTCGCCCGAGATGTATTCACCACAATTATCGCTCCGTAGAGATTTCACTTGCTTCCCCGACTCGTTCTCCACCAATGCTTTAAACTCACAGAACTTTGAGAATGTTTCGCTTTTCTTCTGCATGAAGAAGATCCAACATCTATGAGAATAGTCATCAACAAATATAACATAATACCTATGTCTTGTTGTTGAAGCAACCGATAAAGGTCCACACACGTCTGTGTGAATTCTCTCTGGGATCATCGAAGCATGGTTCTCCTTCTCATGAAAGGTGGTCTTCACAAACTTACCCATAGTACATCCCTTGCACTGATCTGATTGTGCAAGAGTACCCTTGGGAATTCTAGTAGAAATCTGCTGCAAAATCTTCAAAGCGCCATGGTGAAGATGGCCCAATCTCATGTGCCATAATTCGCCCTCATCCCTGCTCACCACTTTTTCTGCTTTGCCCATCATTGCAGCGCAGCCATCTACCTCCAGCTTGTAGAGATTCTTAACTCGAATCCCTATCCTCTTGGTTTGACCCATTGTTTTATGTCGAAGGAAGGCTTTTCCCTCACTGAAAACAACATCATAACCTTTGTCTTCCAACATTGCGACCGAGACCAAGTTCTTGTTCAGACTTGGAACATGCATAAAATCCTTCAACAAGAATGGATTACCAGACTCCCTCTCAAAGGTAATGGTCCCAATGCCGATCACACTGTATCGACCATCGTTGCCCATCTCTATATGCGTTTGAAGGTCCTTCTCCTCCAAGTCACTAAACAACTCCTTGTCTCCCGTCATATGGAAAGACACACCACTATCAAGATACCACACCAATCCCATATAGCTTGAAACCAAGCATGCGATCAAAGAGAAATAAAGTTCAAATTGCAAGGCTAAGGCTTCTCTAGCAACCTTCTTGTTCTTCTTCTTCTGTGGGTAGTTAGTGGCAAAATTCCCATGTTCGTGACAGTGAAAACACTTCACTTTGGACAAATCCTGCTTCTTGCCTTTAGCATCGTATTTTGAAGGAAATTTATTCCCCTTCCCTTTCCTTGCTCTGGAAACCAAAGTGAAATTCTCTTCATCTTCATTCTTCGATGAAGAGCCATCCCTGGTACCCCGCCTTATATGCTCCTACACAAGATCCGACCAAAGTCGCTCCCATCTCGGCAGTTTCTCTCGTCCATTGACAGAGTCTTCATAAATATGCCAACTCTTTGGAAGCCCAAGGAGAGCCAAGCTCACCAAGTCTTCATCATTAATAGTAATCGCCACACTTCCTAGTTCATCCCTATAGTGGAAAAACTTCGTGAGATATTTTGGAATATTGTTGCCTTTCTCCATTTTTATTTTTCTGAGCTTGTCTTTCAATGCCAACTTCCTCTGGTCGCTGTTGCTTTGGAAAAAAACTGTCAAAGCCTTCCACATTAAGAATGGAGCGGCTTTCCCATGAAGGCTGGACACAATATGGTCTTTCATACCCTCCAACAGAATTCTTCTTGTCTTTGCTATCTTCTTTTGCCATGCGTCAAGTAATACAGCATCGCTAGATCCCGGCTTAGGAACATCGCTATCGATGAACTCCTTCAGTCCATTATCCTCCAGCACCACCTCCATCCTATCCTTCCAGGCTATGTAATTCGAGCTCCCATCAAGGGCATACTCCAATCGCAACCCATTGAAAGACATTTCAATGTATACTCAACTTCTGCACCAAGAATATTCTGTAGCAAATTCGAATTTTCCACCAACAAAAACTCAGAAATTCTTCACTATTGCAATCTTCAAGAATTAACACTGCTCCGATACCATGTAGAAATTATATACAAGATGAATGTATATATCCATATTCTCCTGATCTAACAATATTTTATCTTCTTGCTAAATATGGAATCCTTCCACTGTTAATCTTTTGCGGAAATTTAAATTCAATTGCAAACACATGAAGCAAATAAAAACAATTGCACATAACACAGTTGTTTAACAAGAAAGCCTGAAGCTAAAAAACTATCATATATTATGTATCATGGAGATCATGTAACAATCTCATACAAATCTTAGTACATCAAGCTCTCAATACAATCAATCATCAAACACTAATCAGAAAAAATCCGCAAATCCATGCACCGATTTCTTGCCACCTGATAGCCTGCCTCCACTGTGCAATCCTTGCTGAAGAATAGCTCTGAATGAATTCGAATTACCCTTGCCTTGACTGCGCAATCCTCATTGGAAACTCCAATGTGTGTGTGGTGCAATCAATGCATCACTATAGTCACAACAGATAGTCCATCTTGCCCTTTCACCTATCTCTCCACTGGGTCTCCACTGGAACTGACATGCACTGTAGTTAATTGTTGTATTGTTCATTTTATTAATGAGTTATTATTTGTGAATTAATTAACTAATTAATTCACTCCACTCTCACTAGTGTATCATTCAGTTAGACTAGATACAACTAGCTCAACTGACTAAACCAGACAACTCCATAAACTACTCTTCCAACTCACACAATTTGCTTAATTTCAGCTTCAGACCGGAAGTCCTCCATGCATGAACCACCATTAAAAACTTATGGAATTCAGGTAATTCCTTCAAAATTCTGACCATTTTAAATCTACAATCAAATTAAGTGCTCCAAGAGAATAAGTTGTTGTTTATTGTCGGATTATTATTAAGAGCTAATAATAATCGACACTTCTATTTTTAGATCGACGATCTATAAATAGACTTCGCCCAATATTCTAAAAATAGAATTTCATCTATTTTTACAACTTGATCAACCATCCACAAATAGCATCCTGCAACTTTTGAAATATGATCACCATTTCTAAAAATAGACTTGCGCCAAAAATAGCCTGCAGGCCCACTTAGTGAAGGCGACTCTTTTCACTAAGCTTATCATCTTGTTGAATCTCAACAAAGAATGCAATATTGTAAGTTTGTGAATGCTTTGATGAATTAATGAAACACATCTGTTATCTTTTGACAATTAAAGTTGTTTAACTGATGTTGCACTAATGTACTCTTTAAATGGCTTGAAAGTGAAAAGGAGCAGATCAATTACTGTCAGTTTACATGAGTAGAAATTCGTGCATATGGTACTTCTATTCACTTGTATTAATTCTTACTTTATATATTTTATTTTTTTTCTAACAAGGTCAGTTGTGTTATATTTCTAAAAAAAAGAGGAGAGAAACTTCTCCATCACAAAATTCCCCAAGTTTGTTGCAGAGAGAGATCTGCTTGGGTACTATTTCTTGGCATGTGCTACTTGATTTCCATTTTTCTCTCCTCCTTTTAGAGCTGGAGGCGGTTACATTGGAGCTATATTGTTTGACAAACTGAAGTAATAACACAATGCATTTGATCTTCATAATAAACTAAGTTTGCTGCTGTAAATTAAAACTAGAAACATAATTGGTATGAGCTTTGATGAGCTATTTGTTGACAGTATTCTCGCTTCCACGTTTCCTGCTTCCTTGGTCCATTGATGTAGAGCCTTGCTCTGACTTTTTGTTCATTGCTTCTTTGATAATGTCAATTGATTCCTATAGATGACTGCAGTTGTTCCTTAATGTCCTTATTTCTTCATTGCATGTCTTCCATTGCGATCTCATATAGGCCATTTCTTCTTTGGTTTTTTCCTTATCTTGCAAAATCTAATTCTTGAGGCTTTCAATCACAATTGGGTGTGACTTGCAGAAAGCATAGGGATGTGCTATGTTCTCCATAGGGTCCATTTTTTGCTTTCCGCTGTTGAATCTGTGTGAATTTTCTGCTCCTTCTTTTGCTGAAGCCCACTACTGCGCTGCTCCTATTCCTTATACAGCTCTCTTTGTATATGAAGACACCCTCTTGCTAAAAGAGGAAGTGCGAAAATTCAGGAGGAAAAGCGATGAGGAGGTGAGCGTCCAGCTCATAAAAGGGCAGAGCAGAGAAGCTTTAGTGCGAGCGATCAAAGGATAGGAGGAGGGGGCTAGGAGAAAAGCATGAAGGATAAGAAAAGGGAAGAAAAGGAGGGCGTTGTGCGAATAGAGGGGATGGAAAAAGAAAAGGAAAGTCCAAAGAGATAAAAAGGAAAATGCAGCAGAGGAGGCGTAAAGCTCATGCAGAGATAAAAGCGAAAGGGAGATGTGAAGGTTAGGTTGGGCAGAATGCATTTTATTGAAGCGCATGAGGGAGATAGGTTGCAGGGAGATCACGTGAAACTTGATGCCATGGGATTTTGAAGTGTTGTTTGTACTGATTTTAAAGATATTGCAGAGATTGTGTAATATTCTAGTTTTGTCACAATGCTTGGAAGTGAAATCAAAAGGGATTTTGATGATAACTTTGAAGTTCTAATTTGATGTGATTTGATTGTATGTCATCACGGAAGAAGGAGGGTAGATCAAGGGATAGGAATTTGTATAGTAATTTCTCCAATTTGTGCTTGTCCAGCATTTTGATTGACTCCTTTGTTTGCTTGTTCATCTGCTAGTTTGTTGTTCTTCCTCAGAATGTGTAGATACTCTATATTTCCAATCTGCCTTGATATTTTTTGTGCTTTGTTCAAAATTTGATTTAGCCCTGCATTTTTTGGGAGAGAATTTGTTGCCATTACCTTGATAATGATAGCTAAATCCCCAAAAATATGACTTCATTGATTTCTTTTTCTTTTAAAATTTTGAGTCCTAGCAATAGCCCATAGGCCTCTGCTTTGTTATTCGTCATCTGACCGAGGCCCCAATTGTAAGGTATCCGCTTGGACTGATTTTGTAGCAATATTATTCCTCCAGTTCCTGCTTTGCCTGGATTTTTTTTTTATGCACCATCGAAAAAGAGGCATGCTTTGTTTAAAGTATTTACCCAGGCTTGAAATTCTTCTTCGGTTTTCCTTATTTTCCAGTTTTGATGCATTATTGTGTTTTTCATTTGAGGAGTCTGTTTGATCTTGCTTACTACAAAACTAATACAATTCCTTTCCTCTTCTTGAAGTTGGCTCAAATTGATTCCTTTGATCCCTTTTGCTGTGAGAAATTCCACCATTAGTCCACATGCTTTTGTTGTAACTTTGCTTACCGTTGGGTTATTATCCTTGAAAATTACTTCGTTTCTTACTAGCCATAGTTGCCAACAGAGGAATGAAGGTAGGCTGTTCCATAACCTCTTTATTGTTTGTTTGTTTTTGAGGGAGTGTGGATACCTACTTTTCCATCTGCTGATAAATTGATTTATGGGGATGTTGTAATTTATTTTTGCAGCTGTGGGTATCACCATTGCCTCCCAACATTTTCTTGAGAAGGAGCACTCCAAAAATAAGTGTTGAATTGTTTCTTCCTCCTTTCTGTAGAGTGGGCATTGAGACGGCCCACTTATTCCTCTTCTTTTTAGATTTTCTGCAGTTAGAGATTTGTTGTGTAGTAAAGTCCACAAAAAAATTTTGATTTTGGGAAGGGGATCAACCTTCCATACTAATCTCCAGTATTGCCAATATTGATGATTTTGCTTCTCATGAAGTTTTTGGTATCCTGTTCTGACCATATAATATCCTCCTGTTGGCTCCCATATGTGAATATCATTCTTATTTTTGTCTATTGGAGTTTCCCCTGCTAAGAGGGTTGTTAATTGTTCCCACTGATCTGTATGGTCGCGTGGAAGATTGGGTTTGGCCCATTGCTTCCAGTATCCATCTATTTCCCAAGTGGAAATGTCACTCAGCTTGTGGAGGCCTTCCTTTATCATCCATTCTTTTAATTCCTTTGTGCTTGGGTTATTCCCCAGAGGTGGGTGTCCCATTATACTATCTTTCTAGATGTTCGTTTGCTCCCCATTCCCCAGTCTCATAGTGATATGATCTTTGATGAGTTGAGTTGCATTGGTGATTGCTTTCCATATCTGTGTTCAAGGCCTTGTCGAAGGGTTCTTTTCCAGAATCATGGTTCTTAAGGTCCATTGAGATATTTAGCTTCAAGGGCAGCTTTCCACCACGATTTTTCCCTTGTAAGGAATCTCCAAGTTATTTTACTTCCCAAAGCTATGTTCATCAGTCCTGGAATTTTTATGGAGAGACCCCCCTGTTTGTATGTAGTTGTTACTTGCTTCCAATTTATCAAACTGAAATTCTTTTTTTCTCTTTTCCCTCCCTACCTTAAGAAGCTTCTGATAATTATTTCAATTTGTTTGTGGATGCTTGCAGGGGCCGATATAAGTGCAAATTGGTATAGAGGCAAAGCTGCTAATATGGATTTTATTAACTTAATTATGCCTGCTTGGTTTAGCCAAAGCATTCCCCAAGCCTGGATTTTTACTTTCATTTTTTCTGCGAATTTGCTCCATATCTCGTTCTTTCTTCATATTTTTCTTGCTAATTGGCAGCCCTAGGTATTGAAAATAGTCCCAGCTATTTTGAAAAGGAATATTCAGGATTTGTGAGATTCTCTGCAAGGTCCATGAAGTTGTCCAAGATGGTTTTGAATCTTCTTGCCACTATACAGGATGCTCCTCCCATTAGAAGAGTATCATCTGCAAACAGAGAGTGATTTATTCTTTTGGTTCCTCTGCTTATGGAAAGGCCTGTTAGAGAGGAGTTTCTTCTCCATTGTTCCAAGTTTCTGCTAATGGATTCTGCCATTATGATATAGAGGAAGGGGGATAGGGGGCATCCCTATCTTAAACCCTTTTAGCTTTGAAAGAATTTGCACATCTTGCCATTGATGAGTGGAGCTATCCAAGGACCCACTGTGCAAGCTTGTATTAATTCAACAAATTCTTTTGAGAATCCAAATGCTTTTAGAACACCTGCAAGAAAGGAGAGATTAACTCTATCAAAGGCATTCACCATATCCATTTTTAGGACGAAGCCTTTTTCATTGTTGTTGATACTGGTGTGAATGGATTCTTGAACTAGGATGATATTGTCCACTATCTGCTTGTTGGGAGCAAACACTCCTTGGTTTTCAGTGATGAGGTTGGGGAGGAGGGGTTTCAGCCTGCCAGCTATAATTTTTGAAATAATTGAAGAGTTGTTGCAAAGGGATATGGGCCTGAATCGGTTTAGAGTAGAAGGTCGGGGATTCTTTGGTATTAACGCCAAGAAGTTTGAATTTGTGTATCCTCAGATCTTTCTTTTTCTCATTACATATTTTATCATTTTCAACAAATCCTTTTTAATGATTTTCCAGAAGGTTCTATAGAAAGCTATGGGAAAACCATCTGGTCCCGGAGCCTTGTCCAATTTCAGGATCCAAACAGCTTCTTTTACTTCTTCTTCCGTCACTTCCTTGGTAAGAGAGATGTTGCTGCTATTATCAATAATTCTTGGGATATGTCTCAGAAACTCTTCAGGATTTCCTTGGCTATCTGGAGCTGTGAGAAGATTTCTGAAATGGTTGAAGGCCTCATTTTTTATTTCCTCTTGTCCTTTTAGCTCTTGCCCTTCTCCTCCTATGATTTTTTCAATGTTGTTCTTTATTATTTTGGTTTTTGCTGAGTTGTGGAAGAAGGAGGTGCTCTTATCTCTAGCATGCATCCATAACTGTCTAGACTTGAGCCTCCAAGTCTCTTCCTCTTTTCTGTTGTTTCTGCAGATTTTCCATTGAACTTCTTTTTCTCTTACTTGCTTTTCTATGGTGCTTTCACTGCTTTCCAATTCCTCTTGAATCTTCTTTAGCTCATTTTTGAGGTGCTCTTTCTCTTTGTGTGGTTCTTTATATCTATTTTTTGCCCAATCTTTCAATCTTACTTTTGTAGCTTTTATTTTTGTTTCCCAAATATAAGTTGGGGATCTGCTGATGTTTTTTCCCCAAACCTTTTCCACCTCTTTTTTTGCTTCTTCGCTGCTGCCCCAAAGCTGGTTATATCTGAAGGGCAGTGGTCCTTAGTTTTCAGCCATTCCCAGTTCCATCAAAACTGGTTTGTGGTCAGAAACTGATGAGGGGATGATTCTGGAGGCAGCTTTGATGTAGTTGACTATCATCTTATCTTGTATAAGGATCCGGTCTAGCCTTTCCTTGATGTTTGCCCTGCCTATTCTTCTGTTGTCCCATGTGTATTTCCCATTTTTAGGGGGGATGTCAAGAAGGTTACTTTGTTCCATTATCTCTTCTAGAGTTTCTCTACTTGGATCTGGCAAGAAATTCCCTCCTCTTTTTTCTTCAGCTTTGAGTATTAGATTTAGATCTCCCACAACAAGAAGGTTATCTTCACGATCATCCCCAATGCTATATTTTAAGGTTTGGTAGCATATTTCCTTGTCCTTATAGTGGTTGGGGGAGTATATGTTGTAGATGTTGGCTTTCTCACCAGTTTCAACATTCTCTAGTTTGGTGTTTATCCACTGGTTTTTTTTGTGTGTTTTTGCAGTTTCCATTTCTCTTTTTTCCATATAGTGCTCATCCCTCGTGAAGCTCCAGTAGCTGATATTGCTTGTCCTTCATAGGTCCTATATTTTTCTATGATCACATCAATTTCTTGACTGCTTAGCTTTGTCTCTTGAATTAAGAGGATGTCAGTTTTTTCACTTTTTATCAGGTCTTTTAAAAATTTGATTTTGGAGGGGTGACCCAACCCTCTACAATTCCGAGAGATAGCTATCATTATTTACTATTTTGGGCGATTGTAGGACCCCTCCCTTTGTTTGCTTGTTGTACTTTTTCTTTATTATTTGGTTCTTTTTCTAGGAAATTCTCCAGTCCCTGTTGTGTTCCCAATGAGATATCTTTGGCTGCTTCTTCGTCTCTTATTTCTTTATTTGATCTCCTTTCAGCTTTTTTTGTATTCTCAATGTTTTGAGGGGTTTCTTTTGTTTGGTTTCTTGTCAGGATTCGGTCTAGGTTTTGCGGGGGAGGCTTGTCCGCCTGATGAGGGGAGTCAGGAGGGGTAGGAGTGGGAGATGTGATGAGGTTGTGAATGGGGGAGGAGGTGGTGATCGAATCGGATGGAATGAAAGCAGATGAGAGGATGTCAAAGGGATTTGTCCCCAAGAGCGAGATTGGTTGATAGGGGAGGGGAGATCCCGGCAGAGGAGGGGGATGAGAGCCAGAGGCAGGTTTTGATGTTGTCTTCTTCTTTTTTACTTGTTCCCATTTTGGATCTGATGTTTCTTCAGTGTTTTTTTCAGGTTCCTCTCTTTTACTACATCTATTGGAGAAATGACCGTATTCGTGACATACCTTACATTTGAAGGGGATTTTCTCATAGTCCAGCTGCTGAATGTGGATCTAGTTTTCCACCTTGATTTTGACCGCTTCCAGTAGGCCCTTTCCTAGATCCACCTCAACACAGATTCTTGCGCATGCCTGCATGTTCTCTTTGGGTTCGCTTCTGTCGATGTATTTACCCACTATGTTTCCTATTGCACGAACCGAGTCATCACTCCAGCAGTGTAGAGGGAGGTGTGGCAATCTGACCCATACTGGTACCGCGTTGGGGACATCCAATTCTGGGTCAAATTCTGGAGTCCATCGATTGAGGTACAAACCCCTTGTGTCCATGAAGTAAGGCCCGCTTCGAAATATGAGATCTCGATCACTTTTAGCCTCAAAGTGAAAGGTATAATATCCCTGGCCGCAAAATCTTATGGCAATTTTTCCTTGTATAAACTGGATCCAGTTCCTCTTTACCCATTTCTGCACTGTTTTGGGTGAGGGCCATAGTCCTGTAAATTTACCCACTAGTCCTTTTTCCGCCAGAGAGATTGCGGCTTTCCTTGGCACAGATGGAGGCAAAGATATTTCTGGAATGGATTCCATTTTTTTAACAAACTTTGTGGTTGTTGGTCTGGTTCATTGGGGTCCCAAAGAACTTATGAGAGAGGCAAAAACAATTGAATCTTCATCTGGTTGTTGGCTGTTCAAAGTTGCAGTTGTTTCTGATGGAGAAGGCGACCCTAGATCCAACTCCGGGGTAGCGATGTGGGGCTGGCTGTAGATCGAGTGCAGACTGCGTTTGCTCAGCGTAAGCTAGGGCAGAGCAGCGCAGCAGCTCCCTACAAGTGGACAACATCTAAGTCTTACTTTATATATTGACAGTCATATTTTTATTGCATTATATATTTGAAACGTTATTATAGATGAATGTTACATGCACTTTTGCTCTAATATTTGTCTATGATTTCTTATTGAATATATAATCACACATATGAATGCGATATATTTTTCGCAATTCTTCTAGTCAAACTACTTTTTTAGAAGAATCATCTTACATAATTTTCATCTCTTTCAACTGTTAAATTATATATATTGCTAATAGTTGAAGGATATCTCTTCAGATCGCATAAAGGAAGAAAGACCCCGGGTATATAGTAGAATAAATAGTTTATATAGATTAATATGATAGATTAAAATCATTTTCCATTTGCATGTTGTACAATCAAAACACCCTCAAAATCATCCTTATTTGGAAACTGGTCCCATTATCCCCAGTCGGAGCAACCACACCAAACAGAAAAGGAGTTGCTTTAAGGTCTGGACCGGGTGGTTTTCCCCCATGTTTTGGCAGCGGAATTCCGAGGCCTCAATGGGCTGGAATGCACCACTCACGACTCTCCAGAGAATGTCTCAGATTCTTGACATCCCATTTCAAGCTCAATGAACCCATTTCCAATACCTTGGCCTACCAATAACAAAGTATAATCTGAAAACTGAAATCTGGAAAAAATACATCAAGAAGATGAAAAAAAAGATTCACTCATGGAGAATGATATGGTTAAACAAAGTGGGTACAGTCATTCTTATAAAATCTATCCTCTCAGCTCTTTCCCTCTATCAGTTTTCCCCTGCAAGCATCCACAAGAAAATATAATTAATAATCAGAGGATTACTATGGAAAGGCTGCAGAACAGAGACAAGGAAATTTACTTTAATTAAGTGGAGCCAAGTAACTGGATAATATGAGAAGGGAGGCCTCTCTATCTGTTTACCTTGTGAGATGACTCTTGCACTTGGTGCCAATATTTCATGGAGATTCATTACCGGAGAAAGAATTTGGTGGAATCATGATTTGGAGTAAAAATACCTAAATGCACCAAGAATCACAATCTAGGAAGGGAAAGCATCGATAAGACCTTGTACCTAAATCTAGAAACTAATAACCAAGGTCCTCCCTTTGATCAAAAGCAAAATATCAATAATCTTGGGTAATGGTAAAGAGATTAATTTATGGAAGGATAGCATAATGGGTCATGAGCCTCTAAAAAATAATCAAGAAATGCAAAGGCTGAGAATATGGATGAAGACAAGAGGCTATTCCAACTTCAAAAATATAACACAATGGGACACAGATATAAATTGGATGCAATGGAAAGCACCCAATCTACCACAGGAACTAAAAAATCAGTGGGATGTGTTGATCTCCCTACTAAAAGGCGTAGCTCCAATGGAGAAAGGCAAATAGGATACTTACATATGGAACCCCACAAGACGGGAATATACAGTCAAATATGGGTATTCAATGCTTGAGGAGCAGCAAAGTCAATAGGAATGACAGTTCTGGAAATTGGCATGGAAAACTGAAAGCTTACCAAAAATCAAAATTTTCATGTGGACGCGCCTAAAGAAAAAAATACTCACAGAAGAAAACCTAAAAAACAGAGGAATAATGGGGCCATCCCAATTCCCATGGTGCCTTAATGAGGAGGAAAGAATTCAACATCTATTCATAGAATGTAGATTCACAAAATAATGTTGGCAGCGTATGGTGTATCCTATTGAAGCAAATTTAAATTACACTATCCCTCTCATTGACTTCTTTGTTGAATGGAAAATGAAATACCCTCACCCTCTCAAAAATAAAAATACAGTTCCTTTTTATGCTGGCATATCTGGCTAGAAAAAAACAATAAGATATTTCAGAACAAAAAGCCAATTGTGGAAAGGGTCACCTCTAAAACATTGGGACAAGTTTCATAATTTTACTTATCCAAGGAAAAAAAAGGGATATATTGGGTGCAGCTCTAGGAGGAATAAAGAGAACGGGTGAGATACTTAGATAGTAGAACCAAAATGGCACCAAATCTTAAGCCCATAAAAGAAAAACAAAACTGTAAAATAAGGCTCTCTGAAAATGAATTCAACATTTGGATAAACTCTCTCAAAAGGCCATGCCTCTTCATTGATGGTGCTTAAAAAATGAATCCACGAAAAGCAGGTGTTGGGGTTTAATTCTCTCCAGGATAAACAAAACACCATCCTGTATTATTGGGGTTTAGTCACCATGTCAAACAATAGGGCAGAAGCCTATGGGCTTCTTCTTGAAGTCAAAATCGGGAAAGACAGCAACATAAAAAACCCAATAATTTTGGGAGATTATTTGATAATCATTCAAGCAATGCTCAATGGCACAAGGCTAAAAAATGAAGCATTGAGCCATATAGTTTATAGGATCAATCAGCATGCACAACAACTGGAACAAATCACATTATATTGTATTCTAAGGGACAATAATAAGAAGGTTTATGTACAAGCATATAAGGCAGTATAAAAAACATTAGGTGAAGCAACGATTGACAGAGATCACATAAAAATCCCAATACCATGATAATCCATATCTTTCAAAAATCAAATGTACATGAAGGAATCTCTCTTAAAACTAGTGCTCTCCTTGTCTTGCTTGGAGCTGGAATATTTTCTTGCATCATTTCCAATTTTCCCGATCCTCCTTGGTTTATGTTCCTCTCTCCTCTCAAACCCGTGACTCCTCGGCTCTTGTGCTTTTTAGCTATTTATTCCTCCCCCTGCGACGCAATTCTCACTCTAATTTATGTCTAGTGGGATTTTGATGACGAATTCTGCATTCACGGCTTACGATCTTGCCTCCCTATTTTCTGTAATCTCTTTTCAAACCTGTCTTCCAGCCTTTTCTACCTCCACTACTCCATTTCCCTGTGCCTCTCATCCTATAAGAATATATTCCCCCTCGTAATTATTAGCTTGTCTCATATCTACTACTTTTATTTAGCGCTTTCAGCTTCAGCCTCTGTCACCTCCATAAGACTTTATGTCTCTGCTCAAGCAAAAGATCAGTACATCGTGAATTACACTGGCCATATCTCAAAAACGAAATTAGTTCCATCCTCATTTGATCTTAATAGATCCTTATCCAACTACCATGCTCATGTTTCGATAATTGGTCATAGACATTAGTGCCATTCCAGTTTCATATCTACATCAACAAACAAACAAAAAGAACGGATTCCAGGGATTCCAAATCTCAGCCATGTGTGCATTGTAGAGCATAGAAGGTAGTAATAGAACAAGTAAAGGAGAAAATGAACCAGATGATAAATCAGACAAGATCTCAGATAACAATCATGTGACATCAATGGACTAGCACCACAAAGGAGCTAATGCAGATAAAAAAACAAATGTGTGCATCTAGAAAGAACAATCACCTAACTCGGAGAAATAACAACAAAGAAATCTGAGGATGGGTCCAACTCCTTCGATCATGGAAGTAAACATCAAGATAGAGAAAATGCACTCAAAAAATAGAAACATCCTCAGCTCTTTGGTCTCCAGGGATAGCACACAGCATCATGTTAGCTCTCATTATATTGTTATCTGGTAATTTCATAGAATGAAAACGAAATGTGTTATGTTGTTAAAGAATGTAAAAATATATAATCTGAATGCAAAAGGAAGGCAAGAGCCAGTAGTAGAAGCCATGTAATAGGTAGACAATATGCCCATCAAACAACTCTGCATTTTGGCCAGCAAGGGCGAACATGTAACGAGGAATTAAACCTCTTCTTTTTTTCTGATATATAATATCATAACAAAATTTGTTAATGTGTGTGTGTGTGTGTGTGTGTGTGTGTTCACTCAACATATTCTATCTTATTAGACAACGAAAAAAATCACTTTGAAGAAGAGCTAAATAGTATATGTCACTAATTTTTATAAGTTTTTGCAATCACAATCCAAATTAGTATGATTTCATAAAATTAAACATTGCATTGCAATTGTAAATTTAAATGAGTGATACATATCTAATTTAATTTAAAAATAAAGAAATCATTATTAACATTAATAATTAGCATACTCATAATAATTTTTGTAAATCAAACAATAACAACATCAACATTATATGAAGAAACATAATATAGATGAGTGATATGCATATCAAATAAACATCTCAAGTATACATCTCATCAAAATCAATATACATGTCAAATAAGAATCTCAACATAATCAATAAACATTTTGTATATACATGTCGAGTCAAATATACATCAACCAGTCTATCTATGTAGAGCACCATCGCTAGCTACGTTTTCCACTAAAACCATCGGTATTATGCCTTTGCTACTAGAGATAGAGGATCTATTAATGCACATGTTAGGAGGAGGTGATTTAGTGGATGTTCCACTGGTGATGCATGTGGAGGAGGTGGAGGAGGATCAGTGCATGGTGTAAATGGTGACACATGTGGAGGAGGAGGAGGAAGAAGTGGATTGGTGGATGGTGCCACTAGTGCTGCACATGGAGGAAGTGGAGGAGGATTAATGGATGGTATAAATTGTGACATATGTGGAGGATAAGGATGAAGAGGAATATTGATGGATGGTGCAATCGTTGATGCAAGTAGATCAAGAGGAGGAAGAGAAACAAGAGGTGGATCAATATGTTGTAGTCAATGGTGCATGTGGAGGACAATGAGTGGATGCTAGTGGGTTTGTTGAAGAACTAGTTTATGGAAAATTGTGTTGTGAAGGACTTAGATCATCATCCTCAAAATATAACTTGGAATGAATGTAATCCCCCAACCTATCAATGAGTTTGAGGGCACTAAAAACATGATGCACTAGTAATATCATGTCACAAGAAAGTGTGCACCATATATTTGTGAAACATTCCCCCTACTAATCCTAGCCTTGACTAAGGATAGGAGGAGGCAGTTACTAATTTGACCCGACCACTAATGTATCGTTAGGGAAATGGGGTCTAAATGTTTTGATGTTTTCCAACCAACTCAAAACTTAAATTAGATAACAGCGTTGTGTTTGTCTCATTAAGACTTTTCCAACGATATAATTTTTCTCCAATTTGGCTCTCAGATCAAAAGATATGGAAAATTTTCCATGGGGTCTTGGATAGACAGTGATCAGGTGCTCTGTTAAGGCACTCCTGGATGTGAATTCACCGGTTCAATTCCCCACCCCGATCGAGGTGATATATTGGACATGATGAATATGTAGTCCCACCAAGCTTACTACAACAAAAAAAAGATATGTCCAATTAAAACCTTGGCCAATCAAATTATGCCCCATCATCAATCCTGCCACATGGATGTCCACATCATAGGCCACATGGAATTTGCCAACCCATTCATATCAGGGGTCATGTATATCTGTTTTTTACTCACTCGTAGTCATACCCTTCCAAACAAATGAACACTCATACATTTACATAAGTGGGTTAAGCGGCTTCAGGCCCCTCCCTGGCCACCTCATCCTGAAGATTAATTCTTAGGAATTTCTAAGGCAATATCTTGGAAATTATTTTGATGTACAACCTTTTGGGATTGCGTGGAACACCACAAACACCACTTCCAATGTGTCCCAATACCAACTCAGCCTTCCACATTACACCAGTCACTCCCCTTGCAACACAAATCACACTACCAGGATGATCTGGCCCCTTTTAAATTTTGAGGTGACACGGACAGCCTACGAGGATTTCTTACTCCAATATTATGCCCTACTGGCCCACCTTACCATGTCCTCCTGGAGATAAAATTTGGGGATTTATCCAAAGTACCTTTGCTCAAAATATCCTAGTTTTGGGGTCCATGGTGACATCATCACCACCAACATCAAAGTGTCATTGGATGACATCATAATACCCTCATGGCCTCCTCCAACAGCACCATGTGTCACATGATTTAAGCCCACCTTGGACCCATGAAAAGGCTAAAACAAGGTGCCACATAGCATGCCACAAAGGTATCGTCTCAACTCTCTATCATGTCATAGGCCTCATCATCTCAGGTTCCGCCACAATCTCTGACCCATTGGAATGAGCATGCTTACATTATGGTTGATTAGAGTTTATCCATTCAACATTGTGTTGGGCATTCAACTAACCCCATTGCGCCAAGTCGCCTCGGGAGTAAAATCCTAGGGATTTCCTTTGGTGACTCCCTTTGAAACTTCCAAGAAAAAATTCATGGGTTCAACCAATGACCATAAGTGCTTTCTATTCAAAATTCCATATTTCTCATGATTAAGTGATTGTTTACACACCTAGAGTTGGGATTAAAAAGGGGTTTAAACGATCCCTCGATGGTTCTAAGGCTCCCGCACATACATAAATTAATACATGTAAATGTAGTTGGCACATATCCTCAAAGCCATCCTTCTTGAGCTTATCGAGACTTGGCTAAGACCTGTAATCCCCTTTGCATACATACATATGCATACACATAAAAAAAATTATGTTATCTCTCTTTAGCTTTTCCCATCTCGGCCTGAGCCTTTGGCTTGTGTCCCATATACATATTTATATATTTACATTTTGATATATTTGTTATTTATTTTAGTATTCATATGTTATAAGTTTTCAAGCATGGTAGAAATGCCTATGATAAATTCAGTCATAAGGCATAATTCCACCCATTTCCAATTACTAAAGAAACTTAAACAACATTTCAGACCCTGGGAATATATCTCTCTCTCTCTCTCTCTCTATCTATATATATATATATATAGAGAGAGAGAGAGAGAGAGAGAGAGAGAGAGAGAGGGAGACGTTGAATACATGCCAGAGGACTAAAATCCCAAGCTCAGATTTACACAACATTTTAATGACAAGGACTTTCCCATACGTTTTATTCATCTCGGCTCGACCCTTTGGTTTATGTCCCATATACATATATTTATATATTTACGTTTTGATAACTTCATTATTTCTTCTAAGATTATTATGTTATAAGTTTTCAAGCTTGGTAGACATGCCTATGATAAATTCAATCATAACGCAAAATTCTACCCATTTCCAATTACTCAAGCAACTTAAACAACATTTCATAGACTCAGGAGACTTAGGCAGCATTTCAAACCCTAGGTACACACACACATGGAGAATTTGCATACATGCCATATGATTCAAATCCCTAGCTCAAATTTACAAAACACATTTTAATGACAAGGACTTGCCCATATGTTTTATTTAGTTATTAGGACTACTTCCAGTCTAGAACTAATCACAGGAAAACTAATCTTTCCCCAAGAAACTTGGAATAGAGTATTGGTATTCCTTGTTTATGATTGATGCCCCAAATTCATATTAAGAACATAATATTCAACCATTACAAAAACATGCACATGACATTTAAACAAAAGAAAACAAAATTGGATACTTATCTTATGCAAAAAAACAATTTTTCAACTAAGAGTGGGACTTCAACTCTCCAGCCAACCATAGACAAATTATAGTAATAGTTACTTGTAGTTGTAACCCCCAAGCTAGATTCCAGAGCTTGAGGTGGAGTGCTTCGATAGGAAACTTAACCAATATGGACAACTGAAACAGGATGTTGTAAGGCCATTATGCCTTCACCCACCATCTACACAAGCTTTTACTCATTCTTTAAAGACATGTTTAACATCCATACCAGGATACCACAATACAGAGAGTCTCAACTCACTTTCATGAGAAGAGAGTCCATATCAATGGAATTTTCAATAGTGGATAAGTTATTGATGGGTAAAGAGATCACCTCTCCAGGTAGTTCTTCAGTGAGCCAAGCACCAGAGCTTCAACCCCAAGGAAACTCGTAGTGGTTCATCATGGGGACTTCACTAGGGTAGCAATACCATACCACGTGCATTCATATTAGGGGATATATATTGAGGAAAAAATGAAATAATATATTGATAATATAATAGGGGTAAAGGATTTTTATATTTGCAGTTATAAAAAATGGAAACTCATTGTTAGTGAAAAATAATAAAGGGGTATAAGATATGTTCGTGTAAAAATCGATACCTACAATATCTAGTGGAAGTAGGGGTTTTTTTAAATGGGAAGGTGTATTGGATTCATATTGGTAGAGGGTTAAATTATGTAATTTTTGGAGGTATTTTCCAATATGTAGTGAAATTAAGGGTATTGTTTAGTATGCCACGAACACATGTGCTATGTCATAGTTTCTTTGAGTGAAGCCCCCGTGTGTTTCATCATCCCTCACAAGTACCTAAGTGTGTAGAAATTTGCTTAATAATGATTAATTATTCACCGAGACTATCCTGATCACATACAATTTGAATTTATATGCAACACATAATCTCTTCCACTCAGATCAACTCAGATCATCACACATGCGGAAATAAAATCAAGCGATAACACATCAAATCATCATACACATTAACACAGTATGTATGGGGAAAGCTTATAGCTGAAAACCCCGCAGCTATTGTGTATATTATAATGGAGAAATCATGTAACTAAATCAGTACAATACTCCTCACAAGTACTCAGTACTTTCTCATGAAGTTACTCACAATCTAGCTCAGTTTTGAACAGGTTACTGGTTCAAAACTCACCGCCAATTGCCTTGCCTCTATTGCTTGTTTCAATGCTATGGGATGGCCTCTTTATATAGATAAACCACTAGCCTGAACTGCACAATCCTCATGGGCTTACTCCACCTATCTGTGTGTTGCAAATAGCAACAGTATAGTCACAACTGATAGCTAACTCCACCCTTTCATCTACCTCTTTCACCGGTCTCCACTGAACTGATCATGCACTGTAGTGAACTGATGTGTTCTTGAGTTGAATAATGAGTTACTAATTAATGAATTAAATAATATTTAATTCACTCCACTCACAACTAATTGATTAGCTAGTTAAACTAATCTCAACTAGTTCAACTAAAATAAACAGAACACAACTCCACTATCTGTCTCATTAACTCCACCAAACTTCTGCCACTGAAGGCCTAACTGAAGTCAACCATGCATGAAGCCATCAAACCCTCGGGAATCACGTGATTCCTCTGTCAGATGCATGAGCCACTTCTGTAGCTCGAACTGAAGTGCTCCAAGAGAGTAAACTGTTGTTTAGAGTCCAAATATTATTAAGGGTAAATAATATTTGACTTCCCTATTTTTAGGAAGGCAGTCTAAAAATAGACTTCGACCTCTTCGACCTAAAAAATAGAGTCTCATATATTTTTACCAACATGACCAATGCTTCAATAATCTCAAACTGGAATCCCCGAACCATGCTCCATATGTCTAAAAATAGACATAGTCTAAAAATAGATTTTGCGCCAGAATTTGCCTGCGGGCCCACTTAGTGAAGGCGACTTCATTTCACTAAGCTCCATCATCTTGCTGCATTTTCAACACTCCCTCTCAGCAAGATATGGATTATCCGCAACCCCTATCCTACCTCTGTGGAATTCGAACTTGCTCCTGGTGAGTGCCTTCGTCAGGATGTCGGCATCTTGATCCTCCGTGGGAACATATGAAAGCATCATGATTCTCCGCTGAACACAATCTCTGATATGATGGTACCTGATGTCGATGTGTTTGGACCTATCATGAAATACTGGATTAGCCGAGAGTTTAATGCAACTCTGGTTATCACAGTAGATCACCGTAGGCTCCAAATGCAACCTGAACAATCCTGCGAGGATCTTCCTCATCCAAATAGCCTCGCATGCAGCCAAGCTAGCTGCCATGTACTCGGCCTCTGCTGAACTGAGTGCCACGGATCTCTGCTTCCTACTGTACCAGGAAACTGCTGTCGACCCAATGCTAAAAACTCCTCCAGAAGTGCTCTTCCGGTCCGTTGGACTCCCTGCCCAATCTGCATCAGTGAAGCCAGAAAGCTTCGCTCCATCCTCCTGTCTGTACCATAGACCATATCCCGATGTGCCTATGATATAGCGCAATACATGCTTGCCTGCCTTCCAAAAGAGCTTGGTAGGCTTAACCATAGCTTGCGAAAGCTGGTTAACTGCATAGCATATATCGGGTCGTGTATTGACCGGATACATAAGCGACCCCACCAACTGTCGATAGACAGTGGCATCCACTACCTCCGCTGAAGTAGCATCCTCCTTCCTCCAACCACCAGGAAGAGGAGTGTCAACAGGCTTACAGCCTTGCATGTTGAACCTTTCCAGAATCTCCCGAGCATACTTGCCCTGAGAAACAAACAGTCCTCCACTGCGCTGCCAAATCTCCAATCCCAGGAAATAATGAAGGATGCCCAGGTCCTTCATCTCAAACTCTCGTGCAAGATCCTCGCATGAAAGTATCAACTGCTCGTCGCCAGTCAAAATCAGATCATCTACATACAGTACGATGATCAACAGCTTCCCCTCCACCACAATCTGGTACAGGTTTGGATCCGTCTCACTCTTGGAGAATCCAAGCCCGGTGAAGTAGTTGTCTATTCGAGTGTACCAAGCACGAGGTGCTTGCTTCAGCCCGTACAGTGCTCTCTTGAGTCGGCACACATGCGACTCACTGCTGAAGATCTCAAAACCTTCAGGCTGCTATATGTACACCTCCTCCTCAATGACTTCGTTGAGGAACGCAGTCTTCACATCCATCTGATGGATGTGCCATCCCATCTGCGCTGAGAGAGCAAGGATCGTCCGTATGGAAGAGTACCTTGCGACAGGTGCAAAGGTCTCCTCATAATCGATCCCCTCGATCTGTGAGAAGCCACGGGCGACAAATCTCGCCTTGTACTTCTCCACACTCTCGTCAGCCGCCTGCTTCACCTTGTAGATCCATCGCGAACCTACAACTGATTTCCCAACCGGTCTTGGGACAATCTCCCATGCACTGTTCCTGATGATCGAATCATATTCTTCGATCATGGCATCAACCCATGCGGGTTCCTCCACAGCTTGCTCAAAAGAGGATGGCTCTGTCACAACACATTGACTCATAAGAGCCATGTATCCAGTGTACCGATCCGGTGACTGTCTCTGTCTGCGCTGTGCTGTAGGTGGTCCCACAACCTTCTCTGCATCCCGAGCCAGTCGCTCAGCTTCTGTAGTGCGCATGCGCCCTCTGATGGTTGGCGCTGCCTGGGTGGTTTCTTCCACCTCCTGAACCTCCTCTTGTGGCTGATCCACATCTGGAAGCTCCTCCTTAGGAACTAACAGCTCCTCATCTGCATGCAAGTGTAGCTCCCTCTCAAGCGAACACTGCATGGCTTTCTCCTCCTAAAATTTTATATCCCGTCGCACAACAGTCTTTCGACTGTCTGACAAATATACCCGGTAGTTGTGAGGTGTATCAGTGTACCCCACAAATATTCCAACCTCGGCAGTTGGATCCAGCTTCCTTCTCACATCCTTCGTCACATGCATGTAGACAGGAGAACCAAAAATCCGCAAATGGGAAATATCAGGCCTCTTGCCAGAATAAGCCTCCTCTGGTGTACTCATGCCAAGAACCTTGTGAGGACAACGGTTCGGCACATACACTGCTGTATTGCATGCCTCAGCCCACAAGTGAAGGGGTAGGCCCTGATCATGCAACATCGCCCGTGCAGCACCCACGATCGTTCTGTTCTTCCGCTCAGCCACCCCGTTCTGCTATGGGTTATGGGGTGCGATGAGCTCTCTCCGAATCCCTTCTGTGCTGCAGAACTCCTTGAATTCAGCCGAGCTGAATTCACCACCGTTATCACTCCTTAGAGCAATCACCTTCTTCCCCGACTCCTTCTCGACCAGTGCTTTAAACTCACAGAACTTCGCGAATGTATCGCTCTTCTTCTACATGAAGAAGATCCAGCACTTTCGAGAGAAATCATCAACAAAGATCACATAATACATGTGCTTTGCTGTCGAAGCAACTGAGAAAGGACCACACACGTCTGTGTGAACTCTCTAAAGGATCGTCGTGGCGCGACTATCCTTCTCGTGAAATGTGGCTTTCACATACTTCCCTAAAGTACACCCCTTGCACTGATCTGACTGCGCAAGAGTGCCCTTAGGAAGCCTAGTAGAAATCTGCTGTAGAATCTTCAAAGCTCCATGGTGAAGGTGGCCCAATCTCCTGTGCCACAGTTCGCCCTCATCATCCCGGCTCACCACTTCTCCCGCCTTGCATGCCATAGCTGTGCAACCATCTACCTGCAAATGATAAAGGTTCTTGGTTCGAACCCCTATCTTCCGGGTCTCTCCAGTAGTCTTACTGCGCAGGAAGGCTTTTCCTTCGCCGAAGACCACATCATACCCCTTATCCTCCAACATCGCCACAGAAATCAGGTTCTTCTTCAATCCAGGTACATGCATGACATCCTTCAAGACAAAGGGCTTACCATACTCCCTCTGAAAGGATATGGTACCGATACCAGTCGCACTGTATCTACCATCATCGCCCATCTCGATGTGCACACCCAAATCTTTGTCCTCCAGATCTGAGAACAAATCCCGATCTCCCGTCATATGAAATGACACACCGCTATCCAAGAACCACACCGATCCCATCACACTTGAAACCAAGCATGCGATCAGTGAAAATTCAAGCTCGAACTGTGAAGCCAAAGCTTCTCCATCTGCAGATCTTCCCGCTTGCTCGTTCTTCTTCTTCTTTGGACAATTGGTAGCATAATGTCCGTGATCATGGCAGTGAAAACACTTCACTTTCGCCATATCCTGCTTCTTGCCCTTTGCACCGGAATGAGAGGTTTTCTTACCCTTCCCCTTCTTTGCTTTGGCAACCAAAGCGCAGTTTTCTTCATCAGCTCCCTTTGATGAAGATCCATCTCGAGTAGTCCTCCTTATCTCCTCCTGCATGAGATCCGCCCAAAGGCGCTCCCGTCCCGGCAGCTTCTCCCGACCATTGACACTATCTTGATATGAGTGCCAAGCCTTCGGAAGACCAAGGAGAGCCAGGTCGACCATATCCTCTTCATCGACAGTAACTCCCACACTTCCCAGTTCATCTCTGCATTGAGTGAACTTCGTGAGGCATTTAGCGATACTGTCGCCCTTCTCCATCTTGATGTTCCTGAGCTTGTCTTTGAGCGCCAGCTTCCTTTGGTCACTCTTACTCTGGAATAGATCCGTCAAAGCTTTCCACATTAAATATGGAGTAGCCTTTCCATGCAGGCTAGATACAATATGATCCTTGACGCCCTCCAACAGGATCCTTCGACACTTCGCCATCTTCTTTTGCCATGCATCGACTTCAGCTGCATCAGTGGGCTTTTGGACATCCGTATCTATGAACTCCTTCAGACCATTATCTTCTAATACTGCTTCCATGTGATCCTTCCATGCAACATAATTCGAACTGCCTTCAAGAGCATATTCGAGTATAAACCGACAAGCATTTTCAACACACCTTGAAAATTCTTGAATAATGACCAATTATCCATAGGAACTATCCACAGTCATCTTTTATTTCAACTTCATACACAACACATAATCTCTTCCACTCAGATCATCACACATGCGGAAAATAAATCAAGTGATAACACATCAAATCATCATACACATTAACACAGTATGTATGGGGAAAGCTTATAGCTGAAAACCCCGCAGCTATTGTGTATATTATAATGGAGAAATCAAGTAACAAACTCAGTACAATACTCCTCACAAGTACTCAGTACTTTCTCATACAGTTACTCACAATCTAGCTTGGTTTTGAACAGGTTACTGGTTCAAAACTCACCGCCAATTGCCTTGCCTCTATTGCGTGTTTCAATGCTATGGGATGGCCTCTTTATATAGATAAACCACCAGCCTGAACTGCGCAATCTTCATGGGCTTACTCCACCTATCTGTGTGTTGCAAATAGCAACAGTATAGTCACAACTCATAGCTAACTCCACCCTTTCATCTACCTCTTTCACTGGTCTCCACTGAACTGATCATGCACTGTAGTGAACTGATGTGTTCTTGAGTTGAATAATGAGTTACTAATTAATGAATTAAATAATATATAATTCACTCCACTCATAACTAATTGATTAGCTAGTTAAACTAATCTCAACTAGTTCAACTAAAATAAACATAACACAACTCCACTAGATGTCTCATTAACTCCTCCAAACTTCTGCCACCGAAGTCCAACTGAAGTCAACCATGCATGATGCCATCGAACCCTTGGGAATCACGTGATTCCTCAGTCAGATGCATGAGCCACTTCTGTAGCTCGAACTGAAGTGCTCCAAGAGAGTAAACTGTTGTTTAGAGTCCAAATATTATTAAGGGTAAATAATATTTGACTTCCCTATTTTTAGGAGAGGCAGTCTAAAAATAGCCTTCGACCTCTTCGACCTAAAATATAGAGTCTCATATATTTTTACCAACATGACCAATGCTCCAAGAATCTCAAACTGGAATCCCCGAACCATGCTCCATATGTCTAAAAATAGACATAGTCTAAAAATAAATTTTGCGCCAGAATTTGCCTGCGGGCCCACTTAGTGAAGGCGACTTCATTTCACTAAGCTCCATCATCTTGCTGCATTTTCAACACTCCCTCTCAGCAAGATATGGATTATCTGCAACCCCTATCCTGCGTCTGTGGAATTCGAACTTGCTCCTGGTGAGCGCCTTCGTCAGGATGTCGGCATCCTGATCCTCCGTGGGAACATATGAAAGCATCATGATTCTCTGTTGAACACAATCTCTGATATGATGGTACCTGATGTCGATGTGTTTGGATCTATCATGAAATACTGGATTAGTCGAGAGTTTAATGCAACTCTGGTTATCACAATAAATCACTGTAGGCTCCAAATGCAACCCGAACAATCCAACGAGGATCTTCCTCATCCAAATAGCCTCGCATGTAGCCAAGCTTGCTGCCATGTACTCGGCCTCTGCTGAACTGAGTGCCACGGATCTCTGCTTCCTGCTGTACCAGGAAACTGTTGTCGACCCAATGCTGAAAACTCCTCCAGATGTGCTCTTCCGGTCCATTGGGCTCCCTGCCCAATCTGCATCAGTGAAGCCAGAAAGCTTCGCTCCATCCTCCTGTCTGTACCATAGACCATATCCCGATGTGCCTCTAATATAGCGCAATACATGCTTTCCCGCCTTCCAAAAGAGCTTGGTAGGCTTAACCATAGCTTGTGAAAGTTGGTTAACTGCATAGCATATATCGGGTCGTGTATTGACCGGATACATAAGCGACCCCACCAACTGTCGATAGATAGTGGCATCCACTACCTTCGCTGAAGTAGCATCCTCCTTCCTCCAACCACCAGGAAGAGGAGTGTCAACAGGCTTGCAGCCTTGCATGTTGAACCTCTCCAGAATCTCCCGAGCATACTTGCCCTGAGAAACAAACAGTCCTCCGCTGCGTTGCCAAATCTCCAATCCCAGGAAATAATGAAGGATGCCCAAGTCCTTCATCTCAAACTCTCGTGCAAGATCCTCCTTGCATGAAAGTATCAACTGCTCATCGCCAGTCAAAATTAGATCATCTACATACAGTACGATGATCAACAGCTTCCCCTCCACCACAATCTGGTACAGGTTTGAATCCGCCTCACTCTTGGAGAATCCAAGCCCGGTGAAGTAGCTGTCTATCCGAGTGTACCAAGCATGAGGTGCTTGCTTCAGCCCGTACAGTGCTCTCTTGAGTCGGCACACATGCGACTCACTGCTAAAGATCTCAAAACCTTCAGGCTGCTCTATGTACACCTCCTCCTCAATAACTCCATTAAGGAACGCAGTCTTCACATCCATCTGATGAATGTGCCACCCCATCTGCGCTGAGAGAGCAAGGATCGTCTAGCTAAGGCTAGTACCCATCGCGGTGCAAAAGGTCCCTGTAGTCGATCCCTGATCGCGAAAAGCCCGGGCGACAAAATCTGCTGCCTCCCTCGTCGACGCACACTTCTGCTGTAGATCCATCTCGAACCCACCAGCGATTTCCCAACCGGTCTTGGGACAATCTCCCATGCACTGTTCCTGATGATCGAATCATATTCTTCGATCATGGCATCAACCCATGCGGGTTCCTCCACAGCTTCCTCAAAAGAGGATGGCTCCGTCACAACACATTGACTCACAAGAGCCATGTATCCGGTGTACCGATCCGGTGACTGTCTCTGTCTGCGCTGTGCTGTAGGTGGTCCTACAACCTTCTCTGCATCCCGAGCCAGTCGCTCAGCTTCTGTAGTGCGCATGCGCCCTCTGATGGTTGGCGCTGCCTAGGTGGTTTCTTCCACCTCCTGAACCTCCTCTTGTGGCTGATCCACATCCGGAAGCTCCTCCTTAGGAACTAACAGCTCCTCATCTGCATGCAAGTGTAGCTCCCTCTCAAGCGAACACTGCATGGCTTTCTCCTCCTGAAATTTTATATCCCGTCGCACAACAGTCTTGCGATTGTCTGACAAATACACCCGATAGTTGTGAGGTGTATCAGTGTACCCCACAAATATTCCAACCTCAGCAGTTGGATCCAGCTTCCTTCTCGCATCCTTCGTCACATGCATGTAGACAGGAGAACCAAAGATCCGCAAATGGGAAATATAAGGCCTCTTGCCAGAATAAGCCTCCTCCGGTGTACTCATGCCAAGAACCTTGTGAGGACAACGGTTCTGCACATACACTGCTGTATTGCATGCCTCAGCCCACCAGTGAAGGGGTAGGCCCTGATCATGCAACATCGCCCGTGCAGCACCCACGATCGTTCTGTTCTTCCGCTCAGCCACCCCGTTCTGCTGTGGGTTATGGGGTGAGATGAGCTCTCTCCGAATCCCTTCTGCGCTGCAGAACTCCTTGAATTCAGCCGAGATGAATTCACCACCGTTATCACTCCTTAGAGCAATCACCTTCTTCCCCAACTCCTTCTCGACCAGTGCTTTAAACTCACAGAACTTCGCGAATGTATCGCTCTTCTTCGACATGAAGAAGATCCAGCACTTTCGAGAGAAATCATCAACAAAGATCACATAATACCTGTGCTTTGCTGTCGAAGCAACTGAGAAAGGAACACACACGTCTGTGTGAACTCTCTCAAGGATCGTCGTGGCGCGACTATCCTTCTCGTGAAGGTGGCTTTCACATACTTCCCTAAAGTACACCCCTTGCACTGATCTGACTGCGCAAGGGTGCCCTTAGGAAGCCCAGTAGAAATCTGCTGCAGAATCTTCAAAGCTCCATGGTGAAGGTGGCCCAATCTCCTGTGCCACAGTTCGCCCTCATCATCCCGACTCACCACTTCTCCCGCCTTGCATGCCATAGCTACGCAGCCATCTACCTGCAACTGATAAAGGTTCTTGGTTCGAACCCCTATCTTCCGGGTCTCTCCAGTAGTCTTACTGCGCAGGAAGGCTTTTCCTTCGCTGAAGACCACATCATACCCCTTATCCTCCAACATCACCACAGAGATCAAGTTCTTCTTCAATCCAGGTACATGCATGACATCCCTCAATACAAAGGTTTTACCAGACTCCCTCTGAAAGGATATGGTACCGATACCAGTCGCACTGTATCTACCATCATCGCCCATCTCGATGTGCACACCCAGATCTTTGTCCTCCAAATCTGAGAACAACTCCCGATCTCCCCGTCCGCATCGAAATGACGCCTGGCTTCATCCAGAACATACGAATCAGCCGCCAGAGCCAGGCATCGTCGGTGGCTTTAGCGTCTTGGTGTTGGCTTATCTTGTCGCCTTTCTCCATCTTGATGTTCCTGAGCTTATCTTTGAGCACCAGCTTCCTTTGGTCACTCTTACTCTGGAATAGATCCATCAAAGCTTTCCACATTAGAAATGGAGAAGCCTTTCCATGCAGGTTGGATACAATATGATCCTTGACGTCCTCCAACAGGATCCTTCGACACTTCGCCATCTTATTTTTCCATGCATCGACTTCAGCAGGATCAGTGGACTTTTGGACATCCGTATCTACGAACTCCTTCAAACCATTATCTTCTAATACTGCTTCCATGTGATCCTTCCATGCAACATAATTCGAACTGCCTTCAAGAGCATATTCGAGTCGCAAACCGTTGAAAGACATTTTCAACACTAGCACCAAGAAAACAAAACTGCTGCAAAACTTCGAATTCCACCTCAAAGCTCAACCGCTCTAGATCGTGAGAAAAAATTATTTCTAGCACAGAGATCGACTGCAAGGGGCGTTTACCAGACCTTTCACTTTCAGAAGAAAGATGAATCCGGAGGCTACCTGGCCCGCATGCAGACTCTGTCTACCGAAATAAGTTTGTAATCACTGTGATGATCAATCTCTGCTTCAATAGCTCCGATACCATGTAGAAATTTACTGAATAATGATTAATTATCCACTGAGACTATCCTGGTCACATACTATTTGAACTTCATACACAACACATAATCTCTTCCACTCAACTCAACTCAGATCATCAAACATGCGGAAATAAAATCAAGCGATAACACATCAAATCATCATACACATTAACACAGTATGTATGGGAAAGCTTATAGCTGAAAACCCCGCAGCTATTGTGTATATTATAATGGAGAAATCAAGTAACAAACTTAGTACAATACTCCTCACAAGTACTCGGTACTTTCTCATACAGTTACCCACAATCTAGCTCAGTTTTGAACAGGTTACTGGTTCAAAACTCACCGCCAATTGCCTTGCCTCTATTGCGTGTTTCAATGCTATGGGATGGCCTCTTTATATAGATAAACCACCAGCCTGAACTGTGCAATCCTCATAGGCTTACTCCACCTATCTGTGTGTTGCAAATAGCAACAGTATAGTCACAACTGATAGCTAACTCCACCCTTTCATCTACCTCTTTCACTGGTCTCCACTGAACTGATCATGCACTGTAGTGAGCTGATGTGTTCTTGAGTTGAATAATGAGTTACTAATTAATGAATTAAATAATATTTAATTCACTCCACTCATAACTAATTGATTAGCTAATTAAACTAATCTCAACTAGTTCAACTAAAATAAACAGAACACAACTCCACTATTTGTCTCATTAACTCCTCCAAACTTCTGCCACTGAAGTCCTAACTGAAGTCAACCATGCATGATGCCATCAAACCCTTGGGAATCACGTGATTCCTCTGTCAGATGCATGAGCCACTTCCAAGGCTCGAACTGAAGTGCTCCAAGAGAGTAAACTGAAGTTTATAGTCCAAATATTATTAAGGGTAAATAATATTTGACTTCCCTGTTTTAAGGAGAGGCAGTCTAAAAATAGACTTCGACCTCTTTGACCTCAAAAATAGAGTCTCATCTGTTTTTACCAACATGACACATACTTCAAGAATCTCAAACTGGAATCCCCGAACCATGCTCCATATGTCTAAAAATAGACATAGTCTAAAAATAGATTTTGCGCCGGAATTTGCCTGCGGGCCCACTTAGTGAAGGCGACTTCATTTCACTAAGCTCCATCATCTTGCTGCATTTTCAACAACACGGCACGAAAAAAAAAAGCTGCTTTGCCAAAATTTTGGAATTTCACACTCCAAAGCTCGGTACACTCTAGATGCGTGAGAACAAGGCTGTTTCTAGCACGGTGTTGCAAGGGGCATTTACCGGACAACTACTTTCCGAAGAAAGATGAATCAGGGCTACACAGCACTTCCGGACTACGTCTCAAAGTAAGTTTGTAATCCAGCATGATGATCAATCTCTGCTTCAATAGCCCCGATACCATGTAGAAATTTGCTAAATAATGATTAATTATCCACCGAGACTATCCTGATCACATACAATTCGAATTTATATGCAACACATAATCTCTTCCACTCAGATCATCACACATGCGGAAATAAAACAAGCGATAGCACATCAAATCATCATACACATTAACACAGTATGTATGGGAAAGCTTATAGCTGAAAACCCCGCAGATATTGTGTATATTATAATGGAGAAATCATGTAACAAAATCAGTACAATACTCCTCACAAGTACTCAGTACTCTCATCTGATTACCTAATCCTAGCTCGGTTTTGAGCAGTTCTTTAGTTCAAACTGCATATTCTTGTACACTCTTCTTTTTATATCAAGCACATCTATATAGAGAAAATAGAGATCCAAGGTTCAAATCTCCTTGGCTTGGCAGCGCAATCATCATGGGAAATTCCTCCAAGTGTGGTGCAAATCTCATGCACAACTGATGTCGCCACTGATGGCTAACTCCACCCTTTCATCTACCTCTTTCATTGGTCTCCACTGAACTGATCATGCACTGTAGTGAACTGATGTGTTCTTGAGTTGAATAATGAGTTACTAATTAATGAATTAAATAATATTTAATTCACTCCACTCATAACTAATTGATTAGCTAGTTAAACTAATCTCGACTAGTTCAACTAAAATAAACAGAACACAACTCCACTAGCTGTCTCATTAACTCCACCAAACTTCTGCCACTGAAGTCCTAACTGAAGTCAACCATGCAAGATGCCATCAAACCCTTGGGAACCACGTGATTCCTCTGTCAGATGCATGAGCCACTTCTGTAGCTCAAACTGAAGTGCTCCAAGAGAGTAAACTGTTGTTTATAGTCCAAATATTATTAAGGGTAAATAATATTTGACTTCCCTATTTTTAGGAGAGGCAGTCTAAAAATAGATATCGACCTCTTCGACCTATAGGTCACAAAAATAGAGTCCCATCTATTTTTACCAACATGACCAATGCTTCAAGAATCTCAAACTGGAATCCCCGAACCATGCTCCATATGTCTAAAAATAGACATAGTCTAAAAAATAGACTTTGCGCCAGAATTTGCCTGCGGGCCCACTTGGTGAAGGCGACTTCATTTCACCAAGCTCCATCATCTTGCTGCATTCTCAACAAAGTGTCTCTTCCCAATCCAATTGGTTCATCAATCCACAAGGTTTCAATGCATTCTTCAGCCTTACAGGCAAGCCACTACTCTCTATAATGTTTTCACCTAGCAAGCCTCTATGAGGGTTCTTCAACTGCTTCACCTTCTCTAGAGCTTGATAACTCTAAGACTGGTCGTTTCCCTCTTCACGTTTTTCACCTCCACCCTTAGGTGAATTTTTCTTGAACTGCTCTTCATATTTTTCCTCCACTGTTTATGCATGAGAGACCGAGATTTCTCTGCTTCATTGTGTATGCACTCTCCATGTGTTCTCCCTATTTCCCCTGCGTGAGAGTATGATATTTTGTTCCCTAATCTCCCTTTAACTTGGTTTCATGCTCCCTAATAGATCAACTTCCTGTATTTTTCCAAGGTTTTACACAGTCAACCTCCTTGGACGATGCAAACAATTACTTCCTTAATGTTTTTTTTCCTTTATTGCTTGTTGTTAGAGCCAATAGACACATGGGCTTGTCCTTGTCTTTTCAATTAAATTTATTTCCTAAACAGTACATTAACTTCTTAGCCAACCCATGGTTGATACATTTAAATTAACCATTTCCTCGAGCAATCGCCCTCCCCAAGCAACTAGAATCCATGTCCCTTTCTCTCAGCCTTTTTAATTAATTACAATTATTTATATTAATTAAATATTAACGATGGTATGTCACAACTTTACAAATTGGGACCTATAAAATATCTTTAACATGTGTAGGTGTTCATCACTACCTAACAAATAGATCACATATGTAATCCATTACCTCATTTCAAACTCTATAATCCAACTTGTATGCCATGGCAGGTACATGTGCTAGAGGTTGTTAGATTGCCTCATCCATCTGCTTGTCATGTTGGGGAGGTTTGTCCCCAACATATTTTTAGATATCTACAAATAAATTAACAATAATAATTAAATAATTGAAACAAAAACGTTACAACAATTTACATGTGCATTTAATAGGCCAAAAAAATATGTAACTAGTTTTATCAAAACACAAGGATAATATTACCTTTATCATCTAGTGACTCATATTAAGTAAATAGTATGTTATGACATCCTCTCCAATCAATCCCTATGTATGGGTATTGTATAATATCAAGGACATAATCATCCTCTAAAACCAAGAAATTGCAAGTCTTTTACCAATAAAAGTACACAACCACTTTGATTGACTTGTCTTTGGCAACCACTACCCCCTTGTGCACATGCACACATCAATCATAGGCCTATGAGGGAGGTGGTGCAATATTGTTTGAGTCACAAAAAATAACTCAAAAAACAAAATAAACAACTCTGACACAAATGGGAAGAATAATCTCCCCTCAAAATTGAACCACAAAATCCAAAGCAAAAGAAAACTATCACAAAAATATCATTGGTTGCCTCATCAACATGGGTCTCTAAATTAAGCTATCTACATATTACATCAAAAGGAAACTAATACGCCACCCATTAGAGATAAAGTGCGCCAATGTGGTGATAATAAGGGATATACACCTAACCTATTTTGCACCAAATGGATGTATACATATTGACCACCATCAACTTGGAACTCTATAGGGAAAACAATGTCATTCTTGTTATACCTTTGAACATATGCCAATTAGATCTGTATTGTAATTCTAGGTGGTAGCTCATGGAACTATGGCCAATCCTCCCCCCTCCAATATAGCCCAGTGATGAAGTAAATATCCTCCATTGTGGGATAATACCACAAATGGGGACCAAATATGAATGTCTACCTACCATGCCCCTAAAAATGGATCAACTATTGAAAAATGAAGAGTCCCCCTTAAAGGATGTAGCATCCTCATAAAACTTGAGGAGGCCAACATTCCTCTAAAGGGCCTTATTCTAAGGTGTAATAAGGTGAGGGAACTTTTGTGTCTCCCTCTCCCTCACCTCCCATTCATGTAGAAAGTTGTATGTTTCAATCTAAAGCTAACAAACATCACTAAAACCAAGGTGATGACACAAGGATGGTGAGAATCAATGTTTGAGTGAGGAAGGTTAGGAGAACTTGACTAAATGTAACAATGAAATTGAGTTTGGTATTTTTCTTCAACCTCGTGTGATGTTTTGAACATACATACACATTTATGCATGGTATTAAATGAATTGACACTCAGGTTATTTTAAAACAAAATATAAATGTACTAGTGCATGATATTATGCTAAGTGCACCGTTCATGTCCATTGGTGCATCCAAACTATGTACACGTTGATGTCTTTATGTTTACATGGTGCACTAATATTTTTTCTATTTTAATCAAATATTTTGTTGAATAACAAACTATCCTAAACTCAAACATTGCATCCTACATGAATGTACTGGTTTGTTTATGTTAGTATAGAGCATAAACACATTTTTGGTGGAATTATATGTATTCTAATTCCAACATTTAATTATCAAATATAGGATCGTAATACTTAGAGATGCAAGCACAGGAAATGCAGGATTAGAGCCTATTATAGCCCATGCTAGCAATTAACACTAGAAATAACTAATCACTAAGGATTATCACTCGTCACTGAACTATGGTACTCTAATGTTTATCAAGTTTTGAACGACAATCTTTCGTTACCGACAAAAAATGTTCATGTGGTGTTATATATGTAGCTTATTAGGTCTTGAGACTTCAGTGGTTTTAATCCTATAGTGATGAAAACCCATTAAACATGTTGCAAAAAAGTAAATGCCGGAAACTATAAGCAAAAGTGTGCGAGGAAAGTAAATAAAACAAGGCAATAAACTACAAGAAATGCAATAACAAAATATCAAAAATAAATTTGAAGTAGGCTTAGAGATATATTGTAGGTTCTTATTTGTTGTAGGAATATTTTACGAAGTAGCTGCAAAGATCCAATCAATTAAATAATCCTAAACTGCAAATTACATATTTTTTAATACCATGTTCTAGTATAGAATCTAGTACCGAAGTAAGTATAGAAAGGTTGGAATTTGAAATTTTTAATAAGTACCAAATTAAGTATGGAATTTTGTAAATTAAAATTTTGAATAAGTGCCGAATTAAGTAAGAAATTCTGTAAATTAAAATTTTGGGTATGAAAACGTGTTAAGAAACCAATTCAAGTTTGTTTAATTCCCAAGCCTCACAAAAATAAATTTGAATTTTATCACAACATGTTGATATCATTATACTAACAAATCCGAAATGTATGTCTAATCTAAATCAAGATTGATGAATTAAATATTGAACAAAATCTTTAAAAAAACAATACATTTGCGTGGAAAGAAACTAATTCTAACTAATATTCTACTCTACGAATGAAATATGGGACGCTACCTGAGTCAAGGGGCCCTTCCCGACCTGGAAACATTCCTAGAGACTAAATCAAATGGTAAATATGTTCAGAATCTCAATGGTTGAATCTTCATTACAACAAAAAGAACTTTAGCTCTATTCACAAATAAAACTTCAACTTTGGTTGCAAAAACCAACTTAAAATTGTGATCCCAGAATTCCTCATTGTGTCCTCTCGCATCTCTAATCTCACATTGTGGAGATTTTTTCTTATATCATCCTAAGGCAGAGGAAGTGATGGTCAAAAGACAACATAGACTCCCAAACAATTCTCGCTCCATACTAGGATTAAAATAAAAAATATATATATTATTTAAAACAATTTTGTTATTATTCAAGATCATGTTAAATCATTCGTTGGAGGTGGAAACAATGCCACTTGGCATTAGTTTAACTTATTCCCAAGTTTGGACAAAATTGCAATTCTAACGTGGTTTCCCGTAATTGTTGGTGTGTAGGTACAGAATCAGGTACTGAACTAAGTACCGAATTGAGTACCAAATTTCTAGAAAATGCCAAACTGGTACTGAATTAAGTACCGAATTTCTATAGGTGGAATTTTGGTTTGAATAACATCTTGAGATTCACATGTGAGCTAGTTGTGAACATGAATCCATCCATAAACATATAGTTGCAACCCATGTCATCTCGAGAAGTGCCAATGTGTGAACCTTTACTTAATACTGAAACTGATATAAGTACCGAATTGTCAAATTATAGTACTAGAACTTGTTTTTTGGGAACATAAGCATATTAGTAAACCGTCATTGGAAAACCACATTAAAAACTCATTTAACCATTAAAAATACAAGAAATTAAAAATAAATAACCACAAGGTAAAATGAATGCATTTAGGGAAAATTGGTAATATGATAGTTACAAAATATGTTATAAAAGTATGAATATGGCTTGTAAATTAAAGGTTTGGATATCTAATACGATAACATATCTAGGGCCCAACATTCCCCCATGCCTAAGACTTTACATGCCCTCATGCAAAAAAAATATGAACTAGGAAGGGATGATGGATGATATAAGGTGATGATGAAGATAATGTTTGTATGAATGTGGACTTGGAAACTAGAATATGCATTAATGGATTTTGAAATGAGGGGTTTAGTGGTGATTTAAGAGAGGTGAATATTTATGGAATAGGGAGTGGTCAATCATAAAAATTCCTTAAATTTTAATGATCTAAAGAGCCTTTAAACATTTTTTACCTCATGTATACTGTTACACCATTTTTTGGTCATCTAACCTATTATCATTAGATGAACCCAAGTACACCATGTAAGACCAATTTTACCCTAAGTAAAATTCCTTTCACTATGTGAAATAACTTAGTAAAACGCCTTTATTAAGTTGTTTATGGTCTAAACAGGAAACCCCAAAAGGAAATAATAAACAAATATATATTTGTTTATATTTCCTGGTCATATTTAACCCAAAACAAGGAAATCAATTAAATAAATCCTTATTTATTTGATTATTTCCTAGGAATAAGTTATTTAAATCCTATTTAAATAATATTCCTAGTTAATTTTGACTAAATCATTTATAAATAATTAAATAAATCATTATTTATTTAATTATATTCCCACCATTTCCTTAAAATAGTAAATAAATCATTTATTTATTTATTATTTATAAATAAAGGAATTGAACCAAGTCAAAAATCCTTTTCCCTCCAACAAATATAATAAAATATTCCTAAAGGGTGGTTCTAGAATTTGATTAATAATATTTTATTCATGCACCAAGTTTCTAGATCGCCCTAATATTTTGTTATAAATAGAAGGGTTTTCCCCATTCATTAGTCACCTTTGATTGCATTAGATCACTCTGGATCTATACACTTGGTCACATTTTCTCCATTTTTGTCTTGTGAGCTCCCATTGAGTTCTATGTTTGTCTGGGTTTTCTACACCAACAAGAGAGAGAGAGATTCTAGATCTGAAGTGCTGAGGACTGTCAAGAACCCATCCCATTGAGGAGAACCGGAAAACACCTTTTTTTTTTTCCTCTCAGGTGCCCCCTTTCAATATAATATAAAAAATTCTTTCAAATACATCGTTCTTTTCTTGTCTATTGGATGCATGGAGCCACATTTTACTTTATCTGCTTAATGTCTTTTATGCTTAGATCTGGATTTGTGCAGCATTATTTGGATCACCTAATTGCAGATTTAAAGATATTTGGCAGCCATAATCGATGTTAGGGCTATTTGTTATGCGTAGCTAAAGTGGTATTTTACGACGAAAGATTCATACTAACAATTGGCGACTCCACACGGGTTTTCTTTTGCGACCACTGTCGTTTTATATATTCCTGCATATCCAGCAATTTCAGACCCTGGGGTTTCTCTTCAGCTTTTTTTTTTCCTATTTTCATGGTGTTTTTCACCTCTAAAACCCTCAAACATTAATATTTCTAACTTTCGTGTGTTTCTGGCCCTATTGCACAGGTGACAGACATCAGCCGCAGCTGAGATGACAATTTTTTCTGAAATCTGCCGCCGAGAGACCTGGATCTGCAAGTCGCACTTATCAACCCAAAAACTGCAACCTAGACTTGAGGACGCACTTTGCTGACCCAAACCTGCGACCTGCACTTTTTTCTGCAATTTTTTAGCAATTTTTCTAGGTTTTTCTGAAGCTTCTGTCAGGGTTTTCCAACCTCCGTCTCTGCCCGTTTAGACCTGTTTCTGATCTGTTTGACTCAACTAAGTGGGAATATTTCCCCTTCGGACTTTAGTACCCTCCACTTTTGGTGGGCGATTTTTAGCTGTTTTAGACGTCTAAATTTCCAGAGTTTCAGCCTTCTTCTTTTCAGATCTGATACCTCCTTTTCAAATCCCTTTTGATCAGCTCTTATCCCTTTCAAATCACCTCATATAGTTTTTTTTGGGTTTACCTCTAGGGCCACCTCTTCGTCCCTCCTCCCTTTAGTTGATTTCCCCTTTTTGTTACAGCAACCTTGCCTCTACCTCCTTGCTATTCTTTGCACCTCTTTCTAACAGACTTATCCTTTAGATCCCTGTCCCTCCCGACCTTAGATCTACCGGCCTCTTTTTTCATGTGTTTTGACTAGAATTTTTCCCTCTTTTTAGACTAGTTTTGAGAGGCCCACCTTCTTGGGTTAGATAGATGCCTTGTTAGCTGTTAATTTTCTGTTATTTCAGCATTATATACTGTTATTTGCAGATTTATTTTCATTTACGCAGCACACTTTTTTCTTTTACTCTCAAAACGTCTGGCTTTAAAAAATTAAAATCAACACACGCCACACACTGACCCTAAGTGAAGAAGAGCCTGATTAACACCGCCTGGAAAATACTTTAAAATCAATTGACACTGCACCTATCTGCCCTTGTTTCGACATTGACCTCAATTGATTTTGTCCCTCCTTGCCCTTGTCGGTTTTTCTTCTTCCCGTCATCATTGCGCCCCCAAGGCGCTTATCCCGGAGACTCCTTGGCATTCACCCTCAGTTTCCGGTTGGTCGACTTCCTCCTTCCCGTCGTCATCGAATAAGTCCTCCCCCGAGTCCACAGTCTGACTCTTCCTCTGATTGTTCGGGTTCTCCCCCTACTTCTGGTTCTCCCCCTATTACCTTCACCATGTCTAGTTCGGGACCTAACGCTAGCAACCCCACTGCTGGGTCTGTTACTAGCGGAACCACCACGAGACCTACCTCGACTGCCCCTTTGCTCCCTTATATGGCCGGTCTCAGTCTCCCCGACTTCAATCTGCTAATCAATGATCCTATCCGCCATGATGTTAATTTTCCTACTATGCCAACCAAGCTCCCCTCCGACATTCCCAAGTTCGAAGGCCTTGCTAGTGAAGATCCCTCCAACCATATTCGATCTTTCCATATGTGGTGTTCCTCCAATTCCATTACTGACGACTCCATCCATCTTCGATTGTTCCAACGCACGCTTACCAGCGAAGCTTCTAAATGGTATGTTGATCAGGCCACCTCCTCCCATACCACTTTTGTGACCATTGCCCAAGCCTTTTTATCTTATTTCCAACTACCTCTCCGATACGACACTGGTACCGAGATTTTAACTTCTTTCCGTCAATCCTCTTCGACCCGCCTTTCCGCTCATGTCCAGGAATGGCAGCGAAGAAGAAGCCTATGTCGCGCTCCTCCCTTTGAATATCGGGTTTATATGGACTGGTTCCTTTGCTCTCTCTTACCTCCCATTGGCAAATATGTCGCCTCCCATTTCCCTCAAACCGAAGAAGCCACCCTCCAAATAGCCTTGAAATATGACCTTATCTACGCGCAATCTGGTTATGTTTATACCATCCTTCCTGACCTCCCTAAACCTGGTGGCGCTAACGCCCCAGGGGCATCTCACTCTACCGACGGTATCGTTGGAGCTCTTTCAAATACCGCTGCTCCACCTCTTATGGGCCATGGATTCCCTCCGGAAGGGGCCAGCACCTCCAGCACTTTTCCCCCTCCAGGTAGCTTGTATCCAGGATACGGCATACCTCCTCCTTTTGCCCACCCTCATGCTTACCTCAATGTTGCCCACCCTAACCCTTATCCTTACCCATAGCCTGGTGTCCCAGCTCCTCCAGCATTTGGACCTCTCCCTCCCTTGCCTCCTCAACCCCTGCAGACGCACTTACTTCCCCCTCCAGGGCAAGTCTTTGCGTAGCAGGGCGCGAATAATTATCTTCCTTCTCAAAGAAAGAGGAAAGGCAATCAATCTGCCTTTGGTAATCGTGGACCCAATCCTCCAAGTATTGATTCTCATATCGCTAACCAGCCACAGGGCTCCCAGCCCAAGCCGAATAGGCCTCTCCGCACCAATAAGCCCTGTTCATGTTGCGGTGTTTATGGTCATTACACTCATGATTGTCCCCGATTACCATAGATGCGGCAAATGTGGGAGTCTCAGGCCACCGTACAGGGACAACATTCTTCCCCTACTGTCCCTTCCAATATGGATACTTCTCAACCCGCTGTGTTTACCGATCCTTTCCTTCAACAAGGATTCGTGGCTACTCAACCACCTCATGCCTCGGTAACCGCTCAATCTTCTTCTTCTGGTTCCTTCGATTACCAGATTCTCATGATGGCCTCTCAACAACCTCTCACCGTTGACCTTAACCTTCAAACTCGGTCTCGTCAATACTCCACTCCTCTCGCTCCATCTGTCTCCGAGTCCCCATCTTCAGGTCCTACAGAGCCTCTGTCGACACCCAATGGACCCTTGCAAATCCCTCTGCCCAAAGCTGAGGTTCATACCAAGATTCCTAAGGGCCCATTACGTCGAAATGTTGCCTCTGGTCGCACTACCCATTCATATAGCATAGTAGATGATCTGGCCCAATCTCTTGTTGCCATTTCAACACTGGAACTCGTCCAGTCGTGTCCTTCTCAAAGGAAGGCTCTACTATCTGCCGTGGGTGCTATAGATCCTGCTGATGACCAATTGATTGTTTTCGACACCCGTCAATCAGACCATCCCCCCCTTCCTGCTTCCGTTGCTTTCCAAATACCCGTCAAAATCCGAAATGCCAATGTCGCTCGGTGTATTATTAATGAGGGGGCATCTACCTGTGTAATGTCTGCTTTGGTTTGGAAGCAACTTGGATCTCCTGAGCTGGCCCCTTCCACAATCACCCTTCATGCGTGGGATGTCCATGCCTCCCAACCCATTGTCCTATTCCGTAACTGTCCTATCACCCTTGCGGGCAAGACAGTTTGTGTCGACGTTGAAGTTATCGACGCCCCTCTTGACTATAACATTCTTTTAGGGTGTAATTACACCCATGCCATGTCTGTCGTCCCATCCGCCATCCACCGCAAAATGTTTTTCCCTCATAATGGAAAGATCGTCACAATTGACTTGTTGACGTATCATGAGCCAAAATCTCAGACTTCCCCCGAGTCGATCTTCTCTTCCGTAGCCAATAAGCCAACTGTCGATTCTTTGACCAGTGTTTCCCCTGGCGTCTACAAAGACTCCTCCTTGCTTGGAACCTTCCCTTGTCTTCCTCCTCCTCTTGTCTCTGATCCCAGCTCAGCGAATGTTTGCATGATGAAATCGTCTCGGGCCGACTTCACGCGGCCCGCTTCGGCTAGTCAGCAACCTCAACCTCGCCCGCCACCATCTGCTCCTAACACTTCGCCACTGCCAACTGGATCTCTTCCTACTGGCCCTTCCCCTACAGCTGGTACCCATGAGCCTCTCTACCCTCCTGGGTCGGTTACCCCAAGTCTTAACCATCTTGGCGTCGTCCCTCCTGGCCATTACCCCGCTGGTCAGATACCCTTCCTCACTCCCCCTCCCGGAGTCTATTCGGTCCCCATCATGGCCACCCTTTCCCTACCTAATTTGACCCTGGGCATTCCCATATAGTACCTTGACCCTCTAGCCACTACCCCACCAGGTCACCCCAAACCATACCTTGCTTTGACACCATTTCAACCAGTTCCCGTCGCTACAGTGCCACCCGCACCTCAACAGGACCCTTCTCCTGATGTGACAGCTATGGGCAAGAAACGAAAAACTCACAAGGGGGCATCCAAATAAAAGGCCACCGCACCTGACCCTACCCATCCTCCACCTGCCAAGCCTTGTGCCTTGTGTGATGGTGTCGATCATGCCACCCATACTTGTCCTGAGTTGCCCCATATCCAACCCATGGTTAAGGTCGCATTCCCTGAATCTACAGTCCCTGAAACCTCTGTTTCTTCCTCGTCTGCAGCCAAGAACCCAAAGACTCTTCGCACCAACAAACCCTGTGCTCTGTGTGGTGTCTATGGCCATTATTCTCACCATTGTCCTCACCTCACGCATTACCGAGCCTCTTTAGAGGTCATTCACGAGTACGAGTTCGAACAAAATCAATCCACCTCTCCCATCCTTGCTCAGTATGCGTCAGGCTTACTCGAGGATCCCCCCACTACCATTAACATTCCTCCCCCCGATGTTGAGATGTCGGAACCTACTGCCCCCCTCCTATACCTATCATCATCTGCATGACCCTCGGATTACATTCCCTCCGAATCCACTCCATATGTTTCGCTTGATTCCCCTTCAGCAACATTCTTGGGCTCTACATGCTTTGACCATCTTTTTACTTGTTCTTCCTTCATCACCCGTGATGCTCCGTATGTACGCCTTTCTTCCCATGCTGATGATTTAGGTGGCTTTGCAGCATCATGTGGTTTCCTCGACCTCTCTCTTTCCTCTCATCACCAGGAGGATACCATCCACATCTATGATGTCCGTCGCAGCATGAGCCCTCGCTTTTCCTCCCATCGTTCTCAGACTACTCCCTCCCATAGTAGCCATTTTATGTCTACCCTGTACTCACGCTGCCCTCATTCTTCTCCTTCCTCCAATTTTTTGTCTTGTGAAACTATTCTTCCAGACCTCTCGTCCACACATTATATTGGCTATGCCGATGGGGCCAGTTGCTACTCCTAGAATCTCGCTTCGGCCGCCTAGGCCATTTTTACCCCCTTGCATACCCTCGTTCTGTCTAATGGGGTCTGCATTGGTAATGCCACCAATAATCAGGCCGAATATGATGTAGTACATGGTCTCTTAGCCGATGCCCTATCTCATCGCATCCTCCATCTGCACGTTCATTTAGATTCCCTGCTTCTTGTTTTACAACTCAATGGTGTCTATCGTGTGCATAACCCTATCCTGTTTAGACAATATTTACGAGTGAAACTTTTGATACGTGACTTTAGATTTATTACTTTCAACCATGTACCTACAAGTCAAAACCACTATGTAGATAGAGTTGCAAATCATGTTCTAGACTGGCATTTATCACACACAAGACAATAACATTTCACACCATCAACACAATGCATATACATAATATGTATCATATAACATGTTTTTTAGAGTCCATCTACTCTACAACATAGGACATGCCCATATCATGTTACAAAAACAAAACTACAAAACTGGGGGGCACCACTTGCCCCTACATACACACTGGGGGGCACCACCTAACCTACATCTAATCACTCTCTGGAGGATCTCGAGCCAATGGCTCTGCTACCGCAGCTCGTAGATTGCGCACAGTCTGACTGGCCATCGCCATGCGTCACATGATACCTCGCCATTCCAAGGGTAGCCCAATACATAGCCCTATGTACTGGTCGTCTAAATCCTGCCAACCACGCTCCGACACACTGGTTAGCAGCCCCTCACATCTACGAAGAATGTCCTCCAACAGAGTGGCCATATCCTCGTTCTGTGCCATTCTTGATCCACTTGCACCTGTAGCTCCAGCTGCTGCAGGTCGTCCCATATATCCAACCGGTTTTACCGGAGCTATATCTGCATTCCAAAAAGTATAAGGATCAGTACCATGAATACTATTCACAAACTTTCCAATGCACATAACAGATTAGTTACTTGTCACTTACCATCGGGCCCCCATACTCGACCAGGCGGAAGCAGCAAGTCCGGATCTCCCCAATAACTCATCCCACTATAGGGATAGTTGTCTATGTACAATGGCATCTGATCCCAATGGGTGAAGAACTCTGGTCAGAACACCCGTCCGACCACCCCTCCTCCTCCTCTACATAGTAGTCGTCCCCACCGACGCATCCGGGGCTCTCTTGGACCCCCATCAGCTAGCTATACACAAGGTCGTAAGGTCAGGATCTTCTCAAAAAAGAAGGAGCACAATACAATCCCATAAGCACAATCATGATTCACTTGCCGCTTACATAGCGACAGCTGTCGTTTCACCGACACCAACATCATCTGGGCCCACCCATAGTAGTTCCCACCCAACACACTCTCTACAATCATCATCTGCCCTCCAGTGATGTGATGGAACGCCTGGCTGCCCAAGATCCGCAACACTGCTGCTACCACTTCCTAGGTCTCTAACCTCTCTAGATACCCAATCGAGATCCGAGTCCCTTTGACTCGGACACCTGGTCGACAATGTCGCTCAACGAACTCCATGATGTTACGCCCCCGCGGTAACACTGGCTGTGTATTTCCCACCATCCTTAATGGTGGGAGACCAGTCAGGAAATACAGATCCTAGACTGCCAGCTCAATCCTGTGCCCCTACACTATAAACACCTCATGATATGGATCCCAATAACTGATAATCTGGGCCAACAAGGGCTCCCCAACCCTCATCAAACGGTTCTACACAAATTTCAGAACCCCAAACCTAGCCAATGCACAACGGACACCCTGATCCGCTTGGATTTCCATCCGTAATGTACCTAGGTCTCTCTCTCTCCACTTGATCCATATATCTACCATATCTGCACAAAACCATCATCTTTGTCAGTCTACAGATAAGCAAAATTGCATTCACTCTCACCAAAACTGAATCTCAGCCCATAGCAGCACTGAATCAACCTCCATCTAACAGGTCGCACTTTTAAGGCCCAAACCTGCGTCCTAGGTCACAGTTTTTGCCCCAAAAAGTGCGACCCGACCGTAATGATGAAGTAGAAGTAGTTATTGAGATTTAAGACCCTAATCTGAACTTTGAATCCATCAAAAACAAAGAGTAGGATTAGGCCTCTTGCCTGCAACTGACAGATCGCGATTCCAACAGTCGGTTTGTCAGCTACGATCACCGCAAGATTTAGGGCCTTCTCTCCTCTCCACATTCACCACAGCTACACAAGCAAATAGACCAATTTCGAACGTTATTATTAGAAGAAAAACCCACATTTTTTTTATTACTTATCATGACCAACAAGATTCCGTTGACACAATCTTGAATTTGAAATCTCTCAAGGCACTCAAATGGGTGTCTACATTGTGCGTTTTCATGTTTTGATACTTCACCAGGACACATTTTGTCCACGAAGGGTTCATTTATCTCTCCTCCAAATCGAATATCTCCACTTACAACACTTGTACTTGGGGCACCACTTTGCCTCCTTACTTGTCTTTGTTCGTGCTGATTTTCATCATGAGATACCCTATTGTACGCATGTTTTTTATGGTTCCCCATTGGACCTTTACTATGTGGCAGCACCATCGAGTCGCCCTTGTTTAGAGCATCCGAGTTGAGTCATCATCAGTCATGGAGTCTATCTCGCGTCCCTCCATATCCCGCTATAGTCCTCCATCCTTCATTGCTTGGTCCCTCTCTCGTGTTGCACATTATGGCCTTCAGTACCATTGTCCCCTATCCCTTATGATATTGTGTCAGTCGCTGCCAAGCCATTCATGCCCTTTATGCTCTAACAAGGGAAGTTGTCCATCCGCTACTCAGTATCCCTCATTTTATCATCATCATTAGTGTCCGTCTGTTAGTCGCTCTACTATTTTCTCTCGTGCCTTAGTTGAGGATCCCTTATTGCCTCATCTATGGCGGACCTCCTTCTGTCGACATCAACTCATTTAATCCAGAAGCCAGGTCTAGAGGGCGGTGTACCTTGGTTCGAGCTCCTTTTAGCATGATCGTGATCCATATACTTGATGGTCCAGTGGTGCAACAACAGCTATTGGTGATTCCCGGGTGTGTGTGAGATGTCTCAACCCTCATGACGGGGTGGCCCTGCAGGTAGCCCCCCACATGCCCGGATGACTTCCTCATTTTCAGCCTTGGATGCAGCTCCTTACATTTGATGATGTCGGGCTCAACCGCTTGCAGCGCCTTTTCGATTTGCATGCATCAGTCAGATTTTGCGAGCCCTTCCCCATGTATAGGGGGCATTTGGGGTGTATTTGTATCTCATGTACTAAACTATTATTGTATATGTCCTGGCTGTTATTCCAGGCACAGCATGTATGTGGGATCCATCGTTCTATATTCTGGCTCGTATTTATGCCAGCATGTACTTTATAGTTCAGTTCCTTGTTTACTGGACATACTATTCTTTTGTACTTTGTCTCGATGGGCATAGTAATGCCTCCCCCGCCACATTTCGCACAGGTACCACTTCATAAACTAGAGACTTGTTGCACCTGTAAGTCTCGTCTCCTTAGGGTCTAGTCCTTTAGCACATTAGTCTACCTTACATTTCTCTCTCTGACTTCCCTCTTGATGTCTAGTGATTGAGTTCTTACAATGTACTTCGGTCATACGATTTTCTCCTAACACTCGTACGTTGGGGGGCAGTCTGTTACACCATTTTTTGGTCATCTAACCTATTATCATTAGATGAACCCAAGTACACCATGTAAGACCAATTTTACCCTAAGTAAAATTCCTTTCACTATGTGAAATAACTTAGTAAAACGTCTTTATTAAGTTGTTTATGGTCTAAACAGGAAACCCCAAAAGGAAATAATAAACAAATCTATATTAGTTTATATTTCCTGGTCACATTTAACCCAAAACAAGGAAATCAATTAAATAAATCCTTATTTATTTGATTATTTCCTAGGAATAAGTTATTTAAATCCTATTTAAATAATATTCCTAGTTAAATTTGACTAAATCGTTTATAAATAATTAAATAAATCATTATTTATTTAAATATATTCCCACCATTTCCTTAAAATAGTAAATAAATCATTTATTTATTTATTATTTATAAATAAAGGAATTGACCCAAGTCAAAAATCCTTTTCCCTCCAACAAATATAATAAAATATTCCTAAAGGGTGGTTCTAGAATTTGATTAATAATATTTTATTCATACACCAAGTTCTAGATAACCCTAATATTTTGTTATAAATAGAAGGGTTTTCCCCATTCATTAGTCACCTCCATTGCATTAGATCACTCTGGATCTATACTAGGTCACATTCTCCATTTTTCCTTGTGAGCTCCCATTGAGTTCTATGTTTGTCTGGGTTTTCTACAACAACAAGAGAGAGAAATTTTATATCTGAAACACTGAGGACTTTCAAGAACCCATCCCATTGAGGAGAACCAGAAAACACCTTTCTTGTTTTCCTCTCAGGTGCCCCCTTTTTAATATAATATAAAAATTCTTTCAAATACATTGTTCTTGTCTTGTCTATTGGATGCATGGAGCCACATTTTACTTTATCTGCTTAATGTCTTTTATGCTTAGATCTGGATTTGTGCAGCATTATTTGGATCACCTGATTGCAGGTTTAAAGATATTTAGCAGCCATAATTGATGTTAGGGATATTTGTTATGCGTAGCTAAAGTGGTCTTTTACGACGAAAGATTCATACTAACATATACCTTTCAAACTTTTGATTTGTATTGTAGGCTGCAATGGAAGTTGTACGAAGTTGAAGATGAGGCTGAGTAAGGCTGAGAGTCTGGAATGATATGGAAGAGCTGGAGTTGATGAGTGCCAATCTAATCTGCTGAAGGAAGGAAGTTGAAAAAAATGAAATGAAAATGTTGAAAAGTTCCCAGCAACCTGTAGTGCTCAACTTAGTGTTCCTAAATTGAGGTCATAAATTGTCAACCAGGGCTAGTAAACTGTTGAAGTGAGGTGCACTATATGTGCCTAGGTATCTGTTTCTCACTACGTTGTATTTAGTGTTTTTTCTGATGTTTTTGGTTTTATGGTTTTATGTTAAAAAGGAAAAGAACTAAGTGTTGGTAAAGAGAAGTGGATGGTTACACTAAAACAGAGAAAAACCTATTCTAAACTGTGTATGACACTAAAGAACAGAAAATGCAAAGCTTGATAATGACTCCTAGTAAGGAAATAAATCACAACATGAACTCAATAACTCATAGCATGAACTCATCCAATTCATTCATTAGGAATATGTTGGAATAGGTTGAGGAAAGGACAAGTTTAGCGCAAATGAGGTTCTCCTAAGTAAACAATCATCTTACAATATTACAAAGAATATCATCCATGGCTAGAAGTTTATTGGAACACAATTGAAAGAGAATATTTGTAGCACAATAATATTTCTACAATAAATTAACTTGTAATGCTAAGACTAATCCATTCTGCAGCTCAACTTGTCACTACTAAACCTCATTTGAAAGTTAGAGATTTTCTAGAATAGTTTTGGGAAAAAGGCTTATTTGTGAAATTGCAAAATATTGCAGAATAATCAAGGCCTTAAACTGATATCACTAATTCATTCATGTCCTTATGATGATTCATTAATAGAAAATCAGAACAAGATTAGTTTGTAAAAAATGAAGGTCGTGAAGTCTAATTTTGACAGTCAACACAACTTAAAGAACAATGAATGACACTGAACTAGAATGCAATTGATCAAACTTGAAACACAGTGACCACAACTAAACTAAAATGTCATTAACCTAACTTGAAATATAGTAACTGGAACTGAACTAGAATGCCACTAATCTAACTTGAAATGCAGTGAATTAAAACTGAACTAGAGTGCCATTATCAAACTTGAAATATAGTGACAGAATTAAACTATAATGACATCTACCTCCGGAGTGCTATAGCTAGACTAAATATGCAACTAATCACTTAAATGTTTCAGCTCTGTCTCATTCGGAATTAGTGGTATTTTGGAATAGTTTGTGGAACAGGACTGGCTGCAACATGTTATGTAAATGAGCATGAAAGCATAAAATTCAACAAAACACAACAAAGCTCTAAAACACCACAGCTATGTCTCATCCGAAGTTAGTGATATTTTGGAAGAATTTATAAGATCATGACTAGTTGTAACAACTGATGTAATTGAGCATAAAAACGAAATGAAACTAACTCCTAAAATACTACAGTTATACCTCATCCAATATTAGTGATATTTTGGAATAATTTGTGAAAACAAGACTAAACTGTAGTATCCAATGCAAGTGAACATAAAACGCAAAGTTCAGAAAATTGATTAAACTAAGAATGAAACGAGGCTAATGTACTTATCTAAACCATATGAACAAATTTTCTTAGGTAGCAGGGGCCCTCTACCACCAGATTAGCACGCAAATCTACTCAAGATTGACTTAGCTCTTGCAATAAAGTGATGCTTCTTTCATTAAAATATAAATTCTTCAAAACAGAGTATTTTTGGTCTTCTGAGATCTAGCAATAAAACATAAAATCTAACCTACTGTTTCTCGGTCTCCCGAGTCATACTTATAACAAATTTACATAATTGTCTTTGAGATAAAACAGGAATAATTGTCTTTCCCAATTAAAATCAAACTAGGACTCTGGTGGTGGCCTCGTACTATGATTAAAGACATCTGTACAGTCCTTGTCCTATTAGAAGTTTGTCTCCTAGTTTTGATTTCCCACGTGCATAACCACCTATAGACTCGAGCTCAGATTTCATGGAGAGAAATAAATGATGGGGGAGTGATGTGGAATACGACCATATGTGTTTTTCCTTGCAGTGACACCTGGAACCTGCATAAACATGAAGATAGTTGCAGAACAGACGACTGGCTACAGAATGCCTGCGTTCTATGGCTGAGTCCAGTCAAAAATTACTACAACAATAAAATCATGAAAACATAGAAAGTTAGTCATTATATACATTCTTAAAGTAATCCTAATCAATCATATTGATCATTTAAGCCTGTAATTGATGAGGGACAAAGGAAATGAAGTGAAATGTGATGGAAAAGAAGGACATCTTTGGGGCTCAACATACCCCCACTGCAAGGCTTTTGCATGTCCTCATGCAACTATTCCATGTACTCTGAGACCTCTGCTAGGACATCCAACCCTCTTCTTCTGCTTTGCCTGACATTCAATGGCCTTCTGGGCTTGCTTATGACTAACTTGAATCTCAAATTTGTAAGTGCCCTTCTTAATTTTTTGTTTTTCTTCTTCAAATTTTCACTGGCCTTGTACAACTTTTCCATTTGTAGAGACAAAGTGGTATTCATATCACCTTTGAGCTTAACCTGCTCCCTTAAAATGTCATTCTCATTCTTGTTATGCCTATTGAGTACTTCTAACTCATACTTATCTCTTCTTAGCATATCAATTTCAGATTTTGGTGGGCTAGGAGTTCTGTCTCTACTTTCTGAAGCTCTCTTCTCTAGTGTCTCAACATAATTGTAAATTTCTTGTTGTGTTGGGTCTATTTTAGGAGCTCCTTCATCAAAATCTTCCTCATATTGATACTCAGGTGATCTAGCAATAGGTGTTTCTTCATCCTCAATGTTTATAATTCCAGTTTGTCTAACCTCTGTTTTCTTTAGTATACCTCTAAGTCTGTGGCTCTGTCTTGGTTGAGATGGCCCTTCTCCTCTGTCTTTGGCATTTTTTATTATTATTCTCTCCTTCTTAAGATGCTTCTTTATTTGAGCCAATTTCTCAGAAATCATCTCTTCACTGTCCTCTTGAATTGATTTACCAGTTTCAACTTCAACAACTTTAGAAATTTCCCTTCTCCTCCTTCTTCTTGTAGGTTTGCTTTCAGGTGGAGATTCTTTGGGTTCCTCAAAATGGTTCCTCACTAGAAACTCTTCCCAATTATCTCCCATTTTCCTCAAATGATGTTCAATTAAGATTTTGACTAAACCATGGTGATACAAAGTTGTTTCTAGAAATTAAACCCCTTTTTGAACATTTGAGGCCATTCTTTTTAGACTATGAAGCAGGAGAAAGGGAAAATTAATTTCTTAATCTAAGAAATGCATCATTAATCGAATATGATAGACAAAGAGGGTACCGAATCTCCCTTCACAAGTGATAATTTTTTGCAAAATGAGCAACAAATTCCTCCATTTTTTCTTCAGTGCCAAGCTAGGGATACATTTCTTAAAAATGGAAACATCCATACCTGGAGTTTTGAGTATTTGCTTCCATGCCTCGTTATGAAATTCCCTATTTTTGAACCACCTTTCTCCTTTTCTGGGTAATTCCATTGCTTCTGCAATGAAAGCCTCTGTAACAGTGAATTTAATATCTCCTATCTCGACCTCTACTCCATTGAAGGACATTGCAAACGTTTTAGTCACCTCTTTGTGAAAACCACTAAATTTTTCCAAAAATTGCAACCAACCAGCCTGCTGTAGCATTTCTCTGATTTGTGGATAACCTTCCAAGTACTTGGCTCCAACTGGTTCGGTCCTCACTATGAAACCCATAACTTCTCTTTTCAACCTTCAAATTACTTCTCCTCTGCTCATGGTGAAAATGGCTGTTAAAGAGATGTTTATGCCCCAAAGATGTTTCCTCTGTTTTACAGACCGGAATGGCTAAGTATTGGCTGCGGAAAGGAATGATATGGAGTGGTTATGAAACGAGTAAAATGCGGTGAGGATAATTCACACGGATTAATGAGTTGAAAGCTATCACGGAAGAAAAGACCGCGGAGATATTTCGTTAAGCAATTCAAAATCATCATTAAATACTTTGGCCTAGTGATGTGACTGATTAAATCACTTCATTACTTTAACCGTTAAGTTTTAAATGATGATCGGATATGGCAAGATGGAAAGGTTTTTTTCCAAAGTTTTTATGATGGATTTAATAGGCATGATCAACGCGACTAACCAAAATTACTTTTTGAATCATACATGACTTAACTATACTAAAATTTTCATGATCTGTCACTATAATAATTTCATAACTTTTACCTTTGCCTTCCCTTTGATTCTTTTGTGGTTTTGATATGCCTTGTCCTCCTTTGAAAATATTTGATCTTCAATCCTCATAAATTCTTTAATTTTGCTTGTTGTCTTGGATATGCAGGATCAATTTGTTGCTAAATCAGGTGATTACTGGATAGTGCCTTCAGGATCTCTGGCTGCAGAATGTCTGACTGGCTGCAGAATGTCTGATTGATTGCAGAATGTACCTGTAGAAGTCTTGAAATGGAATGGTTTGAAGCATGAATGGAATGTTGGAATGTTGTATGAAATGAGTTAAAAATGGATAATGAAATATGGTGCAATGGAGTACGGGTGAAGTGAATAATGGAATGAAATGAATCACAATTATGAAGTGGAGTGAAAAAGTGGCCTGCAACTTCTGATGTGTATTATTCAATTGCAGAAAAAGATCAAATTTAAAAATCTAAGATGGAAATGAGGTGGACCATGGAGTGAAATGAATGAAGTATGGATGAATGGAATGAATGACATATGAATGAATGGAGTGGATATAATATGAATGGAATGAGACATGATGGAGTGAAACTTATGACTTTGTAATGACTATTTGCATAACAACAAATTTGAAAAGCTAGAGTGTCAGAAGGATTCTGATTTTCACTCTGTCTTTTCTGTATAAACATGCTAATCAGTGATTAGTTTTCATGTTTATAATTTATTTTATATATATATATATATATATATATATATATATATATATTATTTTCTTTTCTTTTCTTTTTCTTTTCTTTTTTTCTTTTTTTTTTCTTTTTTATGCTTCTGAATTCAGAAAATTCAACTAAGTTGATGAAGAAGAAAAATTCTTCTTCATTAACTTCACATCACTGTTTTCCTGAAATCTCTTGACAAATTCTTCTCTTGAAAGTGGCTTGTGATATAGCTTCAATTTATAACCATTCACAAGAAAAGTGACCTTCTCTTCATCTATTGTCCTGGTTTTTATTGCTCCATTGTCAAAAATTCTTATAATTTCATATGGCCCAAGCCAATGTGTTTGGAATTTACTTTGAAAATACTTGAACTTTGAATCAAACAAGAGAGCCCAGTCACCTTCTTTGAACTTCTTTTCCTTGATGTACTTGTCATGCCATCTAGTCCTTTGTTGTTAGACTATACTTGTTTTCTGAACTGCATCTTGTCTGATCTCATCCAATTCATTAATCTTCTCAAATCTGTGCTTTTGTGCCTCTGTTAGATCAAGTCCTAGCTGAACTACCATTTTGAAAGTTTGAATCTGGAACTCTATGGGAAACAAAACTTGCTTTCCATAAACAAGTTCATAAGGAGTATGGCCTGTTGTGCTCCTCCATGTAGTTCTATAGGCCCACAAGGCTTCAGGAAGCCTATTTGCCCAATCTCTTCTATGCAAATGAACAATCTTCATTAGGATCCCTTCAATGACCTTATTAGTAGATTCCACTTGACCATTTGCTTGTGGATGATAGGAAGTAGATTTTATGTGCCTGATTTTGTACCTCTCCATCATTTGTTCCACTAGCCTTGATGTGAATTGAGCTCCTTGATCTGTAACAATTTCCCTTGGGACACCAAAACGAGTAAAAATATCCTCAAAAAGAAAATTAACTACAGATGCTTCAGTAGCAGAAAATAATGGCTTGGCCTCTACCCATTTGGTAACATAATCAGTGCAAACTAATATATATTTCTTTTGTCTTGATGGAGGACTAATAGGTCCTACAAAATCCAAAGCCCATTTTTCAAAAGCTTCAATATGTACCTGAGGCTGCAATGGCATCTCACCTGAAGAAGAAGGTTTCCCTACCATTTGGCAACTGTCACACCTTTTGACATACTCTTTAGCATCTTTAAAAAGGGATGGCCAATAGTATCCTAAATGAAGGATCTTATAGGTTGTTCTTTTATCAACAAAGTGTCCGCCACAAGGTTCATCATGACATGCCTTGAGGATCTCAGGCATCTCATCTTCCCGAACACATCTCCTAATGATAAAATCTGGACCTGTTTTGTATAACTCATTAGCAACCCATGAATATTTTGCACTATCATAAATGATCTTTCTTTTGTCTCTTGCATTCATTATTGAAGGAAATTTCCTTGAAACTAAATAATTAGCAATGTCAGCAAACCAAGGAGTTTGAGTAGAAATTGCAAAAAGATATTCATCAGGAAATTGATCTTCAACTGGGGTATTGTCTTGGATGTTTTGGAGTCTAGATAGGAAATCAGCTACTGTGTTTTGTTTTCCAGGCCTATCTAGAATGGTAATGTTGAATTCTTGTAAGAGCAATAACCATCTTATGACTCTGCCATTATTAATTGATTTGTTCATTAAGTATCTAATTGCAGAATGATCAGTGTGAACAAAAGTTTCATAGCCTGTTATATAGTGTCTGAATTTGTTTATGGCATGAACAACAGCTAAAAACTCTTTTTCAGTTACAGTATAGTTTAACTCTGAAGGAGTCAAATTTTTACTGGTATAGTAGATGGCATAAGGAATCAAGTATTTTTGTCCCAATACTACTCCTAGAGCTGTATCTGAGGCATCTGTTGAAATATGAAAAGGTAACTTCCAGTTAGGCCCCCTTAAAATAGGTGCTTCAGAGATTTTTGTTTTCAGGGTCTCAAAGGCTAACTGGCAATCAGGATTCCACTTGAATTCACAGTCTTTGGTAACATCTTGGTGAAGTTTTCTATAAACCTTTGATAATATCCTGTAAATCCTAGAAAACTCCTAACATCTTTTTGACAACTTGGAATAGATAAGTTAGAGATGACTTCAACTTTTGACTCATCAACTCTAATCCCATCCCCTGAAATGTGATGTCCTAAAACAATTCCTTCAGTAAACATCATAAAACACTTCTCATGACTTAGTGAAATATTTGCTTCTTTACATCTCTTTAAGACTTTTTCCAAGTTTGCTAAGGCTTCTTCAAATGTATTTCCATAAACTATGAAATCATCCATATATACCTCTACACAATCATGTATTAGATCTGAAAAAATTCCTAGTACTACCCTTTGAAATGTTGCGGGTGCATTGCATACTCCAAATTGCAATACTCGATAAGCATAGGTACCCCAAGGACAGGTAAATGTGGTTTTGTCTTGATCTTCCAATGCTACTTGGATTTGATTATAACCACTAAACCCATCTAAAAATGAGAAGTACTTTTTTCCAGCTAATGTATCTAATACCTGATCTATGAAAGGTAAGGGAAAATGATCTTTAAGAGTAGCTTTGTTTAATTCCCGGTAGTCAATACATACCCTCCATTTACCATTTTACTTTGGCACAATTACCAAAGGAGAAACCCACTGACTATCTGAAATGGGATAGATAAAGTTGACATTTAATAATTTCTGCAATTCTTCTTTAACAATCTCCCTAAGATTTGGATTCATCCTTCTCTGAGGTTGTCTGATTGGTTTACAATTTTCCTCTATGTAGATGTGATGAATGCAAGTCTTGGGGCTTATCCCTTTCATATCAGTGTACTCCCATGCATATGCAGAAGAATGTCTCTGTAATATCTTGACTAGCTCTTCTTGTTGAAATTTCTCTAGGTTCTTGTTTATGTTTAAAGTTTTTCCTGGAAATATCTCAATTGTAGAGCTGCCAAATTTATCCATGGAATAGAGAGACATCTGCCTTGATGACAAAAACTCAATGTTGGATTCTTCTTGAAATTGTTCGTTTTTATATTCCGAAGAGGATTTAAAGTTTTCCAAGGTATTCAGAATCTGGCTATCTTCACTAATTTCTGAAATTGTGAAGAGAGGTTTTAAGTCTTCTTCATCCTCTATCCATTGAGTATCATCTAATTCTGTAATTGTTCTTGCTGGAGGATATAAGGTAAATTTCTTGGTTGAACTACCATCAGAGATGTACATATCACCGGATCTACAGCTAATGAAGGCATCAGTTGTAGCCAACCAAGGTCTTCCTAATAGAATAGGGTGTCCTCCTAAATTATTCTTAGAAGTTAGGATCATAAAATCCACAGGATACCCCCAAGAATCTAGGGACACTGGAATGTCTTATATTACCCCATCAGGTTTGATCACAGATCTGTTTGCTAATTGTAATAATGTGGGTGTAAAAAGAAGATTAGGAAGTTTCAGTTTATCCATGATTTGTTTACTCATAATATTGATTGCTGCTCCTAAATCAATTAGTGTGTTTTGGATTTCAATTCCATTGATGTCAATTTTGACAACTGGATTTCCTGGGTCTAGATACTTTGGAATAGCAATCTTACCCATCATGATATCTGCTATTTTTCCTGCCAGTTGAATTTTCTTTGTCTCTCTTATTCTTTTTCTTGTTTTCTTCATGCTCAACTCCTTTATTTTTTTTGCTAAGATTGGAATTTCCTTGATGGCTTGCAATAATGGGATCTTAATACAAACATTTCTCAGCTCATCTAGGAAATCATAATTAGGCACCATAATTTTTTTTTCTACACCCCTATCAATTTGTAATCTTTCTGGGAAGGGAGGTGTAGAAGTGGATGTTGATGGCTGCTCTAATATAGGAGTTGAAACTATTGGTTCTTTTTGTTTTGATTTTTCAATGTTTGAGTCTTGGAAAGTTGTGTTCTCTTCAAAACTTTTATTTACCTGTAGAGAATCTTCCTCAGAATTGTCTTGCTCTTGTATGATTACAGAAGGTTTCCTCTTTTCAAGTATTCTTCCAGACCTAAGTTGAACATCACTAAGGTCTAAAGGAGTGATCAAATAAGTTGGAAATTGTTGGCCTTCTATCATGTATGTGTTATGAGGATTTTTATTGTTGGGGTTTGGTATGGGTTGGGCAGGCAACTGATTTGTTTTCTGAGGAAATGGTAATGGAAGTGGTTGATTTTGATGTTGTGAATTTTGAGGATTTTGTTGAAGATTCTGTTGAAAACTTTGTTGAGGAGGGAAATGTGGATATGGTGGATATTGATAATACTGAGAGTATCTTCCATAGGGATTTTGTGCTCCTTGTGCCCAAGTTTGTGATTGATTTTGAAATTTGGGCCAAGGTTGCTGCCAAGAATTCCAATTTGATGGGGGCTGATTATACATCTGATCATGAAATCCTTGTGTTTGAGGTCCTTGCCAAGGCCTCCTGGAAACAAAATTGAGAGATTATGTGGAACTTGTAGGAGTATCTTCTTGAAAGACAGCTTTAAGACCAGGAAGTGAAGGACAACTCTTGGTCTCATGTTTTTCTGAACAAATTACACAAGTCTCCACAACTTTGGCATCCAAAGGGCACTCTCTCAAGGCATGTTTCTTTCTACATTTGGGACAAAAGATTGCTAAGGCATCAGATTCAGCTTTTTGCTTGTTTTGTAACTTAAGGGTGTCTATCTGTTCACTAAGACTCCCCACGATATCAGATTTGAACTCATCAAGCATATGTCCTATTTCTACCCTACTTACTGTCCCAGAAGTAGACTTACTTGCCCTTGCAAGAGCAGGGTCTCTTGGTCCTTTTACAGTTTTAGATTTCCCTCTTGAAAGGTTGATACATAATTCAGCTATTTCAGGTAATGTGAGCTGAGATATATCCCCTTTTCCCATCATGTTAAGGATATCTAACCATTCATCCCTAATTGTCTTCAACAAGAGAGCTTTCAAAGTGTCTTGGTCTAGGTTTTCCATTTTTTCTCTTTTGATGTTGTAGTTAAATCTCTCCAACAAATCTTCCAGATTTTCATCTTCTTTTTGTAGCATTTTAAACACTTCCTCCTTATGGTTGACTGGCATACAGTAATCCAAATACCTCTCTAGAAATGCTTGTTTCATGTCTTCCCATGTCCTAATAGAGCTGTTGATCAAACTCATAAACCACTTCAATGCTGCTCCTTTCAATGTTGAAGGAAATAGTTTAAGTTTTTGAGCATCTTGTAAGTAGTCATAGGTTCTACATAGGACTTCAAATTCAAATAGGAAGGTTTTAGGATCTTCAGTTTTAAGTCCATAAAAGTTTGGAAGGACAGAGGGTGAAATGTTTTTCATAGTTGTATTGGTTTCTTCATCTACTATAGGAAACCCAAAAGAGCTTCCCATTTCTCTTCTACCTCTTCCTCTACCTCCTTCTCCTTGTGCGCCTCTACCTACTTCTCCTCTACCTCTACCTCTACCCCCTCCAAATAGTGTGTGTTCTCCATTAAAAACTCCTCCTCCCCCTTCTTCTGCCATAGTTGATTCTTCTGTAGAAGTTGAAAAGTTTATGTCCCTAGCAGGGGTTCCTAAATCTTCTTCTAAGACAGGTTCAGTGGGTAAAGTGGAAGGTCTTTCTAATGGCATATCTGATCTTAAGTCCTCTGGAATTCTAGGATCAGTAAAGGATGGAATGAGGGTTTGAGTTGGAGGTGTGCTGGCTCTTGGTCTTGGTGAAACAAGTGGTGTTCTAGGAATCAAGCTTTTGCTTCTTATGAATCTACCCCTTGAGTCTCTTTCTCTACGCATATCATTGTTTTTGGGTGGTAAGAAACAAGGCTACCTAGTTACACTTCCCCGGAAACGGCGCCAAAATGTAGTGCTCAACTTAGTGTTCCTAAATTGAGGTCATAAATTGTCAACCAGGGCTAGTAAACTGCTGAAGTGAGGTGCACTATATGTGCCTAGGTATCTGTTTCTCACTACGTTGTATTTAGTGTTTTTCTGATGTTTTTGGTTTTATGATTTTATGTTAAAAAGGAAAAGAACTAAGTGTTGGTAAAGAGAAGTGGATAGTTACACTAAAATAGAGCAAAACCTATTCTAAACTGTGTAAGGCACTAAAGAGCAGAAAATGAAAAGCTTGATAATGACTCATGGCAAAGAAATAAATCACAACATGAACTCAATAACTCACAACATAAACTCATCCAATTCATTCATTAGAAATATGTTGGAATAGCTTGAGGAAAGGACAAGTTTAGTGCAAATGAGGTTCTCCTAAGTAAACAATCATCTTACAATATTACAAAGAATCTCATCCATGGCTAGAAGTTTATTGGAACACAATTGGAAAAGATTATTTGTAGCACAATAAGATTTCTACTCTAAATTAACTTGTAATGCTAAGATTAATCCATTCTGCAGCTCAACTTGTCACTACTAAACCTCATTCGAAAGTTAGAGATTTTCTAGAATAGTTTTGGGAAAAAGGCTTATTTGTGAAATTGCAAAAGATTGCAGAACAATCAAGGCCTTAAACTGATATCACTAATTCATTCCTGTCCATATGATGATGCATTAATAGAAAGTTAGAACAAGATTAGTTTGTAAAAATGAAGGCCGTGAAGTCTAATTTTGACAGTCAACACAACTTAAAGAACAATGAATGACACTGAACTAGAATGCAATTGATCAAACTTGAAACACAGTGATCACAACTAAACTAGAATGCTTTTAGCCTAACTTTGAAATACAGTGAACTGGAACTGAACTAGAATGTCACTAATCTAACTTAAAGTACAGTGAACAGAGTTAAACTAGAGTGCCATTATCAAACTTGAAACACAGTGACAGAATTAAACTAGAGTGACATCTACCTCCGGAGTATTTCAACTGAACTAAAATGCAACTAATTCTATGAAATGTTTCAACTCTGTCTCATTCGGAGTTAGTGGTTTTTTGGAATAATTTATAGAATATGACTGGCTGCAACATGTTATGTAAATGAGCATAAAAGCATAAATTTCAACAAAACACAACAAATCTCTAAAACACCACAGCTATGTCTCACCCAGGGTTAGTGATATTTTGGAAGATTTTATAAGAATAAGACTAGTTGTAACAACTGATGTAATTGAGCATAAAATCATAAAGTTCAGAGAAATGCAACTAACTCCTAAATACTACAGTTATATCTCATCCCATGTTAGTGGTATTTTGGAATAGCTTGTAAGGATAAGACTGACTGTGGCATCCGCTGCAAGTAAGTATAAAAACACAAAGTTTAGAAAATTGATCAAACTAAGAATGAAACAAGGCTAAGTTACTTATCTAAACCATATGAAAAAAGCTTCTCAGGTAGCAGGGCCCTCTACCACCGGATTAGCACGAAAATCTACTCAATATTGACTCAGCTCTTGCAATAAAGTGATGTTTCTTTCATTAAAGGAGAAATTCTTCAAAACAGAGTATTACGGTCTTCTGAGATCTAGCAATAAAACATAAATCTAGCTAGTTGTTTCTCGGTCTCCCGAGCCATACTTATAACAAAATTACATAACTGTCTTTGAGATAAAATAGGAATAATTGTCTTTCCAAACTAAAATCAAACTAGGACTCTGGTGGTGGCCTCGTACTATGATTAAGGACATCTGTACAGTCCTTGTCCTATTAGAAGTCTGTCTCCTAGTTTTGGTTTCCCACGTGCATAACCACCTGTAGACTCGAGCTCAGACTTCGTGGAGAGCAAGAAATGATGGGGGAGTGATGTGGAATACGACCATATGCGTTTTTCCTTGAGGTGACACCTGGAACCTGCGTGAACATGAAGATAGTTGCGGAATAGGCGACTGGCTACAGAATGACTGCGTTCTGTAGCCGAGTCTAGTCAAAAATTACTACAACAACAAAATCATGAAAACATAGAAAGTTAGTCATTATATACATTCTTAAAGTAATCCTAATCAATCCTATTGATCATTTAAGCCTGTAATTGATGAGGGACAAAGGAAATGAAGTGAAATGTGATGGAAAAGAAGGACATCTTTGGGGCTCAACACAACCATTCCCCCATGCTTGAGGTTTTTCATGTTCTCATGCAAACAAGGTGAGGTACTGAAGAAGTGAGGAGGGTTGTTGAGATGGATATAGTATAAAGGAACCTGGGAAAAAAAACAACAAAACTAATGAGATGAATGCTGAATAAAAATAAGTCATATCAAATTTATTAAAATGATGTTAAATTAACACCAAGCATAAAAGAAATTTCAAATCTCTCATTACATATGATTTCACCAATCATTAACAGTTTTATGCTCAAGAAAAAGAAACCTTTTATAAATTTAAGGGGATCTCCTTCTTTGTAGGTAGGATGCTTTTTATGATCACAACAAATGATGAACCAATGAAAAATTAGTTATTACTAACCAAATCCAAAAGTATTATAGTTATTCAAGTATTACAAATAAGCTTTGCAGTTGAGTTTTATTAATTCTCTGTGATCATAGGTCCCACTTTTAAGGTAATTAAATATTACATATAGTATTAAAAACCAATGATATAGGACTCAAGGTTACCTTAAAGCCATACTTTAGCAACAAATTTATGGAGTTCGTTTTTACCCTTGACTTCATCCACACATGCTTCTTTTATTGTAACACTATAGAGTAACAATCATACGTGTAGACAAAATCCTTGGTTTGGTTGTCACTTCTTTAGACAGAATTCCCCATTGCCCACTAACATCCATAGCCCCGATGGGTTTTCCTAGTGATATCACAGGTCAGTACCCGTTGCTAGCAGGCATCCATAGAATCGACGGGTTAACCTCTTAAACCTATTTTATTTTGAAGGCTCTAGTCCCATGTTTCCTACCATTTTGGGTTTAGATTATGGATATTGCTTTTGCAATTGGTAGATGGGGGAGTGACTTCAAAAATCATCTTAAAGGCATAGGATGGTACCTTTCAGAGTGACTTAGATTACCTGCATAATGTCTTAGATGCATAAGGTACTTATAGGTACTCAAAGGACATAGCATGAATGAGCCATTTTAATGTGAGGTGGATGAGGCTAACTAAAAAATAACCAAAATACACCTAAAGTCCTACTAATCATAGTCTTCATATATGCTTTCCCTTTTAAGGTAGTGTTCCATCATGAATAGTAACTCATTACAAAAACTCTAGTTTAACCATTCTAATTTTTTCACTGATTTTCATTACATAATAATTCATTGATTTTAATAATAATTTGTGTGATTTTAATATAACAAATATATTATTAAAGTGTATATTAATAAACTTGATCTAATATTTTGTGAAAAAATTGTGTAAAGAACCATCCATGGTCTTCCTTTGAATATCGAATTCAATCATGTGTTACTTCAAAAAATTTTGTTTGTTGAGTAGATAGATCATTCTCTCGCCTTTGCTTATATATATATGTGTGTGTGTGTGTGTGTGTGTGTGTGTGAATTTTTTCACTCGGAAAACAATTTATTTGCATTTGAACTCAGTATAACCAACCATGGCTCTTAAACAAGGTCTAAACCAATGGTGTCGATGAACAAATGGAAATTGTCTATTCAAACTTTTCCTCGTGAAACTGTTACTAGGAAATCGAATGTATTATTTTACCAAGTCTATGCACTTAAAATGTAAAAATTCAATGGCTTAGTCTCTTATTATAATTTTGATACCATATCTTTCTAGTTAATTCAAGTCACAATTTGAGTCTACGTGTGGAGTGCTTTGTTGGAGTATTTGGCCTACCTTGGGCCTCACTTAGATCCTATATTTTATTACCTATGTGGTCTCTTTACACTCTCTTGGAACCTGTGTTTATTTTTCCCTCCTATCATAACCATCTTGTACTAGTTTCCATATTCCTCCTTGCTTTAGCCCTCAGAGAGCTTGTGCCTTTCCCTTTACCTTCCATTCTCGCTCCTTCGTAGCATGCATTGTCACTCTACTTTTGTATAATTCTACCATGCCCTATCAACACATGAGAAGTTGATGTGGTTATGATGGGCGTGGTAAAGGCAACTCTTGATCCCACTCACAAGCTCAATTTGTAGTGCATTGCTACAACTAGGCTCTGCATGAACACATACAACATCAAATTAACCAAACAACCATTAAATCTATGCATGCGTGTGAAGCTCATGCTCATGATGATATCTTTTCTCAAGTCGATTGGATTAATGATGTTGGCTACACTTATAGCTGGAAAAGCCAATACTTGTGCATAGTAGATCTTTACTGGCACATCAAGACTCTTATTGACAAGGCACTCAAAGTCAAGGAAGATAATAAAATCAAAATTTCCCTCCAACTTAGCATCCTCTATACAGGCATATTTCTTTGGAACACAAAGACATGGCAATGAGGCTTGCAAAAATTGAATCCCTGCTTCCCAAAGGGAAAGGAACAACCTCTCTAGGAACCCTTGTTGTGCCTATCAATGTATCTACCTTAGCCTAGTCATCACTCATGCTCTTGTCACAATGGTTAGAGGTGTTTCTTTATGGTTGACATTCCCATAGTCACTATTTTCCAAATACAGTGTTCTTTCCATTTTGTTTCAACTAGCATAGCATATATGCTTTTTAAACTTGTATCTCATGATGATACTCTCTCGTGTCAATTCTAGCATGTTGTTTGTACTCTTTTGGATTAAGGATTTACTTTTCCGTCGTTCGTACGCTTTTCATAGTGGAAAATTGTGATGGTAAATAACTTGATATAAGATATTTCTTTATAATCGATAGAAATTTTAATTCACCAAAAAAATGTATAAATTCACTGAAATTCCAATACATTAGTGATGACCTACTAGTATTAATAAACTTTGATATTATAATGGTAGTTTAATTAGTTTCAAATGATTATTTTTATGTGTATATAGAAATGCCTATTGTTAGCATTCCTTATATCCTTGCATGTCATCGGAGTATCTATATCCTTGGATGTCAACAAAAGTATTAGCTAAATTCCAAGGAAGTTGAATGATTGTATCAATTTCAAATTTTTCATTGTCCTACAATAGTGGAATAGTCCTCATAGGCAAGGACTTGCTACTTTGTGGCTTGCCTAGCTAACACGTGAGATGTATTGCTTTAATAATCAACATCACTTACCTTCTCTTGAAAATTCATTTTTTTTCACGACCCTCATAAATATAATGGTGAGAATGGTCTCGTTCAAGCTGTTAGTGTCTAATAGTCACAGTGATCAAATTTACTCTTTCCAGTGTAGTTAGAGTCTTAGGTCAAATTAAAATATTTGCAAATTAAATTTGACATGTCTCTTGAGTGTCAAATGGTTCCAAGTTATTTTCTTGGTTTCATTGCTAATCTCGCCACCTTCTCATGGTCAACATCACTCATCATGGTCATGTCATCATTTAGGTGTCCTAGGTCATCAAAAGAGTTAATGTGCCATCACATAGGTCATGGTCTCAGATTTTCAATGATTGTCATCATAATGTGAGTCATAAAAAGCAAAAAGGGAGTCATGTCCATCATTTGGGTCATCATCATGGGAGTTAGAAAATTAGGTAATAAATTAAAAAGGTAACATTTCCTTTTCAAGAAATTATGCTGCAAAACAATCATCTCATCACGTAATTTCTCAAAAGTACATATGATGTTACACCACCACCAAAGGCAAAAAATCGAGTTTCAAGATAATAAAAGAGCATCCAATTACTCAATAATTTCATATCACCCTTCCAAGTTTTCAAGAGCTCCTCTCTTGCACTTCAAAACTCACCACGACCATCAAAAGGTTGAAATCCATCGTCGAATTGCTCCATTCATCATGATGTTGCATTTCTCGAGGGCGCTGCGTTTTTTTATTTTGGAGACATAAGGAGGGGAAGAACAAGTCAAAACTTCATCTTAGTGTTTCATATATCTTCAAACAAGTAAGTGACGCTCCCACACACCCTTCCTACAGTCAAATTTATCCAGCAAATTGATTATATACTCCTCTAGGATTAGTTGTTGTGCTTGTATGGTTTCATGGTCTCTTGCTTATTTTCAAGGGAAATTTCTTAATTTCTAAGCCTACACATCCCTAATACCCTTCATTAGACACTCCCTACCATTCCCCTCACTTTATTTCACTCATTTCATCAATTTCCCACACAAACGTTAGCTAGTTGCTGCACTTCTAGACTATGGTTGTGTTTTCCCACTTTTGTCCCATTTCCCTCACTCAAATTTAGAAATTTCACTTTCATTGTGTTCCCAAAACACTTCCCTACTCCCCATAATTTCTTCAGAATTTTTCTTGCCCTCCATCCCCTTCTATTCCTCACTCCAACTTGCTGCTATTTTTCCCCTGTTTTACAGCTAAGTTCCATTTTCCCATTCTTCCTTGAAACTAGGGTTTCTTGTCAAAAACAAGATCAAACATGGAAGAGACCAGTGAAAATATGAAATTCAGAGGAGGAAAGATCTCAATATATGATCCTATTCATATGAAGGAGGTCAATGCATTAGATTTTATAAGGAATTCATTTGAAGAGGTAGGTTGCTTATGGTTTTGTCAAAAGGCGTAAGATGTGGGCTACCATCATAATTTAACAAGATAACTTAGAACTATTGGTTGATGCACCACTGGTGGTATGAAAGAAAATCATAAATCAAAGAAAAAGGAGACAAAGTTTTGAAATTTTGAGTTTTGTGATCGTTTGCTAGGGTTTACATTGCACATAGGGACAATTTTACTTCAAAATCAAATTTTGAAATAATGGAGATGAATTTTACAAAAGTGAAAGAGGTTTTTGTCAACAACACAACAAAGAAAAAAAAAACATCCTTCAGTTTATTCACAAGTGTTATGATTTTGGGAGATATGCAGCAAAGTTTGAAGCCTATTTTTCATAAAATCAAATTCTCCAATTTAACTCCCTATTTTAGTCATTCTTTTGTGGCAGGGATTCCAAGAAGATGGGAATTTCATATTTTAATGCATCTCTCAATGATCATTTTATTTTCTTATAACATTTATTTAAATTTCTGAAATTTCTCCCTACTCAATGTTTTCATAGAGAGCCTTGAAAGCTTATTTTCAATTTCACAATTGCAAATTTAACCACTTTGCCTTATCCAAGCTCTCCAATTAAGTGATGATATATATTTATGTTATTTCTTCTTACATGGAAAGTTATATCTTTTGTGAGTTAAAATATTAATCTCCCTCATTAGTAGTGATAGGGTGAGCCTTGAGTTTGTTAGAATTTTATAATAGCTAGAATCCCTTTGAGCCAAGCAACTTTATATCTTCTACTAGCTACTACCTTATATTCTACCTTAATCGATAACAATGTAAATTTTTGTTGCTCCTCATTGATCCAAGATATTACTCTTGATTTCATGATGAATGTATATATTGTGGATGATTAAAAAGCATTCCAACCAATTTGAAGTTATCACACTCCACATATTCAATCTCAAAGTGTAGTGCACAGTTTATGTACCTTGCGATTCTTTGTTTGCTTTTCAACAAACAATATTTTATATATGGATGCATATTCACAATGATAAACACACAATTCAAAAAAACAAGAAATGTTAGTTATATTAATGATGCTACTATGACAAATATATACATTGGAGCTCAAGGTGGGATGCACAAACTAAAGAAGTACCTATCTCATTTAACCATTTATCTATACATCACAACAAATTATAAGTACCCTAATAATGTCCACTTAAGCCATTTTGGGCTATTGTACATGTATTAAGCCCTTGGTCCCAAACCAAAAGGCATTATTAACCACTATATAGACTTTGCTTCGCATTGAAGGCAATCTATCTAGTGTTTATTCCTTTATCAATACTTGACCATGTCTATATTTCAAATCTAGCTTGGTGAAGTATCCTACATGTTGTGGTTGATATGACAAGTCATTGATCCTAGGCAAGGGGTAGTGATTTTCAAAAGTGATATTGTTCAGTTGTTTGTATTTAATGCACATCCTCCTAGTGTTATCCATCTTTGTTACTAAAATAAAAAGGGAACCACATGGTGACATCTGGGCTCCTTGTTCAAATAGCCCATATAACGACCTCTTCACCTTGTATGGCTCCAATATGCACTATTTTGTCTAACGCTATGTTTGGTAAAGAGGAATTGGACAGTAACTATATCTTTTTCTCTCTTCAATGGCATCCCTTTTGGCTCTTGGAACATTTTTTTGTATGGTTGTAAAATCTCTCCTCATTGAAACAATTGTTCTTTTGAACACCCTTCCAAGTATGTCTTCACATCTATTGATTTAATGTCTTTTTGGTTTTGTCTTAAGGGGACAACTCCACCACACTTACTCACGTTTATGAATCTCTTAGTTTGGTGGGTACTCACTAGTGAGATATTTACTCCCTCTTGCGTGCTTTGATAATAAACAATACACAATCATTTATCAAATGATGTTGATTTTCCCTTGTCATGAAGATGGAAACCCTTATATAAATGTAGGGACTACCAAACACTACATTATAAACACAACGTGGAATTGCATTGACTTTCTATTTCATCAACAAAATTTGCACTAATAACAAATCTAAGCTTATATCGCTTGGTGATTTTTTAACACTTCTTGCTGATTTTTTAAAACCACATCCTTGTTCACCCATCCAAAGAGTATGGATGAGCACGATCATTCACATCTTAACCAAAATTATTTACCATTCCCTTTGAAACGAGGTGGCTTGTGAACCAAAATAAAATCAAGTGTATATCTTCTTCTTCTTCTTCTTCTTTTAAGTAGAATTTTGGCTCATAACATCTTTGTCATCTCCTTCTCCTCATTATGATGGAGAATACTTAGATTCACCTCCTTTTGCATTGTTCTGTAGATAATCCTATCATCCACATTTGATTTTATTTGTATCTCCTTTCTTGCTTCCACTCGAAGATTCTTCTTCATAGACTACTCTTAATTGTGGTTCTTGGGATTTAGCTCTAGAAGTAGTTGCCAATATTTTTTTTCAGTGTGACCATCAATGTTATAATCACCATAATTATTGTTAGGGTCCTTGCATGCGTGTTAAGTAATGATAGTCTTCTTATTGTCCCCTCCCCCTTCTTCTTTTTCCCCTTATTGGAAGCTCCATGTTGGTCTAATTTCTTCACCCCTTTTTCTTGTAAGATTCAATGCACTAGCCCTACACACATGCCTTATGAATGGAATTAGGTTTGAACATCATAACCTTCCTTCTCATATCACTATTGTTGGAGCGGGGTCCCCTAAGTCTGAAGACAAATTTTGATATATTTTGTAATATATTTTGCAACTTTAGTCATGCGCAGGGGCTTTGGGGCGGGTCAAAGCCCCTCATGAGTTGTAATGGGTTAAAAGGGTAGAACAAGGGGACGCAAACCATGGTTTTCATCCCCTAGAGTAGCGCAGGCTAAAAGTATAAATAGAAGTCTAGATCGAGTCTAAGAAGGCAATTTTTGGATAAGTTTGAACCTTGATGATAGATCTTGCTATTTTTTGATATTTTGTGCGGAATTGTCTAGGTAGAAATCTCCTTATGGTTGTGTGCGCGGAGAGCTTATTCCCGCTATGTGCGGACCCCGCTGGCTGTATCAGCGAATCACTGAAGGGTTTATGTATGAAGGATCTGAACTGATATTAAAAAATAACTATTGTTGCAGATATTTGAGTCTGAAATGCATCTACTTTTTATGTTATGAATGTTTCTGCATATTATTTCCAATTCATGTATTGTCTGCAATTAGATCTCTTGCGCAACTGTTTCTGGGTTTATATGAATGATTATTGGATGGATCTGATTCTATAAGGTTTTGATATTTCTTGTTAAGGGTTATTACTTGGATTATAGATTTTGTGTTATCTTGCGCAAGGTATTCTGCATAATTGACCTAAATCTGTCTGTAAGGGTTTCCTGGTTAGGGCTTTTGTTGCGAAGGTCTGTTTATGGCTATTTTGGATCTTAAGGCACCCACATCATTCAAACCTCTCTCAGGGTGTGGAAACCTAGTTCCAGCACCCACCCACCCCCCCATACTACTTCGGGTGAGACATTGACTTGCGCAAGCAAGTCACTACTAAAAGGGCAAGTAGTAAGAGGGTTTTGTTGGTCAACCTCAACTTTGAACCTGGGTCAAGACCCCTTAAGCCAACAAATGGTTATGTTGTCGGGATCGGGAACATTTTGAGAGAGGTTGGGTGATGTCAAAAGGTCATTGGCAGCCATTAAAGTCTGAACCAGAGGACTGGTTTGAAAAAAAGATTCAGGAATTTGCCCTAAAAGAAAACAGAAGTAAGAAGCTATCCGCTTAAGAGTGCAAGCACAAGTATATTTTCACAAAATTACATGAGATCTTCTAAGTAACCTTTGCACACGAATTACAGGAGTGGTTGGCAAGGTTAGCAGAATTACAAACCTGTTGGAAAGATGATCAAGTCACGCAGTGGACCCATGAATTAATCCAACAGTTGGAGAAGACTCATAATTCCATTACCCGAATTGTAGATCACTGTATTGACAACATCTTGGGCGGGTTTGTGACAAAGTTTGCAGTCGATCAGTTTGTGTCATACTCTGAAGGTGAAAGGAGATTTTTCAAGGGATTGAGAGGTAAGTTCTTACAAAATTTTCCCATGGTAATTAAGATGCTATTGTGTGAAAATGGTATTTTGTGCAGCCACACCGAGTGAATGACCCCTGATCAGAGCGAAAGCACTATGCGTAGCAGTAAATATTATCGGGTCAATCAAAGAGGGGAAAAATATGTATACAGTCCTCTAAGAAACTCCCCTAATATAAACGGAAGAGAGGCTACGCACGCTAAAAATAGCCCTCTTGTTATGCCACCATCACATCCGCACAGGGATAAGAATCCTCCTACCCCACCACCGCCCCCACCTGCGGAATATATGGCCGTGCATATGAAGCTACCCACCTTTAAGGGTGCGGGGGACGAGGAAATGGAGTGATTTTTGTTTGTGGAAAATGCGGTGTGGACTGCGCAGAATGTTAATATTGATTCTATCAAGAGAGCACCGCTGGCTATGGCCTTTGAAGCTCGCGCTTTAGATTGGTTCATGGGATACATTGCTAAAAATTTACATCCCACTGTTCAGCAGATTAAATATTCTCTAAAGCAGTAGTTCTGAAATCAAAGTCCTATTCTCGATGTGTAATAGAACTGAAAGATTTTAAGAAAGGGTCGAAGGAATCAGTTTGGGAAGCTAACCAACAACTGAAGCAAACCATCAGTGACGGAGGATTTTTTTACGATGACAAGCAACATAAGGAATGGTTCATTGCCATGCTATTTCCACATCTGCACGGGCCTATGGTTCAACAAAAGATTGATTCTCAGGAAGAAGCCCTGGAAATTTCTATGAAATTAGAAGTTGCGCCTAGGGACGATGCTCAATTTGGAGTGCTCCAAATTCAGAGCCAATTAGAAGAAATGCACTTAGACATTCAAAATTTACGAACATACTGGGGTAAAGAAGTTGGCGCAGATGTCTGGTGCATATGCTGTCAGATTATATGAAAGCTAGGGGACTGAATCCACTACGCCCTAGGGATGTTGTTGGACCTAGTGCCCCCACACTATGGTGTGCTGATTGTAGGGTAGTTGGGTGGCACGATACAGACCACTACCCACGGTTAGGAGCTTATGTACCAGAATTGAAGCAACAATGGTGCAGATTCTACTCTTCAGTTGGTCACGATGAACACCACTGCAGAACGTTTGACCTAATGATAGACAATGCAAACCTGTACAGGGTGAATGCTGACCCTTCGTCGCCAACATCTCCCTCTGGACGAGGAGGATCCCCAACAAGAGGAAGGGGAGGGGGGAGAGGTGGAGGTGGAGGTCGTGGGAGAGGGCAATTAATTTTCTATAACTATGGAGATGCTGGACACTATGCACGTGACTGCCCGAACCCTGCGCGACAATCCTGCAGGTACTGTAGGCAATTTGATCATGTAATTGAAGATTGTCCTATGCTAATAGCTAAAATGCAGGAAAAGCAACAGATTCCGACGCAAAACATACAGATGGTTAAGGCTGAACCGCATGACGATGGTCCAAGTGTAAATGTAATTACACGCAATGGTGTTGACACTGGAGGAAATAAGGAAAAGGCTGCCGCAGAGCCACTAATTAGAAAGGTGTCTGAAAAGAAGGAAGGCCTCAACCTGCAAAAAAAATAAAATAATAAAAATAAATAAATAAATCGTTGAGGCCAGGAAGGATTTTGTTGATGCAGGCGCATCCACGTCAAGGACTACCATGGAACCAAATGTTGATGATGAATTTACAACATTCCTACAAGCCTGCATTAAGTTAATACACAATTAGAAGGCAATAGATAATCTTCAGGCCCTGATAGATAGTTGTGCAGAGAAAGAGGTGCCTCGAACAGAGACCAAGGCCATGAACAAGGTTTATAAGCATAAGAAGAGAACTGGTAGGGAGATGCACATGACTGTGCATTTTGGAGAATATGAGATGGATCAAGTCATCTTGGATCTGGGGTCTAATGCAAATGTATTACCTAAGCAGACCTGGTAGAAGATGGGAGAACCAAAGTTGGAATGGTCCACCTTTCAGCTATGCATGGCTAATCAGCAAAATATCATTCCACTTAGAAGACTTCCACAAGTTGTGGTAGACATTGCCGGAGTAAAGGAATGCGCGGATTTCGAAGTAATACAAATTGTGGATGACGCAGACCCCTACCCTACACTGTTAGGATTGGATTTGGCCATTGATGGGAGGCATCATCAACTTGAAGCATATAAGTATGATGTTTGAGAATGATGGTATGCGGGTGATAGTCCCACTGGACCCAGCAGAAGGAGAACGATGCATGAAACCAGTACGTGAAGGGGATGATATCGACCATATGTACAAGCTGACTGCATGTGACAAAGATTGTATCAACCCTACAGCTGATGGAATGTTGAACTGGGAGAAGGATAGCTCGTGTTTCTCTGATTCTGATGGTGAGATGGAAAACTAGAAGAACCGGTTGCACGATGTCTCAGCATTCCGCTGCCTCAAGATCACAAATAACTCCCACTGCATCTCCTCTAAGGTAAGAGAACTACCCTACTTTGATGCTTCTTGTAGTGTCAAAGAATTTTTGGAATCATTGGAAAAAGTTTTCCCAGAGGAACGAAGGTTTTGGGCGCTTGATTTGGCTATGCGCGCAACTCCAGCACGTTGGTGGGAGACGCACAAGGGAGCTTCACAAGACTGGGAGGAATGTAGCCAAATGATGATGCTGCAATTCGAACCTCTAGCCACCCCACCAATTGAGCTCTTTTATGGTCAAAGAGATCCGCGTAAGCACCTAGCCATGTGGATGGAGGTATGGGATGAAAAGACATGGAATGAGTGGGTTCATAGGTTTGTCCACTCGTTGGGGCCGGTACCCACCACCTGGTATCTAGAATTTAAACTACACCGAGATAATCGAAACTGATTTACAATGATTGAGGATTTCCTGGCAACCTTTGGCATGGTTGGGGGCTCGGAAAAATTGGATGAAGCCCTATAGGACATAGATGCCCTGATATTTGATGAATCTCGGCTCCGAAAGGAATGTGTTGTGCTGGCCTGGGATGTGCAGATGTAAGACATCGTCAACTGTAGAAACCTGTCAATCGAGGATAATGAAGATGACCCAAGGAATGTTAATATCCAGGAGTCTGAAGGAGAGCGTGTAGTTGTAGGGCCCGCATTAGGGATGGTGGATGTCCCTAAGCCGCTGAAATTGAAGGAATTCAACATTCGGACGAAAGAGCAGCCCAAGTTGGAAAAAATTGGGGATTACTGGGATGATGATACAGTAGGAAAGATTGTAGAGCTGTTGAAAAAGTATCAAGATATGTTTCCTACAAATTTCTCTAAGCTCAAGGGAATTGTAGGGGACCTGGGTGTTATAAATATCACACTGAAACCAGATGCGCGCCCTGTCAAGCAGTGCCCGTATCGATTGAACCCCAAATATAAGCAGAAAGTAAAGGAGGAATTAGAAAATATGGTGGTTGCGGGTGTTATCACTCCAATGATTCTCAAAGGTTTTTTTTCGGTTTAAATAACCTTAGAGGTAACCACAAACCTAATTTTAAGCCTTAGGATCTAGCCTTCCTAATGCTCAAAGAGGGCTCTCTCTGGATGATTTATCTTCGTTGATTGTAGTTGATTTTAGGCTAGTTATGTAGGATTACTTGCGATTTTGATTTTGGATTTGGTTTGGTTGTGAAATCACTTACTTAGATGGATAGATGTAGGTCTATATTCCATTGGGCTAATGGAGTCAAAGTGTCAAGTAGCAGAAGCAGGATCAAGGCTCTAAAGGGAAGTATTCACAGGTCAAGATAGTTTAGTCACTTCAGATCCTTAGGCTGGTGGTGAAAATGGTTTAAATCGTGGTAAGAGAGCAATTAAGCATTCTCAAATCAAGATAATGAGGGAAAAGACAGAGGTCAATCGAAATAAAGGAGCAATTAAGAATTCCCTAATCTGGATATCAGAAGAAAAACATATAAATGATAAACAGTTCAAGACCGAGTGTAATTAAACATATTCTGCAATAACATTCCAGTGATATCATTTAGATTAAGCAAACATATGAGCATGTGAAAACTTCAGAAAGAAACAATTGAACAAGTAGAAAGTACTTCACTGTAATGACCCAACACATGAATCATGTAATATAATCTCTTTATTTCTTTAATCCAGTTTGCTGACTTGAAATTGGTACAATCACCCTCAGGTTCCAGAATAGTACATCTATAAAAATGTTCAGCAATTCATCCACACTCAATACTTCAAAACGAGAAGTATTTATACAAAAAATCTTAAAAAATATCCTAAAACGACTTTGGAATTATTCAAGGAAAAAGAAATATCTTCATGCAAGAAGATAGAGATAGCTATCTAACTAATGCAAGTTGTCCCTGCTTTTATTGATTTGTTCTTCAATTGTTGATATTTTGCTATTGATTTGTCTCTGATTGTTTCTCAACAAAGGCTACAGTTAGGCACTGAAGTGTCCTCTACGCTGGCAGTTTTATCTTTGTTTTGACTTTCACTATAACCTTTCAACTGATACACTTTAAACTCTGCTTTGTAATTTCTGATTTGACTTTAACTTTAACTTTAAACTGATACTCTTTCACTATCATGTTTTCACTGTTAACTGATTGCCTTGTTTTATCTTTACTACTATTTTCTTCACAGTAAATCAGTCATCTTTTCCCAAAATTCAGTCTCTGGCAATTTGATCTTCATCATCCTTCTGAGTATTTCATCTGCTTCAATATACTTTGAGAATGTAGGCTTGTTAACAAATAAGTGTTTTACCTCATGCTGTAGGTAAAAAAGATTCTCAAAGTTTTTGTAAAGTACCTTCCCTGTTGGAATACCTTGCATGGCTGAGTTTTTGGCTTGCTCCTTAGCCACTTCTCTCATCTTCTTAACATAATCATCATGCTTCATTAGTTTGTCATGAATAACTAATGGATTTGGAAGGCCTTTTTATCTGAGAGTGTCAAACTTCATCATGAACCTTGTGATGGAAACTTCCATATTCTGGCATTTCTCTTCTAGTTATATCAACAAATTATTTTTAGAAATAACCTTCCTAACTTCTAGGATGGTTTATGTTCTATCACTGATTCCAATCTCTTCAAGTTCTTGCCTATTCTTGGAATTAAGGAATTTGATGATTTCATTAGCCTCTTCAGGTTTCTTACCGAGTTGTTCTTTTATCTTCTGAATGGATTCTCTTGCTGCTTTGACAAAATCTTTTTGTTCATAGATAACTTGTATGAATGGCCAAATATCATTGACATATTCAATTATATTGGCCCAAAGTTGTTGTTTGGCTTGTGCCATGGGTTCTTTTAATGTTAGATCTTTCTCTAACTTCTTCAATTGCTCATTCAACCTGTTTGATTTATGTTCTTCATTTTTTAGCATAATCTTAGAAAGTTTCTTTTCATCTTCCAGACTTTTCAGTTGTTCTTTAAGTCTGTTAATTTCATTTGTCATAATAGACATGTCCTACATAGCTTTTACTAGTTTACTTGCTTCATTTGTAGGTTGTGTTGTTGTTGTTGATGACTCTAATGCTGAAGTTGTTGATGAGGTGAGAGGAAGTGTTGTAGCCATTGGGACTGTAGGAGCCCATGATTCTGCTAGTGTAGAAGGCACAGCTATTGTGACTATAGGAATTACAGTGATAGGAGTTTCTTCTCTGGCATTTTTATCCTGGACCAACTTGTCCATTTCATTCTCCATTTCTTTTATCTCAACAGTCAACTGAAGTATGAGACTCGTCATTTCATCTTTCTGATTTGTATCCTATAACACTTCCTTTTCTTGAGGATGTTCAGTAGGAGGCAGCTTAAGTTGCTTATTTAATGCAGCAATGTCTACATTTTTTCTTCTTAATCAATTCATCTGCAATTTTGACATTACTAGGATCATATCCTACTTCAATAACCAAATATTCCAGTGGTTTGATTCTGTTGTCCTTAGCTTGAGAGGATGCCTTTTCCAACTTGAGTTGATCTTTGATGTTTCCAAGAGTGTTTTGAAGCTTCTGTACATTCATTTCTTTATTTTTCATTGTGGAATAAAGCATTTCACCAGCTTGTTTGTGAAATTCTATCTAATTAATAGGATGAATATCATCTGCTTGAACTTCATATGATGACTTTTTGTAATCAGCTGATGATTTGGGATGCTTTACTTTAGGCTGCAGGAGGATCATTTGCATCTTTCTAGTCTTATAGTAAAAAGCATAAAGCAATCTGATTTGGTCACTGGGTGACTATTTTCGATACTGGTTATATGTACCAGTATTCAAGGCTTCATTTCTCATCTTTATCTCTTTGTATTTCTGCATAACGTCAATCTCCTTCTCTGTTGGTTTGCTAGATAAGGACATTTCAACACTGTGTTGCTTCTGAATTAGTTGAGTGTTTCAAGTTGAAGGTTGATGTGTTTCTTTAATCACTGTAGGAGGTGCATTGTCCTTTGCTGCAATATCTATGTCAATCACTTCTATTGTTTCCACTTCTTCATTAACAAGATTTAATTTTGGCTTCTTCTTGTACGTCAATTTAAATTTGGTTTCAATTGTAGTCTCTGTAGTGTATGATCCTTCTTCTTTGATTCTTTTTTAATTCCTATCTTCTTGGGCTGGAGTCTGCAAGGTTTGACTAGTATCACTTTGCTTCGCTGCCTCTATCAAGGTGTTTTCCAACCATTCGGATTGGTTGGAGTATTTCTCAATGTCTAGTTTCTTCTCATGTACATAAGGAGTTAGTTTGCATTTAACTCTCAATTTACTTATTACTCCTAGAGGATCATAATACCATAGAAAATTTTTACTAAATTTAAACTCCTGCAAATACTTTTCAGCTTCTGGACCTGCATCTCTGCTGTTACAAATAAAAGGGCCAACCTGATTTTTTATTTTGAACTGTGTTTTCTTCTTAGTTGCCAAGAAATTAATTCCCTCATAATTAAGAATTTGTCTGATATACTCAAGGTCAAATAACCTCAATGGGAGGTATTTGGGCAGTTTATATGGAATAAGCTTTGATCCATATACCCTTATCTCTGTATGGTTTTGGTACAAGTACGAATCTCCTGTCCTATTATGCTCTGACAATTGTAGGACCTTCTTAATTTCCTCACTAATTATGGGTTGCATGCTGCTGTTCAACATATTGACCATTGGGTGAATAAAAGAATCAATAAAATCTGTATAGGTGGACTCTGTGGAGTCTTTTCTTATTAAAGGAGTCCAAAATATGATTTAATGTGGGTTTCCTTCAACATCAAGCTTCTGAAGGTTGATGGCAAATTTCTCAGACTGAAAGTATAAAAAAATGTGGAATAGGACTGAGGAATACTTGAAAACACCTTCTTCAGGCATTTTGACCAATTGTTCATGAATATTATCAGCAAGGTATTAGGAAAAATTGAAAATGGTAGCAGAAGGCTGAACAGGTGTGAAAGTAGACAAGAAACCTAGTACTGCAACATCAACATGCTCATATGTGAAATAACAAAGAATAAAAGACAGCATGCTAATGATATGTCTGGTTCTTTCAGAAAATTTTGCAGATGGGTAAGGAGGATTTATCTTGGGAATTTCTACAGATGAAGGCATTAAAGTTTGAAATATCTGGAGCCTCTTGGGGAAGTCCAGATTCAGGTATAGTTGTGTAAGAGCTTCAATGGACAAAGGAATTTCATCTAGTCTGGATTGGATCTGGAGCGTTTGATTGATTGACTCAGTTGTAATAGTAATAAAAATTTCTTTTTCATGGTTTATTATGGCTCTCTGGTCAGGGAAATAGCAAGATTGACAAAGTCTGAATACTTATGGGCACTGGAAAGCTTGTGGGAATACATACTTTGGCAAATTAGATTCCCAAATGAAAACCTTATATTCTTGATCTATGGATTTCTCATGGCTCCAGCAATGGAGCTCAAGAAGGTTAAATTCAGTGACTGTGTCACTAATCTTAAAATCTCTATCAGCTAAAGGAGCGTGTTCTACATCTACAACTGGGGGTTGTAGAGGATTGACAGATACAATTCCTTTGGAAGCCATTGTTTTGTTTGATTTTACAATTAATTACTCTTTCGACTCAAGAAATAGATTTCAGGCCTTTAATAGCACCTTAGAAACATAATTACAGTTTGCAGATTGATTTAAGAAGCCAATTGGTAAATTATTACTCTCTGTAATCAAAAACAGTCTCAGGCCTTGGGAATCTATAAAATAAGTCTAGGGTTTGTAGAACAAAGGATTTGGGAAGCTACAGGGATTTCCTTTTAGGTCTGCAAAGGTTAAAATTTCTCAAATTGTAATATATGTGATTAAAAACAGTCTTAGTACCTCATAATTATGTAAAAGGAAGCCTAGGGTTTGCAGAAAAGGATTGGAAGGCAAGAATGGTTTTCTTTAGGTGTGCAAAAGGCTTCTATTTTAATTCAATTACTGATTACTTTTTTTATTACTTTAGGAATAGGCCTAAGCACTGAAGAATACCTGGATAAAATGAGGATTATGGTTTGCAGAAGGGTTATGAGGTAGCAGAAGGCTTTCTGAGGCTCTTCTGGTCTTTATAATGCTTTCGGACTGGCTCTGCAATAATTGGCAGCGAATGGTTGAATTCTGGTTGAATTTCGGTTTAAAACAGGGTCGGCAGCAAATTTTTTGGTCTGAAATAGCTCTTATGCGAAAAAATTTAACAAAAATGGTAAAAAAGGGTGTAATGGGCGGGTAATATGCATTTTTAACCAACAGTGTTTACATTGAATGCGCGGTCAATTCAAATGGGCAGGTGGTTTGACAACGGTTAGGAGAAACCATTGAGCGGTTTTCGCACTGGAAAAAGGTGGTTGGTGGTATTTTTTTTTGGCGATGCGATAAAATGAAAAGTCAACACGTGGCCAGGAGCGGAGCTCCGAAAACCATGGATATCACAATGTCTGTGGTATGTTAACAATCATGCTATCGGATGTGCAACAAGGCTTGCTGGCCGTTAGATCTGGTCAGTGATGATCTAACGGATGCGATGATGCGATGGAGTATCGGGATTTGATGGCGTGGGGTATGGGACTTTATGCTATGCGGGTTATGAAATATTTTCATTGGTCGGGGTTAAGTTATGTGATAGGGTCGGGGTTTAATACATGCCAATGGGGTTAGGGAAAGTGGGACTTTATAATAGGTGGGACCATAATCAGTGGGCCCGAAATATATGACATGTGGGGAATATTAAACCATAGATTTAAAATAAAATATGGGTTGGGATAATATATATAAAGGAATTAATATAAATACGGGTTTAAAAAGGTATATAAGGGATTTAATATATAAATTTAAATGTTAATACTATACAATGAAATGTTACCAAGTGCGGGAATTTCACTAAGTGTTAATGTGCAAACTTATATCGGGGAGGGATATTTGTAGTGGGGCCCGACATATAGATTTAAGCATTTAGACTTAGGATAAAATATTTTTATGGGTTTTTGGTGTTTCTTGAATAAAGGGAAATTAGTAAAGGTACTTTTTACTTTTCCAAAGATAAAATGTGTTTTAACTTAGGAAAAGGGATTTTTTTGCAAGGGAAAATGACTGACTAATGGGAAAAGAGTAAAAATGAAGGGATGGGGTATTTTTACAAGGGAATAATTTTGAAATGAAGTTAGTAAATGAAATAACCAATTTTCTGCTATCCATGCCTTGTGAAAACTGCTTATGCCTACCCACCTATTATCCTAACATTTTTCCTTCATTTACATGGGTGCATTTGAGCTTGCAGTACCTTTTTCATTTTTCTTTTAACAGAAAATTATCTAATTCTATACTTATTACTTCCAAGGGCTCAGATTAAACCATTGAGCTCCTTATTATTCTTTACCTAACTACTAATCTTCCAAGATTAAACAGTTTGGCTAGATCTTTATTTTCTACCTATCAACATAAAATTTAAAGCATGAAAGGTCAAGATTAAGCAGTTTGACCATCATGTTTGTGGAATTTTTAGCAAGTTTCACAAAATATTATTTTGCAAAGTGAAGTAAAAAGTAGTGGCATTTGAATTTGCATCACTTTCATGATCTATTTTTATCTCTTTTTTGTTTGGGGTTCATTTTTTATATTATTTTGATCTTTTTTCTTTCAAGTCCTTTGATTTTTCTTTTAGGACTTTTACACTCTTTACATTTTTTTTTTTTTTAATTTTCTAATATGGGAAAACAATTTTGCAAAAAGAAAAGTATGTACATGTTACAAGACTTATTAAAAGTCAATTCAAAATTATGAATCCTATTATTATAGGACCCTAACAGCGGGTATCATTGAACCGCTCAAACAGTCTGATTGGGTAAGCCCAATGGTGGTTTAGGAGAAAAATACCAAAGGAGAGATAAGGATTTGTATAGATTTGCGCAAGTTGAATGATTCTTGTGTGCATGACCCATTCCATACTTCATTTTCTGATGAAATCATGGATAATGTAGGAGGACAAGAAGCTTATTCATTTACTGATAGATTTTCGGGGTATCATCAAATCATAATTGCGCCAGAAGACCGCAGCAAGACCACCTTTGCCACTGAATGGGGTTCTTTCCAATATATTGTCATGCCATTCGGATTGAAAAATGCACCTGCGATCTTATCGCATGTGGTAGTGGTTGTATTCAAGGAATTCATGCATAAATTCTTGGAGGTATATTTTGACTACTGGAAAGTGTTTGGATTGGTAAAGAAACATGTGTCGAACTAGTGCATAATGCTTGACACATGTAGAAAGCACCAGATTTCTCTCAACCTGAAGAAGTGTATATTATGTGTGCCTTTTGGAATTTTTTTGGGACATATAGTATGTCAGCAAGGATCGATGGTAGACCTAGCCAAGATTGTCATTATCATCAACTTAGAATTTCCTACTAATGAGAAACATTTGTGCTCCATCCTAGGACATACTGGTTATTACAGGAAGTTTATCAAAGGGTATGCTCTGATCACTACGCCAATGGAGAAGTTGCTAAAGAAGGATGTAGCGTTTTTCTGGGATGGTGAATGTCAAAAGAGATTTGAGTTGCTAAAGGAGAAAATGGTTGCTACACCTATTTTGATATTCCCATACTGGTCTAAGGTTTTTCATGTACATGTGGATGCATCTGGTATAGCACTTGGGGTTGTTTTAGCACAGCCAGGAGAAGAAGACATTGATCACCCAGTTTCTTTTCTAGTAGGAAGCTCTCTAGCGCAGAGCGCAACTACTCAACTACAGAAAGGGAGGGATTGGCCATGGTATACGCTCTACAAAAATACAGACACTATTTGCTGGGAGGGAATTTCAAGATGTTCATTGGTCATTCTGCTTTGAAATACTTGGTCAATAAGCCTGTGTTGGGGGGGAAGATCTATCGATGGTTGCTACTTTTTCAGGAGTGTGACTTTGAAATTATTTTGAAGCTTGGAAGACTAAATGTTGGACCTGATCATCTGTCACGAATTGAAAATGGGGAATAACTAACCAATCTAGAGGAGGGGTTACCTGATGAGCAGCTCTTTTCTATCAAGGTGGTTGATGAACACTTTACTGATATTCTTCATCTCCTAACCACGGGAATTGCACCTGCGGAATATTTAGTCCAACAAAAGAAGGAGTTGGTTGCGCGCGTAGCTAATTTTACCCTGATTGCAAGTCAGTTGTATAAACTAGGAGCAGATGAAGCATTAAGGAGATATGTGTTGGAACATTAGAGACAAGATATATTGGTTGAGGCTCATCGAGGAGTGGCAGGAAGCCACTAAGTTTGGAAAGCCACTGTGCAAAAGGTGTTATGTGCGGGGTTATGGTGGCCCACGCTACACAGGGATGCACAAGCGTACTGTCAGGCCTGTGATGCATGTCAGAGGACAAGGAAGCCATCGCGCAAAGATGAAATACCCCTGCAACCGCAAATGTCCTTGCAGACATTTGATAAATGGGCTATAGATTTTGTTGGACCAATCAAGCCTCCGGGGAAGAAGACTGGAGTGTGTCATATCATTACTGTAACTGATTATGTCACCATATGGGTAGAGGCGAAGGAAGTTAAGGACTGTACCGTAGATAGTGTTGCACACTTCATCTTTGAGAACATTTTGACCAGGTTTGGATGCCCGAATATTTTTATGACTTGTTAACTAAACCATTGAAGCTTTGACAAAGGAATTCCAGATCCATCGCAAGAAGAGTACCCCGTATCACCCACAAGAAAATGGCACAGTAGAAGCTTTCAACAAGATCTTGGAGAATGTGCTCACTAAGATCTGTAATTCCAATCGAGATGATTGGGACGTACGCATCCGTTTTGTGTTATGGGCTTATAGGACAACATGCAAAAAGTTGACAAGAAAAACACCTTTCAGGATGGTCTATGGGCAAGAAGTCATCATGCCAATGGAGTATATTGTCCCAAGCCTGTGCATCCCATCTTTCACTAATATGGCCAAGCCTGAAATTATGGAGGAACGATTGGCGCAACTCCTTGCCTTAGAAGAAGATCGGTTCATTGCTAACTTCCACCAGCAAGTGCAGAAGGTGCGTGAAAAATCTTGGCATGACAAGCACATCAAGCAGAAGGTGTTTAAGGAGGAAGACTTGGTCTTGCTATATGATAGTCAGTTTGCGCGCCACCCAAGGTGTATTGGTGCCCTTTACTGCTGCTATCGAGGAGCTCTAGAATAAAATGAAGAACCCAGTGCCAGTCTGACTCGGGATGAGTCACAAGATTGTGTTAGGGGCCTGTTGGAGCGGGGTCCCCTAAGTCCGAAGACGAATTTTGATATATTTTGTAATATATTTTGCAAGTTAAGTCGTGCGTAGGAGCTTTAGGGCGGGTCAAAGCCCCTCATGAGTTGTAATGGGTAAAAAGGGTAGAACAAGGGGTCGCAAACCACAATTCACAGATCCTAGAGTAGCATAGGCTAAAAGTATAAATAGAATTCTAGATTGAGTCTAAGAAGGCATTTTTTGGATAAGTTTGAATGTTGATGATAGATCTAGCTATTTTGTGATATTTTGTGTGGAAGGCTCCTACTGGCTGTGTGCGCAAAGACCTTAGTCCTGCTGTGTGTGGACCCCGCTGGCTATGTGCGCGGGTGACTGAAGGGTTTTTGTATGAAGGATCTGAACTGATATAAATAAATAATTGTTGTCGCGGATATATGAGTCTGAAATGCATCTATTTTTTATGTTATGAATGTTTCTGCGTATTATTTCTTATTCCTGTATTGTTTGAAATTAGAGCTCTTGCGCAACTGTTTATGGGTTTATATGAATTATTATTAGATGGATTTGATGCTATAAGGCTCTAATATTGCTTGTTAAGGGTTATTAATTGGATTATAGATTATGTGTTAACCTGCGCAAGACATTCTGCATAATTGACCTAAATCTCTCTGTAAGAGTTTCCTGGTTAGGGCTTCTATTGTGAAGTTTTGTTTATGGTTATTTTGGATCTTAAGGCACCCACATCATTCAAAACCTGTCTCAGGGTTTTGAAACCTAGTTCCAGCAACCCCCCATACTGCTTCGGGTGAGACTTTCACTTGCGCAAGCAAGTCACTGCCGAAAGGGCTAGTAGTAAGAGGGTTTTGTTGGTTAACCTCAACTCCGAACCTGGGTCAGGACCCCTCAAGCCAACAACTACGAAGACCACCTAGATACTTTATGACTACATTAGGGTTCTTGGGATTTAACCCAAACTAAATGTCTCATGTTTGGAACTCTATAGTTCACCCTAGTACACTTTGTTTATGCCTCTATTAGTAGTAGTGTCAATGAATCCTTTATTCCTCTTCATTCCTCTTCATACTTGATTGGCTAAAACTAGGACATGAGGGCTATTTGAATACATCCTATGTAGTTGTTGCAAGGTTCTCCCACCTTGTAATGACTTTGAATATCATTTAGCTTGAGTTTGGAAAATTTATTTTCCACTCCTTTTGTAGATTATGCACATTGAAATTTTTAATTGTTCCAACTAGTGATTCAATTTAATTACATCTATGTTACATATAAAAGGCTTGACCTCAACCTTTGCTTACACTTTAAACAAGGGTTAAGAATATTGGTTATTAGGGTTCCCTTTTTTTAGTCTTGGTTTTTCCTTCTCTTCCCTTAACTTCTCATGATAATTTGGTTTTTCATGGGAATTAGGCCATGCCCAAAATCCATTGATATTTTCTTAGGAGTGGCCATGAGTAAGGCTACAGTGACATCCTTGGTGGGTTAATTCCCCTTGTTAACAATGTAAATAATTCCTTTTTTTTTTGTAAGTTCAAAATATTTGTATTCAATAAAATTTACAATAATTACATTGCCCTTACTTGTAAGCCAAAATTCCTCTGTATGATCCTTGGTTTTACAAAGGGTGTGAGTCCAAATTAAATCAATATTTTGTATAAGAAAGTTGCTAGAGGTTGAGGGAAATGTGTTGGATATAAAACAAAATGTTTGACAAGAGAAATACAACATGACTTGCTTCATAGAGAGACAAAAAAAAAAAAAAACAAAGGAGACAAAGCCATACCACCTACTTACAGCTGCTTCAACAAGACATGTTTCTCTTCCTCGGCAGGTTATGGTCCAAAATACTCATCATAACCAAACTAGGGGCTTGCTAAAGCATGGATATTGTCCTTAGTTCTCTAACGCTTGATTGGATGCATGGATGTGGAGGGAAGATCTGCAACAAGAGGAGTTTGCGTAAGTTGTATGTCAAGCTCATGAGGAGCTAACTAAGAGGGGTTGTCTACAGCAAACTCAAGTGATCCAGATTGAGAAGAGGATGGAAAGTCGAGGCCAAGAGAGCTCGTGATGTCCCTGAGTGTTGCAGTAAGGTTCCTCTGGAAGTGGTCAAGATCGAGGTTTCGAGTCTCCATCACAAGTGTGCTTTCTTCATGGTCCTTGAGAAGACGACCCAAAACATTCTTGAGAGCCCATGCATTATCATCCATGAATTGAAGCTCGACCGCTTTCAAGTTTTTCCATAATAAATTTTCTAGAGGTTGAGGGCCATGTGTTGGATATAAAACAAAATGTTTGACAAGAGTGATAGACATGACTTGCTTCATAGAGATCCAAAAAGACAAAACCAAAGGAGACAAAATTATACCACCTGCTTATAGCGGATTCAACAGGACATGTTTCTCTTCCAAGGAAGGTGATGGTCCAAAATACTTGTCATCACCAAACTAGGGGCTTGTTGAAGCGTGGAGATTGTCCTCGGTTCTCTAACGCTTGACAACATGCATAGATGTGGAGGGAATATTTGCAACAGGAGGAGTTAGTGCAAGCAATATTTCAACCCTGTGAGGAGCTTACTAAGAGGGGTTGTCTACAACAATTCCAGGTGATCGGGACCGAGAATAGGATGGCAAGTTGAGGTCGAGAGAGCCTGCCATGTCCCTGAGTGTTGCAGTAAGGTTCCTTGGAAGTGGTCACGACATATAATTCGAGCCTCCATCACAAGCGTGCTTTCTTCATGGTCCGTGAGAATATGACCCAAAATATTCTTGAGAGCCCATGCATTATTGTCCATGAATTGAAGCTCTATCACTTCAAGGTTGGTAACTTGATGATGATGCTTTCATAGGATGCTAGTATCAAATCTTTCAATACCCAAACCTTACCAGTGTAGGTGTGGAGGAATGTCTCTTCCATGTTTGTTGCGATGCGTACAACATCACTCATTAACCATCAAGCTAGAGTATGATTGAAACAGGTATGGCGCAAATGTATATTTGAAAAAGGGATGGGTAGAAGAATTACTGAGAGTAGAGGATTAACTAGCACCTGAAGGGAGGATTGCAACAAAAGTGGAGGTTATGTAGAATGTGAGTGAGTAGGTTAAGATAATGGCTTGATGATAGAGGTGGGCTTGATTCTCAAAAAGGTTAGAGCTTTGACCATGGAGGAGGATTGTATGCATATCAGAGATCACCAGAATCTAAGTTATAGCCATAGAAGAGATGGATCGAGAAGCCAAGTGGGGGAAGGTAGTAATGACTTACAGAGCCAGGGTGGCCACCATGATTGCTAGAATTATTACCTAGCTAAGTCGCTAATACCTATAATATACAAGTGATGCTGAAGGGTGATATCGAGGCTCATTGGAGTGGGAGCCATGGGATTCGGGAGGGACATTGAATGCACTTATGTCACCCACATCCATGGATTGTAAAAAAATCCTTGTAATTATCTAACTATAAAATTAAAAAAGGATGAGAAAAAGGGACACATATTCCAGAGTTTGAGAAAGGAGGTTTCTTGGGAGTTTATGGAAGTAGTTATGGGTATCAGTCATGGTATTATGGGTGTGCCATAATGGAGTTGCTTATGTAATTAATTGAACTTGACAAGAGGATAGAGGAGGCATGCCTACCTTGGATAAATTCAAAAGGTGTAGAGGACAAAATTAAGAGGGATGGATTGCATTGGCAAGTGGGAAAACCTGAAGTCAACCAACAGGGAGTCGAAAATGGGAGTTGGCACAAAAGCATCCCCATGTTTGCATAAATATAGAACCACCATGACCAAGTTATAAGGACAGACAACAGGATGTGCATGGCAACACAAAATCAAGGATATGGTTGCAACAACATAATGGGAGGCCACAAAGGGACTTTTTGACAAGGGAATTAAAACAAGGAAAAAATAATTAATGGAAATAGGGATTTCATTGTCCATGGATTGTTCTACGTATACCACAAGGGGAAGTGGATAGTTGCTTGGTGGAAATAGAATAAAGTGGAGGTTGAGAGACCCTAAGGGGGATTATTCATTCACAATTGAGGATTGACTCAATCATTAAAGGGAACAGGAAAAGAGGGAGGCCGAGAGGCTCTTGGTGATCATGATTATGTGCTTAGAGGGAAAATAAGGATATCAAGATTAAGATCATTCAAGGAGAAGAGAAGATTTGATGATAGAACAACTAAGAAACCCATGAGGCTTGATGGATAAGAATTGCAGAGAAGCTATGATAATAGAACGACTGAGAAACCCATAAGTCTTGCTAGTTGATAGCATAATTGAGAAACCCATGAGGCTTGTTGGCTAATAATCACAGAGTGAGCTCAGTTGATAGCCAAACTAAGAAACCTAAACGGCTTGACTACTGAAAATCACCGAGCAGTGATGGTGCCTTATAGGGTTGATAAATTCATTGGAGACTATGTTGGTTGACAACTTCTGAGTGGTGGAGTCATCTAGGGCTAGTGGGTTTATGGCACATGAAGGTAGTTCCATGGATTGGGTTGAGAACATAGGTGGAAGTTTCACTGAGAAGTTTTTGGAGAGTGCACTCTTATTCCTTCAAAGGTAACACAACTAATAAAACCTCCTTACTGTTAACCTTGTCTATCTCTCCACATATGAATTAAGGCTCTCTATGTTCAACACTCCAAATATGTTGGGATGTTGTATTATAATTCCCTCTGTATAAAAGGAAGTGTTCCTTACCTTATGTGAAATTATTGTATAGTTGGTGGGTGAAGAAAGTGTACCCTTGAGACACCCTTTTTCAACTAATGGTATTCATTAATTTCCTGAGGGGATGATGGTTGTATGTGAGTGAGTGGTTCACTACCTTTATTTGATTAACTTGATAGCTTGTGGGTAAAGGCAATGTAATCTTAGAACACCTTGTTTCAACTAATATTGTTAGTTTTCTGCTTTGAAAGCACTCCTCCTCAAGCTCTGGAATCTGGCTCGGTGTTGACAACTGCAAGAAATATTTGGCTACAACTTGTCTAAGGTTGGGTGGAGATTCGAAGTCCCAATCTCAGTTTCCAACCATTTGAAGTCAATAAGATAAGTTTCTTACTTGTATACTTGATGCATTTAAAAGATGAACATTGTCGTTGTGTGATGCATTCATGGTGTGACACTATTAATGTAGGAATATGTTATTCCTATCTTTCTATGTTATGAAACCAACTCACAAAATAGAAGAAAAAGATAGATCAATGACTTAGAAATCAGCCTCTTCGAGGGGGAAACCTCCTTTAAATTATATAAATGAACAATTCTTAGATGATACAAATGACAAAACCTCCTTTATATATATAAGGATCCAAAGGGTCACAATATAATCCAAGCCAACATAACAATAACAATGTAAGGGCACAAGAATAACAAAGTGGGCTTTTATGGGGCACAATAATAACAATATGGGGACTACATGGGCACAACAATAACAATAAGGGGGCTGCACTAACAATAAAAATAAGAGGAAAAACTAGTATTATAGGGACCTAACATGCCCCTCTCCTTAAAAAAAGTGTTGTCCTCAACACTTCATTACTTCTAGATGCCTCTGTATAAAATTCTCATCTTCCCATGTTGAATCTTCAGCAGGTAAGTTCTTCCACTTGATGAGATACTATGAAATTGATGAATTTTGTAGTTGTCGAGTTCTTGTTTCCGTGATTGCTTCAGGTTCCTAATATCACTCTCCCCAACTTCCCAAGGCTGAAAATGGGATTGAAGAAAGATAACCACAAACCAGGCTTTAGGTCAGGCAGCTAGCCCTACCAGGACCAGAGAGGGATCTCTCGTTGTCAATTTTGCATTCAAAGGAATGACTAAGTATCTAATGATCTTAGGCTAGGTATGTAAGCTCAGTAAATAGGATTTGTTTGATGTTTTAAGTGTTGGATAGAAAGGTCAGTGAGAAGCTTGGGTGTATGGTTTTTAGGTCTGAATTCCAAGGTCAATTTGTAGAGAATGTGTGAGGCTAGATAGGTAGTTTGAAAGAATTTTTAATAGGTCACTGAGTATAGGATGACGTAAGATATACTCTGAATCGGTACTAAGGTGAATTCATTCATTTAGAAGTGAATAGACATATCATGTAAACCTTGCCTAAAATAGAGCATGAACAGACATGATTTTTGCTTATAAACTTACAAGATAAACATATGGAAAGATGTATATGAAATAAGAAGATATATAATTTAGCATGAATAGATAAACATACACAAGAATAACAAATGCTCCAATGCATACCACAATATTTTCCACACAAGTTCTGGAAATATGTCTCTGATTTCATTCCAAAATGTTGATTACAAAAGCCCCACTGCAAAATAAGACTATCCAACCCCAAAAAAGACTAAAGAGGGACTACTTATAGAAAATATGGACCATGAAACTTCATCAGGTCGAAATCCCATCTAAATTAATGGAACATAAATACACAATATGAGTCATTTCCTAGATTCTAGGGAGGTTAGAAACCATTCCCTAAAATTCAGCTATGAACTAGGAGTGTTTGTCCCTTACAGTAAATTACATATTCCCTCATGATAGGAGGCAAAAACCAACTCTGTAGAAATTTGCTGAATAATGATTAATTATCCACCGAGACTATCCTAATCACATACAATTCGAATTTATATGCAACACATAATCTCTTCCACTCAGATCAACTCAGATCAACTCAGATCATCACACATGCGGAAATAAAATCAAGCGATAACACATCAAATCATCATACACATTAACACAGTATGTATGGGGAAAGCTTATAGTTGAAAACCCCGCAGCTATTGTGTATATTATAATGGAGAAATCATGTAACAAACTCAGTACAATACTCCTCACAAGTACTCAGTACTTTCTCATAAAGTTACACACAAACCAGCTTGGTTTTGAACAGGTTACTGGTTCAAAACTCACCGCCAATTGCCTTGCCTCTATTGCGCAATCATGGCCTGTCTATATAGAGATCCAAGGTTCGAATCTCCTTGGCTTGACAGCACAATCATCATGGGAAATTCCTCCAAGTGTGGTGCAAATCTCATGCACAACTGATGTCGCCACTGATAACTAACTCCACCCTTTCATCTACCTCTTTCACTGGTCTCCACTGAACTGATCATGCACTGTAGTGAACTGATGTGTTCTTGAGTTGAATAATGAGTTACTAATTAATGAATTAAATAATATTTAATTCACTCCACTCATAACTAGTTGATTAGCTAGTTAAACTAATCTCAACCAGTTCAACTAAATTAAACCGAACACAACTCCACTAGCTGTTTCATTAACTCCACCAAACTTCTGCCACTGAAGTCCTAACTGAAGTCAACCATGCATGTGCTCACCAAACCCTTAGGAATAGTGTAATTCCTCTGTCAGATGCATGAGCCACTTCCAAGGCTCGAACTGAAGTGCTCCAAGAGAGTAAACTGAAGTTTATAGTCCAAATATTATTAAGGGTAAATAATATTTGACTTCCCTATTTTTAGGATAGGCAATCTAAAAATAGACATCAACCTATCGGTCAAAAAATAGAGGTCCATATATTTTTACCAACATGACCAATACTCCAAGAATAACATACTGCAACCCCTGGACCATGCTCCATATGTCTAAAAATAGACATAGTCTAAAAATAGACTTTGCGCCAGAATTTGCCTGCGGGCACTTAGTGAAGGCGATTTCATTTCACTAAGCTCCATCATCTTGCTGCATTTTCAACACTCCCTCTCAGCAAGATATGGATTATCTGCAACCCCTATCCTGCCTCTGTGGAATTCGAACTTGCTCTTGGTGAGCGCCTTCGTCAGGATGTCGGCATCCCGATCCTCCGTGGGAACATATGAAAGCATCATGATTCTCCGCTGAACACAATCTCTGATATGATGGTACTTGATGTCGATGTGTTTGGATCTATCATGAAATACTGGATTAGCCAAGAGTTTAATGCAACTCTGGTTATCACAATAAATCACTGTAGGCTCCAAATGCAACCCGAATAATCCAACGAGGATCTTCCTCATCCAAATAGCCTCGCATGCAGCCAAGCTTGCTGCCATGTACTCGGCCTCTGCTGAAATGAGTGCCACAGATCTCTGCTTCCTGCTGTACCAGGAAACTGCTGTCGACCCAATGCTGAAAACTCCTCCAAGTGCTCTTCTCAGTCCGTTGGGCTCCCTGCCCAATCTGCATCAGTGAAGCCAGAAAGCTTCGCTCCATCCTCCTGTCTGTACCATAGACCATATCCCGATGTGCCTCTGATATAGTGCAATACATGCTTGCCCGCCTTCCAAAAGAGCTTGGTAGGCTTAACCATAGCTTGCAAAAGTTGGTTAACTGCATAGCATATATCGGGTCGTGTATTGACCAGATACATAAGCGACCCCACCAACTGTCGATAGACAGTGGCATCCACTACCTCCGCTGAAGTAGCATCCTCCTTCCTCCAACCACCCGGAAGAGGAGTGTCAACAGGCTTGCAGCCTTGCATGTTGAACCTCTCCAGAATCTCCCGGGCATACTTGCCCTGAGAAACAAACAGTCCTCCGCTGCGCTGCCAAATCTCCAATCCCAGGAAATAATGAAGGATGCCCAAGTCCTTCATCTCAAACTCTCGTGCAAGATCCTCCTCGCATGAAAGTATCAAC